>JAHTLZ010000007.1:19240496-19258312 GCA_023846285.1 Phrynocephalus versicolor | reverse complement strand
ATGTATGTATGTATGTATGTATGTATGTATGTATGTATGTATGTATGCATGCATTTATTTATTGCTTTATATACTGCCAAGCTTAATTCAGAGAAAAACTCCAGACAGTGTACAAGGAAAATTAAATCAACAAAATAAAACATTTTACATATATTAAGTAAACATGATAAACACATGGACCAAAAAATTCATAATTACAGATGGGTACGAACTGAAAAAATGGCAATTCGTTTTGGTTCGGTTTGTTTTAAGGTTTGTTTTAAGGTTTGTTTTAAGGTTTGTTTTGTTTTTAATTATTTTTTTGAAATATTTGTTTCTATGGTTCGTTTTGATTCATTATTCATTTTGTTTGTGTAGTGTGTGTGTGTGGTGCTTATGCATAGTTTGGCTGAGGGAAAGAGCAGGCTTAATCTCCCCCCCCCCCACAGCCAGCACAGGGTGGGGTGGGGTAAGATCTCCCCCCAGCCAGCACCTCTCAGCTGCTCCACACTGGCTTCTCTGCACCCCATTTCCCTAGAAAATGAGGTGCAGGGAAGCCAGCGAGGAGTACCAATGCATTGCTAATGCATTCCTATGGGAAAAGTAAAAATGAAGCAGAATGAAGCAGAAATTTCCGCTCCGTTTTGTTGCGTTTTTCTGTGATGGGTCAGTTCGTTATTCATTTCATCCCCTAATGAAACAAATAATGAATAATGAAACGAATAATAAATTCATTTTGTGCCCATCTGTATTCATAATAGGGGGTCAGGTAGGTGGTGGGTAATGTGCAGCACAGCCAAAAGCCTCACAGTAGAGCCAGGTCTTCAAAGACCTCTTAAACATCACCACAGATGGAGCTAAACAGATGTCCACTGGCAATTTGTTCCAAGGAGTGGGGGTGGCCACTGAGAAAGCCTGGTTTCTCGTAACAGTTTTTCAGGCTTCCTTAGGGGTTGCTACCCTAAGTGACAACACTAAAGTAGATCTAGTTGGACAAACATTCATTACTCCTAAGGGACAGACGCCGTGTCATATATTCATATAATAGAGACCACTTGCTAGTTGGGCAGCTATTTTTTATAAATAAATAAATAAATAAATAAATAAATAAATAAATAAATAAATAAATAAATAAAAGTACATAAGTAAGTAAGTAAGTAAATAGGCATTGTTTCCAGTTATATTAACTAAAACAACAACAAACCCCAAACTGTTTGTACCTTTAGCATTGTGTCACAGCTGCTTGTCATTAGGCAAGGGTGTAAATCTATGTAGCAATTTAAGGTAAGAGAAGCAGACTGGCAGTCAGTGATCAAGATGATTGATATCCTTGCTGAAGCACTGTCAAGCAGCATCATGCACTAAAGTTTGATGTTTTCCTTATTTTATGTAACTATTGATCACCATGTTGTGTTTTATTTAGTTTAATATGTTATTTATTAATAAAAAGATTTTTTTAAAATTAAAAAGCATTGTGACACAGATAGAAATTCTGCCTGTCTACAAATTCTGCTTGTGTCACATTTTGCCAGCGCCAAATCAAGGCCAGAGAACCAGGGGAAGGTACAGTGAATTACAGGGATTTTTGCTCTCAGCCCCTTTCTGCTTCTAATTCTCCATAAGACTGACTACTAGAAATGGGCATGCATTAAAAAAATTGCAAAATCCGTTCAAAAAGTTCTAATTGGTTGATTCATAGTCATACAACTCAGTAACCCTGACAAATAAAAATTAATGGATTTTAGCCATTTTGATTTGTCAATACATTAAAGTTCCCAAGGCACTTAGTGTCACCAAATTGCAAGGAAGCCTCCCATAACTCTCCTCTACAATCCCTGCAAGTTTGGTGAAGATGGGGTTTCCCCAAACCAGTTCCCCAAGGGTACTTTCCTGGAGAGCCCAGTTTCAGGCTGTATATAGCTCAGGTAACTGCCTAGATGCCCTAAGCACATCTGATCTCGCCTGATTTCAGAAGCTAAACAGGGTCGGCCCTGGTTAGTACTTGGATGGGAGACCACCAGGGAATACCAGGTGCTGTAGGCGCCTGGAGTAGGAACTGGCAAACCACTCCAGTATTCCTGCCAAGAAAACTCCATGGACATGGGATCACAAAGAGTAGGTCACGACTGTAACTACACAACACAGACAAACACACATAGCTCAGATATCTGAAACCAAATATTCACTGAACTTGGAGGGACTGTAGAGGAGAGTTGGAAGAAGCTTCTCTGGAACTTTGGTTTCTCTAGGAGCTTCAGGTATACTTTCCTGGGGGACATAACGCAGACATCCAGAAATCAAGCTTCACCAAAATGTAGATGAGCATCAGAGAAAGCTTCTCTGCAAATTTGGTGACTCTAGATACCTTGGGCGGCATTTTATAGGATTTTAACATCAAAAGCAAATTTTACAAATTGACTCATCAATTCAACTGAGAAAGTCATAAACTCATTTTTTCTGATGTGTTAAACTTGATGTATCATGAATCTAAACAAATCACAATTCTTTTCTGATTTGTGTCATCCTTATTGAGTACCATATCTTTTACTCCTTGTTAGCTTAAAAATAATATCCTAATCCTGGACCTGCTCATCAATCTTATTTTTTCCCTCTTAAATTTAACCCATATTGTCTTTTTACTCTTTAGATTTTCATTTTAGTCTTTTTCCTAACTTCGCCAATTTCTCTGTAAATATTTTCCTATTCTCTATTCTTTCTCACATTTTGTCCCCTTCTGCCCACACATTGCCAACTACTTGCACCAGAAAAGTATCCTTTGCTCCTGTACTGGACAGGAACCTTTCTTTCAACTTCCTTTTTTATCTTCACAAAGGCATGTTTAATCTCTCTTCTGATAATTAAGCCTAGCCCATGGATCACCTACCCATTTTATTCTCTGGACTTGAATCCCACCCTGCGTTTTGTCCAGATAGCCGTTGTGCCTGCCAACAATTCATGTACTAGGTAGCAGCCATTGAAAAGTTGGTAACCATGTTTTGCAAATGTGGTTATATCAGGGATCTAGCCCTAGAGGAGGAAAACTTGCAGTTTTTCCATTGGACAACAGTGGGATGTGGTTGTAATGCTTTTAACCATTTTCATTATTTTATTCACTTGTATCTGGCCTTCCTTCAAGGAGCTCATTGGCCAGCTAGCAGGGTTTCTCATTTCCATCTTCACAACAACCCACTAGGGCAAGCATGTCCAAAGTCAGGCCTGGGGGCCAAATGTGGCCCGTTTTTAAATTTCGAGTGGCCCGCGACATCTTCTCCGCACAGGCTCAGCCTGTCACACATCCCTGCCCGCTGGCCCCTACCCATATCAAATGGAGATGTCAGCTTGCAGTTTTACGGATTGCCTGCCCTCCCTGCCTCTGTCCATCCCTCCAGCCACCTGCCCAACCAACCTGCCCCTGGCTCCGTTGCTACAGTGTCCTCCCTGCCTCCTTAGATGTTATAGGAACTTGTCTAAAGTCTGGCCTAAGGGGACAAATGCGGCTGAATGGTCGCCCCCCACATATTTTCACCTCACCCAATCTGGCCCTCCTTGTGAAAAGCTTGGACACCCCTGCACTAGGGCTTCCCAACCTTGAGTCTTGGGAATGTTCTTGGACTACGGATCCCTGAAATCCTGACCACTACAGCTGGTGGTGTAGTTTTAGTCTAAAAAAATCTGGAGACCAAAGGTTGGCTACCACTGCTCTAGAAAATTGGTTATGGTGAGAATAATAGTCTCATGGAAAGTCACTGAGCACCATGGCAGAAAAAAGATTTAAGCCTAAATTTCCTTAGTGTTTCTTCTTACAGTCTACATACAGTACATTTAAAAAAAAACCTTCTACTATTATCAAAATCAAAACAATAAAATTATATCCTGCCTCTTCCATTGCCCACATCCTGCTCATTCTCCCTCTTTGTGAGTCACCCGCAGAATCTCTATAAACTAGCAAAATACAGCAATTAAGTCAGCCCTCCATAATTCTCTCAAACTGCTCTCCACCTCTGCATACTTGAACTATTGCTGATACATATGGCTAGGTTATTGTCCACAAAGAAACTTTTGTCTTCCAATCATAAATAGCATAAATTGGTTCTCCCTAATCTTCATGGCAGGGGTGAGGAACATTCTCTCAGTGGGGCCCTGCATTCACGGTGGGAGTTGTCAAGGGCAAATTACAGTTGGATATTTCTCTCCATGTCGCTTGGCTCTCTGAAAGGGAACAAATCACTCCTGCCAAAGGTAAGGAAGTGTTCATAGGGATGTCCTGCTTTGAAATCTTTTTAAAAGGAGTGTTGCATTATAACCTGCTTTTCACAATACAGTACTTTGCAAGTCTTTCAAAACTCACTTCCTCCTCCCAACTCTGTTCAAAGGGGGAAAGATTAATTAAAGCCAGGAACTAAGAGGGGGAGATATGCAGGGAAATGGCTAAAGGAGAGAAGACAAAAGGGGAAGAGGAGAGAAGGCACTGCTTCACTGATTAATTTTTAAAAATAAAGGATGGGGGCTGATTGCCAAAGAAATTGTGGAGAAAAAGGATTTGTACCAAATGAAAGAGTAGTGTAGCCTGGTATAACAGTTCAAATAGAAAGAAATGCATTAATATGTTTAAAACAATGTGAACGTTCCCATCAACACCCACCCACCCCATACACCCACACCCACACAATGGCTGAGGAAATGTCTATCAATACAACAGAGGTAGGAAAATAATAAGTATAACTGGGGTTCTTTTCTCACATGTGATTGAGCCCTAATTACACAAAACATGGCTCACAAAATAGGCATGCTTTCCTTTGTGGTGTAAGAAGGACCTGGTAATTTGAGAAGTGAGAGAGGGAAGGAGAGGGGCAGCGAGAGAGAACACATGGGGAAGGACTGACTGACTATTAAGTCGGACACAAACAACCCTTCTACTGCTTCATTGTGTTAACTGTTTGTGAAACAAAGCAGCAGTCAGCCTAAACTGATGAAAATTGTGCAGTTTTGTCCAAAAAGCAGGATCGTTTGCATAAAATATCATTTTCACTGCTGTGAGAACAGCATCAAGACCATCTGCAAATTTTTATTGTCTGCAAAGGTGAGGAGTCGTCATCTTAGCAGTTTCTCGTCCTTACTGCAAGAGAGGAGGTACCTCCCTAAAAGAACAGTTCCAGAATATTTAAAAATTAGGCCAAATATTGCAAGAAGCCCATCTTAAAGGGTCTTTTTCTTAAATTAAACCTTACAGTCTTTTATATTTTTTGGCTAGTCAGAAATAGAGGGCACCCTCCTCTCACTGAAACCTAGCACTAGGTCGAATGCAAGATTGTTAATTTTTCCAACCATAAATTACCCTATCCCTGTGACTTTTAAAAAATGGCTTGAGAGAAATTGTACTGAATTGGCAAGAGATGGCAAGCGTTTGAATTAGTGCAGTATCAGTTTAGTGCTATAGCACTAAAGACACAGCTACTCACTAATTCATAGTTATTGCAGTGTGATACTTTTCTAACTGCCATGGCTCTAGTGTATGGAACTCTGAGATTTTTAGTTTGGAAAGCCACAGTACTTCGAATTCTGTGTTAGAGAACTCTAGTCGGAAGGGCAGAACTGCAGCGCAGAGTTTTGATGGCCACCAATACCTACAGTATCATAGGATTCCTTAATACAGAATGATGGCGTATAAATTACTAGCAAGCTGTTTTGACTTCGTAGTGCAGATACAGCTCTAGTACTAACAATAGGGAATACAGGAACAAATAGACACCATCAGAAATAAGTAGCTGGGTATTTAGTGCTATAGCACTAAACTAATACTGCACTCATTCAAGGGCTTACCATCTCTTGCCAATTCAGTACAAATTCTCTTGTTCAACATTTTAATAGAGCATGCTGACTAAAAAGGGAGATGAGGGAGGGTGATAATGGCACCGAAGTGTGAGGGAGAAGTGGGTGTGTGATATGTGAGCAAAGGAAATGTAACTTCCCAGGATACCTATAATGGCTAAGTGCCATTCCCAGGCAATGGTTTAAGTGTCAATGTGTAGTATAGAGAAGTTTGCATCAACCCTGGGCAAATTCTTTGTGCAGAAACAAAAGTATTAGAGACTTCAAGACCAACACATTTATTCCTGTATGACATTCTGTGAACTACAATTCCTGTCTTTAGGCATGGCTATATCTGAAAAAGTGGATTACCAAATTAAATTTGTTTTAGTCTCAAAGGTGCCACATTACCTTCCCCACCCCCCAGAAGCAGCCTATAAAGGCAGCTGCCACTCTGAAAACTTCAGGACCAGTGAGCATACTTGGTGTTGCACAGAATAAAGAAGAGATACATACAAATCTGGAATCAACAGAAAGGGCTGTCTGACTAAACATATTAAGAAATAAGATGAGCACTGATGAAAGAGCTTAGGGGGTTAGGCATCTAGCTGCAAGGCCAGAGGCTGGGAGATGATATTCTGCACCATGCTTCCGGGGAGAAAAGCCAGCCTGTGTAACCTTGGGCACACTGTATTATTGAAGGCTTTCAGAGCCGGGATCTGATAGTTGTGTGTTTTTTTGGGCTGTTTGGCTATATTCTGGAAGTTTTTCTTCCTGACGTTTCACCAGACACTGTGGCTGGCATCTTCAGAGGGCAAGGAGCTCAGGGCCCAGAGAGAATGCCTAGTTCCCTGAGCTCCTTGCCCTCTGAAGATGCCAGCCACAGAGTCTGGCGAAACGTCGGGAAGGAAAAACTTCCAGAACATGGCCAAACAGCCCAAAAAACTCACAACAACTATCTTGGGCACACTGTACAGTTCCAGAACTTCCTCATAGGAATAGAATACTACACCTCTGAGTAATCTATACACCTAGGAAACCTTGAAAAGATTGTCATAATTCAGAATTGATTAGATGATGCGTTGTTGTTGTTAAGGAGATAAGTAAAGCAGATATAATTTCCACACACACACACAAATGTACTGGCCCAATGAAATGTCAGGATTTATTTGTTTTTTTACATTTACTATGCAAATTCTGAATAAGTCTAAGTATTTCCATTTTACAACAATATTCAAGACAGGTGACATGTAGAAACCTCTGATATAAGTAATACACCCCAGAGCAACTATCTGACTGGCTGAAATTAAAGCCAGTTGCACTATTCAGAAATCAAATTCCTCTTCAATATGACGGCTATCAAGTGTCTTTTACAGAGCCACTCTACCTCTGTGCACATAGAGTTTGGCACCCCAACAGGTGAACATTCTTCACCCAATGAACCCAACATTGAAGCCAGACTTCGAAGATATGTAGAAATTGGTCATGTCGTCCTTTGTTTGCTGTGCAAATGGCTGCTTTTAGTCTTGGTCTGTCCGAGATCTTACAGAGCATCCATCTTCTGCTGCCTTTTGTCTTTTAAAACGAATGGGGGGCTACAGATGCCCAAGTTGAATCAGTTAATCTGGGAAAAGCACCCTCCAGTTGTGCTTCCATGCTGGTGGCCATCGTTCCTGGCAAAGAAACAGAAGCGGAGGCGGCAGGAGGCAACACAATGTTACTTCGCAGGAATGTTCCTGGGGGGCTGCTGGTCACATGATCACTCCCAACGCTGGCGATCGCATTGTTGCTGACTGTCCAGAGGCACGGGTAGTGGCTGCAACAAAGCAGGGCCAAAACACAGCACCTGAGATTTGCAACGCTAAGGGCACTCTGTAAGAAAGCAATACTGAACCCAAAGCAATTGGATCCTCATTACAATTTCTCACACACAGTCGAATATTTATTTATTTATTTATTTATTTATTTATTTATTTATTTATTTATTTAATTTCTATACCATCCCCTCAGTGCAAACTGCACTGCCCATGGTAGTTTACAAAATGATATAGAAAGAAAGAGTAAGAGAAAAAAATGTCAGGAGCAAAGAGGACTTCTTACAATGCTAAGGCTCTAGAGCAGGGGTCCTCAACCTGAATCCGGCCCCTGGGACCAATTTCAACCCCTCCTACCCCCTGTTTTGTGAGCAAGCAAGCCTCCGCAGCTGCTTTTGGACTGTGATCCGGCCCCCAGTGGTGTCTGGGTGCTGGTGGACCGGCCCACTGTTTGAAAACTTTGAGGACCCCTGCTCTAGAGGAAGTTTGCTTGAATAAACTGTGGAGGGGTGTGTGTGTGTGTGTGTGTGTGTGTGTGTATGTGTGTAGTTGCAACAAATGTGCCCACCCCTGCTTTTTCTAATGGAACACCAAGTTGGCATCCCAACAAGTCACTATACCCCACTCAAAATGCCTTTCCAATGAGTCCTCATCAGGATATAGAATTTTAGTGGAACTAATGTTGCCCACCAGGGAACATTAGCTCTTACTAACCAAGAGAACCATTATAATTGTTGATACCACCCCCCCAAAAAATACATACACAATGTTTAACTCACAATCCTCTCGAATACCACTATGCCCTAATAAAGGAGTGAAAACCTTGTGGCCATAAGGCCATTTTGGTGGTCCCTGGAACTTCCACAGGGGGAAAATGAAGCTAGGATTTAAACACTAAACTAAAAAGGGAAATACATAGCTGAAGTTCACAATGCATTTCTGAAACAAGATGCTTCCTTTGAAGCAAAAATCTGCTTTAAGAACAAATGTGAGTTATTCTTTAAATTGGAAATATATTTCCAAACATTGTCTGCTTCATTTTGATGCACTATTATAATCCCCTCACAGGATCACGGAGCTGAAAAAAGTGACCAATCGAATACTGAAGCTTGCCCATGTCTGTCCTAATAAAATGTCATTTCCAAGATCCTGGGAGGGTACACAGTGCCCTGTCAGGAGGTCAACATGATGCCACATTCCCCATATGTAGTAGTAGATACGTGGCCATGTAAACCCCCAGCAGGCTCTGAGAACTATATTGAACCTACAGTCCCATTTTCAAACCTTAGAAGAGGCTCTTGAAACTGAGTCACTGTTTTCAGCGAATTTTTAGTATGAAGTATTTATTGTCATCATCTGTCCAGTGATCAGTCCCAATTACTTAGACTATGTCTGGAAAGGCCTCTGCTCTTATAGTATTTTAGATTCCAACTACCTGAAAGCCCCAGTTGTCCTGACAAATAGTTAAGGAATTATGGACACTGTAATTCAAAACACCTGGAGTAGAGGGGACCAAGATATTTTGAATATCTAAGCCAAAAAGAAATGATGGAACCTTTTTAACAGCAGACACAATGGTTGCTTCTAAGTGGGACACTAAGAAGGAACATTTTGTGATTATAGAAGCGCAGGTCCCCTGTTGAAAAGGGGAAGGTAGAGCGCTCCACGGACTGAACACCACTGGTTTTAAACTCAGACTTATATTTAATCTTGGTTCTAAGAGGTTTTATTAGGTTCTAACCTAATAAAAAGCATATACTTTTGTAGATTATGGTGCATCCTGTCAGAACCTAAAATGTGTTCAACAGCAGCAACAAGTACATAGGGGTTTAAAAAGGAGTCACTTTAATTTTTACTTAATGCCCTGTTATTTCTTCTTATGTTGAGTAACAGAGCAAGAATTCATAGTCTCCTATTGGATGGATATTGAGATGTTGGCTCATGCCAATTGTGATTTGGTTCTTCCTTTCCTACCTCAAGAGCCAAGATCATCATCTTATATGAAAGAGATGCCGCTTATTGTTCAGTTCAATGGGGTGCTGCTATTGACACAAAGATATACTCACGTAGGACCAGGTGTAGGAGTACCACTATTGTGTGGCACAGGAAGCAAGTTCGGATGGTGACTGGAAGGCACAGAAGTCCACCCATCATGAGCTGGAGACACTTGGAGGTCATTGCTAGTGGTGTCTATCAAATTGACTTTAGAAGTGAAAACACAAACAACTCAGTTACTCTAATATGTTTGAAGCAAGATTATTATATTATGCCAGTGCCATCAAGTCAGTTTGGATGTATGGTGACCATATTTCAGGGATTTCCAGGTAGAGGATACTCAGAGCTAGAAATCATTCCTTTCTTCTGGGGTGCCCTGGGACTGTACAGCTTGCCCAAGGCTACAAAGTTTGGCTCTAATTACAGGAGGCATAGTGGGAAATCAAACTTTCAGTCTATGGCTCTGGAGCCAGATACCTAAACCACTGAGCTATCCAGAGGGATCATATATGTTTTCTTGCATGTGTGTTAAAAGAGTAAAATAAAAATAACCAGGAGGTTGGAGAACTTCTGGCCCTCCAGGTGTTTTGAACTTCAACTTTGGAAGCACCAGCAATGACAGATGGTGGAAGTTCCTGTCCAAGTTATCTGGAAAGCCAAAATGTCTTTGTTCCCCATCTATCTAACACTGAGTGGGCCCAGCCTTGTTTACTTTTGGAACTCATTCATTGGTCACAGATTACCTTCCCCATCCACATTTCTGAGATAATGCCTATGCTGCTTTCACTACATCATCATTTCCCAACCTTTTTAGAGGGGAAATCATACACACTTTTGATGGACATCTCTTGCCCTCCCTGCAATCTCTCTCCCCCAACAATTGTATTAGAAATGTGTAACACGTTCCATGGCTCACAGAGGAAGGGGGATGGTTTTGCCACCCCTGCTTTTATTTTTAACAAAGCTTCAACAACAACAAAGGGGGGGCATAAACCTTGAAACCCAGTGTCACTGCCAGCACATTGTGAACTCTAGAAAGATAAAGGAAAGATAATAGGAGCCCTGCTGTTCCACAAAAGATGGCTTAGTAGTGTACCTACTAAGAAACCAACAAGCAAAATATTGTTGGCCATTTGCCCAATTTAAAAAAGTATACATTAGCTATTACCTTGTTTTTTGTAAAGTACACCCATGTCCTGTTAACGCCTGACATGCCTCTGGAGGGGAGCATGCTCTCCTGGATGAGAATCACTGTGTTACATATTGTACTTAGCACTGGCTGAAGGGGACACTTTGAAGCAGCTATATTTCAAGGGAGGTAAAACTTGAGCTGACTGAATAGTTGAAGGGTTTAGGTATCTGACTGCAGATCCAGAGGTTGAGAATTTGACTCTTCACTGTGTCTCCTGGGAGAAGAGCCAGCCTGTAATGCATTTGGCAAGCGTCATGGTGCCAGGGCACTCTCATAAGAAAGACATGGTGAACCACTTCTGTGTACTATCTACACAGAAAACCTAAGTCTGTGGAGATTCTCAGTCATCCAGGTGAAGTTATCTGGGTGATGAATTATGGCAACTGGCATTTCTTTTCTCGTGGAATCAAAATGTTCAGCTACTCATCCAAGTAGCTTCTTCAGTCTGAGAAAAGTTGTTGGGGGGGCTTCCAATTTCTTGTTCACCTTGGTTTCACCCACCATGCTCTGAATTGTCCACATTAGGTGGACAATGGTCTGAGGCACATGAAATTTATGCAGCCCTTCCCAACACCCATTACGTATGGGTTGTTAGCAGCGGATTTCCAAGTGGAGGTGTGAAGTGGTTCTGATTTGTCTAGGGATAGATGAAAGGGCAGCATAATAAATGGGAGACAGACTGTGCCTAAGACCCCCAAGTCCTGTCAAGAGAGGGGTTTTCAATACATACATGAATTGCTTCCCTGACTCCTCTCTCAAACCATCTATCTTCTCTGTCTAATATGTGTACCGGTACACATCCTTGTTTTTGAATGAGTGTCCTTTGTCTTTGAAGTTAACTGCATGCAATTATTATAATTTAAGCTGGCACCGCCCCATCTACTCCTGGTTTCAGGTATTGTGTGATAGCCCCTTAGGACAGAAAGGGCTATAGCTCTTGCTTTGCCTCTTCTGGCTAACTTGGGCAACTCAGTTTTCTTGGTTGCTGCCAATCTACAGAATTTGTTTCTGAGGAAACCCTTTTTAGCTTTTTAGCCAGAAATACTCTTGGACTACAAAACAATTTTTTAATAGTTTAGACTATGCAGCTATTTTTTCCTCAGATATCAGAGAAAAGAGTAAAGTAAAGAAGTATGTGTTATGCACCAAAGAATGTAGGGGTGAGTGTCTTAACTATCTTTGCTTTTATTTTTAAAAGGACATGTAAGCTATTTATTTAGTTCTGGGCTTAACAATGGCCAACTTAAAATTTGTCCCTCACTTGGCTCTGTTATACCTTTAATTTATTTGGTATGACGTATTGTGGCATTTGGAAATGGAACATTGATATACTGTATTAAGTATATATGAATCATTTTATTTTAAAAGAATTAAATTTGTATTTAGTTATTTGTAACTCTTCACTCTTTTATTGAAAAAGTGTCTTTAACATGGCACAGACTTGCCTGATGGAGAATGAGTCCTTTGCATGTAGGAAGCAGGGTAGGGAACAGCTCTGTGTCCACGAAGGGCTGAATAGTGTTCACAGCCATGATGTGTATGTGAGGCAGCCAGAGGAAAAGAGCCACTGTACTGGTAGCTGGAACTTCCTGCTGTGCACATAGCGTCTGGATTGGAAATCAACCAGCCGCCCACTATGGAGATAAGGAGAAAAGGAAGTTGAATCTGAAATGTAATGGCAGATGATCATCCCATATGCACGCCAAGTTACTTACTTTTAAGAAGCAAATCTTTAAAAGAAAGTCATTACAAAGTTTGCAAAAGTTGACTTGTTTGCATTCTTAGGGTAAAAAGGTTTAATTGCAAGTCTCATCAATTGTTACTTTTCTGTTACTTTTTTCCCCCTTTGGGGATCCATCTTAAAAAGTAAGGAAAAGGTCTAAAATTTAAGGGGGGGGATCCCTGTACAATATTCTTCAATCCCGACCCCCAAATAATAAGAAAAGCTAATGAATGCATATTATTAATTACTACAGGTATGCAAATATATGTTTCTGGACCACAGTTCCAAGAAATACTCACAGACTATTGGTCAAACAGTGATAGTGGCCAATGTATTGCTTCATAAAAGAAGCATTGTTACGCTCTCATTAGTCTCAAAAGAAACATGCTGCTTCAGTACTCATAGGTTGTTACTTCCAAGCCCTATCAGAAAGATGGACAAACAAAAAACAGACATGCACAACCTGATGGAGGTTGCTGCCTGTGTTTTGGGTGGTGATAAAAATATTTTAGACTGGGCAGAAGGAAGAAATATATACCTTAAAACCGTTTTAGTGTCAGGGTAAACCCGTAAGGATCTCTTAGTGGATGAGACATTGCCACCTCATCAAAGATAAATGATTTCTCATGCAATCACGTGGTATGTTTTAGAAATGTTTGGGTCAAGAATGCAACAATCAAATCAAAAGCAAACAAAACAAACAAGTCATAAACAGCGGAATCAGGTGAGATTACAAATACAGTGGTGCCTCTACTTGCGAGCAGCTCTACTTATGAGCAATTTGATTTAAGAGTGGGAAACCACTGGCATTTCAATTGCTGCCTTACAAATTTTAGATGCGGTCTGCACTACTGACAATTTTTTATTTTTCCAATTGTTAAAATGTATTTATTGTTTAGATACACGTGCTCTGTTTATGAGTTGTTCAACTTATGAGCATGTATTCAGAATGGATTAAACTCATAAGTAGAGGTACCACTGAATACATTTGTCAAATGGCAAGTGGGTAAGAAGGAGCAGGAGGAGAGGTGATGTCAGTTCAATTCCAGCTTTTGGGAATCATTCTTGGGGTCTTCTAAGTAGATTACTTAGAGGTGGTTTGCCATTACCTCCTTCAGGGGGTGCCCTGGGACTGGGCAGCTTGGCAAAGGCCACACAGGCTGACTGCTCCCCTGGGAGGAAGACTCACTGGGAAATCGAATTCCTAATCTCTCACCCCACAGCCAGAGCATTAAAGCAGAAGCCAAACTGCAGCCTCCAGAAACAGAGAAGGCTTCACTGAAACAATATGTGTATCATTCCACTTGGGTCATCTCTGTAGTACCTGGTAGTGACTACTGACAGATCCTGGATGCGGTTACATAATATGCAATGGTTCAGAGCAATCAAAAGTCATCGTAAAACTCACAGTGAGAGTATGTCATGTGTTGACTTTCAGAGACAAGATCTGGAGCATCCTTTTGATGATTTCTGAAAGAAAATTATACTCAAGTTCTGTTGACTTTCAAGACACTACTCTCACAAAAATACTTGCCCACCCAGCTGTAAATGGTACTGGACAACGTTGAGGCAAATGTGATTTCCCATTCTGACCATCCTGAAAGGATTTTTGTGAAGGTAAAACAGATTCAAGAACCTTGTGTTTAGAGAAGAGAGATGAATTAGCCCATTTCACTTTCTCCCTCATCTGATTTTTTTAACTTGAAAGTTTTTCCTTTGAATTAATGAAGGAAATGCCAAAATTCAGTAAAATTGTATTTTTTTAAAAAAAATGAAACAAATAAAATTTTGCAGGTGACATGAAATCAGGCAGTTAAGGTCTGCCTATGTGACAGGTATGCAATTATTTTAAAGGTGCATCCTGTTTGGGGGAGGGGAGAGACTGCTATTCAGCACCACAAACAACAGGGAGACTAAGATAAAATTTTAAAATATAAGCCACATGGTTGAATGCTTTAAGTTTAATTTCCATGTTTAAAAAAATCATGTTCCTTACATAAAACATATCCAAAAAAAATCCAGGAGAAATTTCACAGGTTTAAAAATAACAAATTATTCTTTCCCTTCCACCCAGTATTTTATTGTATGAAATCATATAGACTGCAACATTGGGAAATGAGAGATAATGGTCTTCCCAATCTCACCCCAGCATCACAAGTGCAGCCTGTACTGTGATGGTGCTTAAGAAGTTACCTCACCTTTCTTTTGCATCCAGAAACGCTTTGGCAAAAGGATTGTATTTGATTTTGAGAGCAGTGATCTATGTTAAAAAGAGAAAAAGGGCAGAAGGAAGGTGTCATTAAGAAGGTCATTTGAAGTCCAGAATTTTCTAGAAGAAGGTTAGATGGGTTGCACTAAAAATGAGGACATTTTTTAAAAAATGACAAATTGACAAATCAAAAAACTGACAAATCAAATAAATGAATCAATTTGTCTCTCATTTAAAATGCTAAGGCCCCCTGAGATCTAGAGGCCCTCAATTTGATGGGATGCTTTATCTGCCTCATCTCTACAAGTCCTTTGGTGAAGACCGGTTTCAGACATCTGAGCTATGGTCCCCCAGAAAAATGCCCCCTGAGCACATAGAGACACTGAAATTTCAGAGAGGCTTTTCCTAATTCTCCTCTGCAATCCTTCTATGTTTGGTGAAGACTGGGTTTCAAACATCTGAGTTATACACCCACAAATTGCACCCCTTTAGCAACTGGGTTAGGGAAACACAGTCTTCGTCAAACTTGCAGGGTTTATAGAGGAGAGGCGGGGGAAGCATCACTTCAAACTGGGGGCCTCTAGATGTCATTTTCATCATCATCATTCATTGGCATCCTTCAGTCTCGAAAGACTATGGTATCACGCCTGGAGTAGAGATCCTAAAAACAACACCTAGTGTGACTAAATAGACCAATTCAGGAATGGCAGTCTCTACCGCACTGGAGGCAGATGTATTCTGTTTCTTGCCTCGTCCTCGAGTTTCATTCTTCAAATGCCTCTTCAAATTTATGTAGACCATGCTATATCTCTTGCCTCCAGACAGTGTGATCGGAGGTCAGGGTTTCCTAACTGTTGAGGTCCATTCCGAAGGCCTTCAGGTCCCTCTTACAGATATCCTTATACCGCAGCTGTGGTCTCCCTCTGGGGCGCTTTCCCTTCATTAGTTCCCTTCATTAGTTCTCCATATAGAAGATATTTTGGGATCCGACCGTCATCCATTCTCATGTGTCCAAGCCAGTGTAGGTGTCACTGTTTCAATAAAGTGTACATGCTAGGGATTCCACCTCGATTCAGGACTATGCTATTTGGAACTTTGTCGTGCCAGGTAATGTTGAATATTTGCCTAAGTCATTTTATAGCCCCATGAATTAATGAGTGAAAAATTGCTAAAAATTCATCAATTCATATTTGTCAGAGAATTCCATTTATGACTAATATGAATCAGTGAATTTTGATGAATGGGCCAAATTCATCAGAAAACCTGATTCGTTTTTCAATTCATTCCCATCTTTAATTAGTACTCACATTGTAAACACACAATCTGTTTAACCAAACAAATTGGCATGTGTGTTGATAAAATATGCACAGTGTCAAGCCCCGCACACAGAGCACACACACAAGCAGAGTTCAGTTCTTTGCCAAGATCTTTAGTGGAAAGCCAGGCAAGTTCAAGTCCTTTGCTAACAATCAAGTGCCAGATAAATAACAGAATCCAACTCCCAGCAATTAACAGTCCAAGTCAAAACCAGAATATCTCACGGAAACCAGATGCCAAACCCAAGGGAACAGATCAAGCCGTTGTCCAGGAAGCCGGTCCGAAATCAGGAAGCAGAGCCAAGGTCACAGACAGGAACGTGGCTGCAAGTTCAATTGACGCATTGCTCCCACAGAGAGCTCAAGGTAAGCTTGCCAGCTTTATCCCAAAACAGGGAACACACCCTTACTTCTGGAAAGGCTTCTGCTAGTACTCAGGGCTCCCCGTCCTGATTCCCCGTCTAGCATCAAAGACCCTTTCCCTAGCTCTCCTGGTAGCACGTCTTTGCAGAATCCTGCTCATGGCCTTTCTAGGAGGAGGAGATATGTTTTCAGCTGAGTCATCAGACCCAGCTGCCTGCTGAGTTGAGCTGCAAGGCTCCTCCAGCAGCTTTTCACCAGTTAACCCCTCAGAGTCAGGTTCTGTGATGGGCAGGGTCCTGGCACACAGTATAGACTAGAGCATGTGGAGAGAGGGGAGTATCCCTCCTGTTCTTAATAATAGAATCCCATGAAGCTAGGAATTGGGAGGCTGAAGACAAATAAGAAAAAAAATACTTCCTCAGACAGTGCAAAGATTTTTTTTTTACAACAGGATGAACCAATGACAACAAACTGGGTGGTTTAACTTTTAGACAAATTCCTGAAGGATGAATCATAGAATCATAGAATCATAGAGTTGGAAGAGACCTCAAGGGCCATCTAGTCCAACCCCCTGCCATGCAGGAACCCCTTCACAATATTTCTGACAGATGGCCATCCAGCCTCTGCTTAAAAACCACCAAAGAAGGAGACTCCACCACCCTCCGTGACAGCATATTCCACTGCCGAACAGCTCTAACTGTCATGAAGTTCTTCCGAATGTTCAAATGGAATCTCTTTTCCTGTAGTTTGAAACCATTGCCCCGAGTCCTAGTCTCTGAAGCCATGGAAAACAAACCTGTTCCCTCTTCAATATGACATCCTTTCAAATATTTAAACATAGCTATCATATCCCCCCTCAGTGTTCTTTTAGAGAGGCTAAACATTCGCAGTTCCCTAAGCTGTTCCTCATAAGACATTTCCTCCAGACCCTCAACCATCCTGGTCACCCTCCTCTGCACCCGCTCGAGGTTGTCAACATCCTTTTTAAACTGAAGCACACAGAACTGGACACAGTACTCCAGGTGGGGTCTGACCAGAACTATCCTTTCCCTTGATCTAGACACTATGGTTCTGTTGATGCAACCAGGAATCGCATTGGCTTTCCTGGCCACCGCATCACACTGCTGACTCATGTTCAATTTGTAGTCCACCAAAACTCCCAGATCCCTTTCACAGGTACTATTCTCTAGCCAAGTGTCCCCCATCCTATATCTGTGCATGAAGCTACTGTTGATTGCTCCATAATCTCAGATCACATGCCTTTAAACACAAATGGGTTTCAAATAAACTTTGGCTCTCATATACTGCTTACGAGCTTTACAGAACTATTTGATTCTTTTATGTTAGATTCACCATACTGAAGCCCAAAGCATCATCATCATCATCATCATCATCATCATCATCATCATCATCATCA
>JAHTLZ010000007.1:19194539-19234602 GCA_023846285.1 Phrynocephalus versicolor | reverse complement strand
GGAAACCGCTTCACTTCCACGTCTGCCGTTTGGTAGAAATACTGTACTCCAGTTGATTTGCAGTGTGAAGTAGTGGAGAGAGTGACAAACTAGGACTCTGAAGAACAGGGTTCAATTCCCCACATGGCCATAGAAACTCACTAGGAGAGGAGAGCTAAAGCAAAGTGTCCTGCTTATACACCACTCCATAGTGCTTAAAGCACTCTCTGGGCAGTTTACAATTTACAGTGGACCCTCATATAACAAGCAGTTTGTTTAACAGAAAATCCGCTTAAAGGAAAAAAAATTCTGAAGATAGGGGAAATTTGCTTAACAGAATCACCTATGGGGCAAATCCGTACAACAGAAAAACAATTGCGATTAGGGATTAATCAATTTTCAATGCATTCCTATGGGAAATCTGTACAAAGGAAAATTTGCTTAACAGAATTTCATTTGGAACAAATTAATTCCTTTATACAACGAAGCTGGGTACTCATTTTTCCAACCTCAGAAGGATAGAGTGCTGAGTGAACCTGGAGATTCCTACCTGGAACTGAACTCCAGCTGCATTTATGGCAGTTTAATCACTGGGCCATGAAGCTCTTTGGAGCTGGTAAGATCACTTCTTAAATATCTCATTTGAAAATCCTATTGGGATTGCTAATTGGTACCAGCCTGACAGCTCAGAAGACACACACACACACACACACACACACACTCCACTCCAAAGCAGCTGTTCACTATGACTTGGAGGGTATCTGTTCATGTGTCTTTCGTCATCTTTATATCCTTAGCTTCTGCTTGCCGGGTTGTAGAAGACGTATGGTTCAGATCTAATAAGTTGCCTGCCTCCCCCCAATCAATTGTTGTTGTTGTTGTTGTTGTTGTGGTGGTGGTGGTGGTGGTGGTGGTGGTGGTTCAGTCGTTCAGTCATGCCCAACTCTTCATGACCCCATGGACCAGAGCATGCCAGGCCCTCTTGTCTTCCACTGCCTCCCAGAGTTTGGTCAAATCCATGTGGGTTGCACTGATGACACCGTCCAACCATCTCATTCTCTGCCGTCCCTTTTTCCTTTTGCCTTCAGTGTTTCCCAACATCAGGGACTTTTCCAAGGAGTCCTCTCTCCTCATGAGGTGGCCAAAGTATTGGAGCCTCAGCTTCAAAATCTGTCTTTCCAGTGAACGTTCATGGACGATTTCTTTCAGGATAGATAGGTTTGATCCACTTGCAGTCCAGGGGACTCTCGAGAGTCCCCTCTAGCTCCACAGCTCAAAAATGTCAATTCTGTGGTGATCAGGCTTCTTTATAGTCCAGCGTACATCACTACTAACAACCCACAATTCCTTAACAATTCTCTGAGTTACAAACTTGACAATTCTCTGAGTTACAAAATTATTATGCATAATAATTTTTCAGACAGAAATATACTTTAATTTTTCATACAGAAATATACTTTTTCCCCTGCCTCTGAAATGGAAAACTGACGCAATTTCAAGAGTCTGTGGCAATGGAGAGCACAAGTTTCATTGCTGTCCTGCCATAGTAACTTCTCTGAAGTCATTATTTGTAATCCAAGATAAGTTTCCATTGTTCTAAAGGGTAAGGAAGAGCCATGCTGCCCAGGGAATTCTAAGAACTTCAGTCTAAACAAGTAACAGTATCTATGTTATGCTGTATGCAGAGCAACAACAGAAAGTACACTGGACATATTGACACAACTAACATTCGGCTTTTGGGTTTGTTGGATGCTCCATATTTGGAGGACAAAATGCCTGATATTCAAACTGGATTCAAAAACTAGTTAGCAAAGCTCAGAGAATAAATTGGCATTAACACAAAAAATATTTCTGAAGAAAATCAATGTGAGCTTTACATATCTGTCTTTAACAGCACGGATCATGAAAAGCTACAGATTGTCTAAAAGCAAACAGGCATGTCAGAGCATTGGATTACACCAATGTGGAACGCAAACTCTGGATAAGGTTGCTGGCCACAGAGTCTGGCAAAACATCAGGAAGAAAAACTTCCACAATGAAGACAAACAGCCTGAAAAACCCACAACAGCTCTCTGGATAAGGGGCTTATGGCAAGGGAACAATATAGAGAAGCAGGAGTAAATGTGTCTATTTAACTTCTACCCAAAGCATGCCATAGAAAAGCCTGGATTAGATTCAGACCCAAGTGAAAATGAGTGGAAGAAACTTTAGTAACTTTAGGATAGACATTTACAGAGACTTGAAACAACTACTGTGCTACATTACAGCAGAAAGTGCAGGAGTAATTACGGTTGAATGTTAAGAAGTCAAACATAATATTTACAGGAGAATCACATGACTTCAGCACAGATAATGAAGAAACAGAAGCTATTGAAGATTTTCTGTAGCTTGGTTCAATTGTCAAAGCAAAGACTGCAGCTGAGAAATTAGAAGACCTGAGCAGTGACAGCATGTTTTGGAGATGAGTGACTTGTGAGGTCTGCATAAGTCAGAAATGGCTTGATGGCACTTAACAACTTTGGTCCTCGCTTTTCCCTAATTGTAAAAGAATCATAAAATATACTAACTATTGGAACTGAGGTAGATGAGCACTATCTGACAGGGAGTAGTCTACCATTCTTGCACTAGAGTTTGAATGAAATATCCCTTCTCTACAAAACTTTTCCTGCTGTTATGTAAGAAGCAGGCATTGCTGAAAATCTGTCCAATACAGGATGCAACAGCTCATGCAGCAGAAATACTACCTTGGTATCATCCAAAGGGGGAAGAGATATACACTTCACTCCGAATATTTACAAACTAGTTAATAACCTTTTATGATGCATCTGGCAGGTATAGTATATCCTAAGGCACATTCAATCATGTGTACATGGCAGAACAACCTATTAGGTTTTCCCATAACTTGAGGTGAGGTGTTTCTAGGACATATGAACTGATTCTGCATTTACATTATTAATGTTCTGGGCAGGTTTTGTATTTGGCTGTTAATGATGTCACTAGCCTCCCTTTGGATTGTGCTATGAACTGAAAAGCAGGATAAAAATTAAATTCAGTGAACATACAGAGCACCTTTTGTAATATGCAAAGCCAGTCCCATAGGGCATATGGATATAAGTCCAGAAATCTGTCTTGCACATTAAAGTCATCCTAAGAGACAATATTTGGGGGGGGGCACACAGAATTCTGTGCATCTGATAACCTTGAACATTCCCCCAATGAGATGCTACCCAGAAGATTAATTTTTACATTTAGCAAGATCCTGCATAGACAGATGGACTACTTTAACACCCCTCAACTACATGCACATCTGTTCAACATTTCATAAGCTACACCATCTCCAGAGACACCAACTTCTTAACAATGAAAAGGGCAAACTATTTTCAGACACAAAATATTTTAGACTCCATCCATTGGGAAGATATCTGGTACATGCCTCACTGAAATGATGGGTCGCTGTGCCAAACTGACGCCCCCACCCGTGTGCCGTTCCCGTTCCTGTCAATGGGGTTTACACTGGATAATGTCCCCGGCGGGTTGTTGACCAACAGAGTTCCGTCTGCCGTTCCCCATGAACCGCCAAGCCCTTGGAAAGAGAAGAGAACACTCACCGACCATTCTTGGTGACAATCATCTCGTTTGTAACTTCTCTGAACCTCTGCCATAGGGCAGCATCTTCCAGGATGACCTGGAGCTGTTTCTCAGTGGGGTCCCCTTTGTCTCTCCCAGCTTGGAGCTCGTTCTCCACCACATTGAGCAACCTGGAGACCGTGCAGTCACTGGGCTTCTTGCAGCCCAAATCAGTCATGGCAACTTGATTGTCAGAAACTTCTCAGATGACTTTGAAAAAAAAAGAAAAAGAAAGAAAGGGGGGAAAAAGAAAGCAAGGAAAGGCAATCACAACTACAAAGAACTAAGCCTTAGCCAATTAATTAGCCCCAGTGGAACAAACACACTCACCTCGCCCTTTTGCCACGGATGCGTTCGCTTTCCCCACGATGTCCCAACGAGACGATGACACCTGTATGTCAAGGTTTTAACATGCACACACAACCATTTCCTAATTACTATCTGTCAGGTGGGAGGCTGCCTGATTAGGCAATTGGCTGCCTCCCGAGAAGACTCTTCCATTCAAATCACTGAGCTTTTATCTTTTTGGAGGAGAGTCTAATTATTCCGCTCAAGAACGATATTTCCATTAATGAAAATGGTTTAATGTCTCAATTGAAACAATGAGTGCAAAGCAGGTCTATGCAGATGAAATTCCTGATGAAAGGGGCGGTGATAGCCAAATGCAAAAGCAACCTGTGGGGAGATGTGGGTCTGTCTTCCCATTAAAAATAATGCTCATTTCCCTATGTCCTGCTACAAAATTTTCAACAGTATTGCCCGTATGCAATGGCCTTCTAACAGGAGCAGAACTTGTGTGAAGTTACAAGTATTTGAGCCCGATTCATTGCTACTGAGGGATGAAGAGAAGAAAAAGGCAGCATGATGGGTGTTATTTAAGGTTTTTCCAACCCTTAAAAATGAAAGGTCACATGTTCATATGACCAGTAGTGACTGTAATGGGTTGTGTGTGTTTATTTATATATAATATTTATATTTTTGATTGAAGAGGAATTCAACTTACATGCAGAAGAAACAGTTATGAGCACAATGTTCCATTTTTGGAATTGTGTGTCTGAACTGTCCAAAGAATTATTTAAATATGCAGAGCTTTTTAGCCTGAAAAAGACTAGTAATGATAGAGGTGTGTAAAACTATGTATGAACAATGATGTGAATAAAGTGGATGGAGGTGTTTTTTTTTTTAAATCTCTCTCTCTCTCTTCTTTCTCTTCTGATATTGAAACAAGCTTATGGAGACCAAATCCATCAAGGGCTGTATTAATAGGTCACTTTCACAACGTTTGCGTAGAGTCTTCATATTTCACAGGCAAAATGCTCCGCTGAAGGTTGTTTGTCTTAGATGCCCTGCATCCTCTCTATGTGTGTGTTGTGTCATTACAGTTGTGACTGACTCTTCATGACCCCATGTCCATGGAATTTTCTTGGCAGGAATACTGGAGTCGTTTGCCTACAGCACCTGGTATTCCCTGGTGGTCTCCCATCCAAGTACTAACCAGGGCCGACCCTGCTTAGCTTCCGAAATCAGGTGAGATCAGATGTGCTTAGGGCATATAAGCAGCACCCTGCATCCTAGTGTTCCCAAAAATAAACAGGATGCAAAACTGGCCTGACCTTAGGTCTGGTCTAGCAAAGCTTATAAATAGGTTACAAGCAACCTGCAGCTTTGCACAGAAAGTATTCCAAATGTTCTAAGATGAAAATGTGTGTAGGTGTAATGGTAAAAGGAACAAGCCACCTCAGATTAGGGGTGATGAAGAAAAGGAAGCAGCAAGGACTATCAGCAAGACGTTCTATATTTCTGGCATAGCAAAATCCATTGCTAAACTGATTGCAGCAGAATACTGGAGAAAACATGGAAACTCCAGGTGGGGAGAACTTGATCACTGGTTCAGACTACAGTCTTGCCATAATAGTGGTATAATCTGATAATGGAGATAGTCACCAGTAAACAATGCAAATAGATCAAATACTCCCCGAGCTGGGAACATCTACAAATAACAAGTTACTTATAATTTTCTTTTTCTTTTTCTTTTTCTTTTTCTTTCTTTTTTTTGCAGAAACTAAGGCACAGCTATGTAATATTATAATTGCAACATAATGATAACTTCACTTCATTTGTAATGTGAATTAGTTAGGTTTTTGTTTGTTTGTTTGTTTGTTTTTGCAAGATAAGTGCGTTTTCAAATCATTGGCCAGAAGTTTGTACTTTTCATGCATCTTTTTTTAAAAAAAGAATCATGACAATTCAGTTACATTTGAATGAGAAAGAATTATTGTTTTAAAAAAATTGTAACTATAGTAATTAGAGCCTTGTGTTGCAATTGATAAACTGCAGTACTGCAACTGGGACTCTGCTCACAATCATGAGTTTGGTTCCAGTAGGCTCAGGTAGCCAGCTCAAACCTGACTCAGCCTTCCATCCTTTTGAGAGGTAAAATGGTAAAATGAGTACCCAGTTCACTGCATGTGGGTATGTGAGCAATGTATAGCCTGCACAGTTCAATTATCCAGGGCATTTTAAGCACTATGGGGCTGTATATAAGCACCTCACTTTAATAATTAATTATATCAGGGGGCAAACTAAATTTCCACTACTCAGTAATTCAAACTTTATAGCCAAGTCAGAGATTTAAAATAACAGTATATTGCTATGGATATCTGTATCAGCTATTGCTTTTCTAACAATTTAAAATACTTTCACCCAGTGCATTTATAAAGATGCATAAAGATGAGATAGACTAAACATTTGAGAGGCTTCTATAAATGTGTTGAATGTTATATTGCCCATTCACACTAAAATGTTTGCTTCTAGCATGGACACATGTGTTAGGAACAAGTTAGGGAAGTACTACACCAACTAGTCCCCCAATTGTAGTCATGTTGGGGACATCAGACCTTTGTTAAGATCCACAACATCTGGAGTTCTGAAGGTTCGTCATCAGTGGTCTAGAGCAACCAGCATCAAGAACAGTATATTCAGCTCATTCCTGATAATCTAAAACCAGTTGCAGTTTCCAGTTAACTTAAAGCTATTGAATCAATAGGTGTTGACTTGCCAGGTTTCTATTCATGCAACGTGTCTACAATCCAGCTGGGGTTAGCAAATAAATTTAGACCAGATGGGGTAGCTGGAGGGAGCAAGGGGGGACATCTGACCCAGGCGCAGTATCTGGAGGTGCCAAATGGCTCCCCACCTAAGAACCATGGGAAGCCAGGGCTGGCATGGAGAGCTCCCTGGCCACTCCTGCCATGGCCTTTTCCGTGGTACCTTAGCCACTCCCCATCCTTTGGGGAGGCGTCAAAACTGACTTTGTCCCTGGGCGCTGAAAACTAGCTACACCTCTGTTTAGACCTATCTGTTAAGTTAAGAAAAAAGGTTAGTGTTGATGTGTATTAAAACTTAATAGAGCAATGTCAAGCATTTTGGTAAGTACAGTACTGGCATATTTATAGATACCGCTATAAACGTTTCCTGTTTTTCCCGTTGTACCTTTCCGCTTTTCATAATTACAAATTATGAAGGTAGGCATGTTTCATCAGCTCACCAGATAACCTTTGATTTCTAGGTTAAATAGATCATATACATCCTGAAAATTGAACAGGGTGAAAAGAAGCCATGTTGTCCAAGGAACATACAGCCCTGTTACATTCCAAAATAAATAAATTAATTTAAAAAATACCCTCAAGCGGGTCAATTGCTCATCCATATTCCTCTCAGCTTCACTGAATACTAAAAAAATGGATGTCTCTTCTTCTGCCATTAGCAGCCACCTCCTTGGCTGTTAGTTGCTGGTACCTATAAACCCTACCCTTTGCCAATTCGAGCCATTAGAAACCCAGGTAATTGGCCCTTTATCTGAACTGATCCTTGCAGAAGTAATGCAAAGCCTAATCTTTCCTAAACCACTTAAAGTCCAATAATCACCGACGGTGTCAAACCATGATTAAAACTGCCGGCAAAGCAGCTGTCTTTTTGTCCTCTGTAATTATGAGTGGGCATTGGGTGTCGTGCCTAGGTGGGTATTCGGTTTCCCTGGGCTTCTGGAACTGAACGTACAGAGCATTCAGATGGGACGCCAGCCGATGGAAAGAATGACTTTGCTTCTCATGGATTTCATTTGATCAAGGATTTTTTTTTTTAAGTAGGCAGTAGAAACGTCTATAGAACAAAAAGCAGCTATCAAGTAACAGGTAAAGAAAGGGGGGGGAGACATTTCAATTTTTTCTCCTGTTGCATGCAAGCAGCTGGTAGCCTGAGTTTTAGACTGCATTTTATTAGCTCATCAATAACAACAAAAATAGTCACACCAATTTCTAGACAAGGTTGCTAACAAAATCTGAACAAATGAACGTCAACGTATCATGCATTTGAGAATGGTGATATTTGCCTTTACTTTCTCATGAGACTCCTTAATATCAGCTGTTTTAGCTTATTACTGTAATTTTATTGACTATTGTATCTTGAAAAACAGGCCTGTGAATTATGAAGTCTTGTACCATGTTGTCCTCATTTACCATTCACACAGTGCGACCAAGAAGTGTTTGGAAATCTACATCACATGAAAGTTCTCCATTCCTATACTTAGATTTCTAATGCACACTTATGACCGCATCACACAGAGGAATTCTCTTAGCACATGGCAGCCACCCTTATATCAGAAGACACAGGATCTTGTCTTATCCTGAATCAGAACAGTGGCCCATCTAATTCGCTACGCAAACACCAATTCTCTAGTGTCCGTCAGACTACCTGCAAGGAACTGGAACCAGAGCCTTATGTAAACCAAGAGTGAGGTGCATCACTGAATTGTACCCCCCCCCCTTTGCAGGCAAAAAATCAAAGAAAAACAAAACAAAACATGTGGCACTTTAAAGACTAACTTTCATATTTTAATGTAACATTCCGTGGGCATGTCCACTTCTTCAGACACATAGTAGCAGAATCAGAATCATGGGGAGCTAATTTAATCAGAATCACAGGGAGCTAAGGGGCTGTACAGTGGACCCTTGTATAACAAACAGCTTGTATAACATAAAATTTGTACAACATAAAAATTCCGGAGATAGGGGAAATTTGCTTAACATAATCATGTATGGGGAGAATCCGTACAATATAAAAATGGGATCACTCCGTTTTCAATGCATTCCTATGGGAGTTTGTATAAAGGAAAATTTGCTTAACATAATTTCATTTGGAACGAATTAATCCCTTTATACAAGGTACCACTGTATTCTATTTTGTGTAACTGACATGCCTCATTTACTGAATTTTACTTTGGAGGTGGAGTGGTGATATATTGTCCTTGTAACTCTTCTGTGTTTTTCCATCATTTTATTTTCACAAGATTCTATTAGGAAGAAAATGCGGAGCAGCTGAATGTCTTTTGAATGGTATGACAAATACCATTGTGCCGAGGCATCCTCTGTGGTATAACTTTTAAAAACAAGAAGTGAGGTGGTGGTGGTTCAGTACTATATGCAACCTACATTTTCTTTCCTCTGCTAGCTGAATTAAATATTCGTTTTTAAAGCAATATCACTTAATCTTTATTTCCCACTGTGATGTCCCTCACTGCCAATACTAAGACACATGAAATGGGAAACAGGGGCTATGGCTCCCCCAAGGGCTCCTTCTCTCTTCGGGTGGTGGTGGTCCTCCGCCAACTCATCCACAAGGGGTGCCCAGGGTGGTGGGGTGGATGGTTCCAGTTAGGGCTGCCCCACCTCTGCTGTCTTTCCAGAAGCAGGCAAAGACATAAGAACATAAGAACATAAGAACATAAGAAGAGCCATGCTGGATCAGGCCAAAGGCCCATCTAGTCCAGCTTCCTGTATCACACAGCGGCCCCACCAGGTGCGTTTGGGAGTGCATGAGACTAGATATCTGTCTCCTGATACCACTCCCCTGCATCTGGCCCTTGAAGTAACCCGGTTTAAAGTCTGGAGACTCCACATCTCCATCATGGTTTGTAACCTGTGATGGACTTTTCCTCCAGGAATCTGTCCAATCCCCTTTTGAAGGCATCCAGGCCAGATGCCATCACCACATCCTGTGGCAGGGAGTTCCATAGACTTACAACGCGCTGGGTGAAAAAATATTTTCTTTTGTCTGTTCTTACTCTCCCAGCCCTCAATTTGAGTGTATGTCCCCTAGTTCTGGTATTTTGGGAGAGAGAGAAGAGCTTCCCTCTATCCACTTTACTCATACCCTGCATTATTTTGTACGTCTCAATCATATCCCCCCTCAAGCGCCTTTTTTCCAGACTAAAGAGGCCCAAATGTTTTAGCCTTTCTTCATAAGGGAGGTGCTCCAGCCCGGTAATCATTTTAGTCGCTCTCTTCTGCACCTTTTCCAGTTCCACTATGTCTTTCTTGAGATGCGGTGACCAGAATTGTACACAATACTCCAGGTGGGGCCTTACTATTGTTTTGTATAATGGCATTATAATGTTGGCTGTTTTATTTTCAATCCCCTTTTTGATAATCCCTAGCATGGAATTGGCCTTCTTCACGGCTGCCACACATTGGGGAGACACCTTCATGGAGCTGTCCACCAACACACCAAGATCTCTTTCCTGATCCGTCACGGATAACTCAGAGCCCATGAGTTGATAAACGAAGTTTGGGTTTTTTGCCCCAATATGCATTACTTTACATTTGGTTACATTAAAACGCATTTGCCATTTCTCAGCCCACTCCCCAAGTTTGGAGAGGTCCTTCTGGAGCTCTTCACAATCTTCTCTGGTATTTACCACACGAAAAAGTTTTGTGTCATCTGCAAACTTGGCCACCTCACTGTTTATCCCTGTCTCCAGGTCATTTATGAACAGATTGAAAAGCACCGGTCCCAGGACAGAGCCCTGGGGCACACCACTTTTCACTTCTCTCCATTGCGAAAATTTCCCATTGACACCTACTCTTTGTTTCCGGGATTTCAACCAGTTCCTTCCTCTTCAGGCAAGCTTTCCTTGAATGACGGACTACCAGGCCCTCCACAGCCGGGGACCAGAGTATCTGGCGGAACGTATCTCTCAGAGATCAACTGGGACCAGACTCACGAGATCGGCGCAGGCGCGCTCACTGGGGGTGGCCACACCCAGAAAGGCGCGGAAATCGCGTACGCGTGACCGCGCCTTCTCTGTGGTGGGCCCCATGCTATGGAACCATCTCCCCAGTGAGCTGCACCTAGCAGAGTCCCTGCCTGCCTTCAAAAAGGCCCTGAAGACACACCTTTTCAGGGAGGTGTTTGGCAACCTTTTTAATTAGGTTTTTTTTTGGGGGGGGGGTTGCCCATGACATCTCTGCCTGGGCCCTGCCCGCTATCCCTTTTCTATTGCCCCTGCTTGTTTTACTTGGTTTTTATTGTAAGCCTCCCAGAGTTCCCTCTTGGGAAGATGGGCGGGATTTAAGCCTAATAAATAAATAAATAAATAAATAAATAAATAAATAAATAAATAAATAAATAAATACCTATTATATTACTTTTAGATGGATTACCATGCATGAACACCAGTGTTTGCATGTTAGTCTCCATCCCTCACAATCAATTTTTTTCTTCTTTTCACATGCTCTTTGTAGCTTTAATGTTACCTTTTAATGTTGCAAGATGCCTCTTCTAATTCCCTGTTCTTAACCTGAATGGGTCTTAAATGTTCAGGGCTGTATATTGTCCCTCATTATTGAAAGCCGCCTTGGGTTCTTTTCCAAGGAGAAAGGCAGGGTAAAATATTCAAAATAAAATAATAAAATAATAATGCATAAATGAATGTAAAATAATTTGCACCCTAGTTACTAACTGCCGTCTCCACAGTTTTTGCGCCAAGCTGCTGCCCAGGGAAACAACTCTCTCTGTTTTTAAAACCTAACAGTTGCTTCTAGTATTTAGCCAAGTGACTAAATGGTATCTATGAATTTTCAATAAACCATCCCATGGTCTGTGACCATGCTCATATTGAGTTGAAACAGTTGGGACCCTAAGAAAGGGCCACTGAGGTTCACCTGCATCACCTTAGATGGATGAGAGCTCCAAATGTTTGTGTTCCCCAGGTAACAATCTGTATCTTAGGGAAATTAATTCCACCACCCACAAACTAAGAAGGGACCTAACACCTTTTCACCAACAGTAAGATCCCAAACACATGCAACTCCTTTTGAAATCCGTCTGGAATTATCAACAATAAGTTTTTACTTTCTTATTGCATTCAACAGAATTTCATATTGTGATAAATGAGTGTTCTCTCTCCATCCCAGCAAATCAAGTCCAAAAATAGCACTTATTTATAAGCCAAGCCTTGCCTACAAAAGGTGCATGAGGGCAAGTGTAAATGAGTATTATTGAAGTCTAAAATACTGCCTGCCCAAAATTTACTTCACTGACTCAGTATCAAGTTCTAACAGTCTTGACATTTTTTGATAGTATTGACAAAATGAAATACGTGTGTTGAGAAACCAGTTTTATTAAAGAACAGAGAGTGCAGTAAAAGAGCTAGTCAAAGAGGTATTTTTACAAGCTGATAACACAACCATGTACAAAGGGATATAATTTTAAGCCATCGAGGAAAGTATACAAAATGGAATGTTAATTCAAGTTGAAGAAACAGTGTATCACAAAACTCCTCACTTGTGTGACTACATGACACTGGATAAGCAGGCACTTTTTAATTCCCCATGAATTGATAGCTCAAAAAGATCACCCTAAATTAGATAGTTATGAAGGCATAAGCTGTGACACTCAATTATTTGCAGTTTAAGGCCAAGGTTGCATTCAACACAATAATGTTGCGTGGTGTTGCCAAGCTGCCAAGATTAACATTTTTACAAACTTGCAATATAAGGACAGAATATGAAAGTCAGAAAAGTCAACAAACTCTTTCCTACACCATGCAATAATGCCACATCCCAGACCACCAAGTCGGATCAGTAGCTAAATAAACATTTAAGATTAAGTGGCTGAAATCCTGTTGCTTAGCCATGCAACTTGAGTCACCACTAGAGTAAGGCCATTGAATCAGCGTATGTAAACCTCTCTACATTCCACTGATTCAGTGGGCCTACTCTAGTTGCAACTTACTGCACTACGGTTGTTTTGTTACGCACATGGAAGGCAGGCAGCAGCCTTTAGTCACTTCTAGCTGGCAATTAAAGAGTCGCTGATGGGATTCTCAAGTGTGCACCAAGCAAGTGTGTGCTCACTACAAACTTGTAATTCACGAGCTAGATAAGTGGCAGCGAACCTTCGGCACTCCAGATGTTTTGGACCACAACTTTCACAGTCCTTTGTCCTTGGCAATCTAGGTTCAGCATTCTGGGAGTTGTGGCCCAAAACATCTGGCGTGCTGACGGCTCGCTACCACTGAGCTAGGAGCTACTGAACGTTGCCTCCCACATATGAAACAAAGTAAGAGGACTTCAGGCAATGTAAAGGATGTACATCTTTTAAGACTTTCAATGCCTTTAGCAAAACTGTGATTTTAAAAAAATCTTAAATATAAATGTATCAGCATCAAAATTTGAAACTTTTCCAAAGTATAAACAGATTTTTAAGTATGAAAACTAACTTTAGAGAGCATCACGGTGAGTATTCCAAGTGCATATTATAAAGAGTTGCCCGTTTTAGAAAAATCACGGCATCACTGGTTTGGGTCTCTATGTTCTCCATACAAAAGTGTCCAGTACCAGTCCTATAGTGCGACATTCTGTGACAATTTGCTTTTTGAAGAACAAGAAAAATCTTGTTTCTTTAAATATATTGCTATGTAGAGGAATATTTGGATAAAAAAGGCTGAAGTTCTTTCCCCCCCAAAAATGTATAAGCTGTTCCAGTTTATTGACATGGCCCTTGAAGGCCTCTTATACATAGGCACACATGTTTACCCCACTGCTGCTCTCTGGCCAAACATGCATTGTAAATATTTTTTTAATAAAAAAAGGATCACATATTAATCCAAAAAACTAATTTGGCCAAGGGTAAAGCATGGATGACTGTTCAGTGGACACATCACAAAACAGCAATTCTTCATTCATATGACTTTCAGCTTCCTCAACCCCTAAAGGCAAGCTGCCAATACAAGGGTCTGGGCTGGTATTTCCGAAAAACCTAAAAGGATTAAGTATATTTTTCTTGTTTAAAAAAGAAAAAATAACCAAACCCTTTGGTTTACATGTTAAGCTGTCAGTGACTGGGACTCAAAAAAAAAAAAAAAACCACAGACCTCCAGGTATCTGAGAGCAATATGTAAGGTTACGCATGTAACGAGTTGTCCCTCCTTATAATAACACTTCACCTACAAAATACTACTGCAATACAAATAGGGTTTCTAGTCTGGGACCCTGAAGAGTTGTTGTACCTGGCAGATTGTTCTACTTGGCTTCTTCCATCATTTAAACAGTAGTGTGGAAAAAACAGACGCAGACAAATTTGCTCCACCTATGTTAAAATAGCCTGCCTGAGGTCCACTGGCGATCCTAAAGTAGTGTCTTCAGCAATTACTTCCCATCAACATCTCTTCCCTTTTTTATATTAGTCATTCTACTACATTAAAGACATATGATGGCCGTGAACCATTTCATACAGGCACACTAAAAGGGTTCCAGTTCCTGCATACATGTGTACGCTCTATATTCAGAACTATTGCATATATTTCTAGAAAGACCAATGCATTACTAGCAATACCATCTGAAGGCAGTAGTACCTGTGGGAAAGGAAAGATTCACAGATTCCAAGAGGTAAGATACTCTGCAAATTCTTATATACCGAGGCACAAACCCCTGATTTAATATATTAGATTCTTGATATCCCTGCCTAAATATTTATATTTATTACACACATAATCAAAACTACCATTTTCTAACTGCTTAATTTTAGTTCTCATAGCTTGCTGACATCCAAAGTGCTGAACTCAAATCTTGTTGTTTATAAAAGTCTGATTTTATTAAGCTGTATGTCTGTTTGCTCGGCAAAACAGAGCAGCACATTTACTGTTAAGCTTCCCAAAGTTCCAGGCTCTAAATAGCTTACCATATCCAGTAAAATAAAGTTAATTATCTAGCTGCAGAGAGCTCAATGTTGGATCTTGCATGTACAAAATTAGTTTAATTCTAGCACTCCTGAGATATTCAGGGATATCTCTATGCTGAGATATACTGCACAAGTATCTTCAAAATGACAGAAGAGTGCTGAGTGGAAGGCATAATGAGTGTGGACATTAAGTCCCACAAGCCACTTCTGTGAGGAATTTTGATTACCAACAGCTCCTTATTCGAACATCTCCAGCTTTTAGGCTTCCCAAAATAGTCTGATGACCCAATCACAAGAATTTCACCAGGAGATACTTGTTTGGCAACGATCAGCCAGTGTGCTTGCAGCCCCACATACAAAGTAACTTAATTCCTCACTGCAAGGAAACCACAAACAAACCAATTTAACAACGTTTGAAGCAGGCAAAGAAAAAAGAACACAGCAAAGCTATAGCAGGTCTGGATGCCTGCTCGGATTGTTACATAATATTATTCTGTTGAGAAATGACACAACTCCCTCAATCAAATTCACACTTATAAGGCAGGTATGTAGGCGCTGTGAACAGAAATCAAATGTCAGTATGTACAATTAAATGAAAAAGAAATGGGAGAGGAATTTATCGTATTTTCAGTCCCATTCTTGGACCATGGACTGCCTACAAGTTGCACGTGAAGTCACCTTTCACCAACAGTCAAGAGGAATGGAGGATCTAATAAAACATCAGCACGAGGTGGAATGTAATTGATCAGGCCATAGATGCATTAAGGCAGAAACACTGATGATCTTTCAGAAGCAAGCTGCATTTAAGAGACTATAATGGAACACAGCAAACCACCTGCAGAGAATGAGGCAGTTTGCTTTTTCAATGCTCACATTATACTCTCATTGATGTTCCTTTTGCTCACTAGATACAACTTTACTATCAATATCACAGTAACACTATGAGAAGTTAATATGCCTTATGCATTGTTTGAAAACATTAAAATAGCTTCCTTACATGATTATAGCAATAAAGAGTATAATGGTAAAGGAACTGGAACATTAAGAAATAAATTCTTGCACATTATACACAAAAAGAGGAAAATCCCAGAAGATGCAATGTAGCACAATATCCCGTTCAGAAACAATATTTGCAAATCTTGTCTTGCCGCAGTATCAATGTTAGCACCAAAACAGTATCATTTGAAGTAGACAACTATGTGCCAAATTAAGACAATAGCTTAGCTAAGCAGTTGAAATAAACGCTCAATTGATCTTGGGGCTTTGTAGCACAAAGCTCATTAAGCCTGGAAAAACAATATTTGGTAGCTTTGTCTTGTGGTTCCCAGGTGCTCAGAAAGCATCATATGGTTGCCCCTAGGCAGGTGGGTGCAGATCATACGGTTGTGCAGATCTTCTAGTCCTCAGTGTGACAACTTCTTTTGTAAGGCGATGAAACGTGTCTTACTGGCCTGCATAAAAGCAGCAACATTTATTTCAAAATGAAGATAAAGCTCTTACAGGCAGTTCTACATTGTTTGCTCTTATGTGCCATCAAGTCAGAACTAACTTAAAGTAATCATAGCAGGGTTTTCAAGGTAAGTGATTTCAGGAGCAGTTTTACCAGTTGTGTGCACATATGCACACACACATGCATGCACGCACGCATGCACAGACACGCACGCGCGCACACACACAGAAAGAGAGTTTCCATGCAGAGCTGGGGAATCGAAGCCAGGTCTCCTGTCCATTACTATATCCACTACACCAGTGGTTCTCAACCTGTGGGTCCCCATATGTTTCTGTGTTGGAAAGTGTTTCTGGGAGTTGCAGTCCAGGAACATCTGGGGACTCATAGGTTGGGAACCACTGCACTACACCTTACTGGATACAGATTCTCCATTGGTATGCCCTTCTCCTTTTGAAAAGCGAAAGGAACACTGTGTCCCCCATTCCTCTTTGTTTCTAATTTCAAAATTATGCAAGGTGGGATAACTTTTGTCAGTAGTTTGAAGGTCCTGGTTGCAACCTCACAAGACACTTCTTGATGGAGAGTTCCCTTACATGTGGTTAAGTGCCTGCTCCTTTTTTTCTGACACACCAGCTGCTCTTTGGTCTAGAACAGTGGTTCCCAACCTTGGACCCCCAGATGCTCTCGGGACTACAATTCCCAGAAATCCTGGCCTGCATAGCTAGCGGTGAAGGCTTCTGGGAGTTTTAGTCCAAGAACACCTCGGGACCCAACGATGAGAAACATCTGTAGTTTCCACTTCAACACGTCTCCAGTCTGAAGCCTACAAGAAACAAAGCCTGTATACTTTTTAAAAAAACAGAGACAGATGCTCACTGGGAACTGCTCTGGCTTTATTGTAATCAATGGTATGGGTATTTAAAAACAATTCCAACTTAACCTTGAAGCTCCACTGAATTCCCACTAACTCGGATGAGGACTGAGTCGTCCATTTAAATATCCACAACATAGAAGAGAAAATTCACCTCAGAAACCTTTTTTAAAAGTATTTGAAATTTGCTGTGCTACTCACATATAGACCCAAATATTACGACGAGCCAGAGAAATACACAATAACCTAGCCTGTTTTTAAGTAAAAGCCATGCTGTGCACTGCTGGAAAAGGACAGAGTGGGGCATTTGATCTTTTTACCATAGTATGGCGACTGCTGTTGGCATGCCTGTTATGTGAGACACGCTGTAAAGCATTTCTTCACTGCATCCCTGTGGGAAATGAGAAAGAAATACTGATGAAGCAAAGACTCCAGCCTCTGAAATACTGAAGAGCTGACCGTTTTTATTATCAATGAGTGTATTCCTTGGTTATTTTTCAAGACTTCCAAAGCAGTCTCCCACAGTTACAATATATAACATATAATTCAAGTTTTAAGACAAGCTCATGAGAATCAGATTTTTTTTAAAGTGATCTGGTCAAAATGTTTTTTTAAAACAACAACAACAACATTTTAAATATTTCTATCCTGCCTTTCTCCCCAAAAGGACCTAAGGTGGCTAGTCCCCACTGACAAAAAGCATACACTATAAACAGAAGCATAGAAACCTTTCAGTTAAAAGACAAAGAACAAAAGGTTTTCAAAATTGGCATTAATATGACCGGGTGATCATTAAGAAGATTCCCAATTAAGGGGATCAGGTGGGGCTCTGAAATGGGTGTGGGGCTGCCCACCACCTTCCTGGCTGCCCTTCGTGGGTGGAAATACGGGTTTTCTGCATCCTAGTTCTTCACCCAGGCCTTTTTTGTTCTTCTCATCCCCTTTTCTCAAGCAAGAAAGAAGAAGGAGGCATAAAGCATGGTCAGAAAGCTTACAAGCCCCTGGGGCTAACCCACTCCCCTATATGGGCAAGGAGGAGGGGGAACAAAACCAGGCATGGAACATCCACCAATTTTCTTTATGCTAGCATCTAAGAAGGAGTCACAGGACAGGAGGGAGCTAATGGCACGTTACCAGTCATAGGATACTCTCTCTGCTCTAATGACCTGCTAGATTTACAGTTCTTAATGGAAGGACATTGGACAACCAAACTTTCCACCAACAAATTTATTTTGTGCCCCTTTATTCTCTCCAAATCTCTCCTTCAAAACACAATTTCTATGATGCTTTGGCATAAACCTCCAGGGCTTTGTACCCTAATGTAACTGAGCCCTAAGTATATACACTGAAAGTAACCACACTACTTTCTTCAGGTCCCTCACCAACTTCTCTTGTCTTCCTTTTGCTGAGATATTGATTGTAACTTAACCAGATAGGGACTTGCCTTCTTGGACGCTACAAGACACTTTCCATAACTAATCAAGTCTTAGAACATAAAAACAAGATATCACACAATAACCGGATCTTCCACTGTCGCTCACTTACTGACATTCCAGTTCTACAAGGGATACATTTCAGTACCCAAAGCAGATTTTTTATTTTTTATTTTAGTCATTTAATTTAGCAGTAATTCCTGGACTTGAAGCACACAGGCGAGCATTCCAAAATAACTTTTCCAAGCCTTACAAGTCGAAGAGGAAAGCTGCCAATTTCTTTGCTGAATTACATTTGGGTTTTCTTTCTGGAGCAAATGGTAAAAGTCAACATTACCTTGCAAAGGGTATGTAGGAAATGCTGTACCTAGGAGACAAACAGCACGGAAACATTAATTGGAAAGAACAAAGACATGCTTTCCCCAACTCTACAACTGCAGAAGACCTCTCGGTAAATGTCCCAAGCTGAAGGCAGTTTAGGAAGCACTTATGATTTGTGATCTACAAATCGTCCCAGTCCAACCAAAAACTCTTGTTCCATATTTGGCTGTTTTCTTCTTGCACAGACAGTCTACAGATGTATAATTTTATCTTATCCATCAAATTAATATCAGCCTTCCCTTCATGTCATTTACTTTTCAGGAGCATTACTTGTTTCATGTTACAACACAGGAGTCATGAGTTCAATTCTCAGTGACAGAAGCTTTTCAGACCAGCACTTACACCTCCGCAGACTGTCTGTGCAACAAGAAAACAGCCAAAGATGGCACAAGAGTTATGGAGAACTAATTAAGCTTGGTCCAAATTAATTTAGTTTAAGTGAGTGTCTAAAACAACAGAAGGCATTTATGCATATAGGAGAATTACAATAAAATATATGGAATGTAAAGGAATGTATTAAGAGGGGAAAAGCACGTGAAAGCATGTGATGAAATGAGGCTGAAAAATGTCAATCTGAACAAAATCCTGTAGCAATGTGTTGAAAAAGCTATATTCCACCCCCCATAGAAATATATTAATTAATGTGTGGGTCCATTATGGTAGTTCTTTGTAAGGATGGTTCCCAAAATATAGCTCTTAAATGATGGAGGAACAAACCTCTCCTTTGTTAATACAATAGGATCAGATTATCTACAGGGGGTTGATTCCAAGTTGTCCCACGGGTGCCAAAAATGTAGAGGTAACAAATGATATACATTGTTTCTGGCTTCCTCTAGTAGCTAGTTCTGGTAAATACACCTTGGAAATACATATACAGTAGGACTTCTGCATCAGTTCCGAGACCCCTGCAGATAGCGAAATCCGTGGATAAGAGCAAATGCTCTTATCTGGGCTGACAGTGTCGACAGGGTTGGTGGGGTGCTGGGGCAAAAGCTTTGGCCCGCAACACCCCCCCCAAACTTTGGGTAGTACAGCATTGGTGGCAAGGAGGGAATAAAGTTTTTTCCCTTTCTACTTGCCACCACCAGCCAGCCGCCCTCCTCACTGCTGGGCTCAGTGGCTGGCCTGCAGGGGCAGTGGCGGCAGTGAGAAGGAAAAAAGAAAAGGAAAACTTACTGCCACCGCTGGGCAGCCACCCACTGGAGGGATGGGGTGGGGACTTAAGAGGACCCACCTAGCCAACTGCCTTGGGTCCTGGGCGGTGGACCGGAAGTTTGAACTCGAGTGGGAAGTTCAAAACTTCTGGTCTGCCGCCCAGGACCCAAGCGGGAAGTTCAAAGGCCTGCTGACCAGGTGGGTCCTCTTAAGTCCCCATCCCACTCCTCTGGAGGGTGGCTGGCCATTTGCGGCAGCTGGTCAGCATCAGCAGAAGTAATTTTTCTTTCTTTTTTTCCCACCTCACCAACGAGCTCAGACCACCCCTGTACCCACTGATCACCAACCGTGGATAACTGAATCTGCAGTTGGTGAATCAGTGGATGCGGGGAGGTCATACTGTAAATATGTATTTCTATGATTTTTAAAAATATATTTTCAGGCAACAGGTACGTGAATCCAAGGATGTTGGTCCAGTGGGTGTGGGAGGGTTCCCTGCATCCGTTTTTAAAAATCACTGCTTTCTTTCAGAGGTTAATATGTTTATGAAGAAGGCATATGAGAAAATGGGACACTCCTTACCATGTCAAGGCAAAAAACTGCAAAATACAGAAGATGAGGGCAAGTCCCTTGTTGTGCCACTGTAAAAAGAAATATATCATCACAAACCAAGAAAGGAAAATACAAATGCATTGTACTCATCCATATTAATCTCATAAATTCAAGAACTTACCCAGAAAGCTGAACACAGAGTTAATATAAGACACAGCTGAAAAAGAACAGGGGAAAAAGTATGTTAAAATAAGGATGAGATTATTTCTTCAAGTGTGGAGCCTGGGGATTGGGGTGAGGGGATGGTTGAATTAACAGCATCAAGGGAAAAATGGCTCACAACACATTTCAAATTTTAATAGATGGGCGTATGCATCAAACACATGTAGCACTGTTCCAATATTGAGATGACCACTCTCAACCAACTCAAGTTCATGACATCTCTTAAAAAGACCCCTGAAGATCAGGTATAGTAGGGGCAGCTGGATGGTAGAGAGAGGAAGTAAGGTTTGGTATTTCATCATGGACAACATTTTTGAGAGCACGCCTATATTGGTGATAATGAAGAGAGGGAGACAGAACATTGGATGGAGGCAGGCCGTTACAGGATAGCTCACCCAGGACGGCAGTGCAAGTGCTGATTGTCTGGAGGACAGATTATTGTAACGCTCTCTACATGCGGCTTCCCTTGACCCTTTGTTCAGCGACTGCAGCGGGTGCAGAATGTGGCGTCCGGGTTGGGGGTTGGTGCGGGCAGATTTGACCAAATCACCCCAATACTGGCTCGCCTGCATTGGTTTCCCGTTGCCTTCCAAATAAGGTCCAAGGTCCTGGTTTTGATTTACAAAACCCTCCATGGCGTGGGACCAGAGTATCTGGCGGAGTGTGTCACCCAAAGGTCAGGGACTGCAATGCCCACCCAGAGCATTGCACTCCCTCTCACTTTGGGTCGCCACCCCTCAGGAGGCCCAGAAGACCTTCACTCGGAGTCGAACCTTCTCGGTGGTGCGCCCCACACTTTGGAATGATCTACCAAGTGAGATAAGGGTTAGGGTTAAGGGTTAAGGTTTTTAGATTTAGGGTTTAGGGTTTGGGGTTAGGGGTTAGGAGTTAGGGTTAGGGTTAGGATTAGGGTTAAGGGTTAAGGTTTTTAGATTTAGGGTTTAGGGTAGGGGTTAGGAGCTAGGGTTAGGGTTAAGGTTTTTAGGTTTAGGGTTTAGGGTTAGGGGTTAGGAGTTAGGGTTAGGGTTAGATAAGGACTACAGAGCCCCTCTTAGCCTTTAAAAACTGTTAAAAACCTGGATGTTTAAGGCCCCTTTTGGTGATCACTGAGGCTGCTTGATTGTTGGTTTATTCTCTGCCCTATTTCTTGGCTCACCGCCATCCTGTATTCTTTTGTTTTCTGGTTTGGTTTGATCGCCTTGTACATTGTTTATCGTCTACAGTGTATGTTTTATAGCCCTTTTTATTATGTTGTTCACCAACCAGAGTTCCCTTTGGGAAGGCAAATAATACATAAATAATGTATAAAATCTGTCCGATGACCTAGTCGTCTTCTCAGCTAACCGAGCTGAGCTAACCCTATCAGCCAGTCTCCTGATCTGCACTTGTCACTGTTAAATGCCAGGCCACTCCAAATTAAATTAGATGTGATAGAAGATAAAATGGCCAACCTGGTGTGTATAATTGCAACATGTGTGGGAGAGGAAGGGGGAGTAGCCCACTCCTAAGTATGACCACAAAGATATTCAATCCTGCATCATAGCAGGTGGGAGGGTATGTTGTTCTAGTCCACAGAAACTCCATTAACATCCGCTGAAACCAGATCTAGAGTGTCTTCACCTCTAGGACAGAAGTGAGCTGGTGTTGGCATGGGTCCTTTTCTAAGGAGAAAGGCAGGGTAACATACTCTAAAATAAAATAAAATAAATACCACTGTCCCTGCAACTCAACACATTCCCTCCATGACAGAATATATTTCAGCTCTTGTGTTAAAATCTCCCAGACTTTTACTCCCAGACGTAGCTGATTGAAGCAGTCCGGAAATCATGGATGCAATGGGCCTGTCCCAACACGCCATGGGGTTCACACATGTTGCAGGTCAACCCCGTCAATGCCAGGATAGGGAAAGGATGATTTGAAGGTGTTTAAGCCTTGAGACCTGCCCGTTGCCAAGGCCAGTTCATCTCCTGCTGTGATCTGGAGTCTGCACAACTGAGCCCTTCTGTGGAGAGGAGGGACCTGGTACCAGCCTACAACTCCCAGAATGATGCATAGACAGTGGTGTGCAGCATATCAGTAGTAACAAAGTAAGAAACTGGATACCAGGATTGTTGTTGCTGCTGCTGCTGCTGCAAGCAGCTAAATGCAAAAATGTAACATCAGAAAAAATGTGCAATTGGAAACTAAGAGATGTATAAAAAGAGGGGGGGTGGATTATGTGTACCTGTTTATTAAGAACTTGAATGACAAGTAATGTCATGCAATGCAGATTCTAAACGGGCTAGGAAATGCTTACACAATAGAAGCTTTAGCTGTACTGAATCATGGACCCCAATATTGAGTAACACAGGTGTTCTTGGACTGCAGTTCCCAGAAGCCTTCACCATCAGCTGTGCTGGCTTAGGGTTTTTGGGAACTGCCGTCCAAGAACACCTGTGTTACTCAACGTTGGGAACCACTGCATTAAAGCAACCACACAGCCCACATAGTTGCATATGGGTTTTCAGGGTGAGAGGCTAACAGGGTATTTGTGCCACTGAAACAGCTGCGATTAAAAACTCACTCGTATTGGACACTTATGGCAGCACTGAACAGAGAGTGGGGAATAGAAACAATTAACCCTGCAGAGGAATCAGCTGATTCTAGTTCACAGCAAGGTTCCCTTTAAGCTACATGTGTGTGCAAGTGTGTAGAGCTCCACCAATGCCATGCAATGGTAGCTAAAGTCAATGCCTATTTACTTCTAGGTTTCAGCTGAAACATCACCACCACTACCACCACCACCACCACCACCGTGCACATACCGACAAGGCTCCTGCATAGAAGAGTAATCCCGCCCCGCCCCCCACTGCCCTCTGCTGCCACTAGCAAGCTATACTATGAGCTGCTTTCTGAGCCACATTTGTTCTCATGATAAGGGTGCCAAAGTTTTTAATGATTTTATTGAATTGTTGTCCTATTGTTTTGTTGTATTTCGTTGTTATGTTGCTGACTTGATCAGCTCTCTGTAAGCCGCCCAGAGTTCCCTCGGGAAGATGGGCGGGATATAAATCCAATAAATAAATAAATAAATAATAAATAAGAGGGGGAAAAATCAGAGTGAACATTGGTCAACAGTGAGCCCAACTTTCTTCTGCCTACAGATGCAATATGTTTTCATTGCTTGTTTACTCACCACTTAGGAATAATTAGGAAGTAAAGGAAACAGTAGACTATAGAATGCTAAACAGAAAGCTCACTCCGCTCCAATACAAAAGTCAAAAGATCTTCAATACTTACAAGCATAACAATAGTAGCTATCAAACGGGTAGGCTCAAACATTCTTTTCAGTTGCTTCATTGGTCCCATAAGAAATACTGTGCTGTACAACAAGGAAGAAAAAACCTTAGGAATTCTGTAGGAAGCAACCCACTATGATGGATGTCCCACTTAAGCTTCAAGTGACAAGTAGCTATGTTGTAAGGGTCTACCAAATATATTGCACTGTATCCCCAAGATGTGTCTTTTGCCATAGACTTGGAAAATATATTATTCTTAGGAGTATCCAAAGAAAACTTAATAATAAATGACAGAAAACTAAGGTTCGCATTGTTATAGTACTTCTGGCACTCCCAATTAACTAAAATCATAAGCATAAGATTTTTCCTCTTGCCAATCTGCGTACAAGATAAAATATTTCAACTTGACAGTAAAGGGAAAAAGCAAAAAATAGTATACATTCCAAGAAAGAATGGAAATTCTGCTACTACCTCAAAAAGGAAGAACAAAATGTACCTTCCAATGGATGAAATATTTCCTAGTGTGTAAAATACTGCAAACAGGACAATGCCTTTCCTTGGAATCCATAACAGGCAAGTCCCCTGAAAAGGAAAACAATGGAAGCAAGCAAAATTAAGACACCATAATAGACTATTATCCTCTCTTGAGAAACTTTATGTTTTTGAAATGTGAATTTGAAATCTCTCCTCTCTTCTCTCATAAGATTTTTGTTTCTATCCTTTAATGAAGCATTGGGCCTTTTGATAAAAACCTTTTCAAGAAGAACATTTTACAACCTAAATCAGGCCTGCCCAAAGTCCGGCCCGGGGGCCAAATCCGGCCCGTCAGGCCATTCTGAGTGGCCAGCGGCTGGCTGGCCTGCCCCTCCCTCCCCCTCCTTCGCCCCATTTTTTTTTAAAAAAAACTCTTCTGCCAACACTGACACCCGCTGGGAAGCTTGGGCGGCTGGGCGGACGGGCGGTCTGCCGCCACCAGCACTGCAGGGGAAAGTGTGGGGGTGGGCAGGCCAGCAGGCCTCTGGCACCGCCAAGGAGCTTTGGGGTGGGCTGGCGGGCGAGCCGTCACCACCACTGGAGAGCTTGGGGGGGTGCAAGGTCGCACAGATCACCTCTTCCAAGGGGCGACCTGTGGCCACGGCTCCCTGTGCTTCCTTTGGTCCCCACCTTCCTTCTTTCCTCCCTCCCTTGGTCCCCACCAACCTACCTCCCTTGTTCCCCACTTTCCTTCCTTCCTCTCTTGGTTTCCACCTCCCTCCCTCCCTCCCTTGGTCCCTGCTTTCCTTCCTGCAGGTGGGGTTGCAAGGGGTCAGTGGGTGGGGCTTGCAGTGGGGTGGCAGGGTCTGGGAGCAACCGGTCCCTGACACATTCTCAGCCACCAAATCTGGCCCTCCTTACAAAAAGTTTGGGCACCCTGACCTAAACCCTACTTTACACAATAATTTCAGTTTAAAGAGAGGATATCAACAGGGAAAATTCAGTTCTCTGAGTTCCAGTCCTTACAGAACCAATACTAACTGCTTGGGAGAACAGAATTCTGGAATAATGAACAAAAGTATTTACGTCATATATTTTTATTTTTTTCAAGGAGCAGAAATTTACCTATTATCTTTCAGAATCAGACTCCTTTCCTAGCTGTAAATCCCACTGAACCCTGTTACTTATGCCTCAATATATGTGCACTATGCTTCTTAATTCTTTATTATTTGTCTTCTCGGTGTTGTGCATGTCTTCCTTAATATCAGGCACTTAATCCCCTTGCCCACTTGTAACTTTATCAAGCGTCTGGAATAAAAATTAATTTGGTATTTTGTTTTCAATTTATTCATTTCTTTTCCTTAGCCTTCAATGCGTAAACAGAAGGAGTATGGAGGAGAGAGCTAGACAGACATCATTTCTATAGTAATATTTTGTACTTTTCTCTATATTCATGAATACCTTTCAATTACTGACCAGAATCATACTGGGGAATTTACATTAACATGAGCAAAATTGTTTAAATCACAGTGGTGAATTGCTGCTAATCAACACATTGTGCTCACATTCCTGTTCACGTGCCAGTCACATGATATGCAACCAGGATTGTAAGCAGCCACTTGTTAATTAGCAGCAATTCACTGCAGTCAATTATGCTCTTACATTTATGTTAGGTTACATCCCCAATAGTATTCTGGTAAAAAAAATTAATATTTCCCCCTTCTAGCTCCTATATACAACTTTCATCTTTTTACTTCTTTGCACGCGCCTCCCACTTGTTTGTATTCTCTGTTTCAATGACCTCAGAAATCATCATCCTCTTAGGATGGGCTAGGAGGGCTAGGAGGTACCCTATGGTCCTTTCCCTGTCAAGGGGGCACAATGGAGAATCAAACTCACAACCTCTGGCTCCACATCTGGAAACCCAAACCACTGAGCAGGCAATGACATTCTTTCTGAATTTGTTTTTCATCCCACTTCTTTAGCTGATCATCACTGCCTCTACCTTGGCAAATGGGCAAGTTCCAAGATCTCTGAAACCACTTCCAAACGCGAGATGCTAGTCCATGAGTCACGTACAGCCGTTGAGTCATGTACAGGAGTACAGGCTCTACTTTACATATAAATTCAAAGTGAAAACCATTTACTAAGCCACAACAGTACCATTAGCTTGCAGGTTCAGTTGCTGGAGAAAGTTAGTGTGACCCAGAACCACAGGCAGGTAGCCTGATGATGATAATAAGAGGAAGACAATCCTTGACAACCGCGCCAGAGACAGTGGGCTAAGAGACAGTGACACACTGATCATGATGGCACACAAACTACTGTCTTGTGTTGGCCAGCAATGGGCAAATCTGCTGGTACACTGGTACCCCGTCCATTTGCGGTTCATATACTGCGGACTCACTATATTGCGGGACTGCAGTATATGAAAAAAGGCCCCCTGGGGTAAGGGTCAAATACCTGTTTCAGGCCTCCCTTACTTACCCCAGGACTGGTGCTGCCCCAAGTGGGCCTGAGAGGGCCTTCCTGGGCCTTCTGGAGGCCTCAAAAGGGCCTCCCTGTGAACCGGAAGTCACTTCCGGGTTGCCAAAATAATTTCTGAGGCCTCTGAGGCCCTTTCAAGGCCTGTTGGAGGCCTCAGAAATGGTTTTTGGCGACCTGGAAGTGACTTCCCGTTCACAGAGAGGCCCTGGAAGGCCCTCGCAGGCCAGTTCGGGGCAGCATCAGGCTGGGGTTAAGTACAAGAGCCCCCAGCTAAGCGCCTCAGGCCCGACCCGACCTGCATCTGCATGTTGCGGATTTTCAATTATTGCGGGTCAGGCTGGGTCCCTAGCCCCCATGATAAGCATGGGGTCACTTACAAGAAAACTTGCAGCAAAGTGTTCCAGAACCTGGCCAGCTGATTTTTTTCCCTTAGATCTCCCATAAAGCACAGACCTCTGCCTCAAAAGAGGCCTGGCAGTTAGCTTTCAATGTTTACAGTCTGCATAGCTCTGCAAGACTGCAGCCCCTCTTTTACATTAAAACTAGACATAGGAAATAAATGTACGGGCACTTATATGAGCGGAAACAACCCTCGACTCCACTGAGCTCTTCTATTAGGTGAAAATATGAGGATAAAAGGACCAATGAAAATGGTTTTTCTACACAGGAACAGATTTTGCATATCACATATGCTGAGTAAAATGTTAATCAGTTTGAAAAAAAAAACACCTAATTGACATTGGCTACGGAAAGGCTGCACAGCACTCTGCAAGCTACTGTATTATATGGAGTCTCAATTCCATTTCGCAAAAGCTGACAAGGAATGGGAAGGAGATATTCTTACCAGAATAGAGCACAGAACTCCTAGAACAAAACAAGCAATGAAGCCTTTCAGTCTAGTGCTCCAGCTTAAGGATGATGTATCGACCACCTGGAAAATGTTTTAAAGACCTGCATTAAAATCCTCACCTTGAAGATTTAGTAGCAACAGTGTGCGACTCAACACAGAACTAGCTGTTATCAGTTACTTTCAAGCAGTGTAACTATGAGATCACTCTACACAATACCATGGCTTCCACAGAGCAAACATTTTGCTAAGATCACGACTCAAAGTCAACCATTACCAATACCACTGAATGACATTTATCCGATACATTTCCTGAGTGAATATTTCTGAAACTGCTTTAGACTTGTACCAAACTTCTATCCAAGAGATGTCCCGTTGCTTTAAAAAATAAAATACAAACCCTTCTTGCCTCTTGAACTATACCACCAAAGGCAACTTTTGAGCATGCACCTTTCAAATGCTTACAGAACACAGTATTTATATTCAGTTGTGCTTCAGGATATAACAATTGAACTTTGTTTCACTTGTTGTGAAAAGTGAAACAAAGTGAACATTTTGTACAGTATACATGTTTTCTCTGTATACAGTATACATATTTTGTCAAGAAAATTTTGTACAGTAACATGTTTTCTCCGTAAGATCAAAGGGAAGAGTTCCTCTTGTTTGCCAAAAATGCTGAATTGTGAAAATTCTAATGTGCACAAGTTCACCATCTAGGCTTTTGACAGCTATTTGTGAGGTAATATAGTTCTGACAAAGCTAGACATTTCTGCATACCCTTCATGTACAAATATTTTGTTTCTGTGACTGAACCGGGATTCAGATCCAGGTATCCCAAGTCCCAGTTCACATGGTTTGGTTGTCAAAGTGTTATAAAATCCAAAACTCATAAAAATATTTTCCCCCTTTATAATATAAAAAGTGATACAAATTCAATAGTTTCATGTTGGCCAGAAAGCAAAGCAATTTTACACTTAAAATAGGATCTGTAGGTGTGCATACACAAGGGCTCAATACAATTTAGATGCATTAAAATTCTGGAGTATTCTTACTAGCCTTCCTTACTGGTATTTAAAGAATTGTAATACACAAAAGCTTTCAACGGTATCTAACACAAGACCAGATTGGGCTGTTAATGTCACAAGCAATTTGCCTTTAACATAGCATCTAAAGAACAAGCCCAAGGATTCTGGTCAAAAGTCATAGTTAATCTATATTACAGGGACAAAATACCAGACATAATGATAATGTACACAAGATTTCTAAAACATAATCACTTCGTTTTACTCTTCTCTTGCACACTGCCTTGAAAGGACTTTGCTATGATAGACAAATTACAAATAATTTTCAACAGTAAAAATAAAATCAAAGGCCCATAGGTGTCAAATATGTCAGAAATGTTTTATTATTTAAACTAGGGTTTCCTGTGATGATTCAGTGATATCTTGAAAGGTTCTTCCCTCTCTCTTGTAACTGCAGCCATACTGACTTGTCATGCAAACAGCTTGTCCTGTAAGTATTAGGTTCCTTAATAAGCTAATATGAAGATTTCCTAGCAGGTTAATATTAAGCACTTTTGTCTAGCATCTTCAGGTGTTTAAAGCACTTCATACATCTAGTCTGATTTATATGTGGCCTCTTTTGCAGTTGTAACCTTTCTAAGCAGGTCATGAAGGTATTATTACACCTCAAACATTTATTGTATCAAGTGAGAGACTACTAAACAAAAGAGTTGTTTTCCCTACTGACACATTTAGGGTTAGAGTAGCAGCTCCATGATTGTTGCTTACCCTCTTAACCGCTACACTACATTAGCAGTCACATTCATTCAAGACTGTGGCACTGTTTTTCGAGCATGGAATTATAATTCCTCTCTCAAGCAAAGTATTCATGGTTAATGCAATACAGCATTGTGTTTGTACAACAATTGGCATCAAGTGAATTGCTGTTCACATCCCTTCTCTTAAAAGAGTTGTTTTTTAAATAAACAGTGTGGCTTTACCATAATTTATGAAAATATTATAAGGCAGCTAAATTTAGATTTTTAGAAAGCTTCTTAATATCTATTTACTGTTAAGGCATTCCAGAATACAGAAAAGCCAGTAACAGAGAACATATCTACTGTAGCTCTGTTTACAAAACAAGTTGACTGCAATAGGAATGTGTTTTTTGGTGGATAGCTCTGTGAGTTTCCTCACTGTGCCTTCTGGGAGAAGACAGAACTAGCCAGTATAACCTTGGGGATGTTGCACAGCTCTGGGGCACCTCCAGCAGAAGGGAGTGGTAAACCACCTCTGAGTACAGTACCTGATAGCTATGAAGCCCTGGAAGGAATTGTCATAAGTCAGAACTGACCTGGTGGCATGTAATGCTTATTAGCAAAACAGTATTCATCTTCTTACCATGGAGATGGAGTAAGATGATATTGATGCCAAGGCAGACTGAGATACTATTTAGCTTTTTGATTTCATCTGCTAACTCCTTCACCTAACCACATCATGAAATTCACCAAATGCCAATTACGAAAACAGAATTCCAATTTTGCTAAAACTGCAAACAGCAGTATGACCTGGGGAGTAACATAAATTCTGTCAAATTCAAAGACAGAATTTATGAAAGACTTGTAACCTTTTCCATCTCCAGTTCGTCATTTAAAAAATCCTAGAATTTAACTTTATCAGTGTTACATTGGTAAGGTTATCAGTTGATTTCTATGAATTGTATCCAATGGCAGCCCCTTTGTGCTGATTAGAAGTAAATTTGATCACACAAGGCATGGTTTTGGTCAGCCATCTACCCACTGTGGCTCCAGATCAGCTCCTGAGAATCAGGGCATTATTTGGAACAGTACTGGATAATACTGTCAGGTGGAATCAAGAGCACTGATCCCGGAAAATCACCTGCCCTGACTCTTTTAGCCCAAAGCCACCCTAGACACAACCTCTAGTCTAGCTGAAATCACACTGTATTCACATTGCACTCAATAGAATTACTCTGTTTAAAAGCCTTATACATACCCAAAAACTCCCCTAGTTTTGTCTTATGAAATTTTCAGACCCTCTTCTTGTTTGGAAAGAAATGCCATCTTTAACAGTTCTGTTATAATTCCTGCTATAGCCAGAGGCAGTGGCGGATAGGAAGGCCTGGCCAGCTCTGGTCCATGGGGTCAGGAAGAGTTGAACACGACTGAAGGACTGAACAACAATAGCTAGCAACTAGAAGCACTTTCACTTACAACCTTTGCCAATTAAGACCGGCTCTAATGATGGATCAAGTCCAGCATTAGTTGACCAACGTACACATTAAGCTACTTAAAGCTGGCCGTCTAAACTCCAGGAGGCACCAGATCGCCTTGATGACGCACCTTAAGCCACTGACATTTTGCTCTCTATATCCAAATGCCTCGCAAATTCTTCCCAGAATACCTTTAGCAATAAACAATTACTACTGTGCACTCTTTCTCTTTCCTCCTGCGAGCTGCGGTGTTTGTTTTCCTTCCTTCTGTCCTCCCGACAGGGATCCTCTGAAAAGGCTCAGGGGGCTCAAGTCTCCAAAGGATCCTACCTGCCTTAACTACCCTGCCAACCTCGCACTCCGGGCTGCCTTTGCAAAGCTGATCGGGACTAATTGAGTGCCAAGGAACCCGCCGATCTGTACCCAAGTTGGCAACACCATGCCAACTGCAAGCGAAATGGGCGGAGGGGGAGGGGAAAGGTCGAGGTCGTCGCCTTATCTGGTCGTTGTCTAATTATTCTACGGTAATCCTCCGGGCAAGCCTAGCCAACAAGATGAGGTCAGGAAAACCCGACGCTCTTAGGAAGTTGCTCAGGCTTCGGACTCGCGGACCCGACGCGGGGGACTTGAAGTCGGAGATGCAGGCGTAAAGGTCCAGTTGCGAGGACTTCGCGGCTGCAGCCCGTGAGATCCAGGCTAAGGCAACAGAAACCGGGCAAAACAGAGCCAGGGCGGAGGAGGAATCCTAAGCATTCCCCTTTCCAGGAAACTGCAAACATTCGTGTCGGGGGGGGGGGAGGAAGGGGCGAGGCGTGCTGGCCCCGAGGCCAATGCGTCGACCCATCCATAGGGTGGCCGGAGATCTTTGCCCCACTCCGCCCGGCGTACCCCACCCCCACCCCCGTGGAGGTTGGACTTCGGGCGGCGGGGGCAAGGAGGTCGACATGGGGGGGGGGGGGGAGAGACCCGGAGGGCAGGCAGAAGAGCGCGCCCACCTCCACCACCTCCCACGGGGTTGGCGGGGTGGGAGGCATCCGGGCAGGGCTTGGAGAGAGACAAAAGAAGGGAAGAAGCCAGTCCGGCTGAGCGCCGCGGGGAAGGAAGGGCGCCCGGGTCAGCCTATAGGTGGGCAAGGCAAGGCAAGGCATACCTCGGCCAAGGGGCTCGGCTCTTCGGCGTCCTGGCCGCTCAGCACCCGCTTCAGCTTGTCCATCGCGCGCGGCCCCCGGCGCTGCCCGCCCTCCCAAGTCCACCGACGGCGACGCTGTCTGTCGACGCGCGCATACAAAACACCCGCCCTTCGCCTTGAGACTACGAATCCCAAGGCGCAACAGGCGCTCAGCCGGTCCTGAGCGCTCCTCCCCAGCCCCTTTAAGAACCCATCAATCAGAGCCCCGTGACGCAGTGCTTGCTGGGAGATGTAGTCAGTTTACCTGATTATTGCGGTCGGAGCTTTCTTTCGGGTTTGTTCTCCTTCGGACAGATTCCGCAGCTGTTTTCTTTCCTCCAGAATAATATAACGCTCCACCTTTGCTGAGGTTTGAAGAGTCCAAAAATACAAGTAGCTCGGTTGCCTGGATAGGGGACTCACTCTCAAGACGCGACTTAAGTGCAGTACCAGTTTTTTCGCTCAATAGCTCGGTGTCCAGTTCCCCGTTAGATCCTTTCCAGCTTTGTAGTTCTAAGATGGTGATTTAAACCACTTCCAGACTTTGTTTTAAAAGGACGGCAGTGCTCTCCGTGCCTTAACCAATTCTTCTCGCCCAAAGAGTGGCAGTCATACTTGGGAGGATTGTAGATGTGTGGGTGAGTGGGGAGTCCCCGTAGAAAACCAAAATAAACCTCTGTGTAAAATCAACAAATTCGTAGGGTTTTTAATCTGTGCCGCTGTGCAGAAGATCCCTCATCAGATCACACACAGTAGGCAAGACTGGTTTTGCCAGAGCCCAGTAAGCTTCCTTGGCTAAACAGGGATTTGAACCCAGTCCTGGCCTATCAGTAGATTCACTACACTGCACCCTTGCTCTCCTTAGTTCATGGTCTTATTTTAGCTTGAAGAAACAGCAAAGGGATGAAATGTAAACAAGTTTTAAAGCACTGTTTGCCAGTTTAAAGAAATCTCTTTTGGAGTTAAGATAGAAGATAGAGAAAATATGGCATACACGTGTATTTAGTGAGAGGTGTTTATATTTACCAACCATTACATATTAAGAGGAATAGACCAGATCTTAATTTTTGCATCCAGATAGAGAGACAGTATTTCTGCAGAGGTGTCACTGAACTAAAGGTAAGCTGGGCAGCAAAGTTTCCCTTCATGACACTTGTGCAGGCAATGGAGCTAAGGATGGTACCTGTAACATCAAGGTCTGGATTTGATTTTCATTAGAAAATAGGAGAACAACTCCCACACAGAGGAGACTCTTCTGCTTCTCATGTAAGACATGCTATGTGCAGTGATGTAAAATAAGATTATTTCTTCTAGCAGTGAGTCAGAATAGCCCCCTCTCCACGGCACCCCTGACCCGTGTCATAAAGTACAACTGAAACTGGCAGGCTGGCATAAACTGCATCAGGGGTGTTGATATCAATGAAAGTTATCAAGGAGATATAATGCATAATGATCCAGCATGTTTCAGATCTGAGATTCCTATTCATTTCCAGTAAAAATGAATGGTAAATATTATAATTGGGCTCAAGATATATTTGTAAATATGCTGATAACAGTAGGAAAGACGCTCATTCTAGTATCTTCAATGCCACCTTTTTATTTCTTGAAAATGAAAGGATTGCTGAAAAATACACTTGAATTCATTTCTGCATATTTATGGGAGTTGCTTTGTTTTGGATTCTTTCCTTTTCACCGAATTAACCCTCTGTGGACATTAACTCCAAATTTCATTTCTTCAGCAACCGAGGTAAAATAATCTATCATCAGCTTTGTTCTGGTTTCATGTACAATTAATAAGCCAGTAAAAATAAAAAAGGATGAGTGAATGCAACATATTTTCACTTGTGAATTCCTAAGAATACAGCATGAACATAGCTACCTTAAGTCCGCTCCACCTCTTACTATGGTTCTGGTGTCACTACAGGTGTGTTACTTGGTAAACACAATTATTTTGTACAGGCACCACCAGTTAGGTACAAATAAACCACGGAACTGATAAATGATTCCATTTAGGCACTAATTCAGGATCCACATGACCAGAATGACTTGACCCCAGTGCACCTCCTGTCACCCTATGAAATTAGGAGGGCAACATATCTAAACACGTACAGCCTCTTGCATCTGATTTTTCTGGCTTCTAATTCACATGGAGAGTCCCCATTGCCCAAAGTTCTTCCTTTCATTGTTACCCTTCATTTGCATGAGGGAACAGAAGGGGGGAGAGGGGGGCAAAGCAAGACCATAATGCAGATATACCCTTGTCACCACTGCCTCTTTTGCTATACGAAAACATGCTTACTCAGAAGTCAGTCCCACAATGTTCAATGGACCTTGCTCATAACAAAATGCACATAGTGAACCAAGTATCATACGACACCCAATGAAATTAATCTGGTTGTTTCAGAAGTAAGAAATCTAAGGCACAGAATAAAACAGATTATCGCTGTTGTGAAGTGGATGAACACCACAGACCAATCACGCTTATTACCCCCTCCCTTAGTGTCAGAGAAAAGGATATATATAGAAATACACATGCTATTGCTAGAGAGAGAAAGCAACTCTTACTATCCCATTGCCATAATAAAGGAACCAGAATGTTATTGTTCTCCTAATCTTCCGTTTCTGGCTTGTTCACATCTAAGGGAGTGCAGTGTATGGAAGTGTTTGGACTCAAGGATAATTGTCTGGAAAATGTTCAATACACTACCATTTCCCTCTGAGTCTAAGACAATGATTAATTTCCTGTAAGAAACGAAGAATGCAACCAGAATAGTGCATATGAGAGGACAGATCACAGGTTTTTCATCTTTCTAATTAGATGTTCCTAGAAGGCCAGGAGACAGTGGTGTTTAAGGTACCATAAGGTAGTCAGAACATAATGCCCTTGTAATAATTCAGAATATGAATAACTTAAAATTATTGTCCAACATACAACAATAGTTTCAATGACTACTACATTATGTAGAGGCAACATCACATATATTTACCTATTCTGAATATGTAATTAATATGGTGGTGGTTAGTTTTCAAATAATTGAGGGAAACTTTCAAAGACCATTAAGATTGTGCTACGGTGCAAACAATTTCAATGAGAATCCCCTGCTCATTTCTAGTCCATCTAAGAAACACATAGACAATAATGATATAGAATTCAGGCAGAATAGGACCCCATTATGTTATTTATACCTGGCTGAAATTATTCAACTTTTACTTAAATTGCTTTGAGGTATATGTAAAATTTAGTTTTATGTAAAATAGATCAAACAGCATCTCACATATTTCTCAACACTGATAAAAAATAATAATAACATCCAATATACGTTAGAGATTTGTGAACAATCCAAGACCAAGTACTCCTCCAAAAGATAAGCAAACACGACATACAGAAGCACAACAACTGTGATCTGTTTTATGCATTGTATGAAACAGGATTGTTCTTTACAAAAGACGGTATTAAAACAAAGTCCATAAGAGCTGTTTTAGCTGATGCATATCTTATTTCTTCCAAACCTTCCGGAATCTTATGGGATGCTACACCAGTATCAAAAGTACTGATGCCCAGTTGCAGGCCTATTCTCCATTGTCACAAACTCCACTTCCTAACCTGCTTATCAACAGATCCAAGCACATCAAATACAGAGACAACGGAAACAGAAGCAGAACTGTGAAAACGGCTCCACCCTCCCAAGGCTACAGAAAGATTAGTCAAACATCCACACAGATCTGTATCTGACAAGGAGTAACATCTTCAGTGTAAATGGTCAAAAGAACTATATGGTCTCCAGAAGATCTGTTTCAAGTCCACCAGATTCTGTCGATTCCACTTAAGTGCCTTCTGGTGTAGCTGTGGATTCAGGACATACACACTCGGGGAACTCCAGCTTCTCACAAATATTCTCCTTAACAGGTAAATACTGTGCAATCTCATTAGGATCCGTGAAAAGTGGTGGGGGCACATGCTTAAAATAAAAACATATTCAAGAAAGAATTAAGGAGAGTAGTGCCAAGAAGAAAAAGAAAAATATTATCACTTGTGCCTTCTAATTTCATTTAATTCCTGCTTCCTCATTCCCAGACTTCTTGAAAAACATATAATGGCTGAAATTCTATGGTTTATAACTGCAACAGAAATGACTGCAGCAGCAGCAAATTGCCACAGCTTAAAAGTTACCTTTGGTGATTTCAGGAATGCATGCCAGTCGCATGTAGTGTGACAAATGTGTTTGCATCAGAAATCACCAAATGAACCCCTTAATTTGAACAATTTGCGGGTGCTGCTGTCATTCCTGTTACACGTGTAGAGCTTTGCAACAGAACGTCCATCCAAGTGTCCAAAGGTGACAGAAGGCTGAGAATACAAACATATAAACATTTTGAAGATTACCAAAATATGTATAACCCTTATACAATATACCAGGATAGGATATTTTATTACAGAATCCTCCCAGAATTAGATCTATAATGTTGGCACTTCAGGAATTTCACATGAAGAGTTGCAAATGGTTCCACCTATTGTTGTTTCTATATACAGGTCTTCTTTTACTCACACAGTGTCTTAAAAATAATGTTTATGTTTACCACTGGTGTACTCTTTGTTCCAGTGAAGGCCACAAAGAGTGTCTCACCATCTCTTTCAGCAAACCATGACACAGCCAAAGAGAATGCACTGGCTTTATGGAGGCTGTGGCAGGAATTGCTACTCTTCTTCTGTGGCACGGAATACCTATCAATTTAGGAATGTATCCAAAATCTAAACACAGTGAATTCTGATTAATGCCCAAAAATAATCTAGAGTGCACTTGATGCAAGTTATTCTAATCTTAAGAGTATTTAAGGGCCGAAGATAACACAAAGCAGTGCAATGCAACTGCAATGGTATCACAATATGAAGTGCATTTAAGACCTACTATACTTGGGACTAGTAATTGGATTGAGGCCAAAATAATTTGTGCTGGTGTCAAATCCCTAGATAGGGTGCTTGCTCACGAGTCCTACAGAGAAATATCAACAGAGATAATCCATTTAGCTTGAAAGTAAATACCTTTAAATTTGATATTTTGCTTTCCCTGGATGTGTATTCCCGCAACATGTAGGTTTTGCTGGCCTAAGAAACAAGCAAAGAAAACAGCTGGAACAGAGTGTTCTAAAACATGGGGGAAACCTCCACATGCAGCCCATTTAAATCATGCAAATTTCACAATGGCCAGAATGCTATCAGTGTTTGCACGGCTAACCACAACCTGCGGAGTGTTCCTCAGTCATTTCCTTGGTCATATGCGCAATTGCATAATTGAGATGTGCCGCGACACCTTGTCAATTAGCCACAATTAATGACAGCCACTTTTGTTAGCCTTATACAAACACTAATAGGATTATGTTCAGTGTGAATTTAATGAACTTATTACAAGAAGTAATCAGTTCATCATAGTATATACTGGATTTGAGAGGATGGTGCTCCCCTCATTTTGATTCCAGGTTAAATGATCATGTCTTAATTGTACTGGACTGTATATCATCCCTCATTACTGTAAACCGCCTTGGGTCATTTTCTAAGGAGAAAGGCAGGGTAAAAATACTCTAAAATAAATAAATAAAAATAAAAATCTATTACACTGATGTTCTGGAGTAGGAACAAGCCACTCCAGTATTCCTGCCAAGAAAACTCCATGGACATGGAGTCACGAAGAGTCGGTCACGACTGTAACAACACAACACAACAATTACACTGATGTTAAAATGCTGAATTACTGATATTAACTCTCATACATTAAAAAATAGTGAAACAAGCATTATTTCATCTTGTTGTAAGCTGTCCAGAGTGGCCATATGGGCAGGCTACCAGGGTATTGTTTGTTTGTTTGTTTGTTTGTTTGTTTGTTTGTTGGGCTTATATACCGCCCGTCTTCCCGAAGGAACTCCGGGCGGTTTACAACATAAGAAAATACTAATAACAACTATTAAATAGAAACAATTAGACAGTTTAAAAACAATTTGACACAAATAACCAAACTAAACAATAAAAAATGGCTTTGCAGATGGCGGGGGGGGGGGAACACTTCAGTCACCAAACGCCTCCCGGAACAAATGACTTCTATCAATAATACAGAATGTATGAAACATTTGTATGGTCTTACATTTGGAAAGATCAATAGAAAAGTATTGAAGCAGCATTTCCATTTTTGTCTAGGCCAGGCCTGCACAACAGATCAACCTCGTGCTATCAGTAGCCCACGAAGGGTTAAAAAGTAGCCCACCTTCTTCCCTTCTCTCATCTGTAAATCTAGACATTTCCGCTCCCACCCTCTGAGCTTTCTCCTTCCTTCTTACTTTGCTGAGACTCGCCCTGGCTTTTTTCTGTGCATTTGGTGGGAAGGTCAGGGTGGTGTTTTGTTTTGTTTTTTGTTGTTTTTTGAACTTGGTTTTATTGATCTTTGAACTGCTTTCCATTGCATTTTTGGCTGGGGAAAGGCTGGGGTAATCTTGCTGGTTTCATTTCTCCATTATTTGTAATCTTTTTATTGCTCTGCAGGCAAATAAGGGCTGGATTTTTTTTGCTGCTTATGTTTGTCTGTTTACATTTTTCCCCATTGCATTTTTTGGTGGGAAAAGCCTGGGGCCGTCTTGCTGGTTTCTTTTGTCTATGTTTCATTGCACTGCAGTGGGGTTTTCTGGGGGGTGGGGCGTTCCAGCCCTGCATGCCTTTAAAGTGCATTTTATGAAGAGGCCTGGGAAAAATACCCAGCTTTTTTTGCCATTTTTAGACCTCCAGAATGTATTAATCAGCATTCATTTCAGTGGGAAACTACATTTCGGATAATAAATTGCCTCTGAGAATCAGAGGTACCACTGTATTTTTAACCTTAGTTTTCATGTAGTAGCCCTCAGATACTTCGGGCCAGAAACAGTAGACCTCGGCCTGTTCAAAGCTGGACAGCCCTGGTCTAGGCTAATAAATAATTTTCTAATCTAGTATGGACAGAATTTGAATGCTCTTGTGTTAATGCTGTATCATTTCTAACAAAATAATTAGAATATTAATGGCTACATATCTAGAAATGTTCTCAATATTTAAAAAAATGGTAAGAGAAATCTTGACATTGGCTCTCTTAGGATTACTTGAAACCTACTCTAACTGGTTGGGTCATAATCAGAACTGTACAAATAAACGGCTTATCCATTTGGATGATTAACTACGACTCCCATTGTATAGCCCCTCCGAATAAAAACATACACGCCAAACTTTCATCATCATCATCATCACCATCGTGCTATCAACACAATTCTGATATATGGTGGCCCTTTTCAGGAAAGCATTCAAAAGTGCTTTACTGTTCCCTTCTTCTGGAGGGCACTCGAGGACTATACGGCTTGCCCAAGACTACATGGGGTGGCTCTTCTTCCAGGAAGCACAGCGGGGAACTGAACCGCCATCCTCGGGCTCAGTAGACAGAAGCCTAATTTGCTGAACTATCCAACCGGCTTCAGAACTTCCTTACCTCGTGATAAAGCCTTGTGTCGTTCATCCTTATAAGCACTCCGTCAACTCGCAGGAAAAACCTCAGTAGCACGAAGAAGCCTGAGGGCATTACTCTCTGTCAAAAACGGTAAGAATTATTTGCACCTGCACACAACTGGAATATTTTATTCTCTAAAACTTCCAAGTAGTTTAGAAATATGGCATATGTCTCAGAAGCCTGAATTCAGCTTTAACAATGTTTTGTCTATTACAATCAGAGAAACTTCATGCAAGTTCATTTTTAAATTTCATGCATGCACCTTTATTGTTGTTGTTGTTGTTGTTATTGTTGTTGTTGTTGTTGTTATTGTTATTGTTGTTGTTAATAATAATAATAATAATAATAATAATAATAATAATAATAATAATA
>JAHTLZ010000007.1:19146049-19184030 GCA_023846285.1 Phrynocephalus versicolor | reverse complement strand
GATAGATAGATAGATAGATAGATAGATAGATAGATAGATAGATAGATTTTATGGCGCTTTTTTAAAGAAAAAAAAGTAAATTTCATAAATTCACTACCAGTGTGGTGCTTTATTTCATGTACCAAAAGCCTTCTTCTTATATCAATTTTTCCCTTGTTTGCTGTGGAAACTGAGATTGGATCTAAATCCTGCTTTCCCCCTCATAAACCTTCACTTCTATGTATTTTTAAGGTACAAGTGGAAGAGGAGGAGGAGGAATGGGTGTTGTGCAGCAAAATGAGTGACAGTAAGGACGTTCTATGGTGTGTGAATGCTATGAACGCTGGGTGGGAAAGTGCTGTAAAATATAAACTATTTTCTACTGATGGTGACTGTTGCTTACCCGATTCTCCCACCAGAGGTTCTTCAAGCAATCCTGATGGCTTTCAAAGTAAAAAACTGTAGCATTTTAAATCTCGCTTTTTCTAGCTGAAAGGGTTAGAAAAGGATGAGAACCCCTCAGGAAAAAAAGTATGAGAAAAGGGGGAGCCACAAACTTTTTTAAAGGACAAAGGAGGAGAGGAGGGAAAGGCATGGGGTGGGGAAATGGGAGGAGTGAAACGGGGGTGGAGGGGGTGGAGGGATGTGCAAAGAGTAGATGGGGGGGATGGACGGGGAAGCATGGGGGTCGGACAGTTTTTCTGAGACTCTCGTGGAGGAGCCTGTGGGGGGTCTGGGGCACTGTAACCTGAAACCCCCCATCGCCCCATCACTAAAGAAGCTAGCAGAGCCGAAGGGGAGCGGCTTGATCTGACGGTGAGTGTGCCCCAGTCCTCCCGGTGGAAGGAATCTGGAGGGTTTCCCCCCATCCCACACCACCCCGGTATAAAACCGAGCGCCATGGAGACCCCATTGTGTGCGAGCGGGGTCCCTTCCCCTGTAGCAGGAGAGGGAGCTTCCTCCCGGGCTGTCTGCTTGAGCTTTCGATCCGATGGGGCCTCCGTGGAAGAAGAACCTGCCTTCCTCTCTCTCTCTCTCTCTCTTTCTCTCTCTCTCTCTCTCTCTCTCTCATCGATCGTGGGGATGCCATGACGGGCAAGGATGGCACGATGCGGGCCAAACGCGGGAGGCGCGCGGTGCAGGAAGGCAGCTCGTTACTTTTTTTCCACGCCTCCGCGAGAGGCCGCTGGAGGAGGACCGGGAAGAAAACTCCGGCCCGGAACAGACGAGCGAGCGTGGTTGGGCTTCCTGGCGTGCCCGGGGAGCGGTAAAATCGAAGGCGTTCCGGTTGCTCAGTAAAGCCGTCGATCGGGCGCAAAACACTCCCGGAATAAAGAGGGGTTTCTTCCTGTCCCCTTCTAGGAGTCGGGGTGGCCGTCGAGGCCTCTAGAGAGGCTTTTCTTTGCAAACGATGCGGCGCTGGGAGGTGGCGGTGCCAAGATCATGGGCATGGTTTCCGTGCCTGGTCAAGCTACGGTCCGAATCTACTACCTCTCGCCCCCTTCCGAAATGAGGAGGAGGGTGTGTGTGTCTGAATCCATGGGATTTGGGCCTGATAGATAAGGAGACCTGGCTGCCCTTCTGTGGAAGCAGAGCCATTTTTTCTGTGAAAGAGCACTCCTGGCACTTGAGAGAACGTGGGAATGAACCCGTCTCCTGCAGGAAACACAAACAGAACCTCTTGGCATGAGACTGGTTTCTCAGGGAGGTTCTGGGTTGCCCTACTTCTCTAAGTATGCAACATTTGTATATGGATGCTCTGCAGATGGGAAAAACCTGCACTGTGATCGCAAGGATTTTCAAAAATCCTGATTTTCATGGGGAAACAAAGCCCAGGGTTACCCTTCTCCAGTTTTAATGACTGGCCGAGTCATTAAAAGGGCTTACATTTTACCCATTAGCCTTTGGGCTTCTTACTCTGATCATCGGCGGTAACCAGGTATGGCACAGGGAGGCAGCCACCCTCAGTAGTTTTTTGTCTTGCTCAGTTATATGACAGAGTTGAACTGGGTGGTCAGCATATCTTATCGGTTTCATTAAGGACTGTAAATCCCCTTCATTGCAAAGTGGGTCCAGAATAAATTGTAGAACACCCTGCTGCTCATTTCCAAAGTGCTACTGGCCGTGGGCAGAAAATCCGGCATCCACTTGAATACTCCAAGAGGAAGGCTATAATATGTTTTAATTGTACTGGACTGTATACTATCCCTCATTACTGTAAACAGCCTTGGGTCCTTTTCCAAGGAGAAAGGCAGGGTAAAAATACTCTAAAGTAAAATAAAATAAAATAAAATAATATATCTTGGTGTCTGCTTGTGTGGAATACAGTCAAATTGTATGTTGTTGTGATAGGCCAGTGGTGGCGAACCTTCAGCACTTCAGATGTTTTGGAACACAACACTTACAGTCCTTTGTCGTTGGCAATACAGGCTTAGAAATTTGGGAGTTGTGGTCCAAAACATCTGGAGTGCTGAAGGTTCGCCCCCACTGTCATGGGCCATCAAGTCCCTTTTAACTCACAATGAATCTATATGGGCTATTACTGGAAATACTGGAATTATTACTGGGAATACTAGTATAAACCAAAGGACAGGTTTAAACAGAGTCAGGGAACCTGAGGAATCTAAGATGTGTACCACACTGTGTAATAAAATAATAGCCAGTGGTGAGTTACGTTACAAACTATTCTCTGTAAAATACTCAAATCACTATAACCTTGAGATTATCCTCACACCTGCTGGAGTCAAGCCAGGAAGTGTGATTTTGAAGTGAGTTTAATGCCCAGGGAAACCAAGGACAATAAACTTAAGTGCTCTTTATGTACTTCAAAAGAAGTCAACACGGATGTGATTCTATGATTGTTAGTTAAAACATGATCTAAATCCTTTGTTTCCCAAACCATTCCACCATAGAAGAACCTTGATCGCAGGACAAAATTAAGTAGGGCATAGTTTTTAGATACAGTTTTACCTATTACATACTTACAGTTTAATGCCTCCATCAGATGAAATGTATGGTCTTCACAAAAGTTTCAGGACTGTGTGAATTTTGAGTTTAAAATCTAACCAGACACATATAAAAGGTCACCACTGAGTGGTGGTGAACTCACTTTCTACAGGCCAACACAGGAAATTTTGATTTTGACTGAGCTTGCAAAGTGATCCTTGTCGGAAGCAATATGCTATTTCCTTTGTGGCTAGAATTCTACTCACTTTCATTTGTGGCAAATGCTGTTAAAACTCAGTAGTATAGTTTGTGCTGATGCTCAGTTTCCCACTGTGTATCTCAGAAGAGCTACTGCCTCTGGTACCAGAAGGAAAACATCAACATTATGACTAGCATCCGTTAATATAAATTAGACATCAGACGAACTTAAAGCGCGGACAGAGGTCAAACCTCGGTGAGATTCTAGCAGGGAAACAGAGCTCAGCTTAAATGGGAGCTGCGTGTTCCTAACATGTGCCTTCAGTATTTCCCAATTTATGGAATAAGACAGAATGGGTTAAATCCTGTTGTTTAGTAAGTCACACTAGTGTGGGCCCATTAAATCAGTGGGGATCTGATGAGTAAACTTCTCCATAAGGTCCTTGGATTCAAATAGATCTACTCTAATTGTGAGCTTCTTTAGCATACTAAGTTGCAACTACCATAGGCTTGTGCAAATCAGTGTGGAGGCATTGACTCACCAAATATTTGTTGATTCAGCAGGCCTACTCGTGCAACTTTCTGTACCAAGGAAGAGGATTTCAGCCATTGTGCATATATTTTTTTACTGTGTACATTCAGAATACCCTGTGCGTTGGTGCTGAATGCATATTTCAAGCACATTTTGGTTGTTTGTTTCTTGGATTTATATCCCACCTCTCTCACAAAAATTATATAGTTAGGACCCCGAATCGGTTCCAGGCCTTCCCATGGATAATGAAACCTGTGGATAAGAGAGAACGCCAAAATCCCACAAAGCTGCTGTTTTGTGATAGTAGCTTGCTTTATGGCTGCTGTCTCGCAACAGTAGCTTGCTTTACGGCTGCTGTTTGCAATAGTAGCTTGCCTTACGGCTGGTGTTTTACAACAGTAGCTCGCTTTACGGCTGCTGAATTATTTATTTAATGTTTTTCCTCTGCCAACCGTGGAAAACTGAATCAGTGGTTAATGAATCAGTGGATGCGGGGTTCCTACTGTACTTAAAAAGGGCGAGGGGGCCATGCCGATAGGAAATAGTTACAATTGCAGCCAAGGCATATTGGGGGTGAACACAGCATTTTATTTTAGGCCCAGTTGAAAAGACAGTTGAAAAACCACGTCCGTAAGAAAGGAACAGCACTCGGCTGACAACGTTCTCATTCCTCGTGGCATCTCCTCCTTTTTTTCCAGGTGCCCAGCATGTGTCCTGGCTGCTCCACTGCAGGACGCTCTGACGATGAGCATCAACTCCTCTCTCAGTCACAAGAACACCACAGAAAACCTTACCCTTCGGGAAGACGGGGCAGGCCGAGTGACGGAGTCCATTGCTATCATTGTCATTGCCATTCTCATCTGTTTGGGAAACCTGGTGATTGTGCTCACCCTCTACAAGAAGTCCTACCTCCTCACCCTCAGCAACAAGTTTGTCTTCAGCCTGACCCTCTCCAACCTCCTGCTCTCCGTGCTGGTGCTCCCTTTCGTCGTGACCAGCTCCATCCGGCGGGAATGGATCTTTGGCGTGGTCTGGTGCAATTTTTCTGCCCTGCTGTATATGCTCATCAGTTCTGCCAGCATGCTCACCCTCGGACTCATCGCGATTGATCGGTAGGCTGTGTCCTCCGTTATGAACCACGCGGGAGTTTGCATCCTTCCAAGAAAAAAAGAAAAAGAAAGAAAGAAGTAATGAAAAGCCAACTCAATGTGCTAGGAAGCAAAAGGATAAAAGTTCAATGTGCTAAGATTAAGAAGGATGCCGTGTTTTGAATACCACTGTACAGACTTGCACAAAAGCGGGGAATTATGGGAGCAGTTGGTGAATATACCAGCAGGGCAAAGCATTATCAAACAGAAATTTCCTGGGTGGAACTGCCCCAAAACCAGTGTGGGTAAAAGGAAGCTAGGTTAGATGGACCATTCATCTCATCTAGCAGGGTTGTGTATAGGTTACAACAAAAAGATCAAACATACCATGTGCAGTTTAGCAAAGCTTCCTATTCACACAAACACCTTCCCACTCCTCCAGTTTTAGAGTTGTAGGACTCAAGCAGGGGGAATCAAAGCACAGTGTATGTGCCCATGTGAATCTTTTTGTTTTTTGTCTTTGCTGCATTGCCCTGCTGCTGCTGCTGCTGCTGCTAAAAAGTCACCACAATCTGGTCGCATGGTTGTAGGATCCCCATGAAAAGGCTGCTGAAACCATGTCCCAAGTTGGCTTTCCTTCCACTCAGACGCAGCCTCATTCTTGCTTCTTCTTCATTTGCTCTCCTTCATAGCCTTCTCCTAAGCCTTCCTGCTCATTTTCTGCCCTCTTTACACCAAAGAAAGCTGCCATCATTGCTGTGGTAGCTGTGGGAACAGTGACAGCAGCAGGTTTGGCAGTCATGCAGACATGGCAGACTCTGAGTTTGGCCCTCAGCCTCTGCTTCTTTCCTCTCTGTGACATAAACGGTGCCTTCTCCACATTGGTTCTGCCATAGGTTGATTACATCACAGTAAGTGTCTGTGAGGATGCTCAGTCATCCAGATGAGGTTATCTGGAAGTTTATTATTTATTTATTATTTTATTTGTATATCGCCCGTCTTCCCAGTTGAGTCATGCAACCGGACTTCTTTTCTTGAGAGATCAAAACGTTTCACTGCTCATCCAAGCAGCTTTGTCAGTCTGAGGGAAGCTGCCATGTCTCAGCTTCCAGACCACAGCAAGTCCAGTTGCCATGACTCAACTTCCAGATCACAGCAAGTGATTTCTGTAAGCTTTCAAGCACCCTTTCAGAGGCTGATGGGCTGTTTCGCCTGCTGTTAGGAGCACTTCAGGGACAGGGTGATCGGCTTTTAAACATGGTGATCAGACAACTTATCTACCAGAGCCCACCAGCTTGCTCCCAGAGCATTCCTACTTGCACCTTTCTAGGCCCTTTCTAGAAGTCTAGGGACTTCTACTTTTCTAATGCAGGTAGAGTTGATATGGTTTGGATCGGTTCCAGCACAAGTGATTACTGAAACCAATCCAAAGCAAGCTTCGCTCTTTCAATAGCCATTCCTCAGTATTGGTTCCCCTGAGCCCAAAGAGGTGTAATACATTGTATGAGTCACTCTGGTGAGTGCCAGTCTTGAGTTTTAACTAATAAACTCTTCTTCTTATTTCCTGTCTCATGTTACTTATTCTATGAAATGAATGTCCTGGATATAAACTGAATCCTTTTTATGTTTTTCAGGTACTACGCTGTCCTGTACCCAATGGTTTACCCAATGAAGATTACAGGGAACAGGGCAGTCCTGGCCATTATATACGTGTGGCTACATTCTCTCATTGGATGCCTTCCTCCCCTCTTTGGCTGGTCTTCTTTAGAGTTTGACCAATTCAAGTGGATGTGTGTGGCCGCGTGGCATAAACAGGCAGGCTACACTGCCTTTTGGCAGATCTGGTGTGCGCTGCTGCCTTTCGTGGTCATGACGATTTGCTATGGGTTCATCTTCCGCGTGGCGAGGATCAAAGCACGGAAGATCCACTGTGGGAGTGTGGTGATCGCAGAAGAAGACACTCAAAGGAATGGGCGGAAGAACTCCAGCACTTCGACGTCCTCCTCCGGCAGCCGAAGGAACGCTTTCCAAGGGGTGGTGTATTCGGCCAATCAGTGCAAAGCTCTGATAACCATCTTGGTTGTGATTGGTGCTTTTGTCATCACATGGGGGCCTTACATGGTCGTCATTACTTCTGAGGCACTTTGGGGGAAAAACAGTATTTCCCCTACCTGGGAGACTTTGGCCACTTGGCTGTCGTTCACAAGCGCTATCTGCCACCCTTTGATTTACGGACTCTGGAACAAAACGGTACGCAAGGAATTATTGGGAATGTGCTTTGGAGACCGGTACTATCGAGAATCCTTTGTACAACGACAAAGGACGTCCAGATTATTTAGTATTTCTAATAGGATCACAGGTAATTTTTAAAAAGTTGTCATTTATTCAAACTTCCAATTATGATCAATGAGTAGATGGCCAAGCACGACATTGTCGACAGGTAGTTTAAACCCAAATGTTTACAGGAACATGTTCAGATTACATTAGTGACAATAATGTGCTGTCAGGTCACTTATGACTTATGACAGCTCTTCAGAGTCTTCCAGGTAGAGAGTTCTCAGAAGTGGTCTACCATTCCTTTTCTCTAGGGCAGTGATGGCAAACCTTTTAGAGACTGAGTGCCCAAACTGCAATTCAAAACCACCTAATTTTTCGCAAACTGTCAATGCTGCAATTGAACCTGAATGCAGGTGGCAGTGAAGGGGCGATGCTGGGTGCCCACAGAAAGGTCTCCAAGTGTCACCTTTGGCACCCGTGCCATAGGTTCGCCAAAACTGCTCTAGGGCCACCCCGGGACTGTATTGCTCGCCCAACATGACACAGGCTGACCCCACTTACTTCTGTACTTACCAAAGGCACAGGAGAGAATCAAACTCCCAACCTCTGGCTCTGCAGCCAGATACCTAAACTACTTGAGCTGTCTGCATTTCACCTGTGGGGAGAAAGGCAGCATAATTAAGCAAGCCAACAAGGAAAAGAAATGGGCAGGACTTCCCTGCTTTTGATTTTTCCTTGGGAGGTGGAGACCCTTTTTCCTGGAGAAAAAGTCCATCCCAGGTTCCAAACCATGATGGAGATGTGTGTAATCTCCAGGCTTAAAACCAGGGTACAGTGGACCCTTGTATAACAAACGGTTTGTATAACATAGAATCTGTACAACATAAAAATTCCGGAGATAGGGGAAATTTGCTTAACAGAATCGCCTATGGGGCGAATCCGTACAACATAAAAATGGTCGCAATTAGGATTACTCCATTTTCAATGCATTCCTATGGGAATTTTGTATAAAGGAAAAATTGCTTAACAGAATTTCATTTGGAACGAATTAATTCCTTTATACAAGGTACCACTGTCCTTCAAGGGCCAGATGCAGGGGAGTGGTATCAGGTGACAGGTATCTAGTCTCGTGTGCTCCCAGACGCATCTGGTGAGGCCACTGTGAGAAACAGGAAGGTGGACTAGATGGGCCTTTGGCCTGATCCAGCAGAGCTCTTCTTATGTTCTTACTCCCTCCTGTGATGTTCACCAGGCAAACTCTTTGTGGCCCCTGAATTCATTCCTAATCGATATGCTACAGGCTTTGCTGGTTAAATCAATCATTTGAATAAAACATACATTTAAAGGGTATTGGAAGATCCTTGTGCTCCACCTCCATCACTTCTTTGGACTGTAGTTTTCTAATGTCGAAACTCTGTTGCAGATTTGGGACTCTCTCCTCACCTCACAGCTCTCATGGCAGGTGAGAGGACTTTAGGACACAGCAGCAGCACAGGAGATACAGGCTTCAGCTTCTCACAGGATTCAGGTAACCCTCATTCCTTCACGTGCACCGGACATGAATCCAAAACGTGAAGTAGTCACTTCAAAGTGAATGCAATTCAACTTGTATTAACAGAAGCAAAATGCCCAGGTCACAAGAATGAGCCCTGCTCAGACAAAGTTTTGGGCCACAATTCCCACAGTCTTTTTCCATCGGCAATATAGGCTCGGCATTCTGGGAGTTGTGGTCCAAAACAGATGGTTACTTCACGTCCTTCTCGTCCTGGGAGGAAGTTTGTTGCGTGTTGATGTCGGTCGCGGTCACGTGGTCTTCCGGTTCTATCCCTGTTCCCGTGTATGCACGGGCGTGATGGATGATACTGACATGACTGTTACCGCACGTCCTCGTTCCGTGTTGAGATGTGAAATTCCATGCCTTTGTTCTCCATTTTTTTCCAGCCCGACCTTCCGTTTTTCAATGTTTTGATCCTCCAAAGCCTTGCCTTCAATGTGTTACAGAGCTAAGTTTGAGTCATTTGTCTTTTAATCTCTCTGCACCTCATTGCTGACTCCATAGGGAATGTACTGGCGAATGGCACTTCGCACTCCTGCCACTAGATGGAGAATGGCACGTTGCATGACGAGCCTTACCTCACGGCTACTCATCTCGGAACGAGAAGCGTGACAAGCCGATTCCCATGGCCAGGGAGGGGAATCTCTCATCCTGCTTAAATCGCAGTTCAGGGGGTGTGGTCGCGACGAACTCCCCTTGTCCCGCAATGGACGTGTGGTTAGATTACTTCGTACCAGTCCCAAGCGGGACCGCAAACAGCGATGATATGGACGTGAAGTATCAGCCACAGGGAGCTTTCCCACCTCTCTGATCTAGAAGGGCTGCACCAAGTAAATGACAATTTACCAGCACAGAAGAGAAAGGAACTACTCGGGTGTCAACTCAAGCAACTTGCTTTGAGATGGAACCATGCCAGATGGCCACAGCCCAGTATTATGAGTCACATTGTCCCTCTGTGTGGTGTCTGTGCATTCCGTGCAGAGAAGCTTTAGCATGGGGGCACAGACAACTTGGTGGAGGTTGTGGACCTCAGTTTTGCACTTGCATAATACAATAGAAGGGGCATTAGGGGGCCTGAAAGTGAACAAAAATGTATTTTAAAAAATCATAACAATGCTGCCAGAAGGCCTTTTCTGATTTCATTTTTGTGGGTTGAGGTTTATTTTTCAAGAGGGGTAATGCCCCTTTGCTGTGTTTCATTACAAAATTATAGAGTTCCTGGAGGCTTCCAGGGGCTGAAAATGGCAATGTTTGTAGTTTTTTGGGATGTGTATGTGTGTATCCAGCAGACAGTGCCCCCCCCCGCTCCTGTGTTCCTCCCTGCCTCACAGCACATCCATGAGTGTGGAAGCATCCATGCAGGCCTAAGCCCTGAGAAATCCAGTTTGCTGTAAAGCCTCCATGTGTCCTGGTGAATGCACGGAGGACTCCTGCCCACTGGCATAAGAGGAATCTATATGGGTCATATAAGTAACTGCCCAAGAGCAGAACCCCATGCTGCCCTAGTAAACATTTCTTGTACACATCTCCTGGTTAGGGAAAGGGTGTTATCTTCAAGATCGGATGGGAGGAAGAAAATGGGAGGTGCTTAACACACTTTTTTTCAGCCCGGACACACTTATTCTCCTTGGGATGTGGCCCCTCTTGTAATTTTTCCTCCAAGTTAGGTTTCTTCCACTCTCAGTGTCCAAAAAGCAAAGTGTTCTGCTTATATAATGCCCCATAGCACTTCAAGTACTCTTTGGGAGGTTTACAGTTTAATTATGCAGGCTAAACATTCCCCCCCCCCCAAGCAAGCTGGGTACTCATTTTACTGACCTCGGAAGGATGGAAGGCTGAGTCAACCATGAGCCTGCCACCTAGGATTGAACCCCAGGTAGTGAGCACAGTTTTAGCTGCAGTACATGCCTTTAACCTCTGTGCCACAAGGCTCCAAGTGTGAAATGCAAGCGGAGAGCTTCATGTTTGTCATAATGGGTTGTTCCAGTTCTTGGAAAGCCATCAGACATCTTAAAAAGACTTTCAACTTGCCTCCCACAACATATCTTCCAAGTGTACTGAGCCAATGCTTCCCATTTTCTACAACCAGCATGAGTCCTGCTAGCCAGAGATGATGGGATATGTAATTGAACTCATTCAGAGGGCACCAGGTAGAGGACCTAAAAACAACAACAGAGGATAGGAGATCTCTGTGCCTCCGTGAAAGTTTCCATAAATTTACTGTCCCTGTCTTATGTTTTAGGAACAGATGTTATGCTGTTAGAAGACTATAGTTCTGATGGAGTGCATCACCCACACTGTGTGTATCCCCATCGACGCCGGAGTTCTGTGACATTTGAAGATGAAGTGGAGCAGATTAAAGGTGTGCAGAGGCTGGGGCTATAGATGCAGCAGGTTGCCAGCCGACACAAAGAAATCCATCTATAACTGACTTTTGGAATTTTGCAGCTTTTAAAAATAAACAGAACTATACGTAGCACCAATCATTAGGCAAGAATTAAAAATCACAGATCTCTACTGAAAAGGGTTACAGGTAAAAGTAACATTATCTAAAGGGAAGACAAGAGCAGTGGAGGAATCATGAAGCTTTATTTACAATACTTGCTTTTTTGAGTTTATGTTGTGAATCATATAATTATTATATTATATTACAGGCATATGTTCAGTTTGTAGAACTAGAAGAACAAATTTTCTCTGCTCATAATAAGTAAAGACATATATAGAGGTGACATGACGGTCAAGTCAAATCTTCAGATGTATACCTGGCTTGATTTTCTAATGTGTTATAGTATTCCATACAACAACACAAAAACTGCAGAGCTGAACTCGTCAAAGGGGGATTTAACCTCTTGACTGCTGGCTCCACACCCAAAGACCTAAACCACTGAGGATCCTGAAACTTAAAAGTCCTACTAAAAATATACTCACTGAAGTACTGCACATCAATTTACAGTATCCAAGGACAACTCTGCCATTAGAGAGAGTGAAATAGTTACGTCAGTCTAACGTTCGCAAAGGGCAGCAAATGCTGGGTGAATTTAATTCGTTAGTATTGTCAGTCTACTGGTAAAGTTGCGGAGAGGTCCGGTAGGGATTTTTCTGCTTCGTGTGCCAAAAATAATTTTGTTGACTTTAGTTGCCAGGAGCCTTGCTTTGGGTGGATGAGGAGCCCCGCTTGGTGCTGGGCCTCAGGCAGCAAAATGTCTTGAACTCACCCTGGTCACAGCCAAATCCATTCTTGTCCATAAGGCTTCCCTTCAGTATTGCTGTAACCGAGCTCTGTCTGTCTTTCCCATTTAGAGGCAGCAAAGAATTCTGTTCTTCACGTGAAAGTGGAAGTGCACAAGTCTTTGGACAGTTACGCATCCAGCTTGGCCAAAGCTATCGAAGCCGATGTGAAGATCACTTTGTTTGGAGGAGATGCTTTACCGGGCTCTTTGTTTCCAGGGCGAACGGTGGCAGGAAGCAATCCCTGCGCACGGCGCGGTGGCAGGAACCATGCTGGCCAAAGACTGCAGCTACAGAGTATCGAAGAAGGGAACACTTAGCATCACTTCCAAGGGGAATGAACCAAACCACTAAGGATGCTACAGGGCTCTTCTTCTTATTCAGTCAAAGGAAACGAAAGGCCTCCCTTTTTTTAAAGTCAGGAAAAATATCTGAAGACCTGTTGAAGCAGTATTAGAATGTGTGTGTGTGTGTGTGTGTGTGTGAGAGAGAGAGAGAGAGAGATTTCTCAACCCCCCCAACACTCCAATTCCTATAGGATAAAATTTGAGCAACCAGGTACCAGAAGGGTAGCTCAGCTAGGAATGAGATCTAAAAGAAAAGGGAACATGAATGAGGTGCAGAACTTGCAGGTCGTCTTCTTGTTTTCCGTGGCATTAAATTGCTTGCAGCTTCCTTTCCCTCCTGTTCACACACAACTAGCAATTTCTTTCCCTCGGTCTGCCTGGAAAATGTCACAAACGCAGCATGCTTGCTGTGGAAGGCAATGCAACGGACAACGGTTGTCTTAGTAGAACAAACATGAGACCTCCCCAATCTTGTGTTAAGGAAAAGCCGAGAGTTTGGGTGCTCCCCGCTAGGCCTTTACTCATGCTTCACTGGTTTTTTGGTCACTTTTTACTACCTATCTGTACAACAAATTCATCCTGCCATTGTCCTTCTTGATGAGCCTCATGGTGCAGTGGTTAAAGGCCTGTACTGCAGCTAAAACTATGCTCACAACCTGGGGTTCAAACCCAGGTAGCAGGCTCATGGCCGACTCATCCTTCCATCCTTCTGAGGTTGGCAAAATGAGTACCCAGCTTGCTGGTGGGAGTTGGGGCAATGTGTACCCTGCATAGTTAGGTTGTTAACCGCCCTGAGAGTGCTTAAAGTGCTATGGGGCTATAAGCAGAACACTGTTTTTGCTTTGAATTTTCCCATTCAGTTCTTTATTTTCCAAAGCTGGAGAAACTCGAGCTGCTTCTAGGGGAACAGAGTGGTGCAATCTCCATCAGACCATATGTTTTTAAAATATTATTTTATATATACCTACCGTAACTGAGTGGTGTTTGGCCATGAACAGAGACAGAAAATAATCAGCTTTTCAGCTCAGGCGGACAGCAAATCAAAGGAAAGGGGGGGGGGGGAGAGAGAGAAAATATGCAAAATATAGTTAGATGTTAAGAAACTTGTTTCTGGATCATTTTGTAATTTCAACGGCTGAAACATCATAGAACATCAGACCTAAAGTAGGCCCATTGATTTGGTGATACAGCAGGGCTACTCTAGTTGTGACTAGTGGATTTAAGCAAATATGTTGTCTTTTTTATTATTTCTCCTCTATTTTTGTCAATACAGCAGTTCAATACATTGTAACTTTTGCAGTGGGTGCCTCCAAACAATCGGTTTAAAAAAAAACTTCCCTGCAGATGTAAAAATGATAGTGAGTAGAAGGGTTATTCTTGTCCTAGTGGGCAGCATATCACTGAAAATTTAAATATTTAGAAAATTCAGTCACTGCCCCTAAATACCTGCTAAATTAGCAGTGAGAGCTTTCAATCTGTGTTACCTTCTTGAAAAGTTATGATACTATAACACTCGTGTAAGTGTCATTTTAGAGATATTTGAATATTTTTCCATCTATAAAATATTATTGCTGGTAAAGGTTTTAGCACTAAACGTTATATCAACAGGTTGATCCAATTGTCTCCACAGCAGAGATGATAGTGACTGTACATAAGGTATGGCTGAAAGGCATTCTGTGGGCTACATAGGCATCCCCTAAATATGTCCGAACTGTTTCTTTTCCAAACATTGGTCTCAAAAAGGCCCTTTGCAGTGTCTTAAGGCCTTCCACGGGCCTGTGCTCCATCCCCGACCTCCCATTATTATTTTAAATGCCACACAAAGGATTATTTTAAATTAAACTAGAAAAAAGTTCAGACATCTACAGAGGAGAAAGACCTCCAAGGTCCTGAGGTGGACATGTGCAGCAAACCTCTGGAAGCTGCCCATCCCAGCTTGTAAACAAAGGGTATCTATCCTATCATTCTTGCGTTAGCAGGATATGGGACCTACTTCAAGTGATCACTCCTGGATTTTTTCAGATGTACTGCTTTTCAGCCTTGACTCCACTAAAACAAGTGAGCATTTTGCTTTGTCAAAGTTTACCTCCATTATAATTAGATTTTGACAAAGATTAATCAGTGCTGAGACCTCTTCTTGGAATATGACAAACTGCATTCAACAGTCTTTGATTAAAACAGGAGACTGTCTACCAAGGGCTGCATTCCCTTGCAGGTAATCCTTGGGACTATGCATCAGCGGTGGACCAGTTTACAGGGGAAGCTGGGCCAATCACCTATTGTTCCTAGTCTTTCCTGGCTTCCTTTACACTCCTACAGAGCAAGCTAATAGAAACAGAGGCTTTGCAAGGGGTCTGAACTGGTTGGTCACCTGCAAAGGGTTTTAGAAATTCTGTAAAGCTAAAGACCGCATTTTTCACACCCTTTGGTTAAAGCAAATGCCAATCCAGAATAGTCAGCCTGGACTGCAATAGCAGGAGTCGAAATACTTGCACTATCCTTTGCCTAGCTGTTTTCTCAACTTATGTTTGCAACATTGCAACTGTGCTTATTACAAGCTGGATACGTTTTCATATTCTATGGACAGTGCACATCCTGCAATATTGATGGCCCTCAGTAACACTCCAATTATCTTCCTTTCTATAGGCACTCGGGACATTTTATGCTCGCTTCCCCTTCTTTGTCATTGTAAACTGAGACCAATCAGACCTTCCATAGACAGTACTGTATAGTAAAATCAGGTCCCAATCAGCCTCAGGTGGCTGGCAATTGAAAGTGAAGCAAATAGAAGGCAAATTACATTTGAAAGGAACATTAAAATCTGACCCACAAGTAAACATTTCATAGAATCATAGAATCATAGAATTATAGAGTTGGAAGAGACCTCATGGGCCATCTAGTCCAACCCCCTGCCAAGCAGGAACCCCTTCACAATATTTCCGACAGATGGCCATCCAGCCTCTGCTTAAATACCGTCAAAGAAGGAGACTCTACCACCCTCCATGGCAGCATATTCCACTGCCGAACAGCTCTAACTGTCATGAAGTTCTTCCGAATGTTCAAATGGAATCTCTTTTCCTGTAGTTTGAAACCATTGCCCCGAGTCCTAGTCTCTGAAGCCATGGAGAACAAACCTGTTCCCTCTTCAATATGACATCCTTTCAGATACTTAAACATAGCTATCATATCCCCCCTCAGTCTTCTTTTTGATAGGCTAAACATTCCCAGTTCCCTAAGCCGTTCTTCATAAGACATCTCTTCCAGGCCTTCAACCATCCTAGTCGCTCTCCTCTGCACCCGCTCGAGGTTGTCAACATCCTTTTTAAACTGAGGTGCACAGAACTGGACACAGTACTCCAGGTGGGGTCTGACCAGAGCAGAATAGAGTGGCACTAATTTATCTTGCAGCATCTTAATGGCACTGTCATATCCATGATCAGGAGATAGGGCAAGAAGGTGTTTTCGTGGATAACTCCCAGAATCCTGCAGCCAGTGACTATATTTGGCAGGGGGAGTCTGAGAATTACTAAAACATAATTTTTGCCATGTCCGATCGCACGTTTTCAAGCACTCAGAATTTCCAGGTGAATTTGGCTCCAGCTCTTGATAATGGAAGGTAATGTGTCAAGTGAAAAAAAAAAGTATTTACAAGTGGTTGAGGATTTTTTTTCCCTTGAATTTCAGTGAAAAAAAATATTTACTAAACATTTGATGCTACACTTTTACTGGGGGTATAATAAATGACAGCATAACTACAGTCAGTGCACGATACTGTATTGCAACCGTTATCTTGGGTGGTACATTCAGCACAAAATTAAACGAATGAAATATTCTTGTAAGGGTCTGCCGAATATTCAGTTTGTATTTCATCCCCAAGTGTTAGAAGGAAAATGTGGTTTTCTATGTTAATGCTTTAAAAAAATAAATACATAAGATTATTTTTTTTAAAAAAAAAAATCTCAATTGAGAACTCAAGGTAAGAAAATGTACTTGCTACATACTGATTAATTGCAGTGTTTCACTAAGCTGTTTTATGTCAGCGCTGCTTTTCCTCAGTAACATTCATTGTTGTGTCTTGGGCCATCTACCCAAGAAGATGAGAGGAACTATTCCGGTTTCCCTTCATGGCCAGTTTGGCTATTGACCTTGAACATATTTACCAAAGACAAAACGGAAGAACACTGTTCTTTGTACTTAAATCTGATAAGAGAACAGAATCAAAATCACAATCATTAAAATCCCCTTTGGACATGAGTTTAAAAAGAAAAAAATAACATGTTCTCTTGCCACAAATAAAAAAAATTAAGAGAGTTACAATTCAAATAGTCAAGTAAATGTCTGTGAAGATTCTCAGTCACGCAGGTGAGTTTATCTGGAGGTGCTCACACCATGCAGCTTTGTTTGAATCCTGTGAAGTCCAGCCCATCAGACCATGCTGCTCTGAGCCTTCCAAGAAGATGCCTATTTATTTTATTTATTTATTTATTAGGCTTGTATACCGCCCGTCTTCCCGAAGGAACTCCGGGCGGTTCACAACACAAGATACAGCAATAACAATAAACGAGTCAATATAAAAACAGTTAATCAACACTAAAACCAAACAATCAGACGAGGCAGATGGCCTAGCCTCCATCTTTGCCAAGTGAACTTTTAAGAACTCTCTCCTGACAAATTACATCCCTTGCCATGTATGGACTTTTATACCTGCTTTGAAAAAGAGGGCTTGTGCTCTCCAAAGCTCAGCAACTTTTTTTTCTACTAGCGGCCTATGAAGGTATCACCCATAGTCTAATTTTAATTTTGTTTTAATGGCTGCACGCCTCAAAACTCCTTTTTTCTTGAGAGACTGAAACACTTCGCTGCTCATCCAAACAGCTTCATCAGTTTGAATGCAGCTAGTGCGAGTTCTCCACCTGCTTCCCTTCTCTTGCCAACAACGCGTCCAAAAGTGCCTTACACGCCTCTCCGCCCGCCAGGGAGAAGAGGGCAGTAGGGACCAATCGCGCTTCTTTCTTTCGCCGCCGGGCTCCAGGATTGGGCGGAAGCGCTTCTCCTATAACTTTCTTCCGCCTAATCTGTCGCTTCTCCTTTCCCTTCGGTTCCCCAACCCTACCCCTCGCTAAAGCCCGCCTACTCTTCATTTTGATTGGTTATTTCGGCCGCAGAAGGCCACGGGATTGGCGGCTTTTGGGGGCGTGGTTCTCGCCGGCGAGGGCAGGGTTTGCGGTGGAGTTGGGCTCCTCCTCCTGCTGCGCTTTGAATTGTGGCAGAAGGAGAAGGAAGGAAGGAAGGCTGGGTGGGGGCGGGGTGGGGACGACTTAGCGGCCCCGGCCATGGAGAAGGTGTTGTGCCCCGCGCACGGTGAGGAGTGAGGGTGGTAGGTTGGGGCCGGGCGGGAGCTCCGTCTGGCCGGGACTGAGCAGGAAGAGACCCTGGCGTGGCTGGACCAGGGTGGGCGAGGAAATCCAGGGCGGGGGGGGGGTTCCAGACACGCGCCTTGTATTCCATGGGGTAGCATGAGAGCCCCGCTGTCCATCTCTGGCCCTCGGAAGCAATGGGAAGACTAACCCTTTGCTCTTCTTTTTTCATGACACTCGGGATCTGAGGGCTGGGGAGAAAAAAAGGGGGGTAGAGCTCGTTCTGTTCTCTCTCTTCTCGCCCCTCGATTGTTCCAGTTATGCTCCAGTAAAAACCAACCAACCAACATAGAAACAAAAGGGGCGAAGAGCGAGCGAAAGAGAGAAGGGAACGCACAGATCTCCGTTAAATATGTGTATACGGTGATTTATAAAAAGAAGTTCAAATATACCAGTCTAACTGCAAGTCTCAGCCGAACGATTTACAGACTGCTTTATGCTTCTGTTCGGACGAGATGATTTCACCCAGTCTTGCGGATTGTGGTGGTGCCAGGATCCACGCTGCCTTTTCAGTCTGATAAGGTTTAATCCACCACACAGTCCCCCCCCCCACATCCTTTGATTCCAGCCTCTGTCAATATCCAGTTCTCTTTTCATGCTTCATAGTAAATCTGGTGGGCTGCTTGACTGTTTTTTTTTTTGGGGGGGCAGCCTTCCGCTGTTTCAATGTTTTTCATAATGTACAAAAATATACATTCCCAGGGAAACACAGTACTGTAGTCTGCTGTAGTTCATCAGAGTTGATGATAATGATGATGCCTGAAAAAAATTCACAAATGGCTTATTAGAGAAAATTCATAAATTTATGGTTTGTGGACGTCTATAAACCAAGATAAACCACCATTTTTGTGGTTCATGCCTTTCTATAGTAATGAGTATAAGACACATAGGTCTTTGAAATCTTAACCCAACCCTTGGAGGAAAGGCTAGATTGAAATATATAAACATGAGATGCATGCCTTCTTGAAGCAGTCTTCATTTCTGTTTTTCACCTTCTTGCTGCTCAGGGCATCCCTGTGTTTTGAAAACCGGCATCCGGCATGGCCCAAGCAAAGGCAAAAGCTTTTACATATGTGGAGTCCAAGACCAGGAATCATGCGGATTTGTGCTCGACACAGGGTAGGTTGCAAATTTACCTTCAAGTCCATGTTCCAGAAGTTACCAGCTACTTGCCTAGTGCACTCCTATAAAAGTTCTGCTATTTGAAGCTCACGTAGGAAAACCCTGTTCAATTACATAAAATTAAAAAGAATCTATCTTTTCCACTCATAGCTGAGATACACTTGCTTTTTTTTCTTGTAAACATTCTTATGAGGGTTTGGCCTAAGAAAGAAGAGAATAAATGAATACATTATACTCATACATCTGAGAGGAGGGAAATACAGTGGTCCCCCATCATTTCATGGTTCATATACTGCGGTCCCGCTGTATCGCAGGACTACAGTACAGTGCAACTGGAAAGGCACCATGCTGGGGCTCCAGTTGATTAGTTTAAAAAGCCTGGGCTTTTAAACCCCTTTTTTCCCTTTCCCCATGCCCCGGGCTCCAGCTCATTGGCTCTAGGGTGGGGGAATACAGGTTTTTCTCCCCCATCCTAGCACCAGTGAACTGGAGCCCCGGCATCACGCGCCACTTCTCCAGACCCCCCCCCTTGCACAGGGGAGCGGTGCGCTATGTTTAAAATGCCTTTAAGCAATGGAGCCAAGCGCTTGGCTCAATTGCTTTAAGGCATTTTAAACTTCGCACACACACACCCCAGGCCCCACCCAACCTGCATCTGCATATCGTGGATTTCCAATCATCGCGGGTTGGGTGGGTCCCTAACTCCCACGATAGGCGGGGGGTTACTGTAGTAAAATAAAAAAGCATGATATGTTGAATGGGCTTAGTACTGATACAGGTACACATGTTCACACATTTTTGCATCCAACTTGTAATTTATAGCCAGAAGAGAAATTGACTGCGTCTCTGTGGTAGAGCAGGTGCTTGGTATACAGAAAGTTCAGGATTCAACCATTGGCAACTCCAGGTAGATCTGGAAAAACTCCTGCTTCAAATTTCAAAATGCCTCAGTTAGCCATTACCAACAGTATTGGGCCACAGAGAAGACAAATCCTTGAACTGTTGCACTCACTACAAATCTATGAGAAACTACTACATAACCCATTCACTATTCCTAATTCCCTGACATGTTCCTTGAGGTAAAATGGTGTGCATTATGCTCCCAGATTTTTGAGAGGATTGTAGAAGGTGGGCCTTTAAATCCGGACCAAAATCTTTTCCTGAATATTCCTGTCAGAAATCTGTCATCCATGAATAACTGCATTTCCTCTCTGCAGGCTTTCCCCTTCTCATTGCTTGGTACATGAGAAGCAGGTAGTGGAGCTGCAAGTTTTGATAAAAGAACAGGAAACAGACATACACAGGTATTTTTTTTCTGGAAAAACGTAGTCTTATATGTGAGAGAGGAAGTGTCCAAATGTTAACAACCAGCTTGACAGGTCGTGTTTTGTGTCATTCTCCAGATTGTTCTACCGATGCAGTCAAGCTAAAGTGGAAGGGAAGAAATGGTGTGGAAGTGTCCCATGGCAGGTACCAATCATTTAGTTTCATTCAGGTTTCACATTTTGCCAGCAGTTTTGAGACAGTGGCCAAAACCCTATCAGTGGCGCGTGTATGTGTATCACAAATAGTGTGACTCTTAGCAAATTTCTTCAAGTTAAGAAATCAAGGTAGACATTATCTGTTGTGCACCAAATCCTGTGACTCTGTGTGCATCACATAATGTTTGTGACATCAAAAATCAATGCTAACTAAAAGAAAATGTGTTTAGAGCAGGACTAGCAGGTTGTGGCCCAGCAGATGTTGTAGCCCCGCAACTCTTATACACTCACAGCAAGCACCCATGGTAAGGGAGGATGGAGAGTTGTGGTCCAGAAACATCTGGGAGGCGACAAATTGCCTCTGCTTGGTTTGGGGTGACATATATTCTGCTTGTGGAAAAAACCCAGAAGATCATTTCTTACCCCTTTGCTATTTTGCATCTGATTTAAACTTCTCTTGGTGGTTGGGTGTGTTATGTTTGGGAGTTAATTTGTTTGTTTTGTTTGTGTGGTGTGGTTTATTTGTTTGCGAGATTATTTATTTATTTATTTATTTATTAAATTTATACCCTGCCCATCTTCCCTACGGGAACTCTGGGCAGCTTACAAGACTAATAGCGCACAAGAATACAATTCCCAAACGTCAAATAACAAAATTAAAACGGTAAAATGCAAGCATAAAATTACAGACACCCTTACGATAGCATTCATCACTCGTAACCTCGAGCGGTAGGGTGAACGAACTGGTGGGCAGATGGCGGGGGAGGGGAGCGGGAGGGGGAAAAACACATGCTGTGTGATTTCAGGGACTTTGGAATTTAGCAAAAAGTATTCATTAGGCTCCACAAGAGAGGGATTCTTACATTTTTCAATTTTAGGGCTCATTTCTCTTTTAGAGGGAACTTCTAAAAGACAGTTCTGGTCCTGCTATATAAGAAAATTAGTTTGGGCTAGAAAATAAAAATATTCAGTATACATTTTGTTTGTATGAATCTGGATTATACAGTTTGGAATTTTGTTTTGCAAGACTTCCGGGTGAAGGAAAGATGACAGAGTGGGAAGGAAAGGGATCGAGCATGGTGGGGATTGTGAATATGTCTGGTAATGCCATCAAAATATACAAACTAATAATACTGTAAGTAGAAGTTTGCATATATAATTCTGTATCAAACTGAAGTTTTTTGGCAAGAGTACAGGAAAAATGAAAGGAGATGCAGGGAAGAGATACATTGGACTTTAGTACTTTGAACATTTGAACATTACTGATATATCATCTGTTATGCAAGATAGGAAACTCTACATGTCAGTGGTTTCTTCACTGGTTACAGAAATATACTCAGCAATTTGTTTCATAGTTATACCAGAATAAAAATATGAAACATGCTGAAGTCAAGATACTGTACTCTGGATGTCAGCTTTTATGCTTGGCATTAGTTCCTTTGCAGTTGTTCTCCAGTAGGACAGAAAATCTTAGCTCTAGAATTTGTGATAGCAGATGTATTCATAGATAAGAATTTGCCTGAATGTTTTGTAGGATACAAAAGGCACCACACTGCCAGCTAAGCCACAGTTTCAGCCCATGTTTGAAGAGGCCCGTGATCATAGCAATCGGAGAAATCCATTCAAAATACCAAACAAGAATCATGAATCATCAGCAATCAAGCAAACAAATAACAACAGTAAAAACGGTCATATAAATAAAGAAAAGAAGAAAACAGAGACTCCTGATTCTAATGAAAAGGATCAGCGGTTAACATCCGAAACTATTAGAAAAGATCTTCCCCCCACAGTCAACGCCAAGAACAAACAGTTAGGAGAGAAATGTGAAAGTTTACACAGGGAACGAAAAGAAACCCAAACAAAATCAAGTGAACCCACAACGGAAAAGGAAGACGCACTCTGCTGGGAAGAACACAAAGATGGTGTGGACAAAATGTGTGAGGCATCCTTTGGATACACAGGGCAGGATTTGACTCGGAAGTCTACTGAAAGTTGTTTGCAGACCGAAGAGAGATCAATGCATTCACTGCCAAGTTCCCATAGTCAGGCATCAAGTGGAAAGCGCATTGATAAGGAGCCTCCGAGGAAAGGCACTTCAGAAAGCTGGAAGGATAGAAGAGGAACCGTGAAGGCAAGCGGCAGCCAAGGAAATGAAGAGAAGGCACTGACTCCTGCAGAACCTGTGACCCTTCGGGGAGCAGTAGGCTTGCCAGATGTGCATCCTAAAGGAAGCCAAGAGAAATCGACAGCATTGTTACAGGAGAGACTAGCCTTCAAAGAGAACACTTGCACCCGTAGAAATATTAGCAAGGAGGAGCATGACAGACCCATGCCCGTCAAAGCACCTGCTGACCAGGGACTGCAGTTCCACCAAGAAAAAGACTGCAGTGGGAAGAATCTGTCTTCCATACTGCCAGAAATGAACACTCTACGCGTGGGAGGAGAAGTGGATCTCAGAGCTCTTCACAACCAGCTTTCTGCTCAGTTGAGACAGAAAAAGGTCTGCTTTCTATACTTGCGACGACAGGTTTGCTTGTTCCTGTTCCTTTAGCTGCCCATTTGATTTCCGATGGTGTTGATGGGTTTCTTGTGTCAAAACAGAAAACTCCTGAGCCTTAAGAGGCAATCTACTAAGCCAAGGAAACTGTGGAGGATCTAAGGGGATGTTTTCCATTCCCAGAGGCCATGTCAGACCCCATTTCCCATGTGAAAAAAACTTTTGACACTGAAACAAAAACCAATTATTTCCAGGAGAGGAAAGTGCTGTTTATAAAATAAAATAAAACCGTGGAGGACAGCATGTAGCTGCAGGGGCATATTTCCCACCCCCTTTAAAGATAAGTTACTTAGTTTCCTTCCTTTGACTTTAGCAATAAAGGAAAGGAGCTGCTTACCCAAAACCATCTGATTATAGGGGGGAATGACCCTGTGTAGTAATATTAAAGCTATGAAATATCCCCATGATTCTGTAAATGCTACCAGTGTCAGATGGGGGCATACTGAGGAAGGGCAAAGTGGGTACGAAAGGAAATTGGAGTAATTTATCTTTTGCTTCCTCAAGAGAACTTCATTGTTTTTGTGCTTTTATGCTTGACTCATTCTAAAACCTCAGAAGGTGGCCATAAACTGTTCCCTAATCAGTAGCTAGAGACAGGTGGTTGGGAAGAGAAATGAAGATGGGTGAGCACTGAAGCATGTGGAGTGGTGTATTTATTTTTTAGAATAAAACTCAACCTCTGTAACGTTAAGTATTTAAGCATTGTTGTGAACAAGCATTAAGTAAAAAGGTAAATCGTGGAGACGGGTGTGGGCAAAGGGTAGCCTTGAGACACTTGTTTTGCAGCTTCCACTCCATGGCAGAAAGGCTAGAAAAATATCTGTTATTGCTTGTGAAGGTTCCAGGGGTACGTGGTTGCCTTAAAATAAGCCACAGGCCGTACAGAACCAGTATTAATCCCACCCAAAGGAATCAAAAATCAAATTTTTGGTGCTGGGGTCTGAAAACTAGTTGTTATTACAGAGCATCCAAGTCATAAATGACATAGTGGCTCTGATGGGGTTTTTCAAATTAAGTGAGGTAATTAAGGACTAGTGTTACTGGCTCCACCCTGACTCCCAGTGAGTTTCTGTGCCAGAGCTTAGGTCTCCTGACTCTTCCCAGTGCATTCCTTCATCCACTATGCCACAGACTTGTGATGTAGATGATCAATAAACCTATATTTTTAAAACAGTCTTTAAACCCACAACAGCAGTCTTTGAACACTTGGTTATTCAAGCAGGCCTTCAAATGACGCATAACTGCAGTATTGACCCATCAACATTAACACTTTTTATATTATTTTGCCCACCTTTAAACACTTTAATTCAGACTTTTTAACTAAATGTTGTTCTACTGATTTTTAAATATTTTATTTATAGTTATTTAATGTGTGATTTTCCTTTTTCCTTTTATTTCATCTTTATTTTTTGGATATTGTGTTTTTATTTTATATGCTATGCACTTTAAAAAGTCATAAGCCAACCCGAGTTGCCCTTGTTGATAGATGGGCAGTATAAAAATCAAATAAATAAATAAATAAATATCTTTCCCTCCCCACACACTGTCTCAAGCAAACTTTGAAACTGGTGCACGTAGGGGCTCTCCCAGATAAAGGTGAGCGGTTATTAAAGCAAGTGGAAGAGCTGGAGTCTGCCCTGAGTTCTCTTAATCTGAAGGCAGAAGAAAGCTTAAATGAAGGTAAGCAGATTCGCAGGTTGGAGGCAGTGTTTCATAGGGAGGGGTGGTACTACACAGTTCCCCTCTGTCCCAGCAACTAGGGCATTAATGGTGAACCTTTTAGAGACCGAGTGCCCAAACTGCGATTCAAAACCCACTAAATTTTGGCAAAGTGCCAATACAGCAATTTAACCTGAATACAGGTGACTGTGGAGGGGCAATGTCGGGTGCCCACAGAAAGGGCTCCGAGTGCCCCCTTTGGCACCCGTGCCATAGGTTCACCAACACTGAACTAAGGGTTATACCTCTTGCTCCCTAGAAGTGATTGTAAAGGCATCTTTTTTTGGGGGGGGGGAATAGTGTTTGTTGTTGGGATCTGGCAAAGTAGCTTCATTTTAATGTGCCAGTAGGCACACATTATTGGAACTGTTGAGATTTGTGATACTATTTATGGGAAGTGGAAACATGATACTAGTGTAATTGTGCTGAGACCACTTATTGGTCATCAAGTTGCCAAGTTTACTCGCAGAAATGTTAACTCATCTGCTCCTGTCTGGAAGGTAAACAGTGCAATTGTGTTGACTTTTCCTAAAATAGATTCAGGTGCGTGTAAATTATAGATGGTAATGGTTTGCATTGTTTTAGACTGTGATAGGGGGAAGTGCATTTTTGGTGCACCCAGATGTAACAACATTAAAATGTAAAACAAGGCAAAAACATGGAAGAATATTTGAGCATGTGATTTTTTCCCCCAGTTGGCTTGTCCAGTTGACTCTGCAAAAGTATTGTACTGGTCATTATTTCCAGTTTAATTTCCCTGGCTTTTGTATGACAGGCGCTCTGAGCAATATTGAGTGTGAACAGGATCAGCGCAACCCATTCAATAGGACCACTACGGAGCAATCAAGTTCAGTGATGGGGAAAGGGCTACAGCCATTCCAGGGGGAGAGGGCCACCAGCTCCTTGGAACTCCATCCCCCTTCTGGACTGAGTCAGCATGGCAGTAAGAAATCTGCAGGTGAGATTGGAGAAAACGACTGAATTTGGTTAGTAATTCCATCTGGAGTAGAATCAATTGCTGGATGGCAAACCAACTCTTTTATAAGTCCTGTCAGTTCTTTGCATCTACTTAAGTTGGAATTAACAACTGAGTATGTGGCAAAATGAATAAAAAGAGTAGAATGTATTTTTAAAAAAATAGAGTTTCATTTTGTATGTAATTTAGGCTGTCAGGTTGCTTCAATCTATATAACCCTGTAAATCTGTGACCTCCAACACAACCTGTTACTAACAACCCTGCTTAGGTCTTGCAGATTCAAGGCTGAGGCTTCCTTTATTATGTGTCTTATATTCAGTCCCCTTCTTTTTCATGCCTTCAACTTTTCCCAACATTATTGTCTTTTCTGTTTCTTACGAAGAGCCCGCAACACAACAACCTTGTTGTAGTGATTTTTGCTTCTAGAAGTTCACTCTTAATTTGACCTTGCACTCACTTATTTGTTTTTCTTTTCATAAAGCTGTGCTGCAATGCAGCATTTTGAGCAAATTACTGTGGGTTTTCCCCCTGTTAATATACTGTTCAATTTTTACAGCCATACCTAGCAACCAATAAACATAGTAATACATAGACATATAGTGTACACTGTAGGCATAATGGGAAGATGGCATATCATGGATACACTTTTAGATGTCCTCTTATACTTGACACATTTCCCATTCAGGTGTTTTGCTTAATTCATTAGCTACTGCATTGTGTTTTCTGATGATTAGTGGTATAGTTGCTCATTGTTTGGTTTTCCTGATCCTGTCTTCTAGAGGATGCTCATACGTTGGCTCCTTATAGAAGCAGAATGACTGAAGATCCTCTTCAAGCAGTGTACAATGCCACAAGTGAAGCAATAAATCAGCTCCACAAATCCCTAGAGACTTGCCCCACAGTGGAGGCAGTGGCTGAGGATCCACCTGGTTTGAAGGTAAGCAAAAGTCAAGAAAAACCCTGAGTTTGCTTCCATCCAAACAGGTCCCTCCCAATGTTTAATAGAGTTTGCTTTAACCAAAAACACATTAACTAACTACTATGGACTTTCTCATTCTAAAATGTACTGATACCTCAACTCTTCAAACTTCTAGTTCCATGGAGTGTAGGTTCATTTATGTCTGCAGAAATAAAAAAAATTCCCCAACCCTACTTAGTACTCTGCTTAATCAGAGTTAAACATATCAAAAAAGATCAGTTATAAAGAACTGTACTCTGAGAATTGGATCAGGCTTCCTTCTTTGGAGAAAAAATTCAGTTGATGGTCCTATCTGGAGAAGATCCACTGAAATGTTGACTTAACAAGTCCCATCTGTTTGGTGGATCTACTTTAGCTGAGACTCACCGTTTATTTCATCTATAGTCTTTAGGTTAAATCTAGAGTTTTAGCTGAGAAGTTGTTAACAAGAGTAACAAAAAACTGATTTGTTTGGAAAGAACACTGTATGCTTAAACAGAATCAAAGCTTAGCTGTAACTGCTTTATTTCTTTTCTGTCTTAATAATAATCACAAACAAAATTATTATCTGTAGGCAAGTGTAATTAATTCAATGGTCTGTCTGGAAGCATTCATTATCATATTGGTGCTGAAATAGGATGGTTGTAGGTTTGATTGATGCCTTGATGGAAACCCTTTGAAAGTCCTATGTAAATGTTGAAAGAACATTATATTTATAAATATATGAGATATTTTCATAGACAAATGAAATTACCTCTGCTTAATTAAACTTGATTTTTTTATTGAGACCAAAGTTTAATCAGTCAGCTGAAAATAGTAATGAATGAAAACAGCAGGGCATTGTGTGATGGGTTTACAGGGTGTATGCACTTTTAAAAGTTTGACTTTGAAATAGTGATTATTTCCAATTTTTCTTGACTGACTTTCTCAGGTCTCTCTTCTGCTACATCAGAAGCAGGCGCTTGCTTGGCTACTGTGGCGGGAGAATCAGAAACCGTGTGGAGGAATTTTGGGTAAGGAATATTGAGGCAAGGTGTGATTCTGGACTATATGCTGTGTAAAACATTACCTGTGGTTAATATTGGTGTTATCTTTTACTCCAGCCATAGCATGGAAGAAGCCACGAGAAGAGGGTGAGGCTCAGTGCCAATCTGGCATCTAGCCCCGGAGGGTGGGGGTGCTAATTACCCCTTTTGGAATAAGAGAAGGCTAGTGCTTACAAGAGCTGTTGTGGGAGTTTGCTGGGAAGATTCCAAGAAAACTGATTTGGTTGCAGAAAGGAGAGCAAAGAAACACACATGCACGCGCGCATGCGCGCGCGCACACACACACACAGATGCTCTTTCTTCAGAGCCAGCTGAGATTCAGACACAGAACAAAGAAAGTCTGACCTGTTTCCCTCAGCAGCCCCTTTTTATTGAGCTCGCTAATGTTGATGAATACACATTGGATCACTAACGAAAACATTGCCTCTAGTAGGGACCAAATGCCCTTTCGCCTTTGTCCTGCCTCAAAGCAAAGGTGAAGAGGAAAAAAGTCACCCCCCACCCCCCAGGGATGCAACATTGCAGAAAGTCAGGAGAGCTTGCTCTTCTATGGCAACTTCCCCCTAGGAGACATGCCCCACAGAGAAAGGTCCCCACAAGCTGTGAATCATTACCGCCCAGTCCTTATTCCGGGGTGTGAAATTTCCTGAGATCGGCTGGCTGCACGTGCCCATTCTTGCATCTTGGAAAGCCACACCCGCTCCCTCAACCACTCTATTTTTTTTTCTTATACAGTAACCCCCCGCCATTTTGTGGGACCCCAGTACATGCCGAGGCTCCAGCTGATTAGCGCTGGAGTGGGGGCAAAAAACCTTTATTTCCCCACCCCAAGGCCAATCAGCTGGAGCCCAGGCTGTGGGGAAGGGGGAAAAAAAGATTTTAAAAGCCCAGGCTTTTTAAACCTTTTTATCCTTTCCCCAAGCCCCAGGCTCCAGCTAGGCGGAGGATCAGATCCCCCAATGCCACTCACCCGGGGTGCTCCAAGAACACTTGGAACAGCCCAAGAGAGTGGCGGCAGGGGATCTGGTCGCCCCCCAGGCCCCACCCGATCTGCATCCGCATATTGTGGATTTTCAGGCATCATGGGTCGGGTGGGTCCCTAACCCCCGCGATAGGCGGGGGGAGGGGTTACTGTGAAACTGGTGTTTGTTTGTTTCTCCTTCATTTTAAAAAAAAAAATCCTGTTGCTATGAAGTAGCATGGTTCCATTTGGTTCTATAGCTGAATGTAAATATTATAAGGATAAGAGTAGTGATGATAGTAACCAGGATATAAATTCCACTGAATTCATCTGCAGTTCCTATGGCAAGGGTGGGGACCTTTTTCTTTTTCTTTCGAGCTCTGTTTCCTTTTGAAAATCCTATTTGTTGAAGGCTGTGGACCAGGTCCCAAGGGCTGGAGGTGTCTGTTTTATTCAATACTGCTGGTTTCTTTGCAGCGGACGATATGGGCCTAGGGAAGACTTTATCGATGATTGCACTTATCCTGGCTCAGAAGCCCATGCAAAGAAAGGAAGGAAATGAGAAGAAACTGGGGATGTGGCTGTCAAAACAAGGTATGGGAATGGCCTGGCGCTTTCAGTGCCTCTCTCTTTTTCTTGTGTAAAATCTCCCAAAACTGGGCTCTTTTTTGCGTGATTAAAAACAAAAGAGTCACTGAGGTGCCTGTCTGCAATATTGCCATTACAGTGGTACCTTGTATAAAGGAATTAATTCGTTCCAAATGAAATTATGTTAAGCAAATTTTCCTTTATACAAATTCCCATAGGAATGCATTGAAAATGGACTAATCCCATTTTAATGTTGTACGGATTTTCCCCATAGGCGATTATGTTAAGCAAATTTCCCCTATCTCCGGAATTTTTTATGTTGTACAGATTTTATGTTATACAAGCTGTTTGTTATACAAGGGTCCACTGTATTTAAAAAACTAAAGAAGCAGCATTTTCTCCACTATACTCTATATATGTTAGTCTTAAAGCTGGCTACAAGGTATTTTGTTATGTTGTTACAAGGTTAGCACAGCTATCCTATGGAATGTAGAACCAGAGGGATCACCTTGAAACATAGTGGCCTCCATTTTCTGAGTGTTCCTCCTTAAACGAAACAAGATGGCACCATCCTGGAATGAGAGGGAGGTGCAGTGAGTTTATCAGAGCCCAAGAGTTTGGTGTTGTGCCAACAGTCTTTAGGAGGGGAGAGATCCAAGAGCAGATGCTCACCCACATATTTGAATCCCTAGCTGAATGGAAACTAAAATATTCTCGTTGGGTGCAGACTTCTAACCATTCAGGGGAACACAGAAGACAAATGGATGGTATAATGGACAAGTGTGACCGGCAACCTAAGTAGAAACATGTTGTCCTGCAATTTTTTTTAATTCCAGGTTCCACTTAAATGCATCTGTTCATGTTTTATTTCAAGATTTCTCTGTTATCACTTCCCATGGCACGCTGATTGTCTGCCCTGCGTCTCTGGTCCATCACTGGAAGAAGGAGGTGGAAAGACACGTCAGAAATGGGAAGCTGAAAGTTTGCCTCTACCATGGACCCAACCGAGTGAAGAATGTAGCTGTGTAAGCTCAAAGGTCGCTTCGGTGCCAGCAATATATTGAGAGAAGATCTGAAACCTGCACCTTTCTTAAGTTTATTACATGTGTCACTTGGTATCCTTCTTACCATGGGAAGGAAGATCCTTATGCTCTACTGATGGGGCTTTTTTCAATTTTTTTCTCCTCTCCATTAAGATGCAGTGGGGAGGGAAGGAAGCTCTGCATCATGATAGAGGAAGAGTGTTAATGGTGTTAATGATAAATGCAGAGGCACATGTGCACTCACTCAAGTGGTGCAGGGCAGCTGCAGGGGAGCTTCGGGCAACCCTGAGCACATTGTTCCATGTTTTCAACCAGGTAATGTGCTTCCACAAGGAAACAGTGTGTACCGCCTTGCTTAAGTCCAGGAAAAGCTGCATGATTCCCACAAGGGCCATTATAAAGATATATCTGACCCATCTTATCTATCATGTCGCCATTGGCAATTGCTCTATATCTTTGTAAAACTAATGAAAACCTTGGTGTGCTAAGCTGATTCTATAAAATTGGATTTGGAGTCAAAACACACATACTCTACTGATTGATCTGCATTTCACAAACAACATGCAAGTTTGCCATTTACCACTTAGTTTTTCCTTTAGGAGAACTCAATTGTGACTTATCTGGAGTCCTCAGTAGGCTGTAATCCAGTGGTTCCCATCCTCTATAATGCTGCAACCCTTTAATACAGTTCCTCATGTCGTGGTGACCCCTTGCCCTGCTTGGAAGAGGCCACAAGCACCCTTTGGCAGGCCACTGCTGCAGGTGCCATAGAGAACTTCCCTCTACAGGCACCCTCAGCCAATCGCAGCCTCTGGTGCCACTGACTGACATCCCCTCCAACCTATCAAGCTGTAACTCACTCTTCCCACACCCTTCCTCCTCCAGACCCAAACCATTTGTGCCTTTTTCTTCATTGGTTCATGGTGACCCCTGTGAAATGGTCATTTGACCCCCCAAAGGGGTCCCGACCCCCAGGTTGAGAACCACTTCTATAATCCCTATTAGAAAAAAATGTCACTTCTGAGTAAATATCTGTAAGACTGAACTCTGAATTTCGCATTCGAATTCAACCTTTTGAAAGCTGCTGGAGTAATTTCGACTCAAGACCGCATAGGAAACAATACCGTGCGTGCAGGTTGTTATATATACTGTTGCTTAGGAGCCATCTCTGCTTTTCTCTGCAGGCTTGCAGAATATGACGTTGTTGTCACTACTTACAGTATTCTGGTGAAGGAAATTTCCACGCATAAAGAAGAAGCAGAAAGTGCTGCTGAAGACCTCGTAGTGCAGGTGACTGAAATGTGCAAGCTTGTTTTTAGAACAGAGATGAAAGCTGTTTTGAAATTCTATGGGAGTGTATGGGTGCATGTGTGGCTTTGATATTGAATAAACTGTACTAGGAAGAAGTGGAAAACATGTCAAGTACAAAGTGAAATAAAGCAAAGCAAAGCAAAGTGTTCTGCTTATATAATGTCCCATTGTGCTTCAAGCACTCTAGGCAGTTTACAGTGTAATTATGCAGGCTACAAATTACTTCCCCCAGCCCCCAGCAAGCTGGGTACTCATTTTACCGACCTCAAAAGGATAGAAGGCTGAGACAACTATGAACTGGCTACCTGGGATTGAACCCCAAGTTGTGAGCACAGTTTTAGCTGCATTACAGACATTTAATTACTGTGCCACGAGGCAGTGGTTAAATGCATAACTGTGGTTCAAAATATAATTGTGGTTCATAAAAAGCTGCATGTTTGAAGGGCAATACTCCATCTTCAGCACTAAACAGAGAGGCCTCCTCTGTTGTCCTATGAGGTTTAAAAAGATACCCAAACCAGCTCATTTGAATACTCTGAAGGAGTGTCTCACTCAAAAACATCTCAGCTGCTTTTAAACAAGTGTTATATTCCTTTCCTTTAGTATGGGATCAGTATGTACTTGCAACTCTTAACATGTTTGGAAGTTGAGTCATGGCAACTGGACTCCTTTTCTTGTTAGATAAAAATGTTTTGCTACTCATCCAAGTAGGTTCCTCAGAATGAAGGAGCTACCTGGATGAGTAGTGAAACATTTCAGTCTAATAAAAAAAAGATGTCCAGTTGCCATGACTCAACTTCTGGATAACCTCACATAGATAACTGAGAGCCTTCACAAACTCTTAATGTGATATCACAAAAGTACTGTTTTTTCTCCATATCAGCTACCTGGATTTTAAACTGACCCCCAATGCATTTTCATGTTTCATATAAACACTTTTTATAAATATGGTGTTTTGAATACCAATAATGAATCTGCCTGTGCATACTAACAAATCAATCAGAATGTATCTAGCTATTCATTGGATTTTGCACTTCTCCGAGTGCTCTGATGAAGTTCTCTGATAAAAACAAGTGTCAAAGTATGATGTTTAGATGTGCATATTTTGAGGGAAATATGTGTAGAATTGTGGATTTAAGAGTCTATTTGAAATGTAAATATTTGTTTACATTTTTAAAGAGGAAAATTCCAAATTAATGCAGGAACTGAACTTAATGGGCTACTGATTAAACAATGTGAAAGTGGCACTGGTCAGAAACATATCTGCTCCTCCTTATTTGTTCACTATTACATCATGGTCGACTGAAAGCAGAAAGAGATCTGGAAATATGGTTGTTAGATGTTCTAAATAATGGAATATAAGGATTTTGGGGGGTGTAGGGGGTCAAAGGAATAAAACAAGACATTCTTTTATCTATGCCCACTTATTCTTCTCTTTGCATTCTCCTTTTTTCCCTTCCTGTTGGACCCCCCCCCCCCAAAAAATATCATCTCCTCCCCCAACCAAAAGAAGCAGGCTATACACATTTAAACAGATACACATTTGATGAACTGACATATTCAGTTCAGTTCATAACTGGGTTTTGTTATTGGAGAGCTGGGTGAGTCGGCACATAGCTTCATGTCTCTAAAGCTGGAATGTAAAGTGTTTTAAATTGTTTGTTTTGTGTGAAATCTTTGTAAGTAGAAAAGAACTCTGCAAATAATGTAAGAACTCAGTCTGGTCATTTCTCTTTCTGACCTAATTGACTTGGTAACTGACTTCAATAGGAGTATGTTCTTTTATTCCCCTTTACTTAGGACTTTTAATTCCAGATCTTTCTTTTGCTCTAGGATAAATCTCTTCCTTTCTCTCCATTGCCCTGGATACACTGGGCTCGAATTATCCTGGATGAAGCCCATAACATCAAAAACCCCAAAGTGCAGGCCTCAATAGCTGCCTGTAAGCTGAGAGCTACTGCCAGATGGGCTGTCACTGGGACACCCATTCAGAACAACCTCTTGGATATGTACTCTTTGCTGAGGTAAGTTGATCTCCCGATTCGCCGTGCAAGGGTGAACTTGGGTGTCCTAAATTCGGCCTCATTGCCCAGTACCTTGCTTAAAGGGCTTGAAATTGTGGTGCTTGCTGTCACACATGGTCTCTAGTACATTTACTTAGTCTATATCTATGGCACAGGCCTGTATGCCTAGAAAGCTGCTGACCTTTGTGGGAAGAAGATGCCCATGTAAAATATGTAGTTAAAGATATGTATGAAAAGTGAGATGACCATTGACCCCATCCCTTCAGAGGGAAAATAATTTGCTCTGATTTGCTACAATATGGAGGCTACCTCACGTCTCACTACTGCCTTTGTTGACTTTCGTTTGTCCCCACAGATTCCTTCGCTGTTCTCCTTTTGATGAAATCAGGGTATGGAAGAATCAGGTGGACAATAACACAAGAAAAGGAGGAGAGAGATTAGCCATTTTAACCAGGAGCCTCTTATTGCGAAGAACGAAAGATCAGCTGGATTCACTGGGCAAGCCATTGGTAACATTGGGCCTTTCTCCTTTGTTTGTGTGTCTCACACCCTCAGGATAGGAAAGGAAATTGTATTAATAATTCTTGGCCTTTTCCCTGATGGCCAGTATTGTCTGGAGCTAGTCCATGCTGACCCAGATAACTGGATCAGACAACTGTAGTTGTAGAATCGGTTGTGTAATATCAGACTGTAAGGAGAAAAACCATGGTTTTAGTGGTTCCATAAATAAGCTTTTTTAAAAAAGCGAGGTGGAAGGCAAAAGAATATTTCATCCTGATAGGCTTGAAAAACTTTCAAGAAACTTTTTCACGTAGGACAACAATTGAAGGTGTGGTTCTTTGTTTCCAGTCTAAAGCAGCAGACAGTGTGCTCTCCCTTCTCTTTCCACTGCATGTGTACACTCAAATCTTGCCTGTTTTGATTGCAACAAATGGGGAAAGTAAGCGATGAAACCATCTATACCTAAAGGTGAACACAAGACCTTCACTGATCTTCTGTATACCCTAGTGTTTTGATTTCTCATTTAGACATACAGTATCTTAGAAGAGGATTTTTGGCACCAGGAATTGTGAAACTAATTCTAGTAAGACTGATATGGAGTAGACACATAAGCTGAATTAAAAAGCTCCCAGGGTCCCAACAGGTCTGTTCCAAGTAAGGCTAGGAGATGCATTTAAGCCTATCTTATCAGGCAAGCTATCCCACTAAGTTTGAATGTGGGCCTGAGGTCTAGGCATTATTGTAATAGGTCTATCTGTTACTCTAAAGAATCATGGAAGAATCCCTTACATCATCTGCATACCACCCCTGTAGCTTTTAGCCCTGGAGCCTGATGCACTATGAAGCTTGTCCAAACGAGGATAACAGGCAGAAAAATAAATTCTGGCAGAACAAATGCAAGGCGAAATCAGGAAAGCAAAGCAAGACTTTGAGGAGCGTATAGCTAAAAACGCTCAAAGAAATAACAAGGAGTTCTTTAAGTACATCATTAGAAGTAAGAACCCAGCTAGAAAGGCCATTGGACGTTTAGACAACAATGGAAGGCAGGGGGTTATTAAAGAGGAAACAGAGATTGCAGAGACTCAAATGAATTCTTTGCTTCAGTATTCACTGAAGACACCACATGCCCAAAATAGAGCCTATCTTCGTAGGGAGGGAAACTGAACAAATTAATCCAGATAGAAATAACCAGGGAGGAGGTCCTTGCATGTCTTGTTAAACTGAATGCTAACAAATCACAAGGACCAGACGACATCCATCCAAAAGTTCTCAAGGAACTTAAAGATTAAATTGCTGATATCCTAGCCAAAATATATAAACTCTCCCTCAAATCAGGTGTTGTGCCTGATGACTGGAAGGTAGTGAATGTAACACCAATCTTCAAGACCAAAGGTGATCCAGGAAATTACTGACTGGTCAGTTTGACATGTGCCCCAGGTACAGTGATGGAAACCATTCTAAAAGATAAAATTAATAGGCACATAGAACAGAAGGTGCTGATGAAGGAGAGCCAACATGACTTCTGCAAGGGCGAATCATGCCTCACTAATCTGTTTGAATTTTTTCTTTTTTTTAATTTTTCTTTTACTTTCTTATATACAAGGGGGACAGTGGAAGCAATTGGTCGAGTGGAAGCAATTGGGTTAAATACAGGTTAATACATAAATTGAAGCTTACCATCATCTCTTTATCTAACCCACCATTTACAGTAATTTATTAGATTGTCCTTAGTAGCCCATAAAAATTAATTCCAGATCGCATTTCAGGTCTTCTAAATAAATCCTAGAAATCAAAGCCACAAACCAACAAATTGTCATTTCCTTTTTTTAAACACAAAGTCTAATAGAGGTTTCCAAACACTCTTAAACTTGTTCATTGATCTATCCTCAATTAAAGCTGTCAGTTTTGCCATTTCTGCCAGTTCCAACACCTTAATTAACCAGTCTTCTACTAAGGGTAATTTATCCGTGTTCCAGTATTGTGCATAGAGAAGCCTAGCAGCTGTTGTAAGATATCTAATAAGAATCACTTTATCCTTTTCTATCCGATTTTCTATCAAACCTAATAAAAACAGTTCTGGTTTAAAGTGCATTGAAGAATAAATTTGTTTCCAAAATCTGTCTGCCAGTCCACATGTCCACCACGTATGGTAAAAAGTACCTTCATTCTCTTGGCATTTCCAACACCTATTGGAGGTTCCCTTTTACAGCTTAGACAGTTTGTCTGGCGTTAGATACTACCTGTACATCATTTTGAAGAAATTTTCTTTAAGATTGTAACTCCTTGTGTAATCTGTTTGAATTTTTTTGAGAGTGTCAGCAAGCATGTGGATAAGGGAAATCCAGTTGACATTATTTATCTGGACTTTCAGAAGGCTTTTGACAAGGTCCTGCACCAAATGTTCTTAAATAAACTTGCCAGTCATGGAATCAAGAGACAGGTCTTGTCCTGGATCAGCAACTGGATAAGGTACAGGAAACAGAGAGTAGCACTAAATGGACACTTCTCCAAGTGGAAGGAGGTAAAGAGTGGGGGCCCTCAGGGTTCAGTACTGGGACCCCTGCTTTTCAACCTCCTAGAAGTAGGAATAATTAGCAAGGTAGCCAGATTTGCCAATGACACTACATTATACAGGGTAGTAAAAACTGAGAGAGTATGTGAGGAGCTCCATAGGGATCTCTTGACACTGGAGGAGTGGGCAAACTAGTGGCAAATGAGCTTCAACATAAGTAAGTGCAGAGTGATGCACGTTGGGCCAAAAACAAAACAAAACAATTACGTTTATAAACTGTTGGAGTCTGAACTCTCTGCAACAAACCAGGAAAGGGACCTTGGTGTCCTGGTGGACAGCTCAATGAAAGAGTCGACCCAGTGTGCCACAACAGTGAAAAAAGCAAACTCAATGCTAGGGATCATTAGGAAGAGTATAGAAAATAAGTCATCAAGTGTCATTTTGCCTCTTTATAAATCTATGGCGAGGCCCCATCTGGAGTATTGTGTATAGTTCTCGTCACCATACCTCTAGAAGGATATTATGGAAATGGAAAAAGTGCAGAGGAGGGCAACCAGAATGATTAGGGGTCTGGAACACCTTCCTTACCATCTAAGGCTGCAACAGCTGGGCCTCTTCACTCTTGAACGAGATGACCTGATTGAAGTTTATAAAATCATACACAGTATGGACAAAGTAGATAAGGAAAAACTATTTTCCCTATTGCACAACACTAGAACTGGAGGGCACTCCATGAAGCTTTTGGGTGCTAGATCTCAAAAATATAATAATAAGAGAAAGTACTTTTCCACCCAGAGAATCACTTATCTATGGAACTCCCTGCCAGAAGAAGTGGTGACAGCTGTCAGCCTTGTCAGCTTTAAGAAAGGATTGGACAAGTTCACGGAGAACAAGGGTATCAATGGCTATCATTATGGATGCCTAAGGACATCCTCTGGGTTGGTTGGAGAGATAGGCAGGATATCTGTTAATGCCATTTGTGGGGAATCGTAAGCAGGTGAAGACATCTACTTGGGAATAGCCTGAAGCAAATGTATGAGACAGAATGTGGGACTGGATGGGCTGTGGCCTGTTCCAGCAAGGCTGTTCTTCTGTTCTTATGAAGCATCTGGATCTTTCTGTGAAGAAGCAAATCCCATATAGATTTTTGACAACTGTGTTGTCATGCAGGCATTCTTCTCAAAAATCACTTTCTGTTTTAGGTAAAGCTGCCTCAGCGTCTCACTCAACTACACAGATTAAAACTCGCAGAAGATGAACAGTCTGTGTATGATGTTCTATTTGCAAGATCAAGGTAGGATTGGTGTTGGTGAAGGCTTTCAAAACGAATTCATGGGTGAATACAAAACCCTTTCTCTTTTCCTGTATCTCTTCTGATGTGTGTGCATGGTCCTATCCACACATCATTTCAGACTCTTGTGTAGTAGAAGAAGTAGAGCTTGGGAAAAAGTTACTTTCTGGGGAGGGGGTGAGATACAGATCCCAGAATCCTCAAACAACTTGTTCAGAAAAAAAAGTAACATTTCCAAAAGTCACCATCTAGGCATGTTATTCTTTTTCTGGAGCTTATAGATAGATAGATAGATAGATAGATAGATAGATAGATAGATAGATA
>JAHTLZ010000007.1:19125516-19146039 GCA_023846285.1 Phrynocephalus versicolor | reverse complement strand
AGATAGATAGATAGATAGATAGATAGATAGATAGATAGATAGATAGACAGACAGACAGACAGACAGTGGACCCTGTTTGTATAACATAAAATCTGTACAACATAAAAAATTCCGGAGATAGGGGAAATTTGCTTAACAGAATCGTCTATGGGGCAAATCTGTGTACAACATAAAAATGGTCGCAATTAGGGATTACTCTGTTTTGAATGCATTCATATGGGAAATTTGTATAAAGGAAAATTTGCTTAACAGAATTCCATTTGGAATGAATTAATTCCTTTATACAAGGTACCACTGTGTGTGTGTGTGTGTATATATATATATGTGTGTGTGTGTGTGTGTGTGTGTGTGTATAAAATCTCCTGCATGCCACCCCTTCCCCCACAGCCACCTGGCCCGCTCCCCATCTCCCCATCTGTCCACCTATCTCATGCTTGTGTAAAATGGAGGAAGCCAGTCCAGCTGCATGTTCTTTACTATACCTTTCTTTGTCTTTGACTAGGTCAACCCTGCAGTCCTATCTGAAAAGGCAGGAAGCCTGGTGTACTGGGACACCTTGGGACAACCCTTTTGACAAAGGTTAGAATTCAGCCTGCCCTTTTCCATAGGAATGTGTAGTGGTGTTGGCAATGAGGGTTATGCCAACCCTGCGGCGATTTCCTCTTTAGAATTCTTGCTACTCTTCTTTTCTTTCTAATCTACCCGGTTGCGAATGAATGTGAGCAAACTCCAAAGCCATGTCATTGCGGCAGCTACTACACTGTCCGGCAAAACTGCAGAAGAGATGCAGGCCAAGACTCCTTTTGTTTCTCTCATTCTTCTCAGAACTGTTGGAAACATTGCTTTTCTGGAACTCCACTTACCCAGAATCACCCAGCCAGGTTGAGTGAGGATTGTTTTTTTGTTTTGTTTTGGAGAGAGTCTTAGTCTGAAAAAGGGATATTTTCCCAAGCTCTGATCTTATTAAACTCTGATTAATCGTCTGCTTCTACTGTTCCCTGGCAGGTGCTGGTCAACAGGAAGCCTTGGGGAAGACTGGCAAAGATCCTCCTCCCATCTCGACCACCATTCACATCTTGTCTCTCTTACTGAGGCTCCGGCAGTGTTGCTGCCATCTTTCCTTGCTGAAAGTGGTAATTATTGGTCAGAGATAGGACGATTGACCCCATTCACAGGTGGTGTCTCCAGGTTCAAAAGCTGCCAGACTCCGGACGTGTGTTTGGTTTGGTTTTTCGTTGCAGGCTTTGGACCAGGCTAACCTGAACAGTGAAGGCATCTCTCTCTCCCTGGAGGAGCAGCTCAATGCACTAACTTTGTCTGAATCAGAGAGCAGTGACCCTCACCCGGTGGTGTATCTCTTGGGTACAGCTTTCACGGCGGAACTCTTTGAAACCACTCGCCAGAGCACCAAGGTATGAACCTTGCAGAGGTTGGGGAAATTGCTTTTGGCTATTACAACTCCTAAAAGCCCCCAACTGGCGTAATAGCTGTGTCGGCAGGTGGCTTCAGGGAATCATGGTGAAAAGACTGTGGATGCTGGGGGTTTTTTTTGGGGGGGGGGGGAAAAACCTTTTTTTTTTTTTTTTTAGGCTGCCCGTGCATTATATACCTAGGAATACGTCCCACTCAGCTGCATAGGGGTTCTGGGGAAATAAGTATATGCTTGTACAACATGGCAGATAATCCTCTTGCCTGAGCAGTTGTACTACGTAGCCCTTGGGGTTCTTTCCAACAATGTGATTCTGCAACGTGTTGTGTGCATAACTGCAGTCTCCATGGAGATTTAACAGGTTTCTGCCTCACCTGCTTACTACATTGGAAGGAAGTTCCAAGAGGCTTTTTATCCTATCACTAAAGTCACATTCCAGAGCCTTCCATCCTCCTCCCAGAAACTAACACTGGGAATAATTTGGGGTGGGGAGCAGAAACGCCTTCATAGGTTCTGCTGAAGGACCCGCTTTAATTCTCACGTCCTTTTCCTCAACTTTGGCAATTGAAGGCCATCATCTTAAGAACTATGTGGTTTTCAGAAGTGGTATCTCTTACATTGTTTTCCTCTTCCTTCTTCATTGCATTTCCCTTTTCTGTGTTATGACACCTGTAAGGTAGGGAATGTCTGCCTTGTTACTGACCTTGTGTAAGCCATTCTGGCCCTCAGGACTAAAAGGTTCTAACTAAATAAGTATCCCGTCCTAAGCTAGCTTATTTCAAAATTCAACCCAGTGGAACTGGAACATAATTCTGAGTAAGCATGTTTGGGATTAGGTTGTAAATGCACTTTTCTTTCACATTTCTAGCTATCACATCTCTTGAAAGAGCTGAAGGCCATCCAGGCTCATTCCCAGAAAAGGTAAGACTGAGCACACTGGGTATTTTTTTCAGGGTATGCTATGGAGTTTGTGTCACTTCATAATGTCAAAGTATAGTGAATCGTGGAAAAGATATGCAGTTCTTGGTCCTGAAGCAACAGATAAGGTCCAGACCCAACTAGACCACAAATCAAGTTAATAATTGGTTGAGTGGTGTGTCAACATTTGTATAAGATCCGTTGATTCAGCAGTTTTCCTCTAACAGGAACTGCTAGGTGGATTCTGGCCATGACCATCCTTTGAATGGGTAAGTACATAGGATCCCCATGGAAGAAAATGAAGGTGGTAAGAGAACAGTTAGAAAGACCAGAGTTCTCTTCCGTAATATAATAGCTGAACACTTTGAAGCCCAGACTGAAGATCCTAAATATGCTGACATCTGGGTTGTGCACACAAAGAAACAGAAATTGGGATCTTAACTTCATTAGAGATGCAGAATTACCCATGGCCATAATGAGGACAATAAAACAATGAAATTGTGTTCAAATCACCACTGATAGTTTAACATTTAGAACAGTATTTAAGCTCCTATGTTTCTATATTTTAATCATTTTAAGGACAAATATGTATCATTTTATCAGGTATACTTTAGTTGTGTTGAAGTCCTGTATATAACTGTATCTTTAACAATCTGTATACTAGCCCTGTTGGGTAGGCAGGTATTATTAAAATACTGTAAAGGGTAAATTTCCCTTTATAGTGACAATTCCCAAAATTGGGGGCTGGGCTGCGCTGAGAGAACATAGCTTTCCTAAAGCCTTTGGTGACTGGGTCATTGTTGTGAGAGTTGTATCACAGATTATATATACTGCATTTTTCTCCCCATACATTTCTAGTGTCATTGTCTCTCAGTGGACTAGTATGTTAAAAGTCGTGGCAATGCACCTAGAGAAACTTGGCCTCAGATATGCCACAGTGGATGGATCGGTGAATCCTAAACAGAGGATGGATGTGGTTGAGGAATTCAACAATAACCCTAAAGGACCTGAGGTACTTGAAAAGAGATGAGAGAAGTTGTTTTTGGTGCTGTTTCCATACTATTGAATTGCTGTTGTGACAATTGTATTAAGTTCTATCTTTGACAAACATACATGACATTATTAGGCCTTTTAGCCTAATAAGCTCACTAGTACAGGCATCCTTCAGTCTTGAGAGACTATGGTATTGTGCTCTGTATAGAAGCCATGTTGTTTCCACGCTGCATGCAAAGATGAAGTAGCCTTTTCAGAGCACAAGGCCTGGGTAGATTAATATGGAGGGTAAAACTGTTACTCAAGCCACAAAAAACTCTCTCCACATCGCTGGAATACTAATGGAATGGCAGAGCCAAAACAATTAGTTCCACCTGTGTCACAGAAGTTACCAGAATATGATTGTACACAACCATGAACTTTGATGTATTCTGTCATTTAGGACTCTAATATTTTGGGTAGAAATGGTTGAGATTCATCCTTTTTCTAAAATGGCTTGGTAATGATTGGAGGTGGGCACTTTGTGCTTTGTACAAATTTAAATTTTATCTGAATTAAAAACCCTAAGATCATCATCACTAAATATGGGCACTTTGTGCTTCATGCATGTTTGTACAAAGCATGATTGCAGTACCACAGGTGCTGTGGAGGCCCAGCCCTCACCATGGCTGGTTCACTTACTGGACTGTGCACAGCACCAGGAGCCTTCTTCAGGGTTGCCCCTCCAATCCTTCTCCCTGAGCAGCCAACCATCTATCAGATGTGCAGGGAGACTTCCTGTCCCGCCTTCTGTCACCTCAGGGAGGTGGGGAAGGGCTGGCCAAGCTCCTTCCCAGATTGGAACACCGGCCCTGAAGAAGGACCCCAACACCACACAGAGCACAGTGAGTGGACCCACCAGGGGAGGGCATGGGCCTCTGCAGCACCTGTAGTGCTGGTTGGGCTTTGTATGAAGCTCGAAGTGCCCACCTCTAGTAATTGTTATCTTAAGGTTTTTAATCCAGATAAAAATTAAATTAAAATTATCTTTTTAAAATTAGTCTTAAAAATTATTAATTCTTAGTGGTGCTGTAGCTTTGCATTTCTTCCGTGCATGATTACTTAAATAGGATGGTGTTGCCGAATCGCTTCAGAGAGAGGCTGAAGAACAGTAGCTAATGGGGAATATATATATTAAATCCGTAATATTATTTGTTAACGATATATTGTCCTCTCGAAGAATATTGTTCTGGTAAAACATCTATCAGATAAGACCCTGAGTCAAACTGTGCTTTGAAACATACTCTGTCTTCAAAACCATGTGGTGGAAGACTTTCTCTACCCCGTTTACATCCCCTCAAAATGACAAAGAAACCTCCCCATCTGGTTTCTGGATGCCATGGAGCGACTGCAAGAGGAAGAGAAAGGAGAGCATGTTGGCAGTACCTTAGATTGAAATGATTGATGGCAAACTACTTGGGATCTTATTATGTGAGCTCAGGCTTAAACCAAACTTAAAGAAATGCTGTGTCCGTGTGTTGTGAAATAACAAACTGCTTTCTCTTGTTGGCTTGTCACAGGTCATGCTGATCTCACTCTTGGCTGGAGGTGTTGGCCTGAATCTGGTAGGAGGGAACCATCTCTTCCTCCTTGACATGCATTGGTAAACCGGAAGAAGTTTTGGTGTCCACATTGAAAACTAAATATTTATGTGCAGAGTTCTTCTCAGAGTGGTTCTGTGTATTTGCAGCTCTAAGAACCTCCTGAGTTGAATTTTCAAAAACAGTCAGATCCTTATCTAATGTGCCTATATTATATATTTGGTTTTTCTTAAAATTGGGCTTTAAAATGCCTTGTATGTTCCTCCGGACTTTGGACGGACAATACAATAGACATATCCTTATACTAACTTATTGAGGGGGTAGGTATTATTCAGCCCCGGAGACATTTTTGCACATCCTTGAAATACTGGTTTTTATTACTCTACTGAAAATTGGCAGCACTACTTTTCCAGCATGCCTGTGGTTATTTTTATCTCAACTTGCTTGAAAGTTTTTAAGCACTCAGACATGTATAGCTTATATTGCTGTTTAAAATTATATTTCTGTACCTTAATTTCCTTCATGGGTCAGATTTTTTCTCTCAGAATAATAACTGACTGACAGGTAACCCAGAAGAAATCCAGCAAGCTCTTTGAATGAGTGAGGATTTCCTCATGCATTTCAGGATATTAAAAGCAAGGTCTAAAAAAGGTCTATAAAAAAGAAAGACAGAAAGTTGTAAGCAGCCTTAAGACACTGTTTTGAAAGACACTGAAATGGAAATAAAGTAGCTGTGGAGAAGTCTGAAAAGTGTTGTGCTGCTAATTTTTAGCTGCCTCTAGGTACAGCTCGTGGCCTGCCAGCCAAATTGGAACTTGGCCCCTCAGCTTGACTGAGATCTCCCAACATGAACAAATCTTTTTCTATATATATATATAGTTTTAGCTTGAAGAGAAGAGGCACCTGTGAGATCCCAGGTGTGTCACATAAAAAACAGAGGAGAAATTGAAGAATGCATGCTGGGGGTGGGTGGAGGTTCATTTTGTCACCATTTCTCCCAAAATAAAAAGGGGTTTTATTGAGATCCCCCTGCAGTGACTTGAAATACCTACTTCTAGCTTGGTCAAAGAGAGGTTGTAAATAACAGAATGACCTAGGCATTTTCTTAAATTTCAGGAACCCAGCTCTGGAGGACCAAGCCTGTGACCGCATTTACCGGGTGGGGCAGCAAAAGGATGTGACAATCCACAGGTCAAGGACTGCTTCTTGTCTTTCAGCATCATTAGTTGCACTTGATTTCTAAGAACAATGGGATTATTTCAAGCTTTTTTTATGAATGAAGATGATTACACTTTGCCTGGAAAAAAAAATCTTCGATCCCTTTCCCCTTGTCTACTTCTTATGGTTTAAGACAGTGAATGATCCCAGATTGGATCGTTTAATAGCTTGAACCAGGAGGGCTGCACAAAATTTGTACTGAATTTCTGTTACGCTTGGTTTTAGGTTTGTCTGTGAAGGAACAGTAGAAGAGAAGATCTCCGAGCTGCAAGCTAAGAAGAAAGAGCTGGCCCAGAAAGTGCTGTCAGGAAAAAGTGACTGTGTGACAAAACTTACCCTGGCAGACCTCAAACTTCTCTTTGGCTTTTAACCAGTGCTTCCAACCATCAACCTTGCAGAGATCCGAAAGTCAAATGATGATCTTGAACCAACTTTTTATTACGTTTTATTCAATAAAGCGGTTGAGCACTATTATATGTGTTGATACTCATTCCCTGTAAGCATATTTCCCTGAACAGGGGAAGACTTGCACTGCTTGTAACTGAAATATGGGATGACAGACCATAGAGTTCTAGAAATGCCTGATACTGAACGGCTACTATAGGATTGTCTTGTAGTTTCCCATGTACCCATTATGATCTACTCTGTTTTCCCAAAAATAAGACAGTGTCTTATATTAATTTTTGCTCCCATAGATGCACTAGGTCTTATTTTCAGGGGATGTCTTATTTTTCCATGATCATTTTAAGTGATCCCCCTACCCCTACCCCAGTAGCTTGGGGGGTTATAATTGGGGAGGTCTTATGTTCGGGGGAGGCCTTATTATCGGGGAGGTCTTATTTTGGGGGGGGGGATGCCTTATATTTCAGTGAGAGGCAAAACTGTAAGTAGGTCTTCAGGGGATGTCTTATTTTCAGGAAAACAGTTTGCTACAAGATGGAAAGACCTGTCTGCATCCTAAACCTAGCATCAGCTTCATGGATGTGAATTGGTCCCATCCAAGGCTACCTTATGGAGAAACTAAAGCAGTCCGAGCTAATCTGGACTATGTACAGACTCATTGCTCAATATAATTATTGAAAGATTGTTAATGCCAAGTTTAAATTTGTCATACCAACAAGATTGAGAACAAGTAATAACATGGTACTGTAGTTATGTTCAAACTGTACAATATGCAAAGCAGGAAAATGCCAAAGAAGGGACAAAATAGAGGAAAAGCAGGGTAGTGTGGTTTAGTTCACAGAAGGATGAACTTTTTACAGAGATATGGGCTCACATCTCATTGGAATGATGACACACACAGTGATCTGGGGGTTGAGTCATGGCAACTGGACTTTTTGTGTGATTGAAACGTTTTGCTACTCATCCAAGTAGCTTCTTCAATCTGAGAAAACTTGGTGAATAGTGAAACCTTTCAATCCCAAAATAAAAGTCCAGTTGCCATGACTCAACTCTCAGATAACCTCACAGAATCTCCACAGATCATGTAGTAATTTTGGACCCATCAATTTATTTATTTATTTATTTGTTTGTTTGTTTGTTTGTTTGTTTGTTTGTATACCACATCTAATTTTCCACAATGGGAACTCTGGGCAGTTTACAAAAACAGCAAATGAAATTGAAAATGAAAATAATCCAAAGAAATAATAATAATAAAAGCAATACTACAAGACAAGAACAAAAACAAATACTCAGCAAGAGGCATAAAGTAACATAATTTAAACAACAAACACGAGGAGTACAAAAACACCTTAGCGATTGCCGAAGGCCTCCCTAAACAGCCAGGTTTTAAGAGCCTTTTTAAAGGATGCAACCCGACAGAGGAAAATCCCATATCTTAGATTCTCCTCACAGAGTAACTAAAAAAGGAATTGTAGAGTTGGAAGTCAACCTCTGTGGACTGGGGGAAGGGCCAATTCAGTTTTACTTCCCACCTACATATGTAACATACATTCCTAAGCAATTAGCCTGGCACAGAGTGGGTGCCATGTTAAATGGGATACCCTTCACCAGCAATTCTGGATATATACTTCAGTTTTGTTGGCACAAACTCACTCTCTATATATATCTCCCCGGGTTTTATGCTGAGTGACCCCAAAGGATGCCAGTCAGGACCCCCACTCAGGAAGTGTACTGCTGCTTCTCTTCCACTGGTCTGTTTGCAATGTAAGGTATTCTAAAGCTGAGCTCATGCAGATGTACTGCACCAGCTGTACTATTTCTAGGAAGCATTTTGTCTCTAAAATAAAATTATCTTAGTCTTGGCTAGAAGCTGCAATGTCTCCTTGAGCTCTTTTCTCCATCCCGCAATGGGTCAGCGGGGGTGGGGGGCCGCTTCTTACTTGCTAAACTAGTTATTTATTTTGTTTCATGTCCTTTCTGCATATAGCAAGTCTACTGACTGTTCAGTTACAATGAATGAACTTTGCATGCCTCTCTGGAAGGATCTGCTGGTACAGTTTCCAGAGAGAAACATCTGGCAGAAAAGAGAATATATCATATTTTGATATGCTTATCAAATGAAGTGAAAAGGTTGGCAGAAAGAACTTACATAATCATTAAGGGGAGCTTCAAGCAGATGTTCTGTGAAAGAAAGTTCTGCAATGATAGTGCCTTTTCAAAGTCTTTAGCAAGTGAGTACGGAGAGTGAAACGAGTGGCTTTCTGATGCCTTGGGGGACTATTAGTATCAGTTTGAGGAGCTCTTAAATCAGCTGTCAGGATGGCCGAGCGGTCTAAGGCGCTGCGTTCAGGTCGCAGTCTCCCCTGGAGGCGTGGGTTCGAATCCCACTTCTGACAAGCGTGTACTTTTTTGCATTTAGTGGTCGCTACCCTGTACACGCGCAATATGATAGCCCCTTTTAAAACACTGCGTGAATCAAGTGTGCGTGTGGCTTGCGTGTGTGCGGGGGGAGGGGGGAGGGGCGCACAGCAGAAGACGCCCCGAGACCTTCTGTGTTTCAGGTCCTTGAGTCTTTTCCCACCCGTTTCTCCGATGCTTTGAGCATCAGTCTTGGGGGGTGCTTAAAGAAACTGGACCCTTGGGATTCTGACAAGTTGCTCAAGTCTTAAGATGCTCCTTGAAAGCTCTATAGTTCAGGGAACGACTGGCACGGTGTACATGGTGAGACGCAGCACTGCAATTCCCCATGACATTTACTGTCTTGGCTGTGCATTTAATAAGCCTTTTGTATAGCATTCGACTCCGCCGCCTCCCTTCTTAACAGATGCATGTCAGTTTTAAACAGTGCCTTGATGATCCCTAAAGCCAAACAGATCCCACCGCCTTGGTGGGTCGAACAGCCATCCTCCTTCAACTTGCGCGCTGCTTGGTCCTAACAAACTTGAAACGAGTTCTTGAAGTATCTGCAGGAGGTGGACGGCGCCTTTGCTCCGCCGTCTTCATCTGCAGCTCAGGAACAATTTTCCCCCTTTTGACTATTACCAGGTGGAAAACACAACGTTGGGAAGACAGCAAGACAGTCCAGCGGATGTTGTTTCGAAATGAAGAGCTTCAAAAACGCAACGAAGAAAATGACCACGGGCATGTGAGGCACCGCTGGGATTCGAACCCAGGATCTCCTGTTTACTAGACAGGCGCTTTAACCATCTAAGCCACGGCGCCGAAACTTATTGAACAACCTCGATGAGGCACTCTCTGAAGAAAAAAAATATTCACATAGTAATCTTAATTAAATAGCACTTCTTTAGGTTTTGGTTGCCCTTGATACTCCAGACGATTTGGTACAATTCGGAAGCCTCTTCTAAGTTAGCCAGGTGCCACCCACTCATTATCAATACCTGGTGTCTACTAGCGCCGGGGGTGGAGGCAAAAAGAAGAAGAAGAAAGAAAGAAAGAAAGAAAGAAAGAAGGAATTAACACTAACACAGCGAGATGGTTTTATCCCCATTGTCAGTCATGGCCTCCAACTGTCATGTTAAAAATATTTATATACAGTATATATAAAGAGAAGAAGTACATATTCGTTAATAATAACCCCTCTGCTGTGTGGGCCGGAGGACAGGGAAGAGGGCACACATAACTGGGATTAAATAAGCCCTGAAAAAAATATTTCTCCTCCCTAGTGTGTGGAGGGGAGGCAGCGTTTGCTCCAGAAACAACCAGCATGAGGCGGCTATGGGAACGGGTGTATGCAAGCGGGTGGTGATGGCTTTAATTGGACCACTATTAAAAAAATACAGATTGCAAGATTTAGGATTTATTCCCTCGCGCCCACCGGTTCTCTCATCTTCACCCCACAAACAGGAACGTGGTCCGGATACAAAACGGAGGCATGGTTTGCTTGCCACCACTCCCCTTTTGTCCGTTTTGCTGCTCGCCCTGGAAAAGCGCCCTCGATGGCTGTTTGAATTTTCCTGCCCAAAACGTATGTTTTGAAAGACATTACGTTCAGGTGGACTCTATGAAAGGAAGAAAACCGAAGGCAGTATCTCAAGAGTGGCCGGTTAGCTCAGTTGGTTAGAGCGTGGTGCTAATAACGCCAAGGTCGCGGGTTCGATCCCCGTACGGGCCATTTACTTTTATTTTCTGTTATACTTTTGCGTTTTTATTTCTGAGAAGAAATAATCTTAATTTTTATCTCCTGCGGTAAAAACTTACTCCATGAGACTTTTATGGTGCTTTATATTAATTCAATAAATGATCTCTGCAGGAAGTGTCTGGTTTTATCCGCAGGACGATCTCTGCCTTTCTTTTGCTTTCCTTTTATCTTTGGGTTTAATAAAACTTCTCACCCGTTTGTGTCAAGAGTCAAACATTTTATCTGAATCGTTTATTTGTCGGTTCTTGATTCCGAAACCATCATGTTACCCAGAAAACACATATATTTTGTCTTGACGTAACTTCTGTCTTGAACATGAGGATCCTACTTTTTAAAAAGGGAGAGGGGTCTCAGATCATGAAACACCCTTCAATATATTTTTTTTACAATTGTTTATAAGAAGTCCACCCAGAAGGAACATAAAGAAAGGGAGTTAAAAAAGCTTGCCGTGACTCGGATTCGAACCGAGGTTGCTGCGGCCACAACGCAGAGTACTAACCACTATACGATCACGGCGCGCCACCAGCTCAGCTGGCAAAAGTGCTGAAAAATCCCTGTATCATAGAGAATGAACACTAAGGTTGTTGGCTTGTTTAAAAGAGAAAAATACTGTACAGTATTGGAAGATCATTGGCTGGATCTTGGGTAATTGGTTTAGTCCCTGGGGCAAGTGGTCTAACCAATTACTCAATAAAATAAAATAAAATAAAATAAAATAAAATAAAATAGTTGTAGCATCTGGAATACCAACTTTTGTTTCAGTGTGAACAAACCCACCTCTTTTGTAATTATAGTTAAATGCAAACTGAAATAAACGAAGCCACCACAATATTTCCAGCTTTGCTTAAATGGCAAGGTGGCCACCTCTTATACACACACTGTATTTCAGTGGCATAAAATATTAATTCAGTGAAGTTTAAATATAAAATCTTCACCAAATTCAGTGGGCATGAAGCCTACATATGCGTATGTAGGATGACACTCGCACGTTCCGTGGATTGCTTTATTTAGAAAAAAAAGAAGACCCAAAAGAGCTAACTGTTGTTATGTTCCGTCATTTCACTTCTAATTTATGTCAACCCTATGGATGAGCAATCTCCAAAACGTTTTCTCTTCAGTGGACCTGCTCAGGTCATGTAAACTTAAGCCCCTGGTTCTTTTAAGGAGTCAATCCATCTTGCATTTAGTCTTCCTCTTTTCCTGCTGCCTGCAACCTTTCCCAACATCCTTGTCTTTTCCTGGGAATCCTACCTTCTCCTGATGTGCTCAAAGTAATTCAGAGATAGTTCAGGCGTGATTTGCTCTAATTTGTGCTTCTGGCAGTTGAGGGTATACAAAAAGCTCACCTCCAGGACCATATGTCAAACAAATCAAATTTTTCCTGTCAGCTTTCTTAACTTTCCAGCTTTCATATCTATACACAGTGATTGGAAATACAAGGGTATGGGTGATATTGATCTTTATCAATATCATCAAGCCATTATCAGTCTTCTCAAGTGACACATCTTACAATTGATGATCTTTCCTAATTCCTTCATTGCTGCCCTTCAGCGTCTCGCCTTCTTCTGATTTCTTGGCTTTCCCTATGATATGTTCTGTGTACAGATAAAAGAGCTAAGGGGATAAAGGGCATCCTTGTTTGACACCTTTACCTATATAGGAAACCATTCTATCTCTTCATATTCTGTCCTAATAAAACATCAGGCATTTCTCACTCCATATAAGCCAAAGCCTTTGTTGCAACATCTTGAGCATCACTTTCCTTTTATAGGAAATTAAGGCAAATGTCCTATAGTTACTGCAGTCCTTGGTGTTTCCTTTATTTAGGATTAGAATGTTGCCAGTCTGGACCATTATTTTATTTTATTTTCCATATTTGTTGAAATCCATATTTGTTATGTGGCTTGAAATTTTCTATTAGTATACCATCTACCCCTTATGATTGATATTCCGTCTATGTGGCTTGAAATATTTCTATTAGTATACCATCTACCCCTTATGATTGATAACTTCCTAGTGCTTTCAAAGCAGCTTTCACTTCACTTTCTAGAACAGATCCTTAATTATAAGATTCCTATTCAATGGAGTCTCATCCATTTCTCCTGTATTAGATGTCAATCTATCCTCATCTTAGTTTTATTTTCTTCTGGTCAGTTAGTGCCCTTCCTCTGTTGGTCATGCAGCGTTCCTAACCTAGGCTTTAATTTCCCTTTGATTTCTTGGATCTTCTGGAAGAGATGTTCCCCCCCTTATGTTCTTCTCTGTTTGTTTGCACTGCTTATTTTAGTTTTCTTTGCCTCGGTTGCTAAAAAGCTGCACTGAAGATTCTTACTAAAGATGGGCAAGAATTTATTTGTGCCACTTTGTATGAAGCCTTCCATGTGGCAGCTGTGGTTCCTTTCCCCCACTCATATTTTGCTGTATGCTGCCAGGGTCCTCCTTCTCTGGTGGCACTCCATGGACTTGGGATAGACTCCAACCTCTTCCAGCAGCCATGCACTCAAGGGCTGAGCAGGGAGAATCGCCAGACTGCCTCCTTGTCTGAGTGCCTGGCAGGGAATGCAAGGAAGGACAGCCCAAGCTCCCGTCCAGACTGGAGCACTACCAGAAAAGGATGACAGAGTGGCACACAATGAAACGTGAGTGCTCTGGCTGTAGGGGAAGGGATGCACACAACCTGTGGTGTCACACAGAGGCTTTCTACATAGCAGCATGAATTAAATCATGGCCACCTCTAGTCTGTCACCATTTACATTTGCTTCTCGTCTTTTGCAATGTTAAGTATTTCTTCCACCATCTACCTAGGTTTTCTTTTCTTTTTACCACAGGAAATTTTTTTTGCATTCTTCTCAAATAATATGTCTAGTTCCAATCCACAGTTCTTTTGGTTCAAAGTAAACTTAGTATTACCTGAAAGATCGAATCTCGCAGTATGAACTGGCTCGGGTGCTAAGGTCATCAGGAGAGGCCTATCAATCCATCCCATCACCTTCAAAGCCGTGTCTCACAAGAACACATGAAAGGGCCTTCTCTGTTGCTGCTCCCAAACTTTGGAAATCCCTCCCACTAGAGGCCAGGACTGCCCCATCTCTGCAGTCAGTCTTTCTGGAATCAGGCAAAGACCTTCCTCTTTGGGCAAGCTTTCCCTAAATGAGGGACTTATATGGATTACCATACATGATTGCATTGACTGATTTCATAAGAAGACTAGTGTTTTCCATGTTGCTTTTCAATCCTCATAATGGATTTTTCTTTTCTCCTTGTGTGCTCTTTGTAGCTCTAATGCTATACTTTAATGTTCTAAGATACTTCTTCAAACTCCCTGTTCTTAAACTGAATATGTCTTAAATGTTCTGTATATTGTCTCTCATTATTGTAAGCCACCTTGGGTCTTTTTCCAAGGAGGTGGGACTTTTTTCAAAATAAATAAATAATAAGGAGCACAACTCTAATCCTTCTCTGAATTTTAAATTCATTAACCACTCGTGGCATTTTAACAACATTCTGAAATGATCAGAAAGACTTGTTGCAAACAACATGAAACAAAAATAAACATTACATAATTTATTAGTAGCCTCCACTGCTTTATTCACAGTTTTGGTTTCACAGTAGAGAGGAATGAGAAGACCCCTCAGAAAACAAAATTAATGTCAACAGCATGTTGTGAATCATACGGAATAAAAACAGAATTTTGTGACTGTACAGACTAGATCTTCAGTTCTGGAGACACTCAAGTCAATTCCCGAAAGCCCAGGAGTTGGGGTAGGGTGACAATAAAAGATTTAATAGACCAAACCCTTTCTCAGCTTCAAGTCTTAACACGAGAAAGCAGGACATTCTGCAGGGAACTGAACAGATAACAAAAGTACAGACAGTATTTCCTCTTCAGAATGAGCATGATAGAAAGCAGTATCATTAAAGCCACTGATGCTCCTGCAAACCTTGGGAGGACCAAGGGACATGGTGCTAGAAGAACAGTTCCAGGATTTTAGTCAAAACATGGAGCCCTGTAAAAGTGTTCTTATACAAAGCCTTGCTTCACCCTTGGCTCTGATTTCCTGCATGAAGAGAAAACCAAGGAACATTTTGGACACAAGGGTATAATAAAACAGCACATTGACATGAGTAAGGGGTTTCAGTTTATGGAAACCTCCCATATCCTCAACCCTGTAGAGAGCAAAGAAAAAAAATGATGCTATGTCACCCATTTTGTTCAATGGGGCTCATATATGTGCACACAGAATAACATTCTTCCAGTGTACAATACGCTACAGAACAATTCTGAAGGTAAGGAATATCCAAATGTATTGCCACTTCTAACAGCTGAGAGATTATTTGAATTCTGAGTGGCACCTCTAAAAAGTTGAACTGCCTTCATTCCTCCATGACAGTGCCAAGGCTTACGTAATGGTCAGGCCAAGTGAATCTTTTTACAATTCTTTTGAATGTTAAACCCATGCCCGATCACAAGCTGCTGTAAAAAAAAAAACAGGGTTGTGGGCTGCTGTTTCAAGAACACAAACCCAATCTCTTATTAACTGCCTGGAATGCATTTCCTTGGATCTAGGCCACTTCCTCTAAGCCTTGGCACTTGATTCTTCAGCTGACGGTTCAGGGTCTTTCTCCTCAGCTTTCATTTTAATCCTATCCTCCCAACAGAAAAAGATAAACTGAGATATATTTAATCCCTATTTAATTCAGAGATGTATGACATCAAGTGGAGCAGCATCTCCATTTGGAGAAGACATCTCCTGTAATTCTTGCGTGTCTCCACAGTGGAGCTCTGATCATAGCCCTCAGGAAACAGTTCACACTGTCTGTACAACACTTCAAGTATACCTCTCCTGATTTTTTAAAAAAACATTAAGTCATTTGTACATTTCCATTTTTAAGTACACCGACGAGTATTACTTTATTGAACACACAACCATGTAGAAGTCTACTGAAAAGCCCTGTCATGTGCAAAGGGCTGACTCCCATGAAATTGTGAATGAAGAACAGTTGCACTTAAATCTTGTCTCCTGAGTGTCAGACACCTATGAACTTAATCTAGATCCAGTCCATATTACATGCTCAAGTAATAAAGCAGCCTACCATTTGGCAATATGGAAGCACGGCCCAATATATTCCTATTTTAACATTTCCAATTTATCCTGAGAAAGCTGTTAGTCTGTGGAACCCCCTGCCACAGGATGTGATGATGCCATCTGGCCTGGATGCCTTCAAAAGGGGATTGGACAGATTCCTGGAGGAAAAGTCCACCACAGGTTACAAACCACGATGGAGATGTGTAATCTCTCCAGACTTAAAAACAGGGTATTTCAAAGGCCAGGTGCACTCCGAGAGGAATTTGGTGGAGCAATTGTGAAATGCACGAAACTGGACTAGATGGGCCTTTGGCCTGATCCAGCATGGCTTGTCTTAAAGCAAATCAGAAACACAGATCCAAACCCAATGCACATGTGGCCCTGGCATCTACAGTTGCCGCAAATTTTATATCTCCATAGCAGTGTAGCAAGTGGAAGGCTTGTCTAAAATTCCAAATACCCTCCAAAGATTATGTTTAAAAAAACAGACTTAAATTTTTCAAGAAGAAGTATGATCTTCACTGATAACTGAAGGGGGCAAAAAGAACTGGGGGCAGGCGTCCCCAGCCAGTTGCCGTTCAGATATGTTGGACTACAACCCCTAACATTGCCAACCCGGGCTCTCCAAGAGCTTTAATAAGGCCCAGTCCATTTAACATTGTGAGGCCATTTCACTATTTGGAAAAAATAAAGAATGACATAGGGGAAAGGCTTAAATTTTTTTTTAACATTTTAAGCCAGTTTCATATGCCATTCGTTATAGTCAAAAATGGACAATCACGCACCCCTGCCTGATGAGAAGCCCAGGGTAAATGGCACTGATGACCCTCTTCTCGTAGGGCAAACCTTTGACACTCCAGATGTTTTGGACCACAACTCCCAGAATTCCAAGCCTAGATTGCCAGTGACAAAGGACTGTGGGAATTGTAGTACAAAACATGGTGGTTTGCCACCACTGGCACAGGGCCTGTCCCCAGCCAGGCAGGCATGTAGAACCTTCAGGGTTAAAGACTAGCCATTAGTGATTAAAGAACCTTTTCTTTATCCGAGGAATTTTTTTGTTCTTATGCTAAACAGTCCCACTCTTTTTAGCAATATTTCTCATCCGAGGTCCATCATTTATTCCCAAATCCCCACTGGATGGAGCCTTGCCACGGATCCCTACAGGGTCTTATGTTATTCCCATGGGCACTTTTAATATTTAAGAGAACTACTTTGGTTGTTTTGACTAGAAAGCAGCAAGCTTCTTAAAGGAATATTAAGCATGACTGTGGTTTGCAACAAATCAATTATTAATGCAAGAGAATCGTTAAAAGTGAAACACAGCAGTTCTAGTCAGTGCAGACTCTCAGTTTTAGTCTGCAAAAGTAGCGAACAGAATGTTCCTGTGTTTTCTGAAATTGGATCTGAGTAGTCATTTATGCACTTATTACGTCAAGGCCTACCATGGGGTTCCTGCATGGCAGCGGGCTGGACTGGATGGCCCTTGAGGTCCCTTAGAGCTCTATGATTCTGTACCACTGGGAGCAATTTGGTTTTGGACATAATATATTCACTCTAGTCACCATTCTTCAAGTCTGTGTGTTGCACCATTACAGTTGTCACCAACTCTTAGTAACCCCATGTCCATGGAGTTTTCTTGCCAGGAATACTGGAGTGGTTTGCCAGTTCCTACTCCAGGCTGCCTACAGCACCTGGTATTCCCTGGTGGTCTCCCATCCAAGTACTAACCAGGGACGAACCTGCTTAGCTACCGAAAACAGGTGAGATCGTATGTGCTTAGGGCATCTAGGCACGTCCTTTCAAGCCTAGAAAGTTAAGATATCCATAACTTTGTAAAACATGGTTCTAAGTTAAAGCTTTTCAATGCAAGGGCTCAGACATTTCACCTGGATGATGCAGCCCACAACTTACTAACAGGAATATTAACTTAGGTGGACAAATACTCATTTGTGTCCATTTATGCTTATATGAGGGTCCATTATCAATTATAGGAGCACTGACATCAGTGAACATCATTTCCCCACATATGTTGTGCAGGGACAAGGGCAACGTGCAAAAACAATGACTGCCAATTTGTTAGTGTAGCACAGAGCTGTCTAAGAACATTCAAGCACAGCTCCAGCAGTCCATTCAAATATGATGCTTGTGAGTTTCTAGGCCTTCTGTTTTTAATCTAAACTACTGCTAGTAAAATTATGTTGTACAAATGGAATCTATGCCCAATATAGCAAGTGTGTGAAACAAGAAATTTGGGCTCCTCAGATATTACACAAAGCAAAGTACAGTATTTTCACAGTGAAGACACTTCATGACGGTTAGAGCTGTTCGGCAGTGGAATATGCTGCCACGGGGGGTGGTGGAGTCTCCTTCTTTGGAGGTTTTTAAGCAGAGGCTGGATGGCCATATGACAGAAATACTGTGATGGAGGTTCCTGCATGGCAGGGGGTTGGACTGGATGACCCTTGAGGTCTCTGTATGATTGTATGAATGGTTACAGATCCCTATTGCTTAGCTTTCCATTTTTATTACATATTTATATTCTGCTTAGTAGTCTATATGTATATGTCAATATAATTTGTTGGTGCTTCTGACACAAAAAAAGAACGTTTTCCAACGAAAGATTGTCATATGTGCTGTCATATTCCACCACAAATACTTATGTATCTGCAGGAAACCCATGTTATTTTTTCTGCAATGAATTCCATTGCTGTCTCAGTGACCAGGAACCTTGTGCAAGACAACTCAGAACATCACTAACTAGATATTTGCAGACCATGTAGACATTTCTTCTAATGGCTGAAAGGGGGGGGGTCAAGTTCTCTGTAAATAACTGTGCCAATTGTCTATTTTGTCTGGGAGGGGGGCTTGGAGTTGAACCTTAACAACTCACAGCATTTTACACCAGTCAGTGCTAATTGCATTTTAATTGCAACATCTCCTGCCCGGCAGCCATTTCCTTGCACTCAAGGGGGGCAAGATGGGCAGTCAGGGAATTTCCCAAGCATGTGCAAAGAGAGCAGCTTGTCATATTTAAAAAGTATTTATATATAATAAAAATCATTTCTAAGGCACATAATAAGAAATTGAGTAGAGAAGAACTAACTGCCATAGAATGACAGCTCCAGTGAGCAAGCGGGCAGATGTTTTATGTCTTTTCCTCATGGCTATACACAGCCAACGTCACTCATTAATGCACCCAGTCTTTTGGATGGCGCAAAACTTCCAGGATTTCTGCTTCCCTGGAATTCTCTGGAGGCGAATGCATATATTCCCACCTGCACACAAGAAGGGGAAAAGGAAGCCATTGAATTGTTTTCTTTCCCTCAGTATTACAGATTAGAACATACAACAAATTATAAAGCAATCACTTCGCAAACACCTTGAAAACAATGCAGTAATCATTAAAAGCCAACATGAATTTATGAAGAACAATTCCTGCCAGACTAATTATATCTCATTTTCAAATCTCCTTGATAGACTGTGTGGAATACTAAAAACCATCCAGAATAGTGCACTGAACTAATGAGGTGATACATAATTTTTAAAAAATAAATATATCTACAAACCAAAGAGAAACAATCATTCAGCAGAAGAAACATTACATGTCTGTTCCAGGTCTGTTTTGATTACACACTAAAAATTCATAAACATTCTTCCCCAAGGGAATCTTGCTATTGTTTCCATTTTTCCACCAACATACCCTGTTTCCCTGAAAATAAGACCTCCCCAAAAAATAAGCCCTAGCAGGATTTCTATGCATTTGTTAAATATAAGCCCTACCCTAATAATAACACCTCTTGATGGGCGTGGCTATGGTTGTGTGCAGGGCTGACATTCAAGCATATTATACTTAATAAAAGTAAGACATCCCCTGAAAATAAGCCCTAGTGTGTCTTCTTGAAAAAAAACTAAATATAAGACAGTGTCTTATTTTCGGGGAAACACAGTAGTTCTTCATTTGGAAGAGATAACCAGCAATGAAAACCTACCATCAAGTTGACATGTTTTACTGAAATCATCCCCTGATCCCTCTCAACAGCGCATGATGGCTAATTATTCAAAATATGTTTGGTCTAATTATAAGGCCTTTTGTCATTATGCCTCAGAATAGTCCTTACCATTATCCATTCAATTGTACAAGAATTTTTCTCACATGCTCTTACCTTGCGGTGAGTGGTAAAGACATAAGAATGCTTTCAATCCTTGATCCTGGTGTGGCAAGACCAAACTTGGTGCCTCTGTCGTAAACAAGATTGAATTCCACATATCTATTGAAAAGAAAAATTAAGGAAAGATAAACAAAAAAGGATTCCTCTTTTTTCTTGTGTGTGTGTGTGTGTGTGTGTGAGTGAGTGAGTGAGAGAGAGAGAGAGAGAGAGAGAGAGGTGTCCTTACAGTCATGACCGACACTTCGTGACCCCATGTCCATGGAGTTTTCTTGGCAGGAATACTGGAGTGGTTTGCCAGTTCCTACTCCAGGCGCCTACAGCATCTGGTATTCCCTGGTGGTCACCCATCCAAGTACTAACCAGGGCCGACCCTGCTTAGCTTCCGAAATCAGGCGAGATCGGATGTGCTTGGTGCATCATTTATGCTGATTTCACTAATAGTGAAAGAAGGCACGGCACCTGGTGGGGCAGTGAATCACAAGATCCATGGAAATCCCACACTGTCCTGCCTTGGATTTTGAACTTCACATATATTTTCAGGCCCATCTGCATAGGCAGCTATTTG
>JAHTLZ010000007.1:19098376-19125476 GCA_023846285.1 Phrynocephalus versicolor | reverse complement strand
GAAAGAAAGAAAGAAAGAAAGAAAGAAAGAAAGAAAGAAAGAAAGAAAGAAAATAAAAACCCAAGATTCTAACTTGTCCATAAACACAAACTTGACTCCTGTTCTACTGTGATAGTCTGCAGCCATTCTAGTTATCTAAGCACAAAACTGAACACTGCAAAATGTATCAACTGCCTCAGGTGCTGCAAGGGCCGATATCTACTTCATTTCAAAATCCTCACATAGCATATCCCTCCTTATCTCTATTCTCAGTCGCAATGAGCCAGAGAAGAAAAGGAGGGGCTGTAATGGTTGCAGCTGGTGACTTGTTATCTTAACGTAAGGAAGAACAGAACTGTGCTAAACACTCACAGCTAGCTTAAGTTTTATCAAACATCTCAGCAGCCCCTGGGGTTTTTTTTGTTTTTTGTTTTTTTTGAAAGCTATCTGAATAGTATCTAGTTAAAAAGGCAGCTGTTACACAGCTAACTGTGACCAGTCAGTGGGAATGTATAGTATTCTTCCATGTATAAGGCTATATTTTTGTCTAAAATTAAGACTAAAAATTGAGGGTCATCTTATACATGGAAGTAAGCCGAGAGGAGAACAGTGCAGCTGCAAAACTGTAATTCTGAGGGTCGTCTTATACTTGGGGGTGACTTACAGACAGAAAATATGGTGTCTTGCCAACAGTGATAGAAACCTAAGGATTTACACTTATCGTAATTGCCAGGGTAAAATGGCCTCCCCACAGAGGGTGGCACTTGGCCCTAACAATTTATCTGGCAGCAGAATGGAATAGTCTCACTCTCTTCCTAAAGATACTTTAAACAACTGTTTTTTATTGTATTTTACAGTGGCTATTTATAAACTGGCCCAGAAGCTTTAAGAGAAATACAACATCTTTTCGATAAATGCAATACCAATAAGTAGTCGAATATCCTCCATTTCCAGCCACAAATATGTAGCACAATGCTCAATTCTGACATGACCTCTTCTTAACTAAGAAGTTTTTTTTAGGTCACTTCAAGCTATTATGGTATATTTTTCCCCAACATTACTCACCTCCCTCTACGGATCTGTTGCCACAGCTTTTCCTCTGGGGTGAACTTCTCATGGCAGTGTTTCTCCACAATGGGAAGATAGCAAGGCACAATGGCTTGGGCACAACTCTGCACGAATTGAAAGACTTCCTCTTTTGAAGGTGAATCCAGGTCATCAAAAAAGATGCCTCCAATCCCCCGCCGTTCCCCACGGTGCTTGATGTAAAAATAGTCGTCGCACCTGAAACCGTCAACAACCCGAGTTGTACAAGTGAGAATGAAAGAGAGAAGAGAGACCAAATCAGGCATGTCCAAACTTCGGCCCTCCAGATGCTTTGGACCACAACTCCCACAGTCCTTTGTCGTTGGCAGTCTAAGCTTAGAATTCTGGGAGTTGTGGTCCAAAACATCTGGAGGGCCGAAGTTTGGACATGCCTGGACTAAATAAAAGACGCACAGAGAGGTCCCCACTTATCACTAGCACACAGCTCCCAATGACGCTGTCACCAGATCTGGCCTTTGAGCGCTAAAAGGCTACTTAACCCTAACTTCCCAGCTGACCAGGAAGAGAAGTAGCTCAGTGATCAGAGAAATAATACACTATAATCCAAGAAGTTTCTCGCAAAGTGAGAAGACATCTATTCCATTTTCACAGTGGAAAGGGGCTGCTGTTACAGGCAATAGTAAATCAAGAGAGCTGGGTTTGGGTGACTGGAAAGCAGAGTTTAGAAACGCAAAGGTACAGTGACTGGACTTGGAAATACCGTTCAACTGCAGTCACCTGTGCTGGCCAAAGAGAAAACACTCCCTTCTTCCAGAACCGAACAGGCAGGGAATGAGGTTTGATTGCTCACGCGCACCCCTTTGTTGAGGAGGAAAGCAAGAATCTGACCCCAGAAGTGAAGCTTCGGCAGCTGCCCCCAAGTTATGGAATGCCCTCCCAAGTGAGATCCGCCTGGCTCCAACATTGATGACATTTCGGCGCCAGGTAAAAACCTTCCTGTTCCAGAAGTTTTTAAATTGATACAACATAGACTGTGGGTCCTTTGATGGCAATTTTAGTGTGATGATTTTAGTATAAGGTTTTGTTGTTTTAATTATTTATTGATAACTGATGTTTTAACTGTTTTAATTCCTTATTGTAAGCCGCCCAGAGACCTTTGGGTAGTGGGCGGCATATAAGTTGTAAAAATAAATAAATAAATAAATAAATAAATAAATAAATAAATAAATAAATAAATAAATAAATAAATAAATAAATAAATAAGTAAAGTGTGACTTTTGAAAATTCAATTATTTGAAAGGCAACACTTTCTTGGTTGGGCTCTTTTAAGGACAAAGGTAGGGTAAAACATTTTAAATAATAAAATATATTGATGTCAATTCCAGAACTATTTATTCTGAAAGAGCATCCGCAATACAGAAACGGAAACACCAAAACCTTGATCTTCAGGGGAAAAAAACCTGATTAAAGTCTTCCCACATACCATTTCTTAAACTTGGGATACAGCTCTGGACCATGTTTATCACAGGCTTCTTTCAGTGTTTTGTGAAAATGAACAGCATCTTCTTTATTCAGGTAGGTTGGAGTAAGGTCTGTCCCACCGCCAAACCACCATTGCTTAGTACCTGGAAGAGGGAAAGACGTCACACAGTCTTGCAGATTTTACCTATGAAAACAAGATTACTTTTTTGCATTTATTCTTCTACTACATCAATAATCACAGCAACTGACTTACAGATGCCTTTACATTACACCAGATACAGGGCTCCTGTGAACGTAAACGCCCTAAATATAACTGCAAATGTGTTTAATGAAAAATGCTAGGCTAAGGAATAGGAAAAAAATAAGAATACTGTACATCATATTGTATGTTTCTATTATTTAGCTGTTTCCATGCTTCTGGATTAGCAAATATGACTAACTGAACATAATAAGCCAAAGAAAAACAAGACAAACAATGTGTGTATATAGTTGTAAGTTTTGCGGGTTGTTTGTATATATAAGGCAGGCATGTCCAAACTTTGGCCCACCTGATGTTTTGGACCACAACTCCCAGAATTCTAAGCCTATATTTCCAATGGCAAAGGACTGTGGGAATTGTGGTCCAAAACAACTGGAGGGCTGAAGTTTGGACATGCCTGATATAAGAGATAGCTTGCCATTGCTATCTCTTTCTCACAACATTTCTACTTTATGCAAGCAAATACACCTATTTTGGGTAGACGTGTATTCTCAGCATGTGGGATTGGGTGCCATAGCAATCTTAAAGGGTTCTAAGACAGAAGAAAAATGTTCATGTATTTCAATCATTCTGGGTGTATCTTTAACACCAGCATATTCTAAACAGCACTATTTCCAAAGTTTACATCCAATAAAGTTCCCACCAAGTACAGGGAACACATGTTCCATGGCTATCCTTTCCCAGCTCTGTAAATGAGATCATCACACAAAGTATAGGTATCAATTTAAAAGGTTTAAAGTTGAAAGTTGCTCCTTAAACCGCTACTGCACTATGATGCTTCTTCTTTCTAGTCTTTCGGTTATTCTTATTTCCGCACATAAACGTGCTCTCATTCATATAATTTACCTATTTCTGGACCTTACCATCTGCTTCCTCAATTTCAAAGTATCTGTAGTTGAAGTGGATGGTGGGAACATAAGGGTTCTTTGGATGAATAACAGAGCTTACTCCCATTGCACAAAAAGGCAATTTTCCTAAAAAGCAAAAGAAGCCTTGATCAGCAAAACTATGTCGCTTGAAAAGAAAACAGAAATTAAAGCCTTCTAAGTATGCTTCCGGTGCTGCAGCATGCATCCTCAAAGCTATATCTGGGGTTGTGAATCCCGCATTATTTTAAACAGCACAGATATTAGGTTTTCAAAAAACCAAATAACATCATGTCTCATGATTCAAAACACATTTAAAAATCTACATCCAGCACAATACTTACAGTAACCCCTAGGCCAGTGATGGCGAACCTTTTAGAGACTTGAGTGCCCAAACTGTGATTAAAAACACACTAATTATTCGCAAAGTGCCAATACAGCAAGTTCACATGAATACAGGTGGCTATAAAGGGGTGATGTCAGGTGCCCACAGAATGGGCTCTGAGTGCCACCTTTGGCACCCGTGCCATAGGTTCGCCAACACTGCCCTAGGCTATACTTATAGTAGCCTCCCACCCCTCCCACAAATTCCCTATAACTCTTGGTATTCACAGTACATAGGACAATATCCTCCGTACTCTCAATGGCAGAGAAAGTTTCTGCTTGCTAAAGCACACTGCTAGGAGGTAAAAAAGAAGATATTGCTAGCTAATGTGTCTTGTTGCTATAGATGTATTTTGCAAACTGTGCCACTAAGTGCCAATAAATTCAACAGGGCTTATTTCTGTGTACAGTTGTATCAACCACTTTGTTTATAATGTAATGCAAAGTGATGCTATACAACTCAACATTTAATCCACTGGAACTTATTTCTGTGCACAGGTGTACAACATCATATGATACATAAACAAAGATCAAACATCACTTAGACCTACATACAGCACTTTCCAGAACCCTTTGGATAGCTACTGTGGGAAGCTTCACTGTGAACTAGACAGAACTTTAGCTTTCAAGCTGGTCTTAAGTAATATGTTTTACCATTGTTGGCTTTTAGAGATTTCCCTCTGCTTCTCATCTGCTGAGCTGCTTCTTCGGAGAGGTGCCCGTAAACAACAGAAACGTTGACTCCAGCCTTCTCAAAGACTTCACCATCCTGAAGCACACAGCTGATGCCTCCACCTCCTGTTAAACAGAAGAACCAGAGTTTTCTCCCCCGTCCAATCATTTTAAAATATTAGCGTATGCCATTCAAATGCCTAGATATCATGGCCCATTTGCCTCCAAACCTGGAGAAGTCAGCTTGTGTAAATCTTAGGAGGAGAAAAGAAACAGTTTTAATTACAAGGGGTGCATTCAAGGGATTTGGGCTTTACTTTTTGTTTTATCATCCTTAGGTAATATATACCAGTGTGACAGCAGTGCCTACAATGGATCCAAGTCGGGAGTAAAATTGATGGGTTTTTTTTTTTCATCAACTTTTTTGTCGGCAGCTCACCCAAAATTTAAATATTAGACACACGATTGATGAAGCTTCCAATTTTTGAGATGTGATAAATCCACAAATATTATGTTTCCTAATACAACCAATTTATTTAAATTGTGTTACTTTGTGTAGCTACAACTGTGATGACCTGAAGTTGATAAAGAACACTAAGCAAAACTGGAGTGTTGTCAGAGAATCATAGAGTTGGAAGAGACATCAAGGGCCATCCATTCCAACCCCCTGCCATGCAGGAACCCACATCACTGGACTCCTGGCAGATGGCCATCCAGCCTCTGCTTAAAAACCTCCAAAGGAGGAGACTCAACCACCCTCCGTGGCAGCATATTCCACTGCTGAATAGCTCTAACTGTCATGAAGTTCTTCCTGATGTTCAAATGGAATCTCTTTTCCTGTGGTTTGAAACCATTTCCCTGAGTCCTAGTCTCTGAAGCCATGGAAAACAAACCTGTTCCATCTTCAATATGACATCCTTTCAAATATTTAAACATAGCTATCATATCCCCCCCTCAGCCTTCTTTTAGAGAGGCTAAACATTCCCCGTTCCCTAAGCTGTTCCTCATAAGACGTTTCCTCAAGACCATCAACCATCCTGGTCGCCCTCCTCTGCACCCGCTCGAGGTTGTCAACATCCTTTTTAAACTGAGGTGCACCAGTCACATCTCCACAACTCAGAAATAACACAGTGAAAAATAGTCACTTACACACCACTTGCCTAAACTATGTATTAACACATAACTAGGCTCAGCTTTTTCTTTTCTTTTTAATGTGGTGTTTGTTTTTTAAAAAATTAGCACCACAGTGTGAATCCTCCTTTCTTATCTCCTTTACCCCACTCAACCAGCCTAGGAAGCATCCCATTAAATGTTTAATGCTTATCTGCAACTCCATCCATGCAGACTCATTTTAGGACTTTTTGCCTCCAGAAGTGGTTTCAGTTCAAACAATCCACCAAATATACTTTCAAAAGACTTCTGCTCCCATTACCCAGGATTTTACCCAAGATCAACTTCTTGTACCACAAATTAAAGGAATCCAGTCCACCTCTGCAATAAGAATTATCAGCACTTGAAACACACTTTCTTCCCCCTGAAGTGCACAATGGGTCTGCTGAAGAATAACACAAACAAAACAAAACAAAACAAAGAAACCCCTAATCCTCATCTTAAAATTCCTAGCCTATTGCTATTACTATCCCTAGTTGCTTCAAGCACCTGTTGTTGTTGTTGTTGTTGTTGTTGTTGTTGTTGTTGTTGTTGTTGTATCTTTTACAGTCGTGACCGACTTGACCCCATGTCCATGGAGTTTTCTTGGCAGGAATACTGGAGTGGTTTGCCAGTTTCTACTCCAGGCACCTACAGCACCTGGTATTCCCTGGTGGTCGCCCATCCAAGTACTGGCCAGGCGAGATCGGATGCGCTCAGGGCACCTAGGTAGCCAACCCTAATCCTACAAAAGTTGGGCAGGCAGCTCACATCCAAGAAAACTTAAAAGCAGATTAAATACACCTGGACTCTTAACACCCAAGGCATTGCAATTTAAGGCATGAATGTTGTCATCCCGTGCCATCGGGTGATGCAGGAATCTTAACATCGATTCTACGGGGTTGTCTGAAATCTCTGCCGTGCCCAGGCGTTTGGAAGGAAAGGATGCACCCGAGGGCTGCAGGTGTTCCTCGCAAATCCCCCCCCGGGGGGGGAGGTCCTGCTTGCGAGGACACCGCCGCACCAGAGATCGGGCTCAGCCGCTCCCGCCTGGAAGAGAGATCTTTCTCCCTCGCCCTTTCCCCCCCGCCGGCCGCCACCCACCCACCCCGGGAACGTGCCGGGTCACCTTCCTTCCTCTCCCATCGGTCGACGGTGAAGGAGGCGCCGCGGTCGACCTGAGCCAAGGCGCGGCACACCTGGCCCTGCGTCTCCATGATGAGCACCTCCATGCGGCTCCGCATGGCCCCGCGCCGGCCCCGCAGCTCGGCCAGCCCGCTCACCGGCGGCCCCATGAAGCCCGCGCACCGCCGCGCCAGGTCGTCGCCGTCCCCGTCCCCGCCGTCGTCCGGCTGCAACGCCTTCATCTCCGCTCGCCGCGCTAGCCCCAGGCCGGCCAGTCCCGCCACCGCCGCCACCGCGCCGGCGGTCCAGGCGAGCGGCGAACGCCTCCGGCCGTTCTCGGTCCCGGCCGGGGAAAGACTGGGCAGCGCCTGGCGGCTCCGGGAGCAGCAGAAGAGGCTGCTGGAGCCGCCACGCGCCCCCCCGGGCCCCAGCAAGAGACCCCGGGCGCCCACAGTGGCAGCGCCCCCCACCCCGCGCAGCAAGCGGGACATCGCGGCGAGCGCGCGGCTGCCAGTCTCGACAGAGAAGCGCTCGCACTTCCACCCACCTACCCACCCACCCACTCCTCTTAGCTCCCGGGCGAGAGAAAGGGGGCCGTCCCGAGCGGAGCCTCTTGGGAAATGTAGTTCTGGCGGAAGGCGTTCGCAGGGGCGAGAGGGAGGTTTGCGGACTACCAATCCCAGCAGTGCGCGGAAATGAGGTGGGACGAAGAGGGCGCGTAGAAGGAGGGGCGGGTTGAGTGGCTCAATACCTCAGGTATGGGTTTAAGGCACGTAAGAAGGGAGGCGTGCGGGGAAAAGCGGGGAGCCGTTCGTTAGAAGGGCAGGTCTCCTTGCCTCCAGCTACGTGGACATGTCCCCATCGAGCTAAATCCAAAGCAACGAAATAAAGTCAAAAATGTGTGGCGCCTTAAGGGCTACTGTATTTTAAATTTTAAAGCAAACTTGGCTCACTTTAAAATGTACTGTAATCGTCTTTAAGGTGCCACACCTTTTCGTCTTTGTTGTGTCGTTTCTTTGGATTTTGCCCAAGACGATTACACAGACTAACACGCCTACCACCGCTAAAGTACCGCTTGAAATTTCCAGGAAATGGAAATTGCATCGCACGAAGGACCCGTCACCAAGTACAGTAATTGGATTTCCTTTGACCCGGATTATCATAATAGCTTTGGCATTTGTGTAATATGCGTATCAAGAATTGCAAACAGCAAGGCTAGTGGAAGTGATGGCATTCCCTTGAACTATTTAAAATCTTAAAAGAGGGATGCTATAAAGGTGCTACACTCAATATGCCAGCAAATTTGGAAAACTCAGCAGTGGCCAGAGGACTGGAAAAGAACAGTCTACATCCCAAACCCAAAGAAGGGCAATGCTTAAAAAATGCTCCAACTATCGCACAATGGTACTCATTTCACACTCTAGCAAGGTTATGCCCAAAATTCTACAAGGGAGGCTTCAGCAGTATGTGGACAGAGAGCTCCCAGAAGTGCAAGCTGGATTTCAAAGGGGCAGAGGAACTAGAGATCAAATTGCCAACATGCGCTGGATTATGGAGAAAGCCAGAGAGTTCCAGAAAAACATCTACTTCTGCTTCATTGATTATGCCAAAGCACTTGACTGTGTGGACCACAACAAAATATGGCACGTTCTTACAAGAAATGGGAGTGTCTGGCCACCTTATCTGTCTCCTAAGAAATCTATATGTGGGACAAGGAGCAACTGTCAGAACTGGATATGGAACAACTGACTGGTTTAAAATTGGGAAAGGAGTATGACAAGGCTGTATACTGTCACCTTGCCTTTTTAACTTATATGCAGAGTACATCATATGAAAGGCAGGACTGGATGATTCACAAACTGGAATTAAGATTGCCAGAAGAAATATCAACAACCTCAGATATGCAGATGATACTATTCTGATATCAGAAAGTGAGAATTTTTTTAAAAATAAAGTTTATTATATTATTATTAATGATGGTGAAAGAGAAGGGGAAAATGGGCTAAAGCTCAACATAAAAAAATTAAGATCATGGCCACTGGTCCCATCACCTACTGGCAAACAGAAGAGGAAGAATTTGAGGCAATGACAGAGTTTATTTTCTTGGGCTCCTTGATCACTGCAGATGCTGACTGCAGCAATGAAATTAATGACTCCTGCTTCTTGGGAGGAAAGCGATGACAAACCTAGGCAGCATCTTAAAGAGCAGAAACATTACTTTGTCTACAAAAATCCAAATAGTAAAGCCCCTGATTATTGATGGAGTTTGTGTAGAGCCCGTGACAGACACTAGGTTCTTAGGAGTTATTCTACAGGAGGGTTTGACCTGGAGTGCCAACACTGAAGCACTGGTTAAGAAGGCCCAACAGAGATTATATCTTCTGAGACTTCTCAGGAGGGAATAACTGTCTAAGAAACTGTTGGTAACCTTCTACCGAGGCTTTATAGAAAGCACTATCACTTACTGCCTCTGTGTTTGGTTCGCCAGTTGCACAGTGGCAGATAGAAGGGCACTCCAGAGGGTCATAAACACTGCTGACAAGATAGTGGGCTGTCCTCTTCCTCCTTTGGAAGAATTATACAACTCTAGATGCTCAAGGAAGACATCTAGAATTTTGAGAGACCTTTCGCATCCTGGCCACCAATTTTTTGAACTGTTGCCGTCTGGCAGGAGATACAGGACTCTTAGGTCAAGGACAAATAGACTAAAGAACAATTTTTATCCAAGTTAAATGCGACAGTTTTAGCACCATCTTAATCAGTTTTTAAGTAGTGTTTTAAATTTTGTAAGCAATTTTAAGAGTTTTAAATATTTTGTATGGTGTTTTATGTGTTTTACATGTTTTATGTGTTTTGTATGTTTAAAGTGTGTAGTGGAACAACACTCTAATTTCGTTGTGCAGATCTTGTGTATGCATAATGACAATAAAATTCTATTCTATTCTATTCTATTCTATTCTATTCTATTCTATTCTATTCTATTCTATTGTTTTTCCAATAGTGATGTATGGAAGTGAGAGCTGGGTTGATCACTGCAGAATTGACACTTTTGAGCTGTGGGATGGAGGAGAGTCTTGAGAGTCCATCTGGACTGCAAGGAGATCAAACTTATCCATCCTGAAAGAAATCAACCCTGGATGTTCATTGGAAGGGCAGATTTTGAAGCTGAGGCTACAATACTTTGGCCCCTTCCTGAGGAGAGAGGAGTCCTTGGAAAAGGACCTCCTCCTGGCCTTGGTGGGAGCAGCAGGAGGAAATGAGCACAGGCCAGATCAGGCTCCAGCAGGCATGACTTAGGCAGTGGCCAGGGGAGAAACAAGTACCACCCAGATGCCAGGCCCAGAGATGCCCCCCAGGTTGGGGGGGGGCTACGTGACTAAAGACCATCCCCATCACCCGCACTCTTTTGTCTTCCTCTGTCCTATTGTCAATGATTCTCTGCCCCTTCCCCTGTGATGCCTTGTTTACCCCACCTAATAAAAGGCCTCGGCCTGCCTGCCAGGGGGGCTTAGAGCATTCTGTTCACCCGCACCAGATGTGTTGTCTTGTCATTCCTACACTTATTTATACAATCACCTCCTTTATGATTGACTATGTTGGATAAGGCTGCCCAGCACACTATACAGTATAGCAGTGTTTGCAAGCCTATGGCACAGGCGCCAAAGGTGGCACTTGGGGCCCTTTCTGTGATCGCCCTTTGCAGTCACCTGTATCCAGGTTAAATTGCTGTATTGACAGTATGTCTGTGAAGATTCTCAGTCATGCAGGTGAGTTTATCTGGAAGTTGAGTCATGGCTACTGGACTTCTTTTTTTGAGAGATAGAAATGTTTCGCTGCTCATCCAAACAGCTTCCTCAGTCTGAATACAGCTAGTGCTAGTCCTCCATCTTATAGTCAGCTTTGACCTCTTGTCACCCTGTTCTGAATTAGGCTCATAACAATGGCCTGAATAGGCTCGTTAGGGAAACAATAGTATCCATAGCCTTAAGGTGAACAATGGCCTAAGGTGCTGAAACCTATAAAGAATGGGTTGTTAGCTATGGCCTTGGTGGTGAAGGCTTTTTGATTTGTCTGGGTACTTTGAAAAGCACAGCCTGATAAGTAGCAGATAGACTATGCCGGAGCCCACCACCTCTGTTGAGGGAGGGGTTTTCAATGCTCACATTGACACTTTGTGAAAAATGCTGTATTGACACTTTGTGAAAAATGAGTGGGTATTAAATTGCAGTTTGGGCACTTGGTCTCAAAAAGGTTCACCATCACTGCTATATAGCATGGCGTGGATGAAAGAGAGAGAGAGAGAGAGAGAGAGAGAGAGAGAGAGATGTTGGATGGGGCAGATGGGAATTGTAGTTTAACACATATTCCTTAGCTCTGGTGTAAACTGAGGAAAGCAAAAAGTATCAGTTGACTATGTGGGTAGGTCCAAGATCTGTTTTTATCAACAATTCTTGTTCAGGGCTAAATGTATTGGTTAAATTTTATTATGGACTTAGTTCTAAGACACTGTATTGAATGTATGCATACAGTGTAGCAACTGCAGTTGTCTTCAGTTATCCGCTAGTAAATGGACTTCTTGGCATGAAGGCAAAAGGTTTCAGTTAACAAATAATAAAATCTACTTCTCCCTCAGGAAGAAAGTAAGTGACATGATAACAGGAAGATGTGAAACTAGGCTTCTAAAATATTACATTTGAAATTCCTGGATAATTATTATTTTCAGGAAGGGCAAAAGTTCTTCTTTGTTCTATGTCATTAATAATATATCTGCCATTGGATGAAAAGGATGATACAACTTTGGGATGGCATAACTGCATTTTTCTGATTTCACTAAGTTCGTTTATAGCTGCTCGAGTCACACTGGTTTTGTATATGTGTTTATTGTAAAATACGTAAATCAAGCGCTGCGAATTGTCACTAACTAACAAGGCAGTGGTTACATTACTAGGCTTATACTTGTTGCTTGCATTCCAGATGCAACTGCAGCCTTGTTAGTTAGTGGCAAATCATCCCAGAATGTTACATTGTTTTCATTTATGCATATATAAATCACAGACTTTGTATTTTTTACCATTTTGCATTTATACTTCAAAGCATAATGTTCCTGAATAATTGTGTAGACTTAAAGACACTGCAGTAAATAGACAATGTATAATGACAGTTAAAACTTGGATGGTTTTCGCTACAGCCAAGCACTCTAAATAACTTAAAATTTTATAGCTTGATATTATGACAGTACATCAATGCTTTAAAACCTCTTGTGTGAATGTACTTGGTATTTGTTGATTATTTCACCCAAACATCTTAAAAACTTCCAATGACAGAAAGCCCATTAACAATACAATCATAAATATTATTTTATGCTACCGTTAACACTATTATACACAGTACCAAAAATTTACTATGAGCAGGAGGGAGGAACAGTGATTTTGCAGAGCTCCACTCCCTTTACCCTTTTATCACCTTTCTTTTCATACTTTTGACGTCTAACTTGTATTTTTTTATCTTTTTAAAAGAAGTATTATTGTTTGTTGCTAATGCTTCTTGGAAAACGGCAGCCGTTTGGCTTCTCTCATTCCATCATTAAAGACAATCCAGCTGCTCGTTATCGTCGCAGTGGAGGAGACGCGGAGGAGTACTGCTGGTAGCTACGAATACACTGCCCTGGGATTTCCCATTGTGTTGCCGCCAAGCTACTATTTACCCCTGCTTTCCCAGGAGATACATCTGCCACTGAACGGCATGGTAATGTTTATAAATACTGGGCTTTTGGCACAGATAACTGAAGACCATAAGGGAGGGGTGTGACAGACTGCAAGCAAGTAAGTGTTTCACCAACTAACTAAGGGACACTTACTCTATTAGCTCCAACATCTCTTTAAGACTCTAAAAACTTTGTAAAGAGTATCCAAGAGTTTCCAAGAAGTCTTAGAGTTGAAAAGTCTCAAGGTCAATACATCTGAACCAACCCACCCCCAGGATTTGTATTACATCCTTGCTGCTTTTCTACTGTTTGTGGTGAGCAGCTTCCCTGTAGGAAGTGTGTGTTTTCACCCTCTCCCCTGGACTGCTGAAGGGTGTGTTACTACCTCTGAATCCTACCTGCTGCCCCCAAGAACTTGAAGGCCTGACCTCTGGCCCTCTCTCCCATGGACTTTTATTTTATTATATTTGAACAGTAGTTCTTTGCTGTGGAGCTCAGGAGTTGTAACCTGAACCTGAGGCCCAGTAGAGGCCCAGAAGAGGAAAGAGGGTAGGAGGAAGAAAGGGGGAAACAACTCTTCCTTGCCCCGAATGTGAAGCCTGTAGCGGGAAGTAAGAAGTACTACTGGACTTGGATTTTGGTAATGCTCACCTGCAAAATAAAATCAGGCTAATCAGCAACTTCAGGAGACACTTTAATTACAGCCACGTAGAGGTGGACGACCATCGGACTATAGAAGGTTGCCAGGGCATTTAATGAAACTTTTCATCAAATTGTCAAACATCTATAAGAATACCCTATGACCTGGCATCTGAAGTGCTAATGCTTTTCATTCCATTCTCTTATAGTGCTTTGATACCTGTAAGTTGCATGTAATGTGCTTGTAATATACCTGTTACTTTATAGTCTGTTTTATTTGTATGGTTGTACATGTTTTACATGTTTTAGAGAATATTCTCCATTTGATGTAAGAAGTGCTATAATTACCTAATCTTGCTCTCCTATCTGAACCTTAAATTGTGCATAATGGTGCATACTAGACAGGGGTATAAGAAACTTGGAATCTCTCCCATACACAGTAATTCATTAGGGCGTAAGAAAAGAAGACAAGAGAAAATTACCAGTTTTTTCCACCCCAAAGAAGATAGAACAATCAGATCCGAACCCACATCCCTATCAACTCAGGTCTCCAATCTAGACTGGTCACTAGACCATAGAGGGATGACATTTGAAATAGGGGAAGAAAACCCAGATATTGATCTGGCATCGGAATTGGCCGCAGCAGGAAATACTCGGGTCTTGGGTACAATGGCACAGAGGGATGTTGGAACAGAATTGGATGATTTAATGGCAAAACAGATTAATGAGCTAGCTCAGGGACATACTCAATCAGTGGCAGGAACTCTCTCAAAACCACTTGAACAAGCGGAGGAGGTAGATAACTTAAAACCATTCAAATGGATAAGTGATATCTTAGATGAAATTAAGGTAATTAAATTATTTCTCTATGAATCCCACGAACTACTAACCACTTTAACTGAGCTAGGTAAATTGCAATTAAAAAAGGATGATCACACCACTCTAGGTACGGAAATCTCCCAGAGATGTAAAGATACAATTTCCATCAAGACCACAAAGGGAACAAACAAAGGAAAGGCAACTAATGCAAACTCAGATAGAAGATCAAACTCTAAAGAGAAGAAGAGTGGGGAAAGAAAACCAAAAACCAAAAAGAGCAAAAACATCAAGAGTTCAAACAAATTGAAGACTGCAGGTCATAAGATGAATTATACTAAATTGTACAAAATGATGGAGGATAAACCCAGAGCAAAGAAAGCCTCCAACTCGCATAGACATGATCAAAAGGGAGAAATACATATAACTCCTGCAGATACTCAACCAAAGAACCCCTCTCCCAACAAAGGTGTTCATGAAGACAAGATAGGAAAGGACCCATGGGCTGATGTTCTGAATACCTCTTCTAAGAATAGCAACCTGCTAATACCAAAAGTAACACAACTAACAGCAAATGATAAGTGGGACCTTAGATTAATGGATAACATACTAATATTCTGTGGCTATCCAAAACGAAAAGGAATGTTATCCCAAAATGAACGTAAGTGGCATTTAATTAAAATCTTACAACCAGTAAACATTGACGGTCTCTCCCCAGTTGAAATTTTGAAGGTGGAATACCTGTTTTATAATTACTCTCATGCTCGTGCAGTTGTCACTTTTAGAGATAGTATAATATCAAATAGGATTTACAGCAAGAAAAGGGAACTCTCACTGAGAGGTATTACAACTGTTAGATACTTTAAAAACATGAAACAGCCCTTGCCCCTATTTAAACTTGGGGACACAGAGTCTCTTAGGAGCAAATCACCTTTTGCTAAAGCTACACCCAATGAAGACATCCTTATTGACTTGGCAGCGGATAACAGAGAGCAGATGGCAAAAGAACCCCATGGAGAAGCGGAAACTACAGAGCACAATGAGGGCAAGAATAATGCACTAGATACCTTTTTTACAGATTTCAGTTGGCCAGAGGAAGAGGTAGAAACCAATCTACTCACAAGCTTTGGCAGCTTGCCAACATGTGATCAGGTTGCCTTGATCAATCGCATAGAACGGCTGGCAATCAGGCTAAGAAATATAAAACAAGCCACTGCCATCAAGACTGAAGTTGAAGTAAACCAGCCTATGACACATGGATCACCCCAAAAGATGCAAGAAGAGATTAAAATCCAACCCCCTCTGGAACCAACTATTAAAATAATCAAAGGTGCCCCAAAATCTAATTTGATGCTCCCCTCTGATGATCCTACTCTCTGTACAATAACTGTGGAGACAGTCTCACCAGTGGATATGCCTAACGGCAAAGAAGGCGCTCACCGTAGACAAGAACCTACAATAACTCAAGAACTGACAGCATGAAATAAAGATCGACAGGAAGATATTTCCTTGCTCTCCTGGAATATTGCAGGGTGGAACTCCAAATACAGAGATGTTTCTTTCATCAAGTATCTAAATACATTTGATATAATAATGCTGCAGGAGACATGGTCATTAGATACAATAGAACTAAATGGGTATGTTGCACATCAGCTATGTGCCATATCAGATAATAAGAAGGGCAGACCAAAGGGTGGTTTACTTATACTCACCTCCACTAAACTCCGCATATCAACAAGTAAGCTTCCCACTCATGACCAGCTGGCAATAGGGGTTATGATGTCAACTAAACAACATTCATTACTGCTTGTAAATATATATATACCTCCACAAAGACTGCAGGCCCAAATAGATTTAATCTGGCAGGATCTGGAAGTCTACATTGAGAAACTTTTGGCAACCTACCCCAATGCTCATATGATCATTGGTGGCGACTTCAATGCTAGGCTTGGACCTAATGAGGCTGCACTTTATGCCTCTTACCATCTATATCCCCCTGATAGACTTCCATTTGACACAGCAGTTCAGCGTAGTGCAAAAGATATTGTCAGCAACTACGCAGGTCTCTTGCTAGCCCAGACTATGCAGCGATTAAATCTACACATACTAAATGGAAGTACTACTGGAGATATACCGGGAGAGTTCACCTTTTGGTCAGGGTCCAAGATGAGTACTATTGACTACCTTATAGTTACCCATAGCTTACGGAACTCCATTCTAAAATTGGAGGTCGACTGCAAGCCAGATAGTGACCATTTACCACTAAACTTATTTCTGAAATCACCAGTGCAATGTATTTATATTGAGGATGTTTTACAATCAAATCCTAAATTAATACACACCTGCACTAGAATTAAATGGACAGAAATGACAGATAAGCTCTGTATGGAGCTACTTAACAACAATTATTTCCGCATGATCCACACTACCCTTATAACAACAGGTCCGGGGAATGAAACCATTGAGCACTATGAACTATTAACAAAGGAACTAATCAACTCACTCAGTGAATACACGTTAAAGAAAGTGCGGACTGGGTCCTTTAGATCTAAAAAGTGGTTTGATCGAGAGTGCTGGGAGGCAAAAAAAAATCTTATTGCCAACTTCAAACTACGCAAAGCAAATCCAACATCAATAGAACTGGCAGATTTACTTCAACTTAAAAAACAATATAAAAAATTAATAAGGGATAAAAAGAACAATGCTCAACATGAGGCTTGGGAACAACTTTTTAAGGCAGTTATCAAAAAAGATGACAGTGCTTTTTGGCGGCTTACTTCATCAGCTATGTCTAACTGTGCAGCACAATTAGAATGTCACATTCCAGTTGAAGTGTGGGAGGCCCATTTCTACAAACTATATGCAAATAAGGAGCCATCTGCCTTCCATATAGAGCATATCAAAGCAAACCTACCAGCTTGGCCTCCAGTTTCAGTAGCTGAAATAACTGATCTGGCATCCCAGCTCAAATCAGGGAAAGCCCCAGGGTGTGATGGCATTCCGCCTGACCTCATAAAAAGAAATATAAATTGGTGGGCCCCAATTCTGGCAAATCTCTTTACATACATAGACCAGAATGCCCACATCCCTTCAGACTGGAGTACAGCTATTATTATACCAATTCACAAGAAGGGCAAAAAGGATAATCCTGCAAATTACCGCCCAATTAGTTTACTAACTATTGCCAGCAAACTATATGCAAGACATCTCTATTGGAAACTACTTAGCTGGCTGGAATCGGAAAATATCCTAGAAGAGGAACAAGCTGGCTTCAGAACCGGAAAATCTACCATGGATCAAGCCCTGATTCTACACCACCTAGTTGAAAAATATACTAGTAAAACTAAAGGATTTTTATTCGGAGCATTCATTGATCTTAAATCTGCCTTTGATTCCATCTCAAGAAATAAATTATGGTGCAAACTAGAGGCCTCTACAATTGATCGGCGCCTCTTACTGCTCATCTATAAACTTCATGAAAACACCAATATGAAAATAAGATGCAATCAGAAAAGCCACCTCTCTGACAAAGTACCCACACATAATGGAGTTAAGCAGGGTTGTATATTGGCACCACTATTATTTAATTTTTATATTAACTCAATGGTTGCGGCCCTTAGTCAGGCCGATTTCCATCCCCCGAAGCTAGCAAACAGAAATATTTCGGTGTTGCTGTATGCTGATGATGCGGTGATACTGTCACAGACACCTATTGGTCTGAAGAGGGCGCTGCGTGCCCTGACACAATACACTAAAGAGAATAATCTTCAAATTAACTATGAGAAAACCAAGATTATGGTATTTGCCAAAAGACCAAAACTCTACAAATGGGTAGTAAATGGTCACAAAATTGAACAAACCAAAGTCTTTAGGTATCTAGGTACAGTTTTCCAAGCAAATGGCTCTCGTAGGGCGCACGCTAACCACGTTGCCCAAGCAGGACAAAGATCAGCCTCTTCAATCCTTAAATTTTTCTACTCCAAGGGTGGGCAGTATATCCCCGCAGCCTTGAAGGTATTCCAAGCCAAATCCATTAGCCAACTTCTTTACGGTGCACAGTTAGGTCCCTATCCTTCTTTTACTCCTATTGAAAGGGTCCAGTCGAGATTTCTGAGAGCAATCCTCCAGGTACCATGTTGTGTCACCAATGCGGCTTTGCGGCTGGAGGTTGGGCTCCCGAAAGTGGAAGCAAGGATCTGGATAACCATTTTTAGATTCTGGTTGAAGTTATCCTTCTTTCCAAGAGGCCTAACCACGCTAATCCTACAGGACAGCCATCTATCAAGTTGGATGAAAGCACTGTCTGCCAAACTCAGAATGTATGGATTCTCAGAGGACTGTGTAATCCAAATGGGCTATGAGGCAGCAAACCAAATGCTTCAACAACGTATTATGGAGGTTGAGAGGCAGCATGACCTGGTGGCAACTTCAAATAACATATCTTTGGACAAAGCACTATTGCCCTTTAAACCAGCCACTTATCTCTTCATGCTACCAATTAAAAAACATCGTAGAGCCTATACCCTTGCCCGCTTAAATGTATTACCATCTGCAGTGTTGGAAGGGAAGTTTAAGAAAACCCCATACTCTCAACGCAAATGCCCCTGTAACTCAGGTGCAATAGAAACTGTAACACATGTTCTTCTGTCTTGCCAGTTTTACTCTGAAATTCGACGAAGACTCATTGAATCCCAATTAAAATTATTCCCTGGGCGTTCTGAGGCATTTTATACCCTATTACTTCTAACAAGTCAAACCTCAGACACTTTGCATAATGTGGCAAAATTTCTAGTTGCTGCTATTAAAATCCGGGAGGGGAAGGTTTTAACAAAATAAGGATAGAACCTTAATTATCGGTGGGATTTTTCCTCTCCTCCCTTCTCACTTTTCCCTTCTTGCTCCCCTTCAAATTAAGATGTGAGTGAAAGGTGTTTATCTTTTCTGTTAGGCCATTTTAATTTTGTACCTAATTCTTTTAGAAATGTAGTGTTTTAACTTGCTCTTGTATAGTATTTGGATGTTGGCCTACGGCCGTATTAAAGATTTCGTATTCGTATTCGTTACTATGAGCAGAGTTTGTTAGTTTGTGCTTGGGGTATCAAGAAAAAACAAAAGAAAAATAAATAAAAAACAAAGAAGGCACAAATGTTACACTGTAGTACCTATCTGAGGAAGTGGTGTGGTTCACAAAAGCTCACATTAAAATATAGCAGTTAATCTTTAAAGTGCCATAAGATTTTTGTGGTTTTAATTTCTTTTCTTTTGTTTTTGGCTGATGTACATATGTACAGGTAGCCTTCCAGATAGATGGGTGGTATAGATAACTAATAAATAATAATAATCAATACATTATGAAAATGAGTTTGGACTGTGAAGTTGCAAAATAAACAGTACAATACTAATCTAAACCTAAACAGAAGTTTAGATTTCAGGGGGAATGTGACTGCCACCTACTGGAGAGATGGTGCAGTATGCAGTATTTGCACTACAATGTGGTACACAAGTATACAATTTTACTGGAGGCAAGTAGCATTTGACATAATAAAGCTTACTTTTAAATAGATGTGTGTAGAATGCCAATGTTATTTATTTGTGGAAGATGTTTATTACATGTTCTGTCTCAAAAGATACATGCAACAAGATTGCCCTAATGTGTGACAAAATATTTAATATAACCAGCAGAGAGCAATAGACAGATAAGTGGATAAGTGAAGTGCTGTACATTTGCAGATAAACAGTTATTGGATACTGTGAGGGTTCCTCTGACTGCCAAACTCCCTGTCCTTTGGTATTCAATAAAGAAACATTCTTCAACAAACTAACATGTGTTTTATTGATTACTTCCACAATCTGGGAGGCACTTTCACATCAACATCAACATTTCCAACATTTGTAGCAAAAGGATTATTTCTCGAGTCTCTCGAAGGGGTGAATATAGAAGAGTTCCGTCACCCTTCAGCTCCTGAGAGGTTGGCTCCCCACCAGACCCCTTCTGCGGCTCTGAGTCCGGGGCCGGTGTTGTAGTCTGCACCCCAATCTCCGTGGAGGGTTTGGGTCCACATCTCTGCCGACGCTGTCCCCAACCAAGGAAGTCCTCTCAAAGCGCCAATCCCCTCCCGCAGGAGTACCTCCTGGTCCGACCTTCCTCCACTTGCATCTTGGCCATCCATTTCTCAAAGGCTATGTCTTTTTTGCTTTAGCTTTCTGTTATATTCTCTGGCCTCCCGTTCTCCCTAGTAGGAGCAGCCCTTCTTATGTGCCCACCTTCTATAACTCTCTGCCTCCGCTTGAGGCATCATCATCTTCTTTTGGGGTCTGGGTCTTCCATCCAGACCCACTCCCATCCTGGGGGTAAGTCATGCAGCTTTCCCTTATTAACTTCCCCAACCCCCACCTCCACAGCTGTGGGTTGGTCCAACTTTCCCACCCTTTCTGTTTCCCCAATCCGCAAAGACTCTTTGAATTTCTTTCTCCTCTCTTCCTGAGCCTTCTCTTCCCTGATCCGGGCGTTCCTCGCCTCCTCCTGTCTCCTCTGTTTTTCCCGCTAGTCCTCTTGTCTGGGTGTAGGCAGCACTCTCATTGGCTGAGGCCGTTCATCTTTCCCTGCTCCACAGATACATCCTCAGGTCCTTCTCCCATATTTTTCATACTTTGTTCTCTTTTTGGCTATGATGAATGGATAATCACAATCACTTTTAAGCTGGGATCTTGGTCATTGATTGGATGTCTGGTGTCTGCCCATGGATGTAACTTACAAGAAAATTCATGTGTATGAGTGGCTGTGCACTCATTAAAAATGGTGGCTCCTTTTATTTTAGGAAGTCCAGTTGCTATGACTCAACATCCAGATAACCTCACCTGGATGACTGAGAATCTTCACAAACATATAACTACTGTCATGTAATTATAGACAAAAGTCACCAGAGGGCATCACATCATACAGGTTGTTTTGTCTGGTCGTATTACCGGAAAAATCTAGAAACTTTCCATCTATGATTTAAGATTGCTGAAAGGGACTTTAATCTAATTCAGACTGTGCCAGAGATCCTTATTCAGCACATATGGCTGTATGATACTAATAATAGATAATCCATACTGTGGTATTCTTGTTTACTGTGTACAGATGTGAAATCTGGACAATGAACAAAGCCAACAGGAAAAAACCCAGACTCGTTTTAAAAGTTTGTTGGGAGTAGCTGTAAAGGCACCATATGCAAAAAGATCAGTTATTTGGAGACAATGAAATAAGAAAATGCATGTTTACCATCTTCAAATAGTGAAGGATAAGAAATTATCCCAGATGGACCTGCTCAATCTAATAAAAATGTGGCCAGAAAAGAGGAACTACACTAGGACATCTGAAAGCTGATATGACGGAAGTGCCACAAGTCATCTTAATGTTGCTCCAGCAGACTAATATAGCTGCCTCTCTGAAAATAAAGGCAAATACAATTTCAGACTGACTTTTAAGAGCTTCACGTGGTGCATTTATATATTTGAACATGATTTGAAGATTTGCAGAACATTGCATCAATATGCTCACAGCCCTAGGCATGTTACCGTTGGAGTTTTATTTGCAACCTCACACGCAGTCTGACGTAACTATACGTATATCTCTCCAGTGCTAACCAATAGATCCTCCCAGCTTTTGGCTTCAAAGAGAGCTCCATCTCTCTGCTGAGTGCTCCCCCCCTTTTATTGGGTTGGTGGTGGTTGTTCAATGTTGATCAATGCAGTCTGTAACTTCAAGTAACTGTAAATAAAGAAATGTATTTTTTTTTAAAAAAAACTGTTTTCTCCCACAAATGTCTGAGTGAGTTATTGAGACTTTTAGTGTCATTTAATGAGAAAGTGGTGGACTCTGGAGAACTTGTAGCTATTCTTCTCTATGGATCTTTGTGTTTCTACTGTGTAGCAAAAAAGGAATTATTCTATTCGTGTAACCAAAAATATTCCGGTGGATTGAGTGATTGTAATTCTGGACCTCTACATGTGTTAGGAATATGTCCCAAAACATATGCAGAATTACAACCATGCCACAGAACTTCAATATTAATGACAGTTATTTATAGTGCTTTGAGATCAGTGAAAGAAAGGTAAGATATTAGTGCAAACAAACAAAATGAGCAATATGTGGAGGAAGTTGGTATACGTCTTGGTTGCATTATGAGGCTATAATCTCTCAGACAGCTCCTTGGAAGTGTCTATGATACCTTTTTCTGAAGGGCTTCTTGATTTTTTTTAAGATACAGTTGTAATATAATAGAAACTGTAAGGTGTACAGTAAAGACATCAACTCTGGGAATGGACCCTACAACAAATCCAGATGTTTAATTGTGTCTGCAAGAGTTATAGACCGCGGAGTTACTAATTTCATACAGTGCATTTCATTCTGCAACCACACAACCATGAGTACAATATATATGCATACCCAAACACCATTAATATGAAGGAATGGGCTGTAGTCTAGGAAGGATCATGCTCTAATAAATATGTTGTCTAAATCCAATTACTAGTTCTAATTAGAGAAGACTGACTGAATTCTTTTCTAAATGGAAGCGCAACACTTATGTAAATCCATTTGACCGAGTAAAACCCTGTCCGCACTGGCATATAGCTATTATATATTGCACCCTGGTATGGTACCACTATGTGGCATGGGGGGGGGGTCATCCACTTGTGGTTCTACTTGAAATGATCCATCCGTCCACTTTAAGAGCTGTCCCATATCTTTCTGCCAAAGAGCTAGGGCATGCAATCTTTGGGGATGATTCACTGAGGTGCAAAGTAGCTCTTTGTTTTGCCTTCACAGATGAGTACCAAGCAAAGTTTCTTCTATGGCACACAAGCACACAACTGTCGACCTGTATGCAGGGCTGTTCCTCCCCTATGCACCCACTGCAACCATTTTTGTTCTGGTCATGATGGAAACCATACAGGGGGAGAAGCACACAGAGTGGTTGGTATATAAATCTAATAAATAAATAATGAATAGGCACAGTATAGATCCCTGCATAGCAGGGCTGAAAATTAGAGGAGACATTGGTACCAAGAGTTAAAATATATTACAATGAAGATAAGGAGCATTAATGCACCATCCAGATGACACCAAATTTCATTGTGTGAACAAACCCTGAATTTCCGCTGGTTAGAACCCGCAATTGGATTGCAACCTCAGTCTTCCATGTGCCACAAGGCTACTCCCCCCTCCTTTGCCTTTTGCCTCTGAAAATGTATTTTATGGACTTCCTTAAGGTTGTCACCATGTAGGACACTATGGCTGCTGGGGAAATTAATCTATCTCAGCCTAATACATTCTTTCTCACTTTTTACATTTACTTAATCCAGCCTACCAAATGGCTGTATTTTAGAAAACTGTTTCCCTTTTGCTATGTGCCTTCCATTCTACCAACACACACATCTTTATGCTTTCTATCAGCTTGCTTTATTTATTTATTTATTTATTTATTTATTTTATTTTATTTATATATTTCTATACCCCCCATCTTCCAGAGGAACTCTGTTCCATTTTGTAGTTCCTTTTTTCTAAATTCAGTGAAATCACTTGAAAATTTACATTAAGCCAGAGCTTAGAAGAGTTGGATTTTTTGTACTGCATCTCTCAGAACCTCCCTTACTAGAATAGCATGACTCTAGTTCAAAAATAGTTTTGTTCCCTAGTTTTAGTTAAAGGTGTTTGTTTGCTACCCTATTAAACCCAAGTCTGTAAGCTAGTGTGACCTGTCAGTCACCCCTGAGCACTCCTTTGTATGGTAATAGGAATGTTAGCTCTTCCAGCAACACAGGATATGTTTTTTTTAAAAGCAAGTGATGACATTGTGTGGATTTAGAAAAATGCAACTTAAAACACCACACGGTTGGTTCCTATTGTAAACAATATTTTTTCCAACACAGACGGGTTTGGTTGAACAGCTGCTTAAAGGAGATAAACGTTTCCATGGGCACAAGTGCTTTACTGGCACATTATGGTTATGTCTGGAAATTGTAGGATATGGCTTATGTGGAATCAAAGGGAAGCTTTAATGACTTTAGCAAATCTTTCACTACTGCCTATTCTGGTTTTTCCCCTCCTGGATTTTAGGCATTTAGGTGTATTTTTAAAATTAAACCTTTAAAAGGCAACATAGCAATTTTTGAATCATTTAGCTAGCAATTAGCTGTCAGGGTCATCATTTCACTTACTTGCTCTCAAATACCAGGGTTTCATATATTTTAAAGGGTTTCCAAATATTTGCAAAGGCCATCTGGCTTCCTGGTTAACTGTTTGTATCATAATAACAGAGGGGTTAGGAATAACCCATGCAACGGGTTTGAATAATACATACCTAGAGCATCTGACAATAAAACTCTATTCTATTCTATTCTATTCTGAATGTTTATCATATCAGGGAAAAAGTACATCATTAACTGATGTACCCCAGTTCTTTGTTTATTTGGAAAGCTGCTCAGTTTGGTTTTATTCACTTTAGAGACTACCTGATTGAATTTGGGTCTGAATAATAACGTTGCTTTAGGAAATTAAAAGATGTTGCTTTTTTAAAAAAAATTGCCATATTCTGTGATGCTGGGGAGATGAATAACCCTCTTGGCTGTTCAAAAACAACTATGGAGATCTTTCTTAATAGAACCCCTTTACAGCATTCAAGCCTATGGCTTCTTTTAGGGAGTCAGTCCATCTTGCATCTGGTGTAACTCTTTTCCTGCTGCCTTCCACCTTTCCCACCCCTGTTATCTTTCCCAGAGAATCCTGCCTTCTCATGGTGTGCCCAAAGTAGGAGAGTCTCAGTTTCATCATTTTTGTCTCCAGAGATACAGTCATTCAGGCTTGGTTTGCCCTAAGACCCACTTGTGTGCCTTTCTGGCAGCAGGGTAGACACAAAGCTCTACATTTTAACTAAATCACTACCTCACTCCCCGGCCTGCTTTTAGTGTCCAGCTTTCACACTCATATATGGTGGTTGGAAATACAAAAGTATGGATCATTTTAGTCTTGGCCTTGGCCTCCAGGGACACATCCTTTATGCTTGACAATATTTTCTAGTTCCTTGCTGCCCTTCTGTGCTGTCTCTTCTTCTTCTTCTTCTTCTTCTTCTTCTCCTCCTCCTCCTCCTCCTCCTCCTCCTCCTCCTCCTCCTCCTTCTAACCACACAGCTGGAAAGGACCCTATGGACTGAGTTGAGCCCCAGTCAAGGAGGCATCAATATAGTATATGCTGCAGCAGTGTCCATAAGGAAGAAACCAGCAACCTTTCAGGAGGGAGGCTACAAAATCTCTGGCACTCCCAATGTCGTAGGACTGTGGCTGCCATGATTCTACACCAGTGTCAATGCTGTTTATACAGTTCAGCAACAGTTGCCTGCTGCTCACCGCTGGGCAGGAGCGTGATATTAAATGAAAAATCACATTCTGATGTGATTTTGTGTTTTCCTCAGGTGGCTGCATGAGGACCACAAAGACATAGGTGCTTCCTCCGCGAGGGAGTCCAGGGGTTACAGGGTACCTAGAAAATATACTAAGGAGAGTAAACTGTAGAACCTGTGCCCATGAGAAAGTGCATAAAATGCTTTTAAATTTGAAGAAGTAAAAAGGGGGGATGAACCGTGTGACAGCCCCCCCCCCCAATGCAAGACTAGGCTAGATGATACCTTTATAGGTCACTAATAAATAAAAATACAAGCTGAGCTTTTGATGGCAGGCCATCTTTATCAAAACATTGTACCAAAATACAGTCATGGCAAAAGTCTTGTACCAAGACTGTATTTTGGTACAATGCTTTGATTAGGATGGCTTGCCATCGAAAGCTCAGCTTGCATTTTTTATATTTTATTAGTGACCTATAAAGGTATCACCTAGCTTACTTCTGCATTTAAATTTGAAGTATATCTTAGTTCTGCATTTAAATTTGAAGTATATCTTAAAAAATATGTTTTCTGGCCTGACCCCGCCCAGAGTAAGCTCCATTGTATTTATTGGGACGTATCTCTGAACAGCCATTTCAAGGCTTGCTCTGTTCTTGGTGAAGCCTTCAAACAAGCAGGCTTCCTTATGGTTTGCCAAGCTATCAGGAAGTCGTAGATACTCTTTTCAATGCAAGTGCCCTTTGTCTCCTGCTGCCCAACTATTATTATCTTTTATATAAAGTGAAGCAACATACATGGGTTTTTCAGTATTTCTTACAGTTTGACACCTGAATGTCTGTAAACATGGGGTTGGGACCTTTTCTCCAGTGAATGCTAAGCCGCCGCCACCCTCCTGATTATTTAGGGAAGGGAAGAGATGCCTATATCAGTATTAGATACATTCTCTGATATTCATCACTCTCTCACTCTCTACCTCCCAAGTGCTGCCAAAGGTCAGAACAGATTCCTTTTGATGCCTTTCTCTCACTCATCCCTCTCTCTTTTGGGATCCACAGACTCTGTGTGGGTTCAGGGAACTGGGATGCCCCCTCCCCCCCAAAAAATTAAAAAATAACATTTTTAAATTAGGGCACACAGGTTGCTAGCAAATAAGCAGCTTTTTGAGTCCCCCATTAACATACCCCAGCTCACAGATGGCTGTTGTGCCCGGTGTGCACTTTTCATTTCCTGAAGTTTTCTGCATTAAGACTGTTTTGATTTTTATACCATTTCCTTTTCTTTCTGCATGGTGAATCTGTAATTTGGAAGGGTGGGCGGATATAAGAGTGGAAGTTTCAGAGGACACTTTTTCTTACTGGAGTTTACTGAGAGGACCTTTTCCAAGGAGAAAGGCAGGGTGAAAATATTCAAAATAAATAAATAAATAAAACATAACATTATTTTCTTTTTTTAAAAAGCTGATAGCACCACCAATGTGCAACATCTGCCCTGGAAGCCTGTCTCAAGGTCTTCCTCTACTGCGCCATGATTGTAAGTCATGGCTAAGGACATGTGAAGGAAATGAGAGAGTATCCAACATGGAGGCTGTATGGTTTAA
>JAHTLZ010000007.1:19065779-19082924 GCA_023846285.1 Phrynocephalus versicolor | reverse complement strand
GATAGATAGATAGATAGATAGATAGATAGATAGATAGATAGATAGATAGATAGATAGATAGATAGATAGATAGATAGATAGATGTTTTATATCATTTTTGCATTGTGCTTTGAGGACTTCTCTCCTTAAATATATGTCCTTTGCCACTTTGTTGTTGTTGTTGTTGTTTAGATGCCATAAAGTCATCTCAGTCGTCTGGCAACTCTATGAATGAGTCATCTCTAAAATGACCTGTCCCCCAACTGCCCCTTTCAGCTCTTAAAAACCCAAGCCTCCGGGTTGCTTTAGGGCAGTGTTGGCGAACCTATGGCATGGGTGTCAAAGGTGGCACACGGAGCCCTTTCTGCAGGCACCCAACCTTCCCCCTTTACAGCCACCTGCATTCAGATTAAATTGCTGTATTGGCACTTTGTGAAAAATTAGTGGGTTTTGAATCGCATTTTGGGCACTTGGTCTCTAAAAGGTTCGCCATCACTGCTTTAGGGTGTTCACCCAGTATTTGGTCTTTCTCCTGTTCTGCTGCTGCCTTCCACCTTTCCCAGCATTATTGTCCTTTGCAGAGAATCCTGCCTTCTCATATTCAAAGCAGAATGGCCTGGGTTTTGCCATTTCTCCCCACCTTAAGTGATAGTTCAGGCTTGATTTGCTGTACCACCCACTTGTTTGCCTTTCTTTGTTTAAGTCTAGGAAAAGCAAAGAAAAATGGGATAGGGAGTTGTGGAGGGGGACGCTTATTGTCATACGGTGTCACACTACCATATGCTATGCACTTCAGTTCCCATGATCTCTTATTTATTTTAATTTTATTTCTGAGTATTTTTACCCCGCCTTTCTCCTTAGAAAAGGACCCAAGGTAGCTTGCCACCAGCCATATTCGTTGGGGAGGATGGGTTCAATTCTAAACTATTTGGAGCACGCCGGGTTGAGGACAGTGGTGTTCACATTTCCTTACTCAATTATATGTGAAATTCACAGCTAGATTTTGTTTTCTGTTTACAAGCTGAAAGGCTAAGTGTGTCCAGTTTTAAAAATAGGGAGAAAGTGAGAGCTGGAGTGACTGGGATGCTGTTTAAAGCAGCTGGTTTAGAAATAAAAAGACACATCTGGGGAGTAATCTTTAATGCACCATTATCAGTTATTTGTAGGCTGAGTACATAACAGGGCAATCCTGGCACAGGCATTGCTTGCCATTTCCAAAGCTTATTCTGCCTAAAGGGGCATAGTACTGGTTTCCTGGACTCTGGAATCCGTCTCATCTTACTGGAAACCTGCTGTTATTTGTGGCATTTCTGGGCAGGCATGGTTGAGGCACAAAGTTCTGGCTCTTCTAAGGGGGATGGAGGGCTTTGGGAATCCCCGTTGCCTCTGCCTCCCAGTCATCTCATTTCAGGCCCTACCAGGCCCAACTCTATTTCCTTCTAGAGATTTAATTTGTGGGTGTGGGCTTGTGCTCGGGGGTGGTGGTGGTGGGTGGTGGACACATCAGTACCTGCTAACAGAACTTGTCTACTAGTGGGAGGGTATCTTTGCTGCAACCAAGTCTGTTGGAACTAGAAGCAGAATTTTACTTTTTAAAAACCAAATCTGAAGCAAAGCACACACCACACACATCTGCTTTTATTATACAGTGGACCCTCATATAACAAACGGTTTGTATAACATAAACTCTGTACAGCATAAAAAATTCCTATGGGGCAAATCTGTATAACATAAAAATGGTTGCGATTAGGAATGACTCTGTTTTCAATGCATCCATATGGGAAATTTGTATAAAGGAAAATTTGCTTAACATAATTTCATTTGGAACAAATTAATTCCTTTATACAAGGTACCATTGTTCATAGAGGACTAAAAGTAGAAAAACTTGTGTTTTAGTGTATTGGTCCACAGTACACTTAAGCATGCAATCAGAATTGCTCCCCTTTTTGTCCTTTTCATGACAGAATCCTGCAAGGAGTGGACAAGGGCAGGTTGAAAAAAGTGTCAGAAGCAATTTTATAGATAAAGTAACAGTTCTTGTCTCTGTGTATAATGCTACAGCATAATGTAATACTTTAACACAAAGAGCACAGCTGAGTATGTGTTGGATGAGGAACCGCCAGCTCTATAGGAAACGGCCTTTAGAAAGTATTCAGAAACTTCTGTGGGTTAAAAATGCAGCAGCCAGATTATTAACTGAGACTTGTTACAAGGATCATATAACCCCCACCTCGTGCATGACAGGAGCTCCACTGTCTGCCAGTCTGTTACCAGCTTTAACGGCTAAAGTCCTCAAGAACTTGGATCCAAGCTATGCCAAAACCTGCATCCCCATTTATGAGCCTGCTTGGACATTAAGAAAATCAAGAGAAGCCTTTCTCTCAATCTCATCACCTTCATAGGTGTGCTTAGTATGGACAAGGGAAAGGGCCTTCCCTGTTGATGCTCCCAGACTTGGGAACTCCATTCCACTGGATGCCAGGCTGGCCTCATCTTTGCTGTCCTTCCAGATGCAGACAAAGACCTTTCTCTTCAGTAATTCTTGTGCTGAATATGTTCAATAATTCTTGTGCTGCATATGAACTGAATGCTGTGAAAGTTTATCCTCCCAGCCACACAGGAGCAAGAGAGGGAAGAGTGAAAGTGTTATCCGGCTTGCGCAAGCATGTGTAGTAGTCATGATGATTATATGTGAAAGCAGCGGATTGCTAAAATGATTTTCGAAGGCCTTTCTGGGCCAAGTGGTGACACTAGGTCTTAGATTCCCCAAACATTTTCAAAGCTGGCTTTTGTTTTTCAAATGTTAATGTGAGAATGGGTTTCTAAACCTGTGTCATTCTGCCGCTGCTACCCCAGGTTTTGTAAACACTGAAATATGCACGTAAACCTGAGAGTGCTGAGTTAAATATAGATAGTATGGTAGAAGGATCTGGAACAAGCAGGTTTCCCTTCTGTGTTTCTCTTCCCAGTTCTTAAATTGCTTACGGTGACATATGTCCATGTCCTTGAGGCAGTATTGGTAGCCTTTTGATTAAGAAATGTAAGAAAAGTACCATAGGGTGAGGTGCTTCATTTCATTAGAATGTTAAAGGAACCATTCAACTAGAATTTCTACAACCCCCCTCCAACTTCTTCTTTGTTGCAATGTGAGGCTTCATGTCATCTGAGCTAGGAGGAACAGATCGAAAGCAAGATCTGGAAATCATTATCCTGTAGCTCCTCTAGGCTTTGATTTTCTCGACAAGGATTAAGTAAAACAGCCCTGAAAGTGTTTCAAAGTTGATCTTAAGTTCATTTTCATTCATTTAAGAAAAAGAAAGAAGCCAGTGTGAGGAGAGTTTCCTAATCTGAGATACACGGGCACTCCACAGAAGGTGGAACAGTTGAGCAGTGGCTTTAGTTATGTACTTAGTGCTTTTGAAATTGTAGTTTTGGTACATGCATTGCTCCTAGATGTTTCGTACAAAAGGTAAAGGTCCCCCCCCCAGCACTTGTGTGCTAGTTGTGAGTTGTGTTCGACTCTAGGGGCAGTTCTCATCTCCATTTCCAAGCCATAGAGCCAGTGTTGTGCAAGTCTGTGGCCATGTGGCTGGTATGGTTGAAAACATTTCTGCTCATGGAACACTGTTAGCTTCCTGCATTTTACAGCAGTACCTATTTATCTACTTGCATTTACAAGTGTTTGATCTGCTAGGTTGGCAAGAGCTGGGGTTAACAGCGGGAGCTCACTCCACTGCATGGCACACGGGATTCGAACTGCCAAGCTGCCAGCTTTGCAGCTGACATTTCAGCACTCTAGCTTGTTGAACCACCATGCCCCTTTTTTGTTTGTTTGTATACGTGCTCACTGATAAGCAGATGAGTATATGTGGAGAATGTTTTCCTTTCAGTACTAGGTTTGTGGGTTAAACTAGATGTTCAGTGGAGTTTTGTAAGTCTGTTCTTTCCTTTGTTTAATCAAAAGAAGCCCGAGGAGGCTGCAAATACAAAGAGGGAGAGCTAAGAGAAAGGTAACTCTTTGCTTTTTTTTTCTTGGAAAAATATTAAGCTGAGAATTGCCCTCCTCAGAGCTGCTTTTTGACCCATTGTTATTTTTACGGGTCATTAAGCCACCTCTGACTCATGGTGACCCTATGAATGAGCGATCTCCAAAAGGTCCCCTCCTCAACAGCCCCACTCAGCTTTTGTAAACTCAACCCTGTGGTTCCTTTTAGGGAATTGGTCCATCTCACATTTGGTCTTCCTCTTTTTCTGTGGCTTTCAACCTTTCCCTGCATTATTGTCTTTCCCTGACAATAATGCCTTCTTATGATATACTCAAAGTAGATCAGCCCCAACTTCAACATTTTTTCCTTAAGAGATAGTTCAGGCTTGATTTGCCCTAGGGCCCACTTGCACATTTTTCTGGCACCCACAAAGCTCTTCTCCAGCACCAGATTTCAAATGATCCCCCCCCCTGTCAGTTTAATTTACCAGCCAGCTTTCACACCCATATGTGATAATTGGATATAGAAGAGTGGATTATTTTGATCTTGGTCTCCAGTAACGCTTCTTTACTCTTGATGATCTTATCTAATTCCTTCATTGCTGTCCTTCTGAGTCTCGGACTTCTGATTTTGTTGGCTGCAGTCTCCATCAGGATTAATGTCTGAGCCAAGGTATATAAATCTCCTAACTTCCTCAATTGCTTCATTCAGTGCTACCCCTAGGAGAAACCATATGGAATTCTAGAAGCAAGCGAATCAACTATAAATTATGAGCTCAAACAAGAAACAGACACTTGCTTGTTCTAGAAGGCCAGTCGAGTTCTCTAAGTCTAAGGCAAGTGGCAAAAGAACCTGCTGTTTGCCAGCTGTTGAACTCCCGTTCCCTACTCCACAACAATCCTCTCTGAATACGGGATCCAGGGACACAGAGATGCTCCCCAGTCAGTGGCTGAAGCTAGTTATACTATATTATGGAGCAGCTTACAGAGAAATGTGCAGACAACAGAGCAAATCTCTGAGCTACTTTAAGCCAGCAGCTTTATCCCGCTACCATGTACCCTTCCTTCTGAACAAACTAAGTTAGTAGAACTTCCTATAATATCAAGAAGAGACAGTGTTATTATACTGCTGCAAACTTTTAGAGGTAGTTATCAGCATAATACATTTTGCAACTGTCTAAAAGCAATATATAAAAGCAACTTATATATAATGTAATATAACATGCATATGTTTGTGTGATGGTGATGCAATAGCTAGCTTTTTAAATAAATGAATTGTGTGAGGACGTTAATGCATTGTCTTTTGACTTCACCTTGTTCTCATTATTTTTGGAGCATGCATCTGTGTTAAAGTATTACACAAATCTTAGTGGTTTTAAACGTATTTTGAAAAGCACATAGCTGACCATAGAGAATTTTCAATACATGGCTTCTGTTGTTTTTCAAGACCCATGGGTTAGACCAGGCATGTCCAAAGTCAGGCCTGGGGGTCAAATGCGGCCCGTTTTCAAATTCCAAGTGGCCCCCTGCCAGCTCAGCCTGTCATGCATCCCTTCCAGCTGGCCCCTCCCCATACTGGATGGAAACGTCAGCTTGCAGTTTTATGGTTTGCCAAATTCAAAGACCTGGTTATGACCTATGAAGCCTTACACAGTTTAGATCTAGGCTGTTTTATGGACCAAACATCACCTAGAAACCTCGGGTTTTAAGATTATCTTGGATTTTGCAGGGTACTCAAGAGCAGGCCTTCTTAGTTGTTGCTTCCAGGTTACAGAATGCCCTCTGGCAGGAGGCTGGACTGCCCCTTCCTCTTCTTTTGATAGCAACCCTTTTGTTGTAACAAATTTTCAACATTTAATACTAATTTTAGCAAAGGTGATTGTCCCCAATCCACTGCCAGTATATCATTTTAAATGTGCTTTAAAATACTTTTATTCTGTTTTAATTTGTTTTATATGATGATTTTAATATTCCCATATTCTACAATGTTTGATGTCCCCTGTATGTTACTTACATTCCTATCTTTAAGTCTAATCTGCCTTGTGTCCCATTGCCAAAACAAAGGTGCCGCAGAAATACAATAGGACGGCAGGTGCGTAACTAATTAAACTAAAATAAAATGGCTGTAGTTGTGGAAGAGGTTAATTAGTTATGAACCAGCAGATCTGTAGATATAAATGCTTCATGGCACAGTGGTTAAATGTCTGTACTGCAGCTAAAACTGTGCTCATGACCTGGGGTTCAATCCCAGGTAGCAGGCTCATGGTTGACTCAGCCTTCTATTATTCCGAGGTTGGTAAAAATGAGTACCCAGCAAGTGCAATGTGTAGACTGCATAATTAAATTGTAAACTACCCAGAGAGTGCTTGAAGCACTATGGGGCAGTATATAAGCAGAACACTTTGCTTTATGAATGTAACAGGATTATGGGAGAAGGAGTACGGTACAATGATGTCTATTCTGTATAATGAAAGTAGCAGAGCTCATCAAACTAGAGGAAGTAATGAATAAGAATCTTCTTAAAACTACTTTGTTTATTCTTCAGATTACCAGAATCTGCTAGGGTGCTGGAAAAGCTGGCACATGATTGATATAACAGGCCATAAAAAAACCATTAAAAACCATAACAACCATAAAAAAACCATAAAAAATTATGGCTGCCATGTGTCTATATGTGTCAGCTGTCCATATCGAACCTGGTGTCAGGGAGACATACAATTAAAAACAAACTGAAGTGCATCACATTTCATTGAAATCAATGATTAATCATTTATATGCTGTTGGTTCTTCAAGGAACTTAAGCAGTGTACATGGCTATTTTTCACTCATTCTAGCTCTGAGACAGTTGTGTGAGGTAACTCATACTGGAATAGTGTCTGGCACAAGGTTTGTGGGGTCCGTGCAGACATGGGTCTTTTTAAAGAAGACAGGTGGGATAAAAGTATTTTAAATAAAACAGTCAATTAATTGAACTGCATATCGCAGGTCTCATTCCAGCACTCAAAGTACAAGGACTACATGGGTCCTTGTAACTATTGAACTTCAGTTATTCCCCATTGAAGGGATTCTATTATACAATATTTAAAAATACATTTTAAAAGCCTTTTTAAAATAGTTTATGGTGGATATTTTCTCAAGCATCTGTGCTATACTGGAATGTAATATGCATGACATTAAAAAGTATCACTTTGCAGTCTGAATTGATATGAATGGAGATTATGTAGAGAGTGCCTGATACCATTGAGACATTCCTCCCAACCCTGGATTTATGTTGAATTACAACTGCTGATTCTTTTATTCAATTAAAGCCATGAGATGTGCTTTCTAACATACAGGTAGCTACATCCCTATACAGTATAAAATCTGTCTTGTGTAGATTTCTGCTGATGTGTGGAATGGTGTACATCTTTAGTGTCAGTATACAAATGCTATGAAAATGCTTAGGAGCTGGAGAAACGTGTGAGCTTCCCTGTCTTTTCCGATACCAGTTTTGACTTGGTTCTGAAGCATGGGTTTGGTCACACCAAACCAGAGCAGAATAACACGAGCTATGGATCTGCTTTGTTTACCCTACAAATGCTGTTAAAAAGGTTTTGATGAAGTGGGGAACAAAGTTTTTCTCTATTAATAGAAACAAAAACAAACTTCTTGCATTTCTGTGGCACCTTTCTTCTGGCATTGTGACTCAAGGCAGTTTAAACACTCTGCTGTATCCAGATTCCAGAGAGGACTGATGTGGTGATGCTGAACCATGCAACTGTAACCTTGTGATCAAAATGTATCATAAGTCCTCTGAACAAAGCAGCTCTTGAAAAATACCTTAGAAGCTTCAGCTACTGCAGCATGTGGTGGTGGGGCTACTTAAAGGGGCAGCCCTTGGCAGTCGCATGATACTTATTTTGCATCAGCTGCTCTAGCTGCCAGTGATCTTCAAAGTTTGCTTTGATGTGTTTGTTATTATTACCTTTAATGTCTTACACAGCAGAGTGCCCACAAAATTACTGGACTGCTTCTACTCATATGAGCCCTTGACCAGTTGAGGTTGTCCAGTGCTGCCCCTTTAAAGAAGCCAACTGTGAAAACTGTCTTGGCTATGTAAGGAGGTGATGCTTTCCCTACACTCTGGAAATCCTTTCCTGATCCCCTTCAAAATATGACACAGTGGCACCTGGGTTATGAAATTAATCCATTCCCTGGGACACTTGGTATCGTCAAAATTTTGTATCCCGAATTGTGGTTTCCCATAGGAATGCATTGAAAACCAATTAATCAATTCCATTCTTAAAAACTGTCTTCTGGCCTCTGGAACAGATTAATTGGTTTTCAATGCATTCCTGTGGGAAATTGTGCTTTGGGATATGACATTTACCCTCAGCGCTTGCCCTTGCTCACTCCTGAAAAGAAGGTGGGTAGCACAGAGCCCGCTCTAGGAGCTGGGTTGGGGTGCCTGCTTCTGGCTGACGGATTGGGGCTCCCTGCAGCTTCCCAGCTCCTGCCTGCTTGGGCTGCTCGCTAAGGAAATCATTGGAAATGGATGCCCTGTTTAGGAAGCTAGCAGCCTGAGGCCAGGTTGAGGTGGCAAGCAACAGCTCCTGGTGGCAAGCCTCCTTTACAGGAGCAGGTAAGGATACATGCTGTGGCGTGGGGGGTGGGGGTGAAATACGTGAAAGCGATACATCCCCATTCCCATTAATTTCTTTTTGTAACCTGAAGTGTTTGTAACCCAGGGTACCATTGTAGTTATACAGTGGTATCTCTGCTTACGAGTGGCTGTGCTTGAGTGCAATTCAACTTAATAGAGGAAAACCGTTGGCATTTTTAACTGCTGCCTTACTTACATTTTTTATTTTTTATTTTTCATTTTTTTTTAGATATGGCTGCTCTACTTATGAGTTGTTTGACTTACGAGCATGCATTTGGAACAGATTAAACTCATAAGTACAGGTACCACTGTATAAGGATACTGGAAGGGATGTAAGAACTGGTGATGGTGGGCTTTGAGGTGCTGCTGATTTTATCTGAGTTTAAACCTCTTTCTGGTCATGTATTTTGTTCTTTCTGGCTTGCTAGTCTGTTGTTTAAAAAACCCACACATGAGTCTTGTTTTAATCTGCTACACATTGTTCTGGGTGTCATCAGACAGAAGAATGGTATTTAAATACAGGTAATCAGTGGCACAGTGGTAAATCTAGAAATGAATCCAGTTATCATGACATTCTCTATCACTATCTCCCACCCCACCTGGAGAATCCAGAAATGCAACCATCTGGATCTTTCTATGCCAACAGATGAGGTGCACATTTGTTGTACACCTAGTAGTTTTTAATTGGCTTTCGAAGACCAAATGGCTTAAAAGGTTTTGTAATAGAGAAGGAATAGATTGCAAGATGTATTGTTCCTTGGAAATTTATTTCTCTGTTCAATGTACCAAGTTCATTTAAGAACTTTTTACTGTGGAGGATAAATGTAATTGTGAATGCAGTGCCACCAAGTATATAATAGGAAGCTTCATTTCTGAGTAGATAGAATATGGGGGTGCCTTGATTGCTGATCTAGTGAGTATTGGAGGAAGAAAAAACACCAGAGCGAAAAATATTGGCTTGGGAGGAGAAGAGAGGTAGAGTACTAGTTGTAAATCTAACGGGGTTCTAAGCTGCACAAAATGGGGTGTATTCATTAGTACTGTAAATGGATAAATCAGACCCCAATATTTTCAGAGTTCATAACTCTAGTTCTATGAAAGGCAGCCATAGAGAGCAGCACCTAGGTCATCCCTCTAATATATGTGAACCGTTCTCCTTCACATTGATGCTTTCCTTTCAAAGCTACCAAGGGTCCAGGAGAACCGGGCATGTGTCTTGTGCTTGTTTTCCTAAGTTGAAAGCTTTCCCTCTTGTCATCATAAGTGTCACCTCATGTAAACCAGATTTTTTTTTTTTTAAAAAAAACCAGCACTTTAAAGTGGCACACTAATATAGATAAGTAAATACAGCTGAGAATAGTAGCATAGTAACTAGGGATGGGACTTTGAGGTTGTAACACGTGAAAAAGAACACAAAAGGAGTTAATATTTAGTTTTCAGGTTATTTCTGAAAGAGAGCCTCCGAAATCTGAATAATTGGACTTAATGAAGGAGAGGAACCTGAATATCTCAGATTTCATTCAGATTTCCTCATTTGGATTACCTTTGTTTGTAAATTTGCCTCATACATTTGAGGCCAGCCACCATCTTTTCTGCAACCCAAATATTGGTTAACTGCTTCTGGTTATTCTCTACCTGGAAACTATTGGAAAGGGTTGCCATAAATCAGAACTGTCTTAACAGCATGCTTTCATCATCATTATTAAAGGTAACTCATGCAGTCTGAGATGATGATGATGATGATGATGATGATGATGATGATGATAGAACTGCAGAGCTGGAAGGGATCCTGTGGATCACTGATGGGAGTCTTCTGTCAAAAGAGGCTCAGTGGGGAATCAAACTCCCAAACTTTGCCTCCGGAGCCAGAGGCCTAAGCCAGTGATTTATCCAGTGGCTGTTCATGTTACTAGGCACTGGCTGCCATGAGATTGAATATGATGGTGAATTAATGATGATAGTGATGATGAAAAAGTAGTATGGGTTTAATAACATGTTTCTTTCTGAACTGTCTTCTTTTGCTGCTACTAATGAAGATAGTGATGTAATAATGAATGTGAACTTTTAGTGGCTGTACACATCTTATGATGATGGATTTTTGGTTTTTGATGTTGTTGCCTGCTTTAGGGATATATGATTATCTGTTGCCTTGGCTCTGTTTGTTTGGATTAGTTTTGCTAGTTCTGTTGGCCTTCATTTGGTCTAGTACAGAAACACAAACAAGGAAAAAATATACAAAACAGGAAAGATCCTGTCCCTTTTATATTTAAAAAAGGACTCTTACCCCGATTACAAGAAAATGAATGAGTTATTTCTGAAAGAACCTGCAGTAAATGGAACCTGAAAGCTTCCCCCTGCATGCTCCTAGAAATAACTTCATAAGAAAGTTATTACTTACTTACTTAATTACTGTCTAACAAGACAAGCACAACATGCAGTGTACCGGTAACACCACTGAGGCTGTTACTCTCTAACCTACTGACTGACAGTGGCTTTTCAACAAAAAAGATAAGAGATGTTTCTATATTGAGAATTTTCCCCCATGTGCAGCATTTGCTTTTACACTGAGGTGTTAGTGTTCTTCCAACCTGTTAGTGTTCTTCCATAATTATGAAACATTTATAATAGGACTTGACTCATAATGTTTAAGCAAAGTAAATGTCCAGTGATACTAAGTATTGCAACAGGCATTGAAAACAATCCCAGGTCAGTATCTCAGACCTGGCCTATAGTCATCCTAATTGTAGTCTATAAATAGTCGTGTGGTGCATTTATAGAAACAAAGTGATTCTCGGTATTAGACCATCCTTGTATTGGATCACTAAAAAGTTACAAATCAGGAGAGGTTTATGGTTGTGTTGAATTCTTCATCAGGCAAAAACAGTATAAGACTTGGCATTCAAGTAGTAAGTCCACCACCTGCAAAAAAAAAAAGAGCACAGTGTGAAGGCCATGTCTCATGCAATCAGTTTGTTAGGAAGGCCAAATGGAATTTTCAGTTCTGCATGAGACCAGTGATGTGGCTTGACCCTCCCACAGATCTGTCAGTTTATTTTATTTTATTTTATTTTTACAACTTATATGCCATCCACTACCCAAAGGTCTCTGGGCGGCTTACAATCAAAAGAATTAAAACAGTTAAAACATAGAATATCAATAAATAATTAAAACAATAATAAAAACGTTACACTTGGGTGAGAGACCACAAACCTTTTTAGTAAGCTGGGAGCAGAAATTACTTATCACATAAGATCGAAAACTACTTCTTTGAATGGATCATGTCACACCCCCCCCCAATATGTGTGTGAAAAATTACAAAACGCTGTTCACATGCAATCAGTTTGTTAGAAGAGCAAAATGGAACTTTTGATTCTGCATGAGAAACCAATGATGTGGCTTGACCCTCCCACAGGTCTGTCAGTTAGCTTGGGTGAGAGACCACAAACTTTACTTCTTTTAATGGATCACGTGACTCCTCCCCCCCATATGTGTGTGAAAAATTTACAAAAAGCTGTTCGGGAAGAAAATATGTTGCCATGGAAAGAGGCTTTTCTGTGACACTGAACTCCTGTGTGCATCCTAACTAGCTCTTCTCACTACTAGGTATGACTACTAGTTTGGATGCAAAAGGCGTTTTAACTTAGCCATATATTTTGATATAGCATCTCTTCCTAGGATAGGTGAGTGTTTTTATGCAACTCAAGTGTCATATATTATTCCCCAAAGAATATTGTTTTATTTTCTGCAACAAAATGCAATATGTATCATTTAAAAAAACTTCATCCTTTACTAAAGAGTCACATCATGGTTCTTGATGGGGACATTGGGGCAAAGTGGTAACTATTTATATTACTGTGGTTTCCTTCAATGGCTGTGTTATGTACATGGTTAGATTATCTGCGGAAAGAAGCCATTCTCTAGTTTGAGACAGTGCTGAAAGGAAAAGATAGTTAAAAGAAGGAAATAGGCCTTCAAGTAAGCACGGTCAGCAGTGGTTGCATGCTTTGCACAAAAGCAGGTTGCCTTTCCTCTTCTGATTGTAGTTGCCAGTCCTGAAGCTTGCACCACACTGCCTTAGGGTGCCTGCTTAGATAAATCTAGCTGCCCTTAGGAGCAGGAAGCAGTGCTAGATGCAGATATTGTCAATATGATATTCAAGTTGTTAGAAGCCAAAGAGTTGCTCATTGTGAACAAGCAGTCTCTTGTGATGTTTGGTGTCTTGGTGTCTGGAGCCTGCTCCTGGTTTGTGTGGTGGATTGTGGGAACTGTAATCCCCTTGCCAGAATGGTATAGGTAGAAGCATGAAACTTTACGCAAGAAAACAAAATTTGGGCAAATACTGTACTCCTGATTTCCCAGGTTATAGATCCCAAGTGGCCATGCTGTTCAGGAGATACTGGGAATTATTGGCCTAAGAAATTAGGTTTCTCTCCCATGGGAGTTGGGCTAAGTGAGTACTTAGGGGACAAAAGGAGTGGGGAAAGAGTATGAAAAAAGAAACCTTGGGTGGAGGGAAAGAAAGATAGAAAGGATAGGGGTGGGCAAAGTGGGGTTTTAACCCTGGTGAATTAGGAGGAGAAGGAGAAAGAGCAGCACAGAACAAAGAATGGGGAGGCAGAGAAGACAGAGAGCACTGGGACAAAATTGGGACTGATGTACCAACTACATGTTTGCTAGTTCACTATGAAGCCTAATTTCACCGAAGTCTGTCTTACTCTTCTGAGCAAGTATGATAGTTGGTATGGTGTGATGAACCAGAGCACCAGTAATATCCTGGCCTGTTACGGCACAAGCTGCTTACAACCAGTGAGGTCTTTATTTCTCTCATTACAATCTAGGGGGGGGAAATCTGAAACAAATCCAGGTTCTTTGCCCCCGCCACCCAACCCCCAGATTCATGGGGAAGAAAATAAAATGAGAGAAGAAAAAGTTCCTTTGTTGAATGATGAGCTTCCTGTTTTCTTTAATTTGTTTCTGTTGCAAGCAGTGATCAGGCTGTATACATTTGTTTATTGCTTGTGACCATTAAGCTACCCTTCCCGGAGATAACTGACTGAGATATTTGCAGGCAGAAGGATAACTTCCTCAAGGGAAATTCAGCTAGCCTTTAAAATGTTCATAGGAACAACCAAGGCACTTATCATCCCCATTAGTGGTTCTGAAAATCATTTAAAGTGATTCTGGGTTTTTGAAATGTTTGTCATCTAGATTTTTACTTCCTCGTATCTTATTTCATTAAAATGTATTATGCAGTTGTAAGTTATCTTAAAGCTCCTTTTGAGGATCCAACACAATAAAATTTTAAGGAGAAGGTTTAGTGGGACAGAAAGTATCTTACAAAGAGTATTTTTTTTTACTTCCTACTAATAAATAATCTGTCTTAATTTCTTGTTCATTAAATAGTAGTCTTTGTGGCATGGCAAATGTTAGTTCCTCTTATACCTGTAGAGATGTGTGTGATAGTTTAATCTCATTCACCTTTAATTTAGTGAAGCTCTCATATTTTTATTTTATTTCATACTTGTGCCATTCTTATTTTTGTTCTTTTGTAAGGACACACAGAAGCAAGCACCCACTACTTGTTACAATACATAAAGAACTGCAGAGATTTTTCTCTTTTCACAGTTTGTCAGGCGGGCTCTTTATTAGTTTATCAAACTTTTCCCACATATCACTTGAGGCTGAGCACCTACCTTTTCAATCCTTCGAGGCAGCAATTGATCACAGCACAGAGTAGCCCTTTGCTGCTTTTGGCTGGTCTATAACATGCTACCAAATTTTCCAGATGAGATATCGGATTTCAGAAATTTCCACTACTTGGCAATTGGATATGCTGGGAGATAATTCTTTGATAATAGGTTATTATAAATGTAGTGCATCCTATTGTTCGCATGCATTGAGAGAAATGGATACTGTGTGTTTGTTTCAAGGTAACTGAGGAAATAGCATTATTTGTCCATGGAGGCTGCTACAAAGTGAGTTCCTGGACAGGATGTAATGTTTAGGCTTCTCTTTCCCTTTCTGGAGACCACCTGCTGATAACATCTCCCCATTTCCACAGCAGTCTAGTTAGTCAGAACTAGAATGAAAAGGCATGTTTTCTACACATCCTTTTAAACATTGGTACAAGGAGGAGGGTTTTCTTACCTATAACCTGCCAGTCTTCTTTGGTCTCCTTCAGCAGCGTACACGGCTGTGTTGCTGACAACACTGTACAAGTCATGCGCTTCATGTGTTGATATAAATGAGGAAACAGAGAAGGATTCTACGAAGAACTCAAATTCTATGAAAAACTCAAGGAGAACAACACTTTCCATAATGGGTTTTAATGCTAAATAGCAAAAGAAGCTTGAAATTTTTGTGAAGCATTTGGGTGGTGAAAGCAGAATTAAATATGGAGAATGAATGGTGCAGTTTTATGAAGAAAAAACTGTGATCTCCAGCATCACATTCAGGTTACCACAAAGGAGACCGTGTACATGGAAATCTTTGCAAGGCAACACTAACATCATGATTATGAAGTATCAAATAGTTTATTTTATAGTTAATTGGAGGTACTGAGCTTGCAACTAAATTGGTGAACATTTACCCCAAGTTTATGTAAATTCAGATCATAATCCCATCATCAATTTGAAGGAAAACGGAAGAAAATAAAAAAAATTAATTAACTAGGTATACTAATTATGCAGTATATGTTGTTTTCAAGGATGGGATTTATTAAGACATCAGTATGACTGTGCACAGAGGTAGCTTAATTATGAATGTTATTTTTTCTAAAATGACAGAAGAAATATTGTATGGGATCAGTAATAACCTCGGGGGAGGAGATAAAAGTGAGGAAAAGAAATGTAGGATGGAAGCTAGTAGTGAAGCCTGAAAGATGAAAATTAGAAAATAGACATCAAACACAGAGAAATGCACAAAATGTTTGAACAAAATTTCCAGAAAGTGTGGAAGAAAATGTGTGAATCTCCATTTACACATGAGCTCAGTTATGTATTATTGCTTTTATTGTCTGTAGGGAAGGCCGTGATATTCCTGTGTGGCAAACAGTTGGTGTTGTTGGTGAATAAAGATCTTGGTTCATACTGATGAAGAATCATGATACGAAGGACGATGATCAAATGTATATGTATGCCCAGCTTTTCAGTCTGTACCCTGAGATATCTGATATCGAGATCATTACTCGCTGACAATGTAGATGGTCTGCAGAAGTTAGTCCGTAAAGTAAAATTATCATGTGATGAATAAGGTCTGTAAATGAATTGGGGGCACAGGGGCTTCTGATAATTAACAAAAAGCAACAACTTAATAAATTCAACAGAAGATCCAAAGTGGGAGTGTAGAGAATGTTTGCCTTGAAATTTGGTTGAATGAACAATAGGAATATTATTGCCGCTGTTGTTATGTGCCATCAAGTCATCTCCAAGCTATGATGATCCTATGACTAAATGACCTCCAGAATGGTCTGTCATTAACAGCCCTATTCGGTTCTTGCAAACCCAAGGCTGTGGCTTTCTTTATGGCATCCATCCATCACATATGTGATCTTCCTCTTTTCTTGCTGTGCCCAACTTGTCCCAGCATTTTCCAGTGAGTTTTTTCTTGACACGATGTGCTCAAAATATGACAGTCTCTGTTACATCATTCTAGGCTTGATTCAATCTTGTTTGTCTTTCTAGTGGACCATGCTACCTTCAAAGCTTTTCTCCGGCACCTTGTTTTCATGAATTCTTTTTTTTTATTTCTTGCTGACTTTCTTCACCATCCACATTTCACATCCCTGCACAGAAACTGAGAATAAAATTGTCCCTACAGTCTTGGCCTTGGTTCCCAGAGACACATCTTTACACTTGGTTATCTTTTCTAGTTCTGTCAATGCTGCAACATGTTGCAACAGATTATCATGGCTACTGGTTTAGAACCAGATACAGTGCCTGGAAAGTAAGTTGAAACTACATGTAGCAATAATTAAACACTGTGCCAGCTTTTATGCTTTGCCAGCAGAATGAGGAATGAGAGGGGATTTCCTGCACCAGTGCAAACCTCCTCTTTAAGTCTCCTAATTATACTTGAGAAGACTGCATGGGGACTACGGGAGTTAAAGGAAGGGTTAGGCTTCTCATCTCGATAGAGTCAGTTCTAATGATTCCTTCCCCACCTTTTTTTACCCCAAAGTAAAAAACAAACATTGTCACAGATGAGTCAGTACATCCACTGACCTCAAAAATATTCAGAATGATGCAAAATAGTATTTTTGAAAAGAAATACCCTGCTCTTGGAAAACGGCTTCCCTCCCTGGGAATATAGATAAGTAAAGCTGGAATTCAGTATTTCTCAGTATTCAGTGGGAGGCAGAGGTCCTATCATCACCTTCCAAAGCAAATTAAGAACACACAAGGGATTTTTTTCCTCAGGCTGCAATATAATAATAAACATAAACATAAACAACAACAACAACAACAACAACAACAACAACAACAACAACAACAACAACAACAACAACAACAACAACAACAACAACAACAACAACAACAAC
>JAHTLZ010000007.1:18988610-19065769 GCA_023846285.1 Phrynocephalus versicolor | reverse complement strand
ACAACAACAACAACAACAACAACAACAACAACAACAACAACAACAACTTTATTTTTATGCCAGCTTTCTCCCCAAAGGGACCCAAGGTGGCTTACAACAAATTCAAAAAAGTTCAATAAAAGCAATACAGTATAAAATCAACACAACACATATAAAATACTATAAAAATACTGTACAATAAAATGCAAGATTAAAAACAATAGCTGCAGCATAGTATTAAAAAGCTCCCCAGCCAATAAGACTAAAAAAGGAAGATGTTATAAAAATTTGTAAAGACTGGAGGCTCAGAAGCCTTGCCTAACTAAATAAGTAAGTCTTAAGGCCTCGCTTGAATATTTCAATATGTAGGATTTTGATCTTTCTCACAAACCTGCTTCAAAAAAAAAAAAAAGTAGGATAGAGAAAGGTAAACATTTGTGCAAGTGCAGGCCTGGTTCTAGAAATATTAAACACCTATCAATCTGTGAGGGTTCTTTTAAACACTTTACTGGTTAGCTCTTCTAGAGTCTATCTTAAAAAATGACATTTGGTTTCATGTGTACTCCCAGGTTACCCTATTTAGGAAAACCTTTGCTGGTTTTCAGCCTCATGTATTTGATCTGTGTGTGTTTGTGTGTGTGTGTGTGTGTGTGTGTGTGTGTGTGTGTGTCTGGGGGGAAGGTTCAGAAAGGAGTCACTGTCCATGCCAAAAGTAATTTGTGTCCTCCCTTAAGCACTAAGGGTGTAAATAATGTCTTTGTGAGCCACCCTTGCTAGACAAAGCAGGGAGAATTTGCTTCTGAGAGGTCTGACCTGTTTGAAAGCAAATATGCTTTTGTTGGACTGTTTCTTTCAAGTTTATAGTTCCTAGTCTTTCAGAATCTTGTTCCATAACTAGGGTGTGCCATCTGGTGCTTTCTTCCGGGGCACCAAAATTTAGGTGAGGGCAAGTTTAGATGCGAATCTATTGGTGCATGTTAGGAAAGCAAACACCAATAATGAATAGTGAATTTGGGGTTTTTGTAAGCTGTACGCCATAATCATCACAATTATACTGAAGTAAGGCTTGACATATCTTGGTATGCATGTAATGAGTCTGTCTCATATATTAATTTCACCCTTTGAGTTGACTTATTGAAATAAATGAACATTTGCATGATATTCTAATTTTTTGAGTTTCACAATGTAGATGGTGGACACTGAATACTTTATGACGTGATGCCTCGTTGATTAGATGGTGGCTGCGTTCCTCCACTTGTGTCTGGTCCCATAAACATGCATGAACCCAGGAGTGGAACCAGAACACCATTAATGAAATGCCAAGATTTATATAGTCTTCCTTACTCAAGTGTAAATTGACAGTAGGGTTCTACCCACTGTTTTTCCATAGTTCAGTGTTTAAAGGATACTGACAGAAAAGTAGAAAGTGTTCTTATTACAGATGATAGTTGTTTTTGTTCCTTTCGAAGCTGGAAGTGTAAACTTCCCACATATTATCCAATATTTTTATCAGCAATGCATCAACATTCTGGTGAATCATAAGCTGTATCTTGTACACACTTGATTTCTCCCATTATTGGAGAGTATGAGGCCTCCTTGTCCTACCCTGAAGCTTCTGGGGTGGTGGTGGTGGCTTGCTTCCACATCTGCCACTGCCTTTTGTGTAACCAGATAAAAATAACATTTCCTGCAAGGAATGGTGGTGTAGGGTACTGTGCCATATTTTGCATCAAAAAATGGTCAGGAAGGTTGCATGTCACTACAGGCAGGTTCCACCCAGCCAGGTTGTTTGGGATGAATTAGGATCATTTACTACAATATATGAACAAACCATCATTCATAAAGGAAGAACAGACTTTGCTTTGTAATCTTGTAAAGGCAAGACATCCTAGGATCTTTGAATGGAGTGACATGTTACATATAATACTGAAGGCAGAAGAGGCATCACAGAATCAATTGTCATCAGCTATTGTAACCTTCAGCTCTGTCTGTCTGTCCATCTAAAAATTCCAATTTGTATCAAAATCAGGAGATGCCAAGAGCCTGCAATTGGTGATCTGCAACATAGATGAATATTCAGAATGGGATAAGTTTAGGTGGTGTCTGACTCATATTACTTCTACAAAACTCCATTTTCTCTTTCAAGAAAGAGGAAGAGAAAATAACAGTGGAGCAAGATAATCTGCTGGTATTCCCATAATATGTTGGTGGGTTTTTTAAAAACTTTTCTCTCCAAGGTTCTATTCTGTTAGAAACTTTCACTTCTCCTATCTGGGGAGATGGAGGAAACAGTGGTATTTCTGCCACTACTATAGTTATTTTTCTTTTCCCTAGTAAGATGCTTTTATCTTAATAGTTGTCTTCACATTGTCTTATTTATACATTTGCTACCACCCAGAGATAGATTGACTCAATAAATGAAGCCACGGTCTCAAGCTTGCATTACCAAAAATACTATTTCTGCTTGACACGTCCACAGGGTGATATTAATTAGGTTTTTCATCTACAATTGTGCTGGAATAAGTTGGTTTCTCTCACACTCCAGATCTGGTTCTTATTTACTGAAACTGCATAGAAATGCTCTACTACTGTCATAACTCATAAAGCAAACATAATTCTATAAAAAAGCAACAGAATTCCACAGCCTTTTAAAAATTATCAAAGTATTGCTTCACAGACATTAGAGGCTAAGGTCCATTCAATCAGATGTAGAAAAGGGTCATCATCATCTGGTAAATATGCTTGGAAAGCAACCTGCAAGGAGTATTGTGCCTGATTTGTTGCCTGAAAATCCTGTTTGCGTAGGTTCTGCAGAATAAGGCCAACAGTCCTTGATTCCCAAAAATTCACTGATTCTTGGATGATTTTACTAATGGTGGAAATTTCCCCCTCTTGCCATCTGTTTTTCCATGTTACTTCTTATATCCTCTTTTCTCAATCTTGCTCAAAGCTTAAGACATGAAATGCAATGAGACATAAAAACAAACATCCATCCATCTTTAATAAGAACACTGTTGTACATTGTTGTTTTTCTAGTTAAAGCAATTTCTCAGCATTTAAAACACCTCTCTCTCTCTCTCTCTCTCCTTTCCCCTCCCTCCCTCTCCCCCCGACAAGAAAAGGTTTGAGATAAGTTGAATTCTAGACTGCAAAGTCTTAGATCTGGTCCTTCTAACCAAGATGCTTAGAACTTTTGATGGAAAAGAGGAGGAAACCATAGGTTATATATCCCATGAACATCTACTGTAGTTTGCCCCTAAAAAGTTAAAACACAGGGAAATAAGTATAGACGATGCAAGAAAGCAAAGTAAAGCAAAGCTTATATACCACTCCATACCACTCCATACCACTTCAAGTAGTCTTTGGGCAGTTTACAGTTTAATTCCAGTATGCAGGCTACACATTGCCCCCCAGCAAGCTGGGTACTCATTTTACAGACCTCAGAAGGATGGAAGGCTGAGTCAACCATGAGCCTGCTACCTGGGATTGAACCCCAGGTCGTGAGCACAGTTTTTTTAGCTGTAGTACAGACATTTAACTAGTGCATCATGAGGCTCCTCGAAGAGGGAAGGACCAAGTTCAGTTTACCACTACCAAGAGTGGTACAGTTCCACATTTCTCCACATGTTTTTAAAGTGTTTTTCATGTTCTGGAAGTCTGAAGGAGCACCCAGACGAAATTGGGATGAGGACTGCCAATGTGTTGGACTTGGTGGCCTCCTTCCAACTTCACTGTTCTATGATTCTCAATGTGGGCAGGCTTTTCTACCCAAACTGAAGAGGACCCTTCTGACATATAAATATGATACATATCATGCTGATAGATCACCCTATACAGAACTTCTAAAAAAATTATTTTTCCAGGAGACACCCCGCCCAAAATCCACGAGCCAGCCAGGCCACGTTTCTGTAAGAGCAGATATGTTGCTCTATTACAGAAAGACAACAAGGAATTCTGTGGAACTTTCAAAATTAACAAGTTTTATTTGGTGTAAACTTTCAGCAGCAGATCTCATCTGATGCAAGGAATGTCACTAGGGTAGTGATGGCGAACCTATGGCACGGGTGCCAAAGGTGGCACTCGGAGCCCTTTCTGTGGACACTCAACATCACCCCTTCATAGCCATCTGTATACAGGCTAAATTACTGTATTGGCACTTTGCAAAAAAATTTGTGGGCTTTGAATTGCAGTTTGGGCACTCGGTCTCTAAAAGGTTCGCCATCACTGCACTAGGGGAATAACTAAAGTTTGTATATTTGGCATCTCTATTCTGCCACTTTGTTACTTTCTCCTGCCTAGCATACCTATGATATGAATTGACTGAGGCTACATTCTATGAAAAGTGAAACATTTTAATCTTCAATCTGCCAAACCCAAAGATCAGAGGAAGACAGGCTGTTTCTATGAAACCACTGGGTCAAAGGCATGAGGTGGCTGCACAGGGAGCCCTGATACAATACAAGGTGAGATAAAGGAGTGAAATGTCAAAATGAACACAAAAGCAGGATTTACTGGTTCCTAATTGGCCTTCTCAAGTGTATCATTTTTTTGAGGAGTGCACAATCAAAATTTGGAATTAGCATGAAACATAAGAGGGGATATTTATTTTATTTTGCAAAGGAAGGAGCTAAGGAAGCTTACTGTGTAAATATGAAAATGAGATGTAAAAAGTAGCTTTGGTACTTATAGGCATAATGCTACAGTTTAAAAGATGCTGGCATTTACTAGCTTTGGGCTTGATCAATTTCAGTCTAAGCAGGAAGGCAGTAGGCTCCTGCTCCTGCTCCTCCTCCATCTTGATAACATCCTCCTCCTAAAAGTAGGATCCAACTATTTGTATCCTATCTTTAGAACCTCAAATCTAAAAAAGAAATAGAAGCACTTCAGCTTCATGAACCTGGTAAGTTATATAAGCCAATGGTCTTGATGAGAGCCCTCCACCACAATGACTAGTCACTACAAGGAGTGGAGCATGCTTGAGTGGGAGATGCTCTTGGTGGCTCTCCGTCCCTACTCTACAATATCCTGGAAGGAACAAAAATAAACCAAAGGTTCTAAATTTACCTACAGCTCTCCCACACAAATGTGACTATGACTTTGGTCTCCATGGTGCCCTTCTCACTTTCCCATAATATCCATGACCCTAAAAGGAATGGCCATCCATAACTGAGGGGGAAACTGTGGAACAGGCTTGCATGCTTCTCAGAAACTTGTAGGGCAGCATGCTTTTTCTGATGAAAACTTTTTCTGATGAAAACTCTAATTTACCCTGGCCCAGGTCTTCAATTCTTCCTACTGCCTTCCACCTTTCTTAGCATTAATGTCTTTTCCAGTGAGTCTCATCTCCTCATAGTACTTCCAGAATATAGTACCCTCAGTTGAGTTGTTTCAGCTTCTTGTGAAAATCAATTTTGATGTTTATGTAGAACCAACTTATTTTGTCTTTCTGGCAGATCGCAATACCCCTAAAGATCAGCTTTCTTCCTTGTCCAGCTTTCACATCTATATACAGCAGTCAGGAATACTATCGCATGAGTGGGACCAAAGGTTGGAGCCTTGCCTGCCTCTTGGGATAGTTGTAATTACTGAATAAATGCATATAAAATGCTTACAGAGAGTTGTTATCCATGACTTTCAGTTTTGCAAACCTTACCTATAACCCTGCAGCCTATATTATACTGCAGAAGCCATTGGCAATTACATGTGATTTGCAACCTATAAGCAGAGTAGGTAAACAAATAAAGGGGAGGTAATGAGCTGCATGTATGTCTCTCTGTGTGTGTTAGAGATGAAAGCAGGCTGGAGGGCAGAGCCATCTCTGAACTGATTTAGAGAGCAAATCTAATAAGATGACCAAAGCAGGTTCTGAGAAGATCCTGATTTGGCTTTATCTTCTGGTTATGGGACATCAAGTCAGAAATGACGTGTGACACTATTGGGGCTTCCAAGGGAAGTGAGATATTTAAAGAGTAGTTTTATTAGTTCCATCCCCCACCCCAGTGAGTTTCCATGGCCAAATGGAGATTCAAACCCAGGACTTTTGATTCCTAGTCTATCTATATCCACTGCACCACTCTGGGTAATAATTATGTGCTCTCAAGTCAATTCTGACTTATGGCAGCCATTTCTGGTATTGTCTAAGTCAAGAGTTCTTAGAAGTGGTTTACCATTCCTTTCTTCTAGGGGTGTCCTAGGACCATGCAGCTTGCCCAAGGCCACTCAGGTTGGCTTTTCTGGAATGCCCAGTGGAAAACTGAGTTTTAAACTTTTGGCTCCACCCCAGTTGCCTAACTAGTTAAGCTTGGATAACTAGCTTAATCAAACATGTATACAGTTCATCTGTTTAGCATAACAAAAATGATTAGGTAGGGGTTTGCTTAGTAAATTTGTATAAGTAAAAAAAATCTACTGAGCTGACAATATTAATAAGCATTTACCTTAATGATCTTTTTTGTAGAAAACAAAGGGAACTGAAGTAACTGAGTGTGTGTGTGTGTGTTATGTCGTTACAGTTGTGACCGACTCTTCGTGACTCCATGTCCATGGTGTTTTCTTGGCAGGAATACTGGAGTGGCTTGACAGTTCCTACTCCAGGCGCCTACAGCACCTGGTATTCCTTGGTGGTCTCCCATTCAAGATGCCCTGAGCACATCCGATCTCTCCTGATCTTGGAAGCTAAGCAGGGTTGTCCCTGGTTAGTACTTGGGTGGGAGACCACCAGGGAATACCAGGTGCTGTAGGCGCCTGGAGTAGGAACTGGCAAGCCACCCCAGTATTCCTGCCAAGAAAACTCCATGGACATGGGGTCACAGAGAGTCGGTCACGACTGTAACAGTGCAACACACACACGAAGTAACTGAAGAGAATGTTTATTCTTAAAAATTCAGAAAAGGCCATCTCAAATGGATGCTCCGGCTACTTCTCTTTCAGTTATACCTGCTACCGAATGTAATGTTTAGAAGTAACAATATTGCCATTCTGATTTTTTGTTTCAGGCATGTCAGTCATGAGACGGATCATTCTTGTGATTTTTCTGGCTGCCGGAATCATGTATGTTATATTGCTTTGCAACCTGTGGAAGACAAACAATTACTGGTAATTTCATTTTTTTTTAAACTTAGACAAACCACCTATTTGTCGTTATGGAACTCTCGGTCATTTGCTTGATTGTATGAAATAGCTCTGCAGTTCGGACTGACATTATTGAGAATCTGGAGTGTATGGGCTAAATCCATTTGCCGGTCCCAGTTAAAATAAATATTTGAACAATGATGCTTTTAAAAAGTATTGACTAAAGAAGTTCTACTGTAGTTAGAACTAAAAGTTTGATTTAGGTTCAGGTTATTATATTCCTCATGCAGAGTTATTTGGAAAGGGTGTCACAGTATCAAAGCATTGCATGTTTGGAAGGAACCCAACAGTTATGCAGTCCAGTGACCTTTGGGAAGCAAACCTAAAATGCAACTCTGGCTGTAAAATCACAATAGTAATCTATCACGGATAGTATAATGATGGGGTTCAGTTTACTGTTAGTCCAAACTAAAGCAAACCCCATTAATATAATGGAATTTAAAAGTGGCTAACAAGTTGGAGGTTTTTTTTAAAAAACTGGATCTGCTCTAATTTGGGCTAATGCTGGATTTAATTCACTAATGCTGGATCTAACCCTAACGCTAACCCTTCTCACCAGAGGATATTGGGACTGAGTCTACAAATGTGGGCCTGATGTGTTCCAGCCAAAACCTACCCCATTACTTTAGTGTTTCCTTTTATTGATTTGGTAGTTTTGTTTGACATTCTATTCTTAAGCATATCTATTTAGAATAAATCCAAGTACTCAGAGCAAGGGTAACACCTGTTTGATTTCAAAAGTTACTTTTATGGGGCATTTTAATCCCTTTTAGAGATGTTTCAAAATGTTTTTTCTGATTTTATGTCATTCTATCAAGGGAAATAGTTTTTGATTTTGTCTGCCGAGCTCCGTGGCACAGTGGTTAAATGCCTGTACTGCAGGTAAAATTGCTCACAACCTGGAGTTCAGTCCCAGATAGCAGGCTCATTGTTGACTCAACCTTCCATCCTTCTGAGGTCGGTAAAATGAGTACCCAGCTTGCTGGGAAGGGGGCAATGTGTTGCCTGCATACTGTAATGAAACTGTCAAGTGGTATGGGGTGGTATATAAGCAGAGCACTTTGCTTTGCCTAAGTTGGGCATTAGAGAAAACCAGAGAGCATTTCCCTGCATTTTTATGACCTACTGGCAATGGCAGTATATGAAGTAACACATTACTTGGCCAGTTAGTGCAGTCATAATGATAAATATAATTTGGATGTTCAGAAGCAGTCAATAACACAAGCAGGTACTTTTAAATTTAACATTTCAAGTTTTGCTCAATGAGGCTAATTCTCAGTAAGATGGCATAGGATTGTAGACCTAATTAGTTGGGAGTCATCAGCACACTGATGGTATCAGACCACAAAATTCTGGATTGCCTCTTTCAGGCTTTTTATGTATATGTGAAATAGTATGGGGAATCATGGAACCCCGAGACACTCCACAGGCTAACGTGTGGAACAAGAGTTCCCCGTCACCACCGCCATTCACAAAGTGACACCACGCAAGGGAAAATCCCAGAAGCTGACTCCTTTTTTCATCACGTCTCACCCAAACACAAAGGCAATTGTCAGGGCTGTTTTTCAAGTGTGGATGGTAGAGAGCAGAACAGGGTATCCTGTAGATCATCTTGACTGCCACCATTGGGATTGTCAACACTCAGGCTGCCCTTTGCTATGTAAAGATTTGGCATCCTTTTTCCTGCTGGCTTGCAGCAGTATTGTGCCATTTCCTGGATTTTTGAATCCTGGGTACAGAAGCACAATATCTCACATTCATAAACCAGAGGTTTTTTAACAATTGAATTTCCTGGCTTTTAAAATTGCAGTTTTAACTATATATACATATATACTACCCACAAATCCAATCAGAGATTTCCCTCATACAAAATTATCCAGTGGCAGAGGAATCCAGAATATGAGAAATAGGGATTACAGACAGTTTTTCTTATAGGTTGTACAATTATGATTATGGTGATACCATTTTAGAGATTTGTTAACATATTTGTATACACTTTTAACTTGAATTTTAACTTTTATATTGTTAAAGAATATGGTATAAATACAATTGGCTTCTATTGTAATCCTTTATGATTACGTGTTGCCCTTGAATATAGATACTTGGATATTGACTGATTGCTAAACTGCTTTTATTGCATTTGTATGTGTATATAGATATAATGGCCATTGGCTGTGATATAAACTAAATTGAATTTGAATTTGATGAGAAATACGCTCTGTAATATGGTTACTGGGAAAAGACAGAAGCGAGAATGGCTTCAACATAGTCCCTCTGGCAAAATATTGTGAAGGGTTGTTTTGGACGTCATGAAATGGTGAAGCAAATGTGTGAATAGGTACAACACATACAGTGGAGAAACATACACAGTAGAGATGGGAATGACCCTCATTTTGGAGCTTTGCGCTGTTTCATCAGCCTCATACTACAGATGATGATGCATTCACTCCCCCTACCCCTGCTACCTCCCCACTCCACCAAACACCTACACTCAGGTGATCTGTGTGTGTTGTGTCGTTACAGTCGTGACCGACTCTACATGACTCCATGTCCATGGAGTTTTCTTGACAGGAGTACTGGAGTGGTTTGCCAGTTCCTACTCCAGGCGCCTACAGCACCTGGTATTCCCTGGTGGTCGCCATCCAAGTACTAACCAGGGCCGACCCTGCTTAGCTTCCGAAATCAAGCGAGATCGGATGTGCTTAGGGCATCTAGGCAGCTGTCACACTCAGGTGATATTGAAAGGTAAATTGTCAGTGGGTTAATTGGAGCTTGGGGGAACCAATGTTGAGGTGTAATCAGTCCAGTTATTTCAGCTGAAGCATCAATGGTATCCATGCTTATAACTCTTACTATTGCTTTGCAAACAAAGAGACAAACTTTCAATTACAAATAAATATTATTTAAAAAGTAAATTGTGTTTGTAATAATTGTTTGGATACATTATATTTTAATATGCTAGCGGTGATAATTTTATGCCAGGTCAACTTGTTCTTAGTCATATTTTGTTCCTAAAGTAACAGGATGGCTTTCAAGTTGTAAAAGGGGGTGGAGAGTGCTAATGTAGCATTAATTTCAATTTTTCCATTGAAAAATGAGTTTTTTCCAAGCTTCAACATTTCCAGAAATTTTACATCGCTATGAGTGGGGCAAACGATGTTGTGGACTGTATATAGGAAACATCTACCAAGACTTGACCATCAGAAGCACCTAGCGACAGCAAACATATTAGCTAATGCTTTGCCAAGTTTTCATGAGAGATTACCTATAAATGGAACAATCTTTTTCTTAAAATTGATTTAAAATGCAGTGCTTTCCTATCAGTCTTAACTCTTTTGTTGTGTTTTTCTTTTGTTCTAGGCTGCCCCCTACAGATTCGGACAGAAGAGATCAGCTAATAGCTTGCACAGCCAAGCCCAGTGTTGCAGCGTTCATAAAGTAAGAAAGGGAGGTGACATTGGTTATGACTGTCCAGTGTAGTGCTCCTGATGGTCATTCCCATGCTGGCTGTGGCTATGCTCGTCCGCAAGAAACATGCCTTTTACCAGCTGAAGCGGATTGCATATCTCCACCCCATCTCAACAGATCTTTCACAGCACTGGTGCATGTTTTTGTAATCTCAGAAACAGACTATTTGCAACACTCTATGTGGGGCTCCCCTGATTTTTTTTAAAGAATTGTCTTTCTATTATTGTTATGTTTTGCTGTGTCTGCCCCCCCCCCAGTATATAAACAGACCACTGATTGTGCCAACTTCTATTGCTTATGTAGCTGTCACCGAATACATCAAGAGGGCCAGGTCTTATTTAAAAACTGACTTTGTTTTGTTTTGTTTTTCTAAATGGGAATGCACAATTATAGACAATGTTCGACTTAAGAGAAAAGCTTACATGTTCTGTCTGGGCGAAATGTACGATGCATTATTTTTATAATAATATAAAGCTGGTACTTTCTGCTGAGTAGGCAGGGATACTCTGGCTTAAGGATACCTGCTCCCACAACCAGTTTGAAGATGAAAGAGCCAGAATGGATTTCAGTTTGGAAAGCAAAGGGTTCTCTGTGCCATCCATTTCAGCAGGAGCAGGAGCCATAAGCATAGCACCCAAAATCATAGTGGCAGGCAGGCAGGTCGGTAGGGGTAACAGCCCAAAAGTTCAAGGAACCTTGAACCTGACTTTGGGCTGATCTCGGGCTAGGAATTCTTACTCAGGAAAAAAGTGGGCTTACATGGATGATACTATAGCACACTTCCAGTAAAACCATTCTGTGAATCCTAATCAGATTAAATTGGGGGGCATCTTGATTTGTATTTCACTCTTTTCAAACTGAAGTATATTAATATATTTAATATACAGTGGTAACTCTACTTAAGAGCAGCACAACTTAAGAGCAGAAAACAGTTGACATTTTAACTTCTGCCTTACAAATTTTAGATGCAGTCTGCTCTACTAACAAATGTTTTTTTTAAAAAAAATTTTTAAAAATTATTCATTGTTTTGATTTTTTTTTGATAGGGCTCCTCTACTTGAGTTGTTCGACTTAAGAGCACGCATTTGGAACAGATTAAATTCGTAAGTAGAGGTACCACTGTATATAAATATATTAGGGTATTAGGATGATAATGAGGATGGTGATATGCTGACATTTAAGTTCTAACCTATAGCAACACTTTTCATGGTTTTCCAGGTAGAGAATATTCATCTGCACCAGCCTTTAAACAAAATTTAGAAAAGGTTTTTATTTCAGACTTGTTTTTATTGGTGTGTGATATGTACTTTTGGATGACGTACTTGTTCTTTGCTCTTGTTTTTAATCTGAGCTTTGTATTGATTTAATTTTATTTACATTACTTACGCTACTATGTTTTATATTGTTTACTGGAGGGCGTGGCATTATAAGCCGTGGTGGGGAGGAGGTTGGTTGGTTTGTCCTGAAAAGCACAGGCATGTTTTAAAAGTAAAGGAGGATGGAATTAATACTTTTCCTCTTTTCCTCTGTTAGGTTTGATACACTCTACCCATTTCTGTGTGCTAATAATTTCCTTCAAGTGTCTGAGCAACATGGAAATCATAAGTTTGAACTGCCTTATGGAATCATGAAAGCAGGTAAGTAATTGCTGGTATGTTCATTTTAATTATAGGGGTCTCAAGGCTCAGATTATGAAAGTGATTCCGCTCACACACTCCAATTTTTATTATGGGTTGTAATCTTTTATAAATTGTTGCTGTATACAGCCAGTCACCAGAATCCTCTATTCATGGGTGGGGCAGTCAGCAGGAGTCCCGGTAATTAAACATGCCAGACATTGCCCTATGAAAAACATTGAGCACAAAGGGGTAATGAAGATGCCCAGTTGGTGAAAAAAGACAAGCATATGTCGAACAATCCATTGTGTGCATGGAAAGGTAATTTGGGCCCAGATGATAGAAAATAAAGATAGAGATTTAGAGAGCAAAATTTAAATGTCCAGAATCTAATTTCATAATAAGTGCATTTCCTGACTGCTGAAGGCTCATGCATGTTTTATATTATTGGTAAGAACCTTTGAGCTGAAGGCGAAGATTGCAAGGGGCAGAATGTGTAAAATTAGCCCCCTTACAGTTCAACAGTGGAATGTTCATCAGAAGCACATTTGTCCATCTTGGAAGGAGGTTATACATTACTGCTGTTTCCTTCAATTAATATAGAATGAAAAGAAGTGTCATATTTTTCTTCTTCCTGATCTTGGAATGGTTGTTGTTCAGGGCTTATTCCCACACAGTAGTCATGGGAGTGTATTTATGTGGTCTGGCCTGTTGCTAACTGTGGAATAGGAAGAAACATCCTTCATAGAGGCCTGAACTGTAGGCATCCTATCATTAAAAATAAAATTCCACTCAAGGCAATTTCATATATACTATACTGTATATGCTTTTTTATTCGCCACTCCACTAAATAAGTGGCAAACAAACATTATGACACCATTAATACTACTGCAATACTCCATAAGCCTGAAAACCGTTTAAGAGACCATACTGAAGATATGTTCCTGCGTCTTTCTCCCTGAAAGCAGGGTGAGTGGGAACTGGCCGCACCTCTGGGAGGAGTACATCCAACAGCCTGGGTGCCATTCAGGAGAAGGCCCTCACAAGCAGGCCTGTGTAGGTGATAATATCCTCAGGAGGGCCTCTCCCAAATTCTTTGGCGTCTGTATAAGTTCCTAGTGAGACTGGGGAAGCCTTAGATACCCAAGTTCCAAGCTGTTTTAAGCTTTTAAAGGTAAAAAACAATACCCCGAATCAGCCTAAAAAACAATTAGTAATCAATGCAGTCATTAAGTATCAGAGTAATATGATGTAAGATTTTAATGGAGAGCCCTACATAGAGAAATTTGTAGCATTCAATCCAGTTGCATCACTTTTTGCCAACCTGACTGAATTAGGTAATGATAAAATTTAAGTTAAATTAATTAAACATTTCCGATTGCACCTACCTTTCACATTCTGAAGCTTTCTAGGTTTGCCTTTGGTGCTGGGGAAGCCTTCGACAGCCGCCGGATATTGGGGTCGGGGGCATTAACAGTAAAAAAGAAAACAAATATTACTGCCGGATCACTGACACAGCAACTCATGATCTGGTGGCAAATTTGTATTGTTAAAAGTCTCCCCACCATATCCCGAGACTCCCAAAGTCTTCCCTGAACTGAAATCTTTAGGGAGCTTCAGAACCTAAAGGGGGAATAGGAACTTTTTAATTAATTTAAATAAAATGCTTCCAGTGCCCATTCTGGTATATCCCAGTATAAAGCTATTCAACTGGATTTTGTCTAAGAAGCCCATAAGGCAGGGATGACTGTTGCCAAGTCAGGTTGACTCGGGGACATCCATTGCTGGTGCACTAAATGGAACTTAAGTGTCATGGCTACCAAGGGCAGGGTCAAGGATGATTCCTTGACTGTGAACCAGACTTTCTGTTAATCAGTAGCTACTCTGTCTTGTCATGATTTTGTTCCCAGTTCTGGGGCAAATGAATGAATTTAACTTTGTTCACTAACACCCAGCTAGAAAATAAATTATAGAAAATAAATTAAATGAATATTAGTCAATGAACAAAGGTAGTGATTAAGGGTATTGACTTTTCCCCTTGATGTTGGGGAACAGGAAACATAAGTGTTACTAGCTTATTGGGGACACCTAATTCCAAAGCTTCAAACTGATGTCTTCCAGCTCAGCACCTTCACATCAGTATTGAATAGCATGAGAAACAGAAATGGACCCAGGTAATCAGTGTCATCCAGATATGTTTGGATGTTAGTACTATATATATGGATCTGTTTTTTAAGGATTTGTAAAAATCATTTGTCTTACAGAACAGTTTTTTCAGATGGCTCTTTCAAGATTGAGCAATTGTGGGCTGTTCCCGGAAGATAATAGGTGAGATTTTTTTTAATGTTAATACCAATAAATCTTAGACTAAACATGCCATTTTGGAGTTGATAACATTTGCTTTCTTGACTCTTCACAAAAAAGATGGGCAATTATTAAACTGTTAGCTTGAATGTAGAACATTTCCATAATGTGTGCCATAATTTCAATTTTGGGAATGGCTTCAGCCTCAAATTTATTAATTTATTTATTTTTATATTTATATCCTGCCAGATTTTCCCAAAAGAACTCAAGGCAGCTAACAGAAACCAAAATTCCATAATACAAAATTAACAAAGTTCAAAATAATAATACTAATAAAAAAAACTAACGTTTTTAAACCAAGAAACAAGTTTCGAGGCTTCAGTGTGCCTCAGGGAATCTGCAGGAAGGATCCACAAGGCAGATGGCCCACAGCTGTCCAGTCGGGCGTGAGCAAACCCACGCTGTGCCCGCTGCCAGGGGATTTAGCACCCTGTCAGCCCCTCCTTTTCCCCTCCAGTTTGGAGGGACCCCAGAAACATAAAATCTCACATTGCTTGTAAGGTTGGCTTAGAGGCCTCTCACCCCTGTGACTTCCCTCTGTGGTGGAATTTGGAATCCAAGATCCTCCTTGGATAGCAGAAGCGCTTACTACTGTCTTTGATGGCCTGCCAGTGCTCCTTAACTGGTGGTAGGGTGAAAATGGAGTTGAGGGGTGTTGGGCAACCAAGAATCTGAGACTTCACAGTACTCCAACTTCACCTCTCAAAAAATACAAAAACGGCATCCTCCCAAGGTCTAGTTCAGTATTGGTGAACCTATGGCACATGTGCTAAAGGTGGCACTCAGAGCCCTTTCTGTGGGCACCCGACATCACCCCTTCACAGCCACCTGTATTCAGATTAAATTGCTGTATTGGCACTTTGCAAAAAATTAATGGGTTTTGAACCACAGTTTGGGCACTTAGTCTCTAAAAGGTTCACCATCACTCATCTAGTTAATTATCTCCAAAGAGAGGCAACTGAAGAGGGGAAACAGGGCAACAGCGATCTCGATCAGCAGAAACTAGCAAGAATTAGAAAAATATTTTAGTGTTGCCATGGGTTTTAAGGCTTATATTAGATTTCAAATGTTGTATTACATTGCAGATTTGGGCTAGAAAAGAAAATGTTCTGGATTGTATTGGGGAGGGCATCTGGTCTTCTAGAGCTGTACCATAAAAAAAAAAAATAACCACAGAACAGATTTTATGTTGCTGGAGAATGCAGGTGAAGGATAGTATTTTCTGTTTAATATGGATGGCTGCTCTGCATTAATTTTAATGCCAGAGTAGAATACAGTACTGTAGTAATATTAGGCTTTAGGGGGCAGCCTATAGTACTGTACTTGCCTTTGATAGCCTTGTCCTTGTTAAAATTGCATGCAAACTGTATTTGCTTTTCCATAATCTAACCTATGGGCACCAAGCTTCAGCCACCAAAATGACTGTCTTGTTGAGTTATGGAGCACACATAAGCTGCCCTGCAAAGTATGTTTTAACCCCAGATTGCTTGGCGTGTTGTACCTTGTTAGTTTTCTCTTTCTTTTCCTCTGTCCTTCCAAAGATCAGTAAGATGTGAAATGCTCCTTTTGGAATAAGGGAGTCATAAGCAGTGAGTCACAGAGCTTGAGGAATTTCCAGAGTCACTTTTCTCAGACTAAGTCCCACCAAATATGTCTGCCAATGGCTCCTTTAATCCCAGGCTATTGGTCATGCTGAGCAGTATGTTTAGGTTTATGTATTCATGCTAATGTTTCACTATCATTGAGTTATTAGTAGAAAATAAATACCAATTATATTTAACATCCACTTTCCAGAAGAGGTATGTTTCCCTGATAAAACTTTCATCAATTGCCTTTTCATCATTCAGCAATCCATCCTGTAAAAAATGTGTGGTGGTTGGCAACGGCGGGGTCCTTCGAAACAAGAGTCTTGGGGAGACAATTGATTCCTATGATGTGATAATCAGGTAAACAAGATTTATCATGTTAAGCAGAGCTTAGTAAATAGAGTTCCATGTTCTAATCTAAGTTCATTGTGGGCAGAGGATAAGGCTCTGCCTGCTTAGCTCCAGCCATCTCCAGTTTGCCTTTGCTCTTCTTTCATTAGATCTTGTGCAGAATAACTTCAACAGCTGCTGTACTTGTTGTCTTCAAGATCCATGGTCTGCATCACACTTTCTATGGGGCAATAGGATTCTAGCTAGAAATATTAATAGGTATTTATGTATTCCAGATATATTAACACTGTTGCATTAATTGTGAGAGAAAAGAATGTGATTAGCCTAAGGCTACTGGTTCTATTCACACTTGAGCTGAGAATTGCTGGTTAACTATTTTGCTTACAACACGAATTCTTAAGAATTGCTACTGTGAGTGTGGTAATAACAGAAGCAGCATTGACATTATTAGATCTCTTTTTCAAGGCAAAAATACAAACATTAGCCAACCATATCCTGTCAAATACCTTGAAAAAAGCCAGCTGATACAGAATACCAAGAACAACTGGTTTGAGATAGCTGTAGATGGGGTGGAAGCACAACTGTTATATTCTTCCCCTTGGCTTTACCCTCTGGAGGATATAACTTGAGAAAGACCTCAGGTGATGGTCTCAGCATGTTACACTGAACGTTACTTACCTACTATATTTTTCCATGTATATGACTATATACTTTTTTTCTAAAAGTGTTAGACTAAAAATTAAGGGCCGTCTTATACATGGAAGTAAGCCAAGGAGAGAGCTGTGCAGTTGCAAACTTGCCTATACCTTGTCTCTGCAAACCGTCGTCTTACACATGGGGCCATCTTATAGACTGAAAAATATGGTATACATTTCACTGCATGGGTCTTCCACATTTATGTCTTCCTGTATTCGTTGGAGTTCTGACTGCAGAGTATGCCCCATTGATCAGCAGTGAGAAAGAAATTCTGTCTTCAACATACAGCCATGGAGATAAAGTTATAATGCAGCAAATTACAAAGAAATTGATCTTTGAATTTCACAGATTGCATCTGATGAAGTGGGTGGCAATCTGCAAAAACAAGTGAAATAAAACATGTCCTTCTTTAAGCTGCTACCAGAATTGTTGTTGATTTTTACATAACCAGAAGAACTGCTCAATTTCTTAAATAGAATGAATAATGGCCCTGTTGTGGGCTATGAAGGAGATGTTGGAAGGAGGACGACGTTCCGGCTCTTCTATCCAGAGTCTGTTTTTGCGGATCCAGTTCACTATGACCCTAACACAACTGCCGTTCTTGTTGCCTTCAAGACCCATGACCTCAAATGGCTTAAGGATTTATTAAGTGGACAGCGTTTAATTGTAAGTCTGTTTTATTTTTCATGTGTCTCCCCTTTGTTTGCTTCAATTGATCATGTTCTGGAGCTGTACAATGTATCCAACTTGGGTGGAACTGGTGGGGGTGGAGGAAGTATATTTTCACTGTCATCACATCACATTGTGGGCCACAACCCCAGGTGATGTTATGGGGGTGGGGAAAAAATAAAACTTTCTCCAAAATTAGAAGTTACAGTCATTCCCCCGCCATTTTGTGTTTCATATACTATGGTCCTGGTATATTGCGGGACCGCAGTATATGAAAGGCAAGACCCCCTTGGGTAAGGTGCTTGGGCCCGTTTGAGGCCTCCTGCACTTACCCCAGCCCTGGTGCTGCCCTGATCTGGCCTCCAATGGGCTTCCCGGGCCTGTCAGAGGCCCCAGCGGTCATTTCTGGTGAACCAGAAGTCACTTCCAAAAAACCAAGAGTGACTTCTGGATCACTGGAAACCACTTTTGGGGCTTCCAACAGGCTTCCCAGGCCTGTCAGAGGTCCCAGATGTAGTTTCTGGTGAACCGGAAGTGACTTCTGGATCACTGGAAGCTACTTCTGGGGCCTCCAACAGCGCCAGGTCTCAGGTAAGTGTAGGAGACCCCAGAGAGATCCCTCAGTCGTGACCTGACCCAGCATCTGCATCTTGCAGATTTTCCATTATCGCAGGTTGGGTCAGGTCCCTACCCCCGCAATAGGCGGGGGATTACTGTATCACTTCTGGTTTTGATTGTGTGTAGGAAGGGTGTGTGCTCCCCTAATGCAAAAACTACTCATGGAAAACACAGAGAAGAGAAATAATAGCTTTTAAACTCAGGCCTGGAGACATTGATGGCGGTGCTCTATGGGGCAGCAAAATGACATTGTTGAAGTTGCATGTGGTGTACAGAGCACCATGCCTTCCTCACACTAAGGAATGTGGATTTGACAATCCAGCAATTGTGAAAAGCCCCTCTATTTGCAGATTTGGTTTGTGAGGTTTCAGTTACCTGTGATTTACCCTGAATTATTCCTTCCGGTCATTATAATGTCACATACACAATTCCTAGTTATATATCTCATTTAGGAACTTGCCCCTGTTGCTCTTCTTGTTGTTGTTGCTGACGGTTCTGTTTGTAGCACTGCTGTTCCTCCCCTCCCTCGTGAACTCAGTTGTCAACCTTCTCTGTAGAGCTCACTGCTTTCCTTGGTTTTGGGCATCCATGGTAGGTCTTAGACCATATCCCTTGTGGATACGGGGCACTCCTATGTTGATGTGGATGATTTGTTACAAATGTCCAAGTCTCCATGTAGTGTTAAAGGGTGGGGAAAACGCTGCTGAGAACACGGGTCCTGGCAAATTAAGATAAACATGCACCTGCTTCATTGTGTCTGATTTACTGTGTACTCAGCCATGCATGCTTTGCTATTCCTTGTAACTTATATAAACAGAGCAGATCATGCAAATGAATACATGAATGGATACTTGCCAGTATTTGGTGCCAGATTCAAATAGTCTGATGCAATTATTTAAAGTGTAGAACCTCAGAAAAACATCCTGTATCAAATATTTATAATGCTACTGGATAAGTACAGGGCTCTTGAGCCACCACAGTTTTTGCTTGGACAAGCTGTTTCTGTCCCTTCTTACTGCTGAACTACTATTTATTGTATCAAGTTGCTCCCTTGAATGCTAAGAAGAGCCACTCTCTTCACCTGCTTTTCCTTCCTTTGTTTCCGTGTATGTATATAAGAAGAGTCATGCTGGATCAGGCCAAAGGCCCATCTAGTCCAGCTTCCTGTATCTCACAGTGGCCCCACCAAATGTGTCTGGGAGCACGTGAGACTAGATATTTGTCTCTTTATACCACTCTCCTGCATGTGGTCCTTGAAATACCCAGTTTTAAGCCTCGAGATTACACATCTCTATCATGGTTTGTAACCTGTGATGGACTTTTCCTCCAGGAATCTGTCGAATCCCTTTTTGAAGGCATCCAGGCTAGATGCCATCACCACATCTTGTGACAGGGAGCTCCACAGTATAACAACACACTGAGTAAAAAAAAAAAGTGTTTTGTCTGTTCTCACTCTCCCTGCCCTCAATTTGAGTTTAAGTCCCCTAGTTGTGGTATTTTGTGAGAGGGAGAAGAGTGTCCCTCTATCCATTTTACTCATGCCCTGCATTATTTTGTACGTCTCAATCATATCATAAGAACATAAGAAGAGCCATGCTGGATCAGGCCAAAGGCCCATCTAGTCCAGCTTCCTGTATCTCACAGTGGCCTCACCAGATGCGTTTGGGAGCGCATGAGACTAGATATCTGTCTCCTGATACCACTCCCCTGCATCTGGCCCTTGAAGTACCCTGGTTTTAAGTCTGGAGATTACACATCTCCATCATGGTTTGTAACCTGTGATGGACTTTTCCTCCAGGAATCTGTCCAATCCCCTTTTGAAGGCATCCAGGCCAGATGCCGTCACCACATCCTGTGGCAGGGAGTTCCATAGACTAACAACGCCCTGGGTGAAATGTCTGTTCTTACTCTCCCAGCCCTCAATTTGAGTGTATGTCCCTTAGTTCTGGTATTTTGTGAGAGGGAGAAGAGCTTCCCTCTATCCACTTTACTCATGCCCTGCATTATTTTGTACGTCTCAGTCATATCCCCCCTCAGGCGCCTTTTTTCCAGACTAAAGAGCCCCAGATGTTTTAGCCTTTCCTCATAAGGGAGATCTTCAAGCCCAGTAATCATTTTAGTTGCTCTCTTCTGCACTTTTCCAGTTTCACTATGTCTTTTTTGAGATGTGGTGACCAGAATTGTACACAATGCTCCAGGTGCGGCCTTACTGTTGTTTTGTACAATGGCATTATAATGTTGGCTGTTTTATTTTCAGTCCCCTTTTTGATAATCCCTAGCATGGAATTGGCCTTCTTCACTGCTGCCACACATTGGGGAGACACCTTCATGGAGCCGTCCACCAACACACCAAGATCTCTTTTCTGATCTGTCACGGATAACTCATACCCCATGAGTTGATAGTTAAAATTTTGATTTTTTTGCCCCAATATGCATTACTTTACATTTTCCTCCATTGAAACACATTTGCCATTTCTCAGCCCATTCCCCCAGTTTGGAGAGATCCTTCTGGAACTCTTCACAATCCTCGGGTTTTTACCACATGGAAAAGTTTCATGTCATCTGCAAACTTGGCCACCTCACTGCTTATCCCTGTCTCCAGGTAATTTATGAACAGATCCCTGGGGCACAACGCTTTTCACCTCTCTCCACTGTGAAAATTGCCCATTGACACCTACTCTTTGTTTCTTGGATCTCAATCAGTTCTCAATCCATAAGAGGACCTGCCCTCTTATCCCCTAACTGTGCAATTTTCTCAGCAGCCTTTGGTGAGGGACTGTGTCAAAGGCCTTTTGAAAATCCTCTGGTTCACCCAAATCCACGTGCCTGTTGACCATTTCAAAGAATTCTAAAAGATTTGTCAGGCAAGACTTACCCTTACAGAAGCCATGCTGATTTTCTCTCAGCAAGGTGTGTTCTATGTTTTTTAAGATTTTCTCTTGGATGAGGTTTTCCACCTCTTCCCTGGGACAGACATAAGCCTAATTGGCCTGTAGTTTCCTGGGTCCCCCCCTTTTCCTTTTTAAAAAATTGGTGTGATATCCGCTATCCTCCAATTCTCCAGCACTGGGGCCGTTTTAAGAGACAAGTTGCATATTACTGTTAAGAGATCTGCAATTTCATTTCTCAGTTCCTTAATAACTCTTGAGTGGATGCCATCTGGGCCCGGTGACTTATTGATCTTCAGTTTATCAATTAATCCTAAAACATCATCTCTTTTAACATGTATTTCATTTAATTCTTTAGTCAAGAGGAGCCATTCGGGCAGTGGAATCTGCCCAAGGTCTTCTGTCGTGAAGACAGATGCGAAGAACTCATTTAATTTCTCTGCAATTTCCAAGTCCTCCTTTACCTCCCCTTTTCCTCCCTCACCATCCAGAGGGCTAAGCAGTTCTCTGGCAGGTTTTCTACTTCGAATATTTAAAGAAGCTTTTATTATTTCCCTTTATATTGCTAGCCATACATTCCTTAAATTCTTTCTTTGCCTCTCTTATCATCTTTTTACACTTCTTTTGCCAGAGTTTGTGTTCCTTTTTATTTTCCTCATTTGGGGAGGCCAAGTTTGCTCTGGTGTTGTACTATAACAGTATGATGAACCTTTTAGAGACTGAGTGCCCAAACTGCGATTCAAAACCCACTAATTTTTTGCAAAGTGCCAATACATCAATTAACCTGGATACAGATGGCTGTGAAGGGGTGATGTCGGGTGCCCACAGAAACGGCTCTAAGTGCCACCTTTGGCACCCCTGCCATAGGTTCACCAACACTGTACTATAACTTCTGTAACATATCTCAAAATATCCAACCTGAAGGATAGGTATGTGGGTAAATGGTCTATCGTGTTTCACCAGACACAGACAGAGAAGAGGTGATACTTGTCCCAAAGTATGAATAGGAACACAAATAAGCTTTTTTTTCTAGAACAATTTATTTTTAAATTTTGAGATTTTTTTTAAAAAAACACTATTGATATACATACAGTATGGTATATTGTAGAAATAATAACCTCTGTATTGTGTCAAATGACTCGCTGATGGTTTCTGGAAGTTTTGCAGAAATATAGTACTGACATATTACTAACGAGCCATGTATTCCACAGAGGACTTATGCTTTTTGGAAGAAGCCAGCAATGCAACTGATTTATAAGCCCCACCAAATCAGAATCCTTGATCCTGCCATTACCAGAAGAACAGCACATGATTTGCTTCGTTTGCCCACCAAGTTCTCCAAACGTGAAGTAAGTATTCTTTTTACAAAAGTGGTTTCAGTAATGCTGGCTAGGGAACACAAGAGTTGCTCTGGATGATACTCAGAAACATTTCTTTCTTTCAGTGCCCATAACCCTCCTATCATCCTTGCCATTTCCCACCAGGGAACTTCAAAAGGCCCTTCCACCACTTTCAGTGTATCCCCACAACAAATCCATTTAGTAGTAAGCTAAGCAGAGGAGACCACCAGTCAAAGGTCATATGTTGATTTGAAGGTGTGTCTCCATAATGCAGACGTGACTCTTGTCTGGTGGCTCACCCACAGTATTACATTATTAGTGAAATAACTGTGTCAGTGTAAAATATTGGTTGACTTTTTTGCTGCTGTTCTTCTGTGTGAAAGGCAATTCTGTAAATATGATGAAAACACCTATTTTTCTTTCATGAATTATTGCATGTAGTATGTATGGGAGAACAGTGGGGTTTATACATGTTAACTGAGGTGGCTATCCTAGCATTTTGTAAGCTAGTAAAGAAGTCCACAAAAGTTAAAGGCATTGCTTTCCTCCCATGTCTGCTCCGAGTCATTTCATGATGCGTAAGTTGTTTGGAATGGTCAACTTGTTATCCAGGCCATAAAAGTCCTTTGTCTTACTCATTTTCCTACTTTCCTTAGAAGTCCTAATGAGTCATTCCTGGATCTCTAATCTTGTTTGCTGTGATGTAGAGACACTGGGAACACTTCCTTTAGAATGGAGTGTTAGTACTTCATATACATTTTTCAGGGAGCTTTCCAGGAAGTTAGGATTAAATTGCCACTCTTGGGGTTTCTGGTAGCACTAGATGTGGGGATGGAATTGGGCTAAAAAAGTACAGGTATGGTGTGGTGTTGCTGGGGCCATTAAAGGCCCCCAATGCTCCATCGCACCCACTTGTCTTGCCTGTCTTGTTTTGCTTTACACTGCCAGTCATGTTGCCAAACCTTTGCTCTTATTTCTCTGTGCAATTGCTGGGGAAACTAAGGCCATCTCAGAAATGGGCACTTGCTGTTCAAGAGAAATTTTAGGCCTTGCCTTAAAGAGATATCTGTCAAATCACTATTTGTATCATAATTACTTGATAGGTTAAGTTTTTTGATTGGTTGTCTGAGCTTTAACAGATTTCTTAAAAGGGGAGTTGGTTGCTTTTACTTCTCTATTTTTAAATATTGCATAAATAACAATGTAACTAACTAATGGTTTCTCATTGAAGGGAGTTACTGTTTGATTAAGCCAGTGCACACATACATGGGAAGCTTTGTGAGATATGGTTAGAAATGTAAAATCCAGCTGGATGCATTTTATATTGCCATTCCTCTTCAATGCCATCTTTTTTGGACCTGATTACAGTACCCCACTATAGTGAACATACTGTTTACCATAAGCTCCTAACCATTAACTCCTAGCCACATCTTTTAAAGTTTGTTCCCTGTTATAAATAAATGAGTTAAAGTTATAAATGAATGTATCTCCCGATTAGAAAAGTTGTCACTGTGGTGAATATTCTACCAGTAGTTAAAACAGATGCTAAGATCATCAGGAAAGGCTTTTTCCTTGGTCCTGCCATGCTCAGAGTTGCATCTGATGAGGACAATGGAGGGGGCCTTCTCTGTTGCTGCTCCTGTACTGTGGAACTCCCTCCCACTGGAGGCCAGACTTGCCCCATCTTGCTTTACAAGCAGGCAGACGGATAATGAATGCCTCTGTTAATTTAAAAAAAATGGTTAACGAAATGGAATGTCCCAGAATAGGGATGTTTCCATTAACTAAAAATTCCAATGGGTTGCCCCAGTTGACATCTTTCTGGTGCACCCCATTGGAAACTGGCCGGTGAGAATGAAGCCCCTGGCCAGTGAGGGAGTGGCTTCATTCCTACTGGGCAGAGCGGCAGATTGGGCAGTTCAGTGCCCAGTTCGCCACCCAGGAAGGTTTGAATGTCCCGCTCTGTCTGCTGACAGGGAAGTTCAGACCTTTTCCAGCAGCTTGAACTCAGGAAGGTTTGAACTTCCCAGGCAGCAGGCAGAGCAGGAAGTTAAACCTTCCTGAGCAGTGGACCTGATCCGTGGTTCTGTCCAGCCACAGGGGGTGGTGTGTACCACATCGGGTGCTGCATCGCTCGGCCCACCGCCCAGGAAGTTCGAATGGCCTTTATCCAGCTGTTTGAACTTCCCGGATGACGGCACTCACTTTCCAACACCCCGGGCTTGTAGTGAGCAGTGGCAGGTGGGTCCTTACCCACTCCAGAAAAGAAAGCACCAAAAAAGCAGGTGCCTTCTTTTTGGCAGTGGGTAAGGACAAGCGCGGTGGGTGGGGGTGGGTGGGATGAAAGATGCACCCGAAATCTGAAGGCACTTGCGTCTTTTATTCCCCCCAGACTTGTAGTGAGCAGTGGTGGGCAGATTCTTACCTACTCCCAAAAAGAAGGTACCCAGGAGTGCGTTAAGCCCTGTCTGCTGCCCCTCTCTATACCACAATGGGGACCAAAGTCGGGTGATGCCACCACCACCCGACTTTGCTCCCCGTGGTGGTAGCTCCATTTCCCTCACTGGGATCAGGCACCCCAAAGCTTCCCCACATTACTGGGTTTGGCATTGGGGCACCTGATCGAACACTTCCTTTCCCCCGCTGGGCACTGCAGCAAGGGAAAGGAGGTGACTGTCAATTAATCCGGCTGCCGGAATGGATTAATTGGTTTCCCATTCATTTAAATGTGAAACCACGTTTCAGATAACATAATTTTCGCTTAGCATAATGCCTTGGAGAAAGAACTAATCACATTATCCGAGGTACCACTGTATTTGTTTACTTATTTTTCTTAGCTGTAATATTACATTTTAATGACATAAATTTACTCTTGGCTTTGTTCTTAGCTTTAAATATTGTCCTCAGTGTGTGAACAACTGTTGTCTACAGATTATATACTGTTCTTCAGTGTTGTAAGCTGCTTTGAGTCCTTTCCAAGGAGAAAGGTGGGGTAAAAATATTTTAAATAAATAATGCTTTTCAAATTAGTACCAGTGCTAAATCTCCCCAAAAGAAAATCAGATGAAACAAGCAGATCCTTAGTAAAAGTTTGAAATTCTGGACTGGTACATTTACAGCTTCCTGGAAATGTGGGACACCTGATGTTAGGCCATATAAAAAGGCATAGGTGTCTGTAATATAGAACTTTTATATAAACTTTTCATATAAACTTTTAACAGCTCCTGGAAAATGTTTATATTGTGCCCACTGATCCACTGAAAATGTTTTACAGTTCTTAAACTTTACAAGTTTTAGTGCTTTTAAAGTGTAATTAGTAAGGCTGTGTTTCATTTGTATTGGCAGCAGCAGAGAAGGATGAATGCTTTAAGTACACAGTTTCTTAACAAGGAAGTCATTGAAAGACCGACAGTTACTACCACTTTTGAAAGTCATGCCTTTTGAAATCCAGAGTGCATCCAGCTTTCTTGATTTTATGATGGGTGTAGTGTTACTTGCCAGGAAGTAAACGTGATTAAACAAAAGCAGGTTTCTAAACCTTTAGGGTCAGACTCTCTGTCATTTATACACCTGCAAGGTTCCCAAGCCATTAGAAAAATCACATTTTCCCTTCCACAATCTCCGGTCAACTGGCAAATTGGCTTTCTCCAAAGTGTTGTCAGTGGGAAAATATCTTCATTGGAAAGAACTAAAATGCCACAAAACAGTGGGCAGTTCTCTAGCCAAATTCTGTGCATTGAATCTTAAGAACTTCTTCCTGTTTTTATTGTTTTGTTCACTGCTTCATGTTGTGTTAGATTCTTACAAAGATGTTACTCTACAGTGGCTACGGTATAGCTGATTAATACAACATAAAAGTTTCCTTTCTTGCTTTGGGGTAGTTGTATTAGACTGTTGCATCAAAATTGGCAAAGAACCTTGTGCTTTATATAAACTACTACTACTACTACTACTACTACTACTACTACTACTACTACTACTACTACTACCACCTTCTGTCGGACACAGTTGCCGGGTGTTGAGCTGGAGCTGGATTTCTCCAATGAGCAAGTTCTTTCCAAGAGCCTAGAATGACTGGAGATTTATTATTATTATTATTATTATTATTATTATTATTATTATTATTATTATTATTATTATTATTATTATTATTATTATTATTATTATTATTATTATTATTTAGCACATACTTTTTATTATTATTATTATTTAGCACATACTTTTGTGAAGTGAAGCGAGATACAGTCAGTCCATGGAAAGAGGTAGAGCAACTCACTTAATTTAAAGCTCCTTCCTGTTTTGCTTCTTTGCACCCTCTGAAAAGCACCCAGCTGCCCCCTGGGGAGTCACAGAGAATCCTTGCAAGTTGAAAAGGGCAGCTTTTCTGAGGGCACAAGCAGGGCCGTGGAGTTGGTAGATAAATGTTCTGACTCCGACTCCGACTCCTAAGTTTTTTTGTACTTCCGACTACCCGACTCCTCTGTATTAATATTATTATAAAACATGATTTCCCTAGTAGAATCCCATAGTAATGTTTAAAGTTTAAGCTAACGATCGGAGTTTACAAGTTTTTATAGCCTTAGCTGAATGACAGCTTCAGTCTTGAACTATTGACCCTCCATTCCCTTCACTTATACAAGTGTCTCTAGTCCTGCAAAAAACATATTTATTTAATCCCTTATCAGTGAGAAGCTAGGTTACCCATGGGCGCTGCGTAACAGCAGAACACAACACTATGGCAAGTATAAGTATTGCTGCTCCTAATTGTGCATTGCGTGCCGTATAGTGAAGCACATGAAAAGCATGCTTCTTCAAGGGCACTTAATGTGTTCGTTTTGCGGTTACGTGAGGCACTGCATGCATTGGTCTTTATTCTTACAGTAGAGAAGTCATTAATTATAACTTTTTGTGAATTGGGACATTTAAACTTGGTTTTTTAAAAATTCCAATCTAAATTTAGTAGGAGTCGGAGTCGGAGTCAGTGCATTGTTTGCTGACTCCGACTCCGGGTACCCAAAATTTCCTCCGACTCCGACTACTCAACTCCGACTCCGACTTCACAGCCCTGGGCACAAGGAAATAGCACAGGAGGGGCATAGGAGCCAATGACCTATGTGCAAACTTTTACTTTTTGACCACTCCCCCTTCTGTAATTCATCAAGGGGAATTATGGGACAGGGAGTGGGTTTTTCTCTCTCCTGAAAGCCCCATACTTAATAGTCGAACTACATCTCTCATCAACCCCAGCCAGCTTAACCAATGGTGAAGCCTGTGGGGGGTTGCAGGCCAGCAGTAATATCTGTCCACTTTTGATCCATTGTTGGGGAGTAGGAGTATAGTTTGGTCTACCGTTCATTGGGACTGCTTGTGTATAGCTCACTTGAGAATCCAGTGCTTTTCTTTTTAGAATTTATATTGTGTTTTGTTTGATTTTTAGAAACCCAAGCATCCCACCACTGGACTAATCGCGATTGCTTTTGCATTTCAAATATGCAGTGAAGTTCACCTCGCAGGCTTCAAGTATAAGCTTGAGGACCGAAACAGTTCTTTGCACTACTATGGCAATGACACCATGTTTCAGATGGCTCAGGTACTACTTTCTTTTCTAACCCATTACATGTGCTTATTTGGTTGCTTTTGATGAGGTTGCATCTTGTGTTGGCTGCACAAGAACAGGACCTGTTTCCTTTAGGTAGAGCTTTTCATTATATCCATCGTTGCTGTACAGTAGTCCTCTGTAACCTATCCTTAGAGTTTTAGAGAATTCTCCAGTCCTCAAAAGCAACTCTTGTAAGGTGAGAAGCCTGCAGTAGGCTGGGGACAATGGCAAAAGTGTGAGCTGTGTCTTGTTTGCATGAAGGCACTGTCCTTAATTGCAAAACCACCAGTGAATAGGTTCCAATACTTTTATTCTCCCTGGTAAAAAATGCGAACAAATTTGACTGACTTTATTATTGCTAAAACTTCACTGGAGTTAATTTTGGAGCCAATCCCATCCAGCTGAAATCTTGTTATGCCACTCTGCAAGCTAAATGGAGATGCTGTCATCAGGTACACGATTTTGTCACTGATTGTATGTGCCCTGAAATCACCCGTGGTAAACTTCAATCAGCGGCAATTTGTTGCTGCTCCTACCATCCCTGTTTACACCCACAGAGCTGCCGTGATGGTTCAGCCAACTTGCGTTGGCTTTCATTCCCCTTTTCTCCTTTTCCCACCGCAAATAACGACAAGCATCCTGATGAGTTCCAGGGTTCAACATCCACTGCTACTTCATCCAAACTAATGTCAACATTAACAGTCCCATTTAGCAGCCCCGTCCCTCCCAATGGCACAAGAAAGGGCTTCGTTTCTTGTTTCCCCGAAAGAGTTTCTTTAACGTTCATATAGAGTCTTTCATCAGGTAGTAACTGATCACCCAAGGCCTTTTGCATGGATGTTCAGACCTTGGGGAATGCAATTGAGGTGAAGGGGGGGGGCAAGGGAAGATAGCTCTTCAGGTTTTCTCTCTCTCCTCCTCCTCCTCTCAGTTTCTTTGTGTGGGATCATTAATTTTTTCCATGGATTTTCCATCCAATACAATTCCCTTCCTAGTGGTAAAGGTCTTCTCACTCTGCAAAAATCCACCTGACCCGCTTCTACCTCTTTTCTTCCACCACTCCTCCTCTTCCACTCTCCAACTGCCTTTTCCAAGGACCAAGGTGGGGTAAAAATGCTTAAAAATAAATAAATAATAAACAACAGCCTAGCTCTGGCCTCCTCGTCCTTGCTAACATACTTGACCTCCTCCTCTCCCTTACATTTCCAGGAGATGCTGTCCTCTTTCCTCATTCCACTTTGGGCCTCTCTATTTTCTCTCTTGGGTCTTCTGTTTCTTTTTTTAGCCGCAGTGTATCCTTTTCCTGGTGGTTCCTGAGTTTCCTCTCCCTTGTCCTACTCTGACGTCTCTCGTTTTCTTTGAGGGAGGGATGGAATTCCGATTTGGAGGTTCACCAGCCATTTCTCTAAACCATGGCTTACACTTTAAACTTTGAAAAGCTCAAACCATGATGTGAGTCCTTAAGTATCCTTGATACAAACTGTGGTGCCGCACTGTATCTGAATCTAGCCAGTATGTTTTTGCTGTAATATTGTGAGTGTAGGGAGAAGGTCGAAAGTGGGTTAAAGGCCTCTAAACCTGACTTGAGGCTATTGTAGCACTTCAAGTGCATTATGTAACCTCAAGCAAACTTCTTTAAGGTCATACATGAGAAGCATAATTTGGCTACGGTGGACTTTTGCTTGTGTGCTTTGTAGCACTGTTATTCGGGTTGACAGGCTTCTGCATGAAGTAGTCCTTGATGTACTAGGATGTAGAACCACATATCTCTTTGAAGCATCAAATTAGTACTTTCTTCCAATAATGCTAAATATCAGTCAACTTTCTTCCAATACTTTCTTCCAATACTTTCTTTCAATAATGCTAAATATCAGTCAACCCTAGATTCAGTTCAAGGCTGTATGTGCATTGTATGCGCTACTGTCCCTTTTCTTTTAGGGAATATTGACAGTGACAACAGCCACTGATCATTTTATGCAGTGCTTTGCTGTATTATTGTCAAATCTTGGTGGCACCTTTAAAGACTTAGATGTTTTATTGGACAGAAGTTTTGGGGGGCTGCAATTCATGAAAAGCTTTGCCAAATAAAACTTGAAGGTGCCATAAGGAACAGGGCATTTTTCTTATTTACTAGGAAGTAGAGATGGGCACGAATAAAAAAAATGGCATTTCGTTTGTTGTTTATCGTTTGGAGGGTCCGTTTTGGTTCGTTTCCATTTTTCGCGAATTTTTGCAAAAAATTCGTTTTCATTTTCATTCGTTTCGTTACCATTTTGTTACCATTAATTTAAATTTTTTGTGATTTTTTTTTGGATTTTAAGCAATTCACTCATATTGCAGTAACAGAAACGAAACGCACGACAAAATTTCTGGTGTTTCTGTTCGTTTCATTTCATTTTAGAGTCAAAATTCGTTTGTCGTTTCATTACGTAACAAAACAAAAAACAAAAACAAATGAAAAATTGTTCATTTCGTGCCCATCTCTACTAGGATGGTATACATTTGCATGCTTTCCTGAGCTGAGCAGCAGCCCTGTTGCCATGTTCTGCATTTCTTTGGCTGCTATGCATTGTATATCTCCTTCAGGTGCATAGTGGCCAAACCAAAAAGGGGAAAGAGGGAACTGATGACTTATTCTTCTGGATTTAGTTTTCGTGGCGTGGCAACAATTGCAAGCCCCTTGTTCCTGTTTTATCTAAGTGGAATTTGAGGAGGCTTAACTTTCACCTTATTTAATGCCAAGATTAGAAAACACAACCCTTTGCTATTTTCTTTATTTCTAATTTCTGTGTCTTCCTCCCCCCCTGCAGAATGAATACCATGACATTGCTGCCGAACAGCGCTTTTTGAAGGAACTCTTGGACCGTAAAATCATAACCAATTTGATAGAAGAATAAAACTAGGAGGACACTGACTTTTTTTTATAAACTGATTTTGAGAAGTAACTCTCTTATGAGGAGGACTTTTATTATTGTTGTTATTTGAAGTATTTATAGCTATTTGCCAAGATATTAAAAGAAGACATGTGAAGATCATGTTATATGTATAAATATATATATATTTCTATATATACCTCCAAAGTGTGATCCAGCAAAGGAATGTCTTTGCCTCAACTACATTCTTGGCTGGCAAGCAAGCACTAAGCAAGCACCATAGTTAACTGAAACGAAATTATTAAATAATGTAAGAAGTGCTGGAAATGTTTATGAATGGTATCTTTCCATTCAATAAGAGAACAGATGTTTTCACATATGGTCATGTAGCAGCATAACAATGAACAGCATAGATTTGAAGTTAATCAATAAATTGGGTACCCTGATGTTATTAGAGCCACGTTAATCTAATTTACACATGTTGGCTGTTTTACTCAGCTGATGAAAATGTAACAGAAGAATGATGGAGTAATGCAGTTGGTTTTTCACAGGAATGTTGTTTTATTGATATGTGTTGTGAGTAACTCTGTTGGGCTGATGGTTGCTGATATTTCTGAGCTTTCTCATGTGTGTTCAATGTTCATGTAAGGAAAAAAGCTGGGTGTCCCTTGAAATAGTGACACTACAGGAGAAACTAAAGCAGTTCTGCTCTGCAAGATCTACATTTCAAAGCAAAGGGTTCTTCAAGAGTGTTTTTCTGATATCTGCAAGACCTGGTTTTGAATGCTTGGTTCAAAGCATGGAGGTCATTGAACAGATAAATGTTTATTTCCACTGATAAGCAGCTCAGAACTGCTCTGCTTCACTGCCACAGTATTGCTTGTGATCCATAATCCATGCAAATACAGCCATGATATCCTCCCTTTGAAAAAAACCATCCCCTCTGTCCCCTATTAACATTAGCAGCTAGAATGTTATCTCTGCCTATGGGCAAAACGCAGACATGATATTCTTCAAATGAGGTATAATGTCTTTATGGACTAAGTTAAAAAACTGATTTAAAATATTCTAGGCATTCCCCTCTTGTGGCCGACCCCTTTTGCTTGTCAGCTGCAAAGCAGATCAAGTGAGTTGAACTCATTTTCATCCCCTCCTCTCATGATTATATTTGATACACCCAGTTATGTGAGTCCCCGCCTGCTATGTCGCATGGTGTGGCAAGCAGCCAAACTACTGTAACCGAAGGATCTAGAAACCTGTTGATTTCTGCTGATTTTCAGAATGTTTTTACATGTCTGTGTCCTTGCCCCAAAGAATTAACAGTATTTGTGGGCATTGTAGTACCTAGATCCAGTTCTAAATTTGTTTTGCACTACTTATACTTGAAATATCTAGACGATGAAATACCAACTCTTCCGCATCATGCTGGACTTTTGTTGAAGGCACAGGTCAAGAGTCAGTAAAAACAAAGTCTGAAAAATACTGTAACTTTCCAAAGAGCCAATTGGAAAGTTTGGCCCAATTTGCTTCTGCCATCCTCATTCATATTTAGAAGTGGTAAGTGAATAGGAAAAAAAGCACCTGTGTATGTGATTACTGAATCTCTCTAGCAAATGCCTTGTCTGAATTTGGCCCTAGAAAATACCCCATATTAGAAACTGCTTCTAAGTCTTCTGCCAAGCCCACCTAATACCTACTTGTTCACAGATTCAAATTCTTCTTCCCAAATATTTAAGCCAAAGATCATAATTCTTGATCCCATTCTGCTTCCCAAGGAAGATGGTCCTAAATTTCTAGATCTATTAGGTTTCAGCTTTAGTCCCTCTTTTCCAATTAAGTAGAGCACTTGCTGTAAATATGTTAATGTTTCTTAGCCTGACATTTTTGATTTATGGTCCTATAAATTAGTTGTTTCTTTGTGGTGGATACACACATCTTGGGGGGGGGGATTTCTCCCTTTCCCAGAGGTACACAGATAGCTTATTCTTATGGGGTTTTGTGGGCAGCAAATGTGATAGCGCTCTTATAATGCTTTCTGGTATTGATTTCATTTTGCTGTGAAACAAAACGTGACATGTTTAGGTTAGTGTACTTCTCTTTGTTCCCAAGATCTAAAGGGAACAAAAGGATCAGTGATCCAAAACATATCTGAACTTTTTGCTGATTTGTATGCCATAGCCCTTTCCATCTGCAGTCAGTGAACAAAACCCAGTACATTTTTAATTCTAGATTTTTATTAACGCATCTAAAGACCTGTCTTTTATTGAGGACATCCTCTTAACTGACATATTGATAGAAACCATCCTGATTTGTTTGACTGTTTTTCTTTTAGTTTTGTACTGTCATGTGAATTCCGCAGTCAAGCAATCACGGTTATATAGTGTAGCTTGATACAAAAGATGGCAGGGCTCTTGAAGTATACAGAATATGAAATTTTAAAAGACAGAAGTCTGTGCAGATGTCTTCACTTGTGGCAAAGTTGTAAGAGCCCTGTACTGTTCTGATTTGATCACTGGCCCACCACATGCAGTGTCCAAAGTAGGATTTTCATTTATCCAGACAAAACAATACAATTCAAGAGGCTTTCTTCCGCTAGTCTAGAACCCTGCTAGACTTCCTTGTGTTATTAACAATAAATCTCCCTGTATAATCTAACAGTATTGCACTCAAAGTGTACTTATTTCCTGAAATGCAGGAATTTTCAAAGTGAAGTAATGTCAGGTACAACATTTGATAATGCGTTCTACCATATAACAATTTAAAGTTGCTTCATGTACTCTGACTTTTATTTTTAATTTAAACAGATGCTGGGATGTGTGGAGGGAAAATATATAGGCTCAGGTTTTCCCCCCTCTTGATTTATTTTCAGTAATCAGAGCCTGATACATTAAGCCTACTTGGGGAGAAAGTAGTGTAATTATTACATTACTATGAGCCTTAAATGTTTTTTTTTAATCTCCAATAATATCTTACATGATGTAACATTTAAAAATGTAGCTGTTTTATACTTTTATGTACAGTTGGGGGGAAGCAAATTCATTTCTTGGCAACATTCTTAACTTTTCAATTTTGTTCTGTTTTGATGTCAGGTTTTCAGACCCATTGTTACTGTTTGTTTAATATGGAATTTTAATGTGAATATAAAGAGACTTATTTTTGTTATAATAAAAAAAATTAAATTCTACACCCGCATTGTTGGTCCATTTGAAAATAACCAGAGAGTATTAAGTTACACCTCAGTGTTGCTTAGCAGCACCCATATGCTGCAGATAATATGTCTGAGTCTTCTTTTTCTTAGAGCTTGTCCCACTTGGTGGTGGGGTCCGCTATTCTTATTTGTGCCTTACATTTGGCACAGTCATGGGCAAGGTCTGGGTGAAACAACATGGCTGATGGTAGTACAAAATTATACAGTAAAGAAGTCCCTGCACAGTGAAAAATACATAGGCTTCTATAATCAATTAAAACCTTACACTGGCTTTGAAGATGCACACTTTAACATAGTGTATTCTCAGCTCTACTGTGTATCATGGATCTTAAGCCACTGTTTTAAAAAAAGTATTTGAAATATAGGTTTATATATAGGTTTATATATCCTAACCTGTAGGAAAGAACTCTTGCTGACGAGGCCATGCATACTGCCTTGTCTAGCTGTGTGTATGGGTCGGGGGGAAGAGTTTAGGAGGCTGAGGGGGGCTGGGTGAAGGCTAAACATTTTATGGGCTCTTGCACCACCATGGGGACTGAAAACATGTCCCTATTATGTGTATTGTAGTCAGTGCTGTGTGTGAAGTAAGCCCAGTAGGAATGGTGGAAGCATCTACAGCTGTTGGGCACATTTTGTTGCCTGCCTGCCTGGCAAGACTGAGCATTTAATCTGGTTCTGTATTGCCAGGTTACCCAAACAGTCAATTTAATCTAGCTGCTGGAACCTTATTTACAAGCCCTTGTACCCCATTCTGTAATCAACAGGTCAGAAAAAGTTCTAGACCAGACTCCACATTTTTGCTTACTCCTCTTGTCCCTGTGATATCACCTTTATCCACCCCTTGGTCTTAGGTTTTGTACTCAACATCTCAGGGAATATTTCTTCCAAACATGTTCCATCATCTTCCCCCCCCCCCCCCGTTCATTAACAAGTGGGACTTAGGAGAGGCCCCAAGAAGCTAACTTTGTATTGCATTAGTAGCTGCACACAAAGGGGGTTGAAGTTCTACATATTCGAGTAGGAGGCAGAATGTTGTGTGTAATTAAGAAAATGAGTTGCCGATCAGCATCCCGCAGAAGGTGTTTTATGGTCTCAGTCCACATAATGGAGCTATGCTGGATGAGCCAGGAGGGAAGCCTGAGCCCTGGTTTGAAGTGTGCCACTAACGGAGCTTATTAGAGAGCTGTGTAATCTTGTATGTGTCTGTAAAGGAGGGAAGATGTGGATGTGAAACGTGCAATTTCCACATTAGGCACCAGTCACAAAGACCACTGATGCTCACAATGTCATGCTGCATTTATGCAGATCTCGGGTGGAGCTATACAGTACTTGGAATGTAGTCAGTGACATGCCATTAAGTTGGTTCTGACTTGTGGAGACTCCTCCCAGGGTGTTCAAGGCATATGTGTGTGTTGTGTCATTACAGTTGTGACCAACTTTCCGTGACCCCATGTCCATGGAGTTTTCTTGGCCGGAATACTGGAGCGGTTTGCCAGTTCCTACTCCAGGTACCTACAGCGCCTGTTATTCCCTGGTGGTCTCCCATTCAATTACTAACCAGAGCCGACCTTGCTTAGCTTCCGAAATCAGGCGAGATCGGATGCGCTCAGGGCATCTAGGCAGCTTTTCAAGGCATATACACTGGACCCTTGTATAACAAATGGTTTGTTTAGCATAAATCTGTACAACCTAAAAAATTCCGGAGATAGGGGAAATTTGCTTAACAGAATTGCCTATGGGGCGAATCCGTACAACATAAAAATGGTCGCGATTAGGGATTAATCTGTTTTCGATGCATTCCTATGGGAAATTTGTATAAAAGGAAATCTGCTTAACAGAATTTCATTTGGAACAAATTAATTCCTTTATGCAAGGTACCACTGTACTCGAAAGTAATGTATCATTCTTCTGGGTGCTCTGAAACTGTGTAGCTTGTGGGAGGCCACAAAGGGCAGCCTGTCACCTGGAAGGTGGCCAGGGGGGGTTCAAATTCCTGACCTCCATTTCCAGAGCCAGGTACCCCACCCTAGAGTGCTCTAAAACATGTGCAACCTATGCAAGTATAATAACCTGCCATTTTCAGACCTTCCCTCCAATCAGTGGACTGCAGCCAGCTAACCAGGTTCTGGAATGACCAAGTATAGCCTTGTTGTTCTGTTCACATGATCGTAACTGCATGGGCAGCAACCATCCAGACTGAGCTTCTGTGGCAGCACAGCAGTGAAGCCAGCAAGAGCAAGAAATAACTACACTGGAAAATGGTGGTGAGCCATACCGGAGTGTTTTCAAAGTGTGCCCATGATGACATATTGTTAGGGCTGGGTTTCGGTATTGTCCAACCACAGATATTGGAGTTTTTAGATACCCAGGGATTGCTATATTTCTACAGTGACAAAAAAGAACAATGTGTGGAAACATTTTAAAAAGATATTTAATAAGATCTTTTACAATCAGTACAAAAAAAATTAAATACAAAATTATCTGCTATTTTCAACTCTCTCATATCTTTGTTACAGCAACTGTTCCAAGATATAACGGTTTATAATATGACTATTCCTCTCAGTCCATTATGAAATACTTGATTTTTAGCACCATGTATTTATTGTTGCTGTCTTGTGCTGATGTTATATTATTGCATTAAACACTGTACTTAAATAATTGAAATAATGCCAGTTTTAGTCCACATTTTTGAGTGTGCACAGACTTTTCTATGTTACATATGGAAGCTTCAGTTAAAATGCAGAAGCTTGAAGTGCTTGATTTGTTTCAGGCTTTGAAATGCACATAAAACTGGAATGTGTAGCACAGAATTACATCTTTTTATTCAAAAACAACTCCTACCCTGTTGCTGAGAGAGAGGACAGGATCCACCACAATGCTAAGAGTAGTAAAGTTTATTGATTGCAGAAATGTTGATCCAACTAGATGCAGCGGTGGGTGACTTGGACAACTCTAGGGGCCAATTCTGTACCCTTGAGAACCTCCCACAAGGGTGCGGGACCTGTCAGAAGTCCTCCCCCAAAATAACATGTGAGTGGGTGGCAATAAATCTAATGCTTTTGAAAAAAGAAGAAGTATTTTTGGTTGTTAAGTGGAGTGTGAGGAGACCTTGGCCTATTTAAAAATAGGCCAAAGCACAGAGAGAAACTCCTTGTTCCCTGAGCTCCTTGCCCTCTGAAGATGCCAGCCACAGAGGCTGGTGAAACGTCAGGAAGAACTTCCAGAACATGGCCAAACAGCCCGAAAAACTCACAACAACCTTCGAGAATACATTGAATTGGCATTCCTGTCCAGGGGAGGACAGCTGGGACCAATGCCACCAACATCAACAACAAAACAGCCTGGGGAGAAGGCAGGTGGTTCCTGGACTCTCATTTTGCCCTCCCTTGAACTAGGGCCTCTCATACTGTATGTGCACCAGGAGGAGCATTAGAGGCCAAAGGATTAGTGCCTGCCTCTATGGCTGCCTAGACAAACTTGAACTTCACTGGAAGCGACAAAAGGAGAGTTTGTTCATTCACATCTTGAGTGAGTTGAATATGAAGAACAGACTGAAATGTGCAAATGCCAGAGGTTGGAAGAGTTACTTTGGGGGCCACAACTCCCCAAATCCTCCAGCAACATGGCTACATGCCATCCTGCCTAGGGAATTCTGGAAGCTGTGGTCCATAATTTTATCCGCTGTACAGAACAAATTAACAATAGCCAATATATAGGCATAGCTGTATATGTAATGGCCAGAAACCTAGCATTTATGTAAGTGCATAACTTATGGTGGCTAATTACATTTAAGGGATGAGGTTATGGGGAGTAGCTGCAGGATCTATATCTGACTAGGCATGGGGTCAAGTTGTGTATCTGTATTTGGTGCATTAGCTGCAACTAGCCACAGCTTGCTATGCAAATATTACATGAACACAAATAGAATTCTGGCTGATATTTGATCACAGCCACCTCCTTTGCTTTTTAAAGCAGAGCATGGACTGGACAGTTATCTTCTGTGCTTTGAAAAATGTTGATGTAGTGATCCACCTTCAGTTCAGAAAAATTAGGTGTATAACTGCTATATAATCCTGAAGCCAACATGGCCATGGCAGCTAGGAGGTCATGGGAATCAAAATCCATCGAGTAACTTTCCAAGCTCTAGGAAAGTGATGGCGAAGCTTTTAGAGACCAAGTGTCCAAACTGTGATTCAAAACCCACTAATTTTCCCCAAAGTGCCAATACAGCAATTTAACCTGAGTACAGGTAGCTTTGAAGGGGCGATGTTGGGTGCCCACAGAAAGGGCTCCGAGTGCCACTTTTAGCACCCATGCCATAGGTTCGCCAACACTGCTCTAGGAAAACCAGAGCAGCTGAGCGAAAGGGTAGATACTCTACTCTAGACAAAGTTTTCCTAAGGCTCTTGAGGAGTGGAATCCCTTTTGGGATATTTTTATGGCATTTCTTGGATTCTGCTGCCGGCCTTTGAAGGTATCACAACAAAGTATGGGGCATGTGTGCACACTTAGTTCCTTCCCATTGCAGGTGACAATCTGAGCTCACACAGCCCTGTTAAAATGCAGACAAAAGTGCTGGTCATGTTTTAGCAGAAAAGAGCGGGGTTGAATTTAGTGTATCCTTCTGCTCTCCGTACATGCTAATGACTGTCACTCCATGGGCAGCTCCAACTGTTAACACAGGCATCCATTGTAACAGAAATTGTAAAACTGACTCCCTTTGGAGTGCAGCCCCCAAAAGATTTCAGCAAAGGGAGTTCTGGAGGGTACAGTCCCCTCCTAAATCCATCCCAAGCCCTGTGTTTTTATCTGGGTCACAAGACTTTTGTGTGCCAAACTCCATGCAAGAGTATGATCACGTAGTTCTGCTACGTTTACATGCACAAGGTGCTCTAGCTTGCACCTTCTCATAGGCAAATGTACTCCAAGAGATACATGAGAAAGGTTTGGAATCATTTGCTCTGCTACCTAACATTAATTTTGTGCAAGGCAGCAAATGTGAGGCAAAGCTCCTGAATGTTTGCTAGCTATCTGATCCTTTACTGAATGAGCAGACAGAATGTGATACATGGAAAAAAAAACCAGCTTCAGTTCTGAGCACGTCAATCTACCAGTGCTTTATTCTAAAAATCAAAGAAATTAATTTCTGAAAAGCTTGTGGTTTGCAGACACAACAGTGTGCAAACATGTGTCATAATCCAGCTAAACATAACTTCTTTAATACCATAGGCTAAATCCAACTGGTGGCTCCAACTAGAAAGTAGACCTAGAACAGATGGGATTTCTTATTTGAGCGTCTGTACATTCTCTTCATTAAATGGGTATACACTTGTTGGAACTAACAATTGGATTGGAATGGTACAACAGAATTCAGAAAAATTACTTTTTTAGACCCCCTGTTTAAACTATCTTTCTTTGGACGCTTTCCCCACCTTAGGTGCAGTTGTCAGCAAAAAAAAAAAAAAAAAAAAAAAAAACATGCTGGAGAGGAAACACACAAAAATACATCCCTTTGTACAAGGGTCTTCTACTTTTGCTACCTCTATGTGAGCAGCACATGGGTATATATTTGGACTGTAAGGGCAAATATATATTATTTAGTATCATCATGTAGTTATGCATATTAACATGGGTTCCTGGGGAATAACAGTGGGACAGGGCTCATGCAGAGCCATCCTGCTGGTGGGCTTCCCACAGGCAACTGATTGGACACTGCAGGAATAGAAAGCTGAGCAAAGATAGGCCTTGAATCTGTCCCAGCAGGGCTCTTTTTATCATGACTGGCTGAAGCCATTTCACTGAAGACAAGGCAGTGTCGTCAATATTTTTTTTGTACAACACTCAACAGCCTGGACATTGACTCTTGACTGGTGGTAAGACAGGAGCCTCAGCTGTCCCTGTGCTGACATAGGCAGGCTGTATGGCAGAAACAGTTCCCATTCACTGCTGGTCCCTTCCCCATCGCGCCTGCCACCAGAGGCAGTGACTCTACTCCGTATAATGGTAGGGCCATCCCTACATCTTAAGTGTGCTTTTAAGAAGTTTGATCCAATTCTGAAAGTAACTTTCTCCACTTGAAATGAAAGTCACCTACAAGTGCTTTTGGCTAGATCATGGTCAGGATCTTGGACCTGATTGGGACTCATGTTTTGATATCCATGATTCAAATATTGTATTCATTGCCATAGTTCACGGGCAAGAAAGCTCTGGTCTGCCATATATTTGGGATTTCTAATTCCAGGAATCCCAGTGAACATGTGAAAGGGATACAAAATTTCGGGGGTGGGGTTAGACCAGGTGACAATCATGACCATCTGGTGATTGCTAACTTGGACTTTACCCACATTTATTGGCTTTATATAACCACATAATCACTTTGTGCTAACCTTCCTCTACAGAGTCATTGATTTTTCTACAGTACATTCTACACTTTTATATTAAAAAAAGAACCCACCTCACACTGGAAAAACCATTGGGAAATTTCTCTTTGATTTTGATCAACTTGGTATCCTGTTGCCAGCAGACTCGGAAAGTTGTCCTGATCTACCATTCTTTTGAGAGTATACATTGGGAAGAAATGTCATTTAAAGACAATCAACATTTGAGGCAAGGACAATCTTTTGGCTTTTCTAGCAGTACTGCTGAGCCTACTTTATGTTGGCATTTTGCAGTTGCACCCAAAAAGAAAAATATCTCTAGAAATACAGTATTATAAACCAAGTCCTGTGTTTCTTTTCTTTTCTCTTTTACTGTTTCCCAATTTAACTGGATGAATCATGTCAACAAACCATTAGAAGGAATGGACAAAGGACAGAATGTCAACTCTGACTTGCCATATTTTTCAATGAAACAATGGCAACAAAGATGGACAATGTTCCATGTACAGCTGCAAACAGCTCCCAACAGGATTATCACCACCTTTCATTCTTTTTCTAAAGCTGTACATAATGTCTAATGCACTCATTGTATTTTACTGTTTCTACATGTTGGTCCGAAATAAAAATAAAAATAAAAATAAAAGGTAATTAAATGCATCTTTCAATGGTATAGGTTTGAAGTGCGCACACACAAAAATGGGTTTTCAGTTTGTCCAAGTGAGTGTTGGGTTTACATGGGATACAATAAATATCCTGAAAAAGATGAGTGAACATACTGCCCGGCATAGAGTCCTGCTGCCTGCTCAGATGGCATTTGGATATAAACTCTATCTCCTTGATTCAGCTGAATAACAGCACTTCCAGAAGCTTGGTCCAGGTAGCCCTTCTTGTATTCATCATACGTATACATCAAAGGCTCATTGTTCTTGAACAAAGCCACCCAGACGTTTCCCCCTTTGCAGTGCACATGGTAGGCAAAGTAGTAGATCCCAGGGATTTCACAGGTAAAGATGCCAGTTTGTGGGTTATAGTTCTGCCTGCCATTATACAGGAGCTTGTCAAACATCACAGGCACCCCAACCCGAGGGAAAGGAGTGGTGAGCTCGGCGGTGAAGGCTGGCATCTCAAAGGCAGCAGCACCGTGTTTGGCTTTCTTCCCCATGTAGCCATATGGAGTCTTCACTCCATCGAGGCCCAGACCCACCTCAGGCAGGTATTGTCCCATTGCGGGTGGTGTGGGTGGAATGATGAGAGGGGGCCCTGGAGGACCGGGGGGACCCGGAGGACCCTGGAGACCAGGCTGGCCGGGAGCACCAATGGACCCAGGCTTTCCAGGTGGCCCTTGCACCCCAGAGACACCAGGCTTCCCGACTCCCGGAAACCCTGGTGGGCCTGGTGGACCCCGTTCACCTTTTGCCCCAGGAAGTCCTGGAGGGCCAATGGGGCCACTGGGTCCTGCAATGCCTGGGATTCCAGAAGGGCCTTGGAAACCTTGAGCTCCTGGGATCCCAGATTCTCCTTTGGGCCCTGTGGGCCCCGGAGCACCAGGAGGACCTGGCAATCCTTTATGACCGGCTTCTCCTTTGGGCCCAATGGGGCCGGGCAAACCTCTCAGACCTGGAGGCCCCACCTCTCCTGTGAAACCAGGCTTTCCTGGGAAACCTTGTAAACCGGGTTCACCTTTGGGGCCAATAGGGCCTTGAGGCCCCATAATCCCAGCTTCCCCTTTAGGACCTGGGAACCCCATAGCACCCGAGGGACCCATTACTCCTGGCAACCCTGTTTGGCCTGGCTCTCCTGGTGGCCCACCCATGCCTGGTGGACCCACGTGCCCCTTTTCCCCTTTAGGACCAAGTGGCCCAGGAGGGCCAACCATGCCACGTTCACCTTTAGCTCCAGGGAAACCTGGCTTTCCAATCCCAGGCAGGCCAGGGGGTCCTGGTAACCCTGGCAAGCCTTGCTCACCCTTTCCACCGGGAAAGCCTGGCTGTCCCGGTATTCCATCCTGGCCTGGCTTTCCTATACCTGGAAGGCCAGGAGGGCCTTGAATTCCAGGAGCTCCCACTAATCCTAGTGGCCCCGGCTCCCCTGGAAGTCCCGGCTTTCCCATAGGTCCCTGGGGGCCTGGGAAACCAACCGTTCCTGGTTTGCCTATTCCAGGAAGTCCAACAGGACCTGGCGGACCAGGTAATCCAGGTGGGCCTTTTATTCCTGGCAATCCTGGAATTCCAATGCCTTTATCTCCTTTGGGACCTGGTGGTCCTTGTATTCCTGGTGTTCCTTTCATTCCTGGTTCTCCTTTTCCTCCGGGCTGTCCTGGCAATCCTCTGTCTCCTGGTTTTCCTATTCCAGGTAATCCGTGAGGTCCTGGTGGTCCTTGGGGCCCTGGAATGCCCATCGGTCCAACCTCTCCCTTTGGGCCCATCTCGCCTCTTGGTCCAGGAGGCCCCATTGCTCCTGGTTTTCCGGGCATTCCGGGCATTCCTGGTTTGCCAATCCCTGGATATCCTTGTGGGCCGGGTTTTCCTTTGGCTCCTGGCACTCCATGTCCTGGTAAACCTGGAGGTCCAGGTGGGCCTCTTGGTCCAGGCTCCCCAGGAGGACCCCGTTCCCCTCTCAAACTGGCGAGGGGAATTTCCGCTTTATGAGAAACAGAAAAAGAAAGAATTGAAAGTTAACCACCATGATATGTGCCAAGCAGAATGGAACAAGCCCTGGCCTGCATTGATAGCTGGTAAAGAACAGCATTTGAAAACCACTGGCCAGTAAATTATTGCCACTTCTAACTAGAATAGACCATCTGACTTTGCTGGATTGATCTAAAAGTTCAGGGAGGGAACTGTTTGTTGGGACCAGCAATAAGATACATTTTAATGGTTTCACCTCAAGCTGCAGATGCCAAATACAAGTTCTTACTTGTTGCAGTGGTGCAACAATCTTCTCCTTGTTCATTCCTAATCTGAAAAGGCACTCTTTCAAATAACATGTTGGAGCCTCTCCTCATCTCCATATCATAAAGAGCCCAGAAAGACACTAAAGCACTCTTTGGAAAGGGTCAGTGTCACAACATGCTAGGCGGGGCAATCAGTGAGCCATTATTCTGCTTGGAGAATATTGGCCCTATTTAAATAAAATTAAAATTAAAATTAAAAAATGGTCTTTTGCACAGATCCATCTTGAGTTTTAACGTAGCAAGCACAAAAGACCAGTGGAAATACCTTGTGATGGGTCAGAAACATTGCAAGGTGATTGCAAAGTTGTGTTCTGTAGGTGAAACACTGCTCAGGGTGAGGAACAAAGTCCTTCCCATTGTCCATTTACTTTGTCTGTCTGCAGCTGAAGGAGAGGAAAGCACTTTTTTCCCTATGGTGAGTTGTGTTCCCTGGATATAATCTGATGGGCTTTTCATGGTGTCAGTGTGTGGGACAGCAGCCAGGTAATTTAATTTTTTCAAGCGAATTTAAAGTATTTACAACTGAAAGCAAACTAAAAAGACAACACATTTAGCCACAGTTATTTTATCAATGACATATGAGCTCATTGCCACACATTTCCTTCCTTCCTTCCTTCCTTCCTTCCTTCCTTCCTTCCTCTTACTGACATTCAGTCTCTTCCCTCTCTTCTGCTTTCTTTCGGCCTTGTAGGAGTATTGTTTATTTGTTTGTTTGTTTGTTTGACTTATATACCGCACCATCCAGCAAGGCCACTCTTGCCAGAGCAGAGCTTGTGTGAGTACTGATTTGGACTGTACTGTATTTTCCTGAATACCCAGCCAGCTTGACCAGCCCAAGCAGCTGTGCTGTGTAATCAAAATGGTTCTAGCAGTTTCCCTCTCTGCTAGAAACCAGGCCTCTCCTAATGCTAAATGGTTCTTATAGGGTGACTGCATAGGCATTTAGTCCACTGTTTGGTTCACCTGCAGGGAAGGGCAGGTTTCCTCTGTTAACAATGAGACAGTGCATTTGCTAGAGTGAAGAAACCACACTCAGAGCCTTCCTACCTGCTCATTTCTGAGTCTGTGTCAGCAGTTACTCTTTTTTAGGGGCTGGCAGGATCATTCTGTTTTGGTTCCTTTCCAGAGTTCTTGTCTCTCTATGCTCTGTACTAATTATGTATGTAATGTATGATGAAATGCTGTTATGCTGTTGATTTGTGTCCATGTAAATTATCTGTGTATATGTGTAATAAGCTGTTTTGCTTTAAGTAAGCTCTGACTTTGTCTGTGCTTCTCTCTATGTAATTTTGCTTTAAGTAAGCTCTGACTTTGTCTGTGCTTCTCTCTATGTAATTGTTAAGTAAGTATTTGCTTCTGCTGGCAGAACAAATTGCAAAATACTCTGAGACTCCTTCAATACCAAGAAATCTCAAAATGATTTTTACACAGATGGATCACTATAATGTTGGGAAAATTCATTATCCCCCCCAGCAATGGCAAAGATTTACACTTAAACGGAGCAATATAGGATCTCATATTTTGAGGGGAAGCACAATGTTTCCATTTACCTCAACATGTGTTTTGGTATTTGCAAGAACAGTATTTGGGAAACGTGTGTAACGATCATAGTTAAACGGCAACAGTTTCTGCCCAATTACAACAATTCCCCCCCCCAAAAAAAAAACACAGAAGCCTCCTGTGGGTTGTTGTCTTTCTGGCCAGTCACCCAGTATTTCTGTGCTTGTCTTTTGTGCTTTGCCTGGCTTTCAGAGTGAGGAAATAATCTAGTGTTATGTCAAGACATTTTGACCAAACTGTGGAGGCCTCGCAAAAAGGAAGGAAGGAAGGAAGGAAGGAAGGAAGTGTGTTTCTCACACTGAAGATAATAAATCATGCAATGCTTAATAAGCTTTCAGTAGGGTGTTGGGATCGCTTGTTTTGTCAACCCAGAGGTGGATTTCTTCTTCTTCACAATTGTACTTTATACACTAACAAGTAAAGGTACCTATTTTCTTCAGTGAAATGACAGAGGGGATGGTAATCTAGAAAAAGGGTTGGGGGGGGGGTTGAAGGATGCTTTGCTTGCAAGTGTTACCTTTCTCCTTCTTTGAAAACCTTTCCTTTCCCAACATGGGGATCTGTGGGATTTCTTTTATATATTGAGGCACATATTCTTTCCCATAGGGAAGCTGCGGCCCCTCATTGCCCATATGCTGCATTGGCATGCCCTCTTTGCCCAAAGGCATGTGAGGTACTGGTTGTCCAAGAGGCTGATACTGCGGCACTTGGGGAGGCATCTGTTTGATCCCATAATAAGCACCCGCTTGGGTGGATCGTAGTAAACCAAGGCAAAGGGCTGCGATCACTGCCAGTAGCCACGTGCGTAAGAGCAGCATCGCCATAACCTGCAAGAAACAAAGAGACAAATAAATAACCACCACTGGGCATGCGTGTATTGGTGACATGTACGTTCCTCCTCTTCTCCAAGGAACTCGAAAGAGACTCCACACTGGTTCTCCCACACTCGCTTCCCCCTTGTGCCAGTCCTGTAAAATACAACATTTTCCCATCTATAAGACTATATTTTTGTCTAAAGTTGTTAGACTAAAAACTGACGGTTGTCTTATACATGGAAGTAAGCCGAGGAGAGAACCGCATGGTTGTGAAACTGTAATTTTGGGTTGGGAAATTGGGGGTTGTCTTATACATGGGGGGGGCGTCTTATAGGCTGAAAAATATGGTATGCCTGGCAGAAGAGAATGACTTGCATAGTCTGACTTTCTACTCAAAGAAGGTTACTAAATAGCAGTGTGCCTGACAAATGACAGCATTTAATGAGTTGTCATCTTGTTCATTATTGTAGTTAGATATCTTGTGTGCTCTTCCAACATATGCAATGTTCTAATGTGCTTTTTAAAAGTGAGTTCATTTCTGCACTTGGCAACTGAGACGTACCTTTGTATGCTGTGAATAATCTGCACGGTGTCTTGTGTTAGCAATATGCAAAATCTAATTGCTAGTTATACCTAAGAGTAGAACAATGAAAACAGTTGAGGGCTCACATTTATTCACTGAATCTGCTAACTCAGAGTAGTAATTCAATTTTGCCCATCCTATTTATATATAATTTTAATTACTTATCTTTATATATTGATAGGTCGCTAACATCTAAAGATTCTATAACTCTTTGGCCATACTTTAGATTAAATTGGCCGTTTGTGTTCTGACAGAAAGAATACTGAAAAACCTAGAAGAATCAACATTTCATCCCGAAGTAGTAAAAAGACAAAAAGATGGGGAGACTAGAAGCAATATTAGTAAACACCCACTAGGTGGAGGACTTGCTACAAGGCTCTAAAAGAGGATGGTCTTTAAAACAGGATGGTCTTCATGATAAACAGTAAGCCACTTTATAACTCCAATAAGTAATTATAGTCTACTATAATTATAGCATATTCCAATAATTAATTATAGTCTACTATAATTAAAATATATAGTATACTATAATTACTTATTGGAATTATACTATAGGTATTACTATAGGTCTGACTTCTCTTGAAATAATGGCAGATTTCTCCAGCAGTCAAACAGTGTCACAGTGTGCAATATCCTTGCACCTTTGAAAACCAGTATAAGACATTGGTCGGAGGCTCAATCAGAATTTGGAAAATCCAAGTTCAAGTCCCAATGAGACATGAAACTGCCCCCCAAGTAGATCTCTGTCTGACATATATCATAAGAAAGTTGCAGAGAGGAGCAAGGGGGGTGGGGAGCCATTCATGTACCCTTCCACTCATAGGAGGAAAGACAGGAAATAGTAACATGCCTGCTAAATGAATAAATTCATAGCATGCCCATGAAGAGGTTTTATGTTGAGGAAATAAGGTTCTTTCAAGGAGATAAAAATGTAAGCATAGACTAGGCATGTATCCCCCCGGTCACTTACAATCCTTTAAAAAATTAATAATAATAAAAATTAATTTGACAAATCGCTGGAAAAAGTGTTTCATGGAACCTATAAGTACAGTATTAAAATAGTGTGCCACCTTTTAGAAGAGCCTTGTGGTGCAGTGGTCAAATGCCCGTACTGCAGCTAAAACCGTGCTCATGACCTGGGGTTCAGTCCCAAGTAGCTGACTCATGGTTGACTCAGCCTTTCATCCTTCCAAGGCTGGTAAAATGAATACCCAGCTTACTGGGGGGGGGGAGCAATGTGTAGCCTGCATAATTAAATTGTTAACCACCCATAGAGTGCTTGAAGTGCTATGGGGCGGTATATATGCAGAACACTTTGCACATCATAATTACACACAGTATGCATTATTCAGTTGCAGTATTCAGCTTGCATCTCTTTAAAGTCAGCTGACTTGGACTCCACATATCAGACAAATTTGACCAGAAATGCATTGAAGAGCACACTCAATGGTTCAGGATTTCCCATTTCTCAAAAGTATACCTGGAATGTGAAAATGTTGCTCCTAGGCACACATATAACTATTTGCTAAAGATTAACAACAAACACTTGGTCCTATGCAACTCCATAGGAGAATACATCAGCTGGTTATGGTCTAGTTCAGCTCAGGCAAAACAGGCAGAGCGAAACAGTCAATGAAAGCCATAGAGTCATCACTTAATGCCTGAAGCCTGCCCCTCTTGATAAAATCAGTTACCTGTCAGGTTTTGCACCCGGTGATGGATGGAGGTACCAAGTAACAGTGAAAAAGCATCTACTTCAAAAGCGCATCCACCTCGGGTTAATCAAGCTGCCTCTCTCAAATTAAAATCAAGGAAATGTTTGTTTTCCTCAGAACATATGTGAATCTTGAAGTAATGGTGTAGAATACCAAATTTCTCTTCTCTTAAAATGGATGGAACCGTGGGGGAAAAAACTTGGGTTGGATGGAAGCCACTCAATAAGCCACAGACTGGTGTTTTCCACACTGACACAGTCCTTTGTGACAGCAGAGAAGGAAGTGTACTCAATGCCCTTGAATATCTACTATGGAAGGTACAGCATGTACTTTGAGGTACAGCGTGTCCTAGTATTCTGAAAGTTCTTCCATATGGATGCAAAGTTTGTTCTAAATCCCAGACTGCATTTTCAAGAAATCCTGCTTTGCCCAATACCGCCTGGGACAACTTGACTGTCCAGTCACTACTTGGGTTTGGGCATGTCTAGATAGAGGAAGTTGGCGCAGTCTAGTCTATGCTTAAAAATTCCTTATCTTTAGTGTGATCTATTTTTTTCCCCTCAAGTGATCCTTCCATGTCTCCCCACCCCCATGAGAAGGGTCCAGGCATATATATGGACTAAAAGAATTTGACCCCTTTTCAATTAATGACACTTCCCCTTCCCAAACCCTCATTTAGCAGGCCATAGCCACTTCCCTCTCCTTTCCTCCCCTCACCCAGTAAGTGACATAGCGCAAGACCAACCCATGCCTTTGGGTCCCTTTCAGGGGCTACTGTTTGTTTAGTTAGTTTGTTTGTTGTTTTTTGGGTGCAGGTAGGATTGCTTTGGTTTGATGCATTTCCACAACTGGTGATCGCTGGGATTGAACCAAAGCAGATAGCTTAATCTGTTACTTTCCTTACGCTTCTTTACAATTATTGGGAAACTGAACGCTTTCTCCAGCTTCCCTCATATAAAGGGAGAGAAAAGATTTTTTTCCAAAGCCCTTGTAAAGCAGCAACTGAATTGGAGCCCCGTGGCGCAGTGGTTAAATGCCTATACTGCAGGTAAAACTGTGCTTACGACCTGGGGTTCAATCCCAGGTAGCAGGCTCATGGTTGATTCAGCCTTCCATCCTTCCAAGGTTGGTAAAATGAGTACCCCGCTTGTGGGGGAGAGGGGGGCAATGTGTAGTCTGCATACTGTAATTAAAACTGTAAACCGTTCAGAGACTTCTTGAAGTGGTATGGAGAGAGATATAAGCAGAACATTTGGCTTTGATTTGCTCAGTAAACAAAAAATACCCATGCCACTTAAAAGTAATTTTTAAATAAAACAGGAATCACCCTCCTGCTCCTCTGTGGGGGAAGAGATGACGCCACAAGGAAAAGGGATCTTACTTGTTTTGTTGTTCTTTTCATTTTCCCATCCCCTTTAAAGGGAGGAAGTGCCAAAATGGGGTCCCACGAAGTGCAGTCTGGTTTCCTGCCCCCCAGATCACCTGATTCTTGCATAGGGGTGCAAGGATTGCCCCAAATGGCATACCATGCCTCAGAGTGACATGATTTAGGATGCTTCAGCCTGATTCAGCCCTTGACAATTTGGCTGCCTAGTCACCTCCTCTGTTTTCATTTGCCGATGTCAGCATTGCTAGGCTTTCAAAACATGGGAATACAATATCGTAATTCTTCAAATGTCCTTGCCTGACGAGAACAAAGCTTTTATGCACTATTTTAAAGCTGTCACTTACAGAATGGCTAAATTCAAGTAAGTATAAGACTTCTTATAATTTCATGCTAGGGCGCTACTGCTGATGGAAGAAACAGGTAACTGGGAAAGGTTTTAGTTAGTTTTGAACTAATTAAATCCTAAAAGTTAAATAAAAAGGGAGTGTGAACTATGTAGAACACAATAGCATGATAGATTTAAGATGAATCCTTTGTAGACCTTAGAAGTATCTGTTGAATCTAAGGTTTTTCCTTGCATCTTCTTTGTTCTCCTTCACATGTAAATTACTTCTAGAATTTTGAACCAGACTGTTAATTTACTGTTTTGCAAAGTGCTGACAAAGACTACCTGCCGAAGACTGTGGCTAATTGCAAGATGAGGATTAACTGCTGTGGTAATATTTAAAGCATCAAAAATGTCTTGATTTATGAAAGAATAATGGACTGTTGAAATGGGACAAAAGGAAATAATGCATATGATAATTTTCCGAAATTATACTATTCACACACTTTAACTTTTGAGAAAAAGCCCCTCAAAGCCCAGATGGCATTTTCCATTTCGAAAACCGCTGGGTGCAAAATTGGTAGCTCAGCGGTTCGAATCTCACGTGCCACGCAGCAGAGTGAGCTCCCGCTGTTAACCTAGCTCCCGCCAACCTAGCAGTTCGAAAGCATGTAAATGCAAGTAGATAAATAGGTACTGCCTATTTATACTAAATAGGTATGACGAGGGTCATCTTATACACAGAAGTAAGCCAAGGGGAAAACCGCATGGCTACAGATCTGTAATTTTGGGCTGGAAAAGTGGGGGTTGTCTTATACATAGTTGGAAAAATACAGTAATGGGCAATAGTAAATAATAGAACCAGCACTGCTTGGAAACACTATCTTTTGTATGATAATTCACAGATACCCCATGCCAGCCTGGCCACAAGAGAATAAAATTTCTCAGCCATGGAAATGAGTCATGTAACCGTCAATGTACCTTTTTAAAGCATAGCAATGAGGAATAGCTAGAATCTTGTTGTATGGCTATACAAAAACCATAACTTCTAGAGAGGGAAATTATCACATGAAATACTTAAGTATGAATGCTAGATTAAAGTTGTTTAATATTCTTCTTACGCACAATCCCTTGTTGCAGTCCCACCGTTTTATAGCCTGATACCTTGCTGTTACATAATTATTTACCTATTTCTTTCTAAAAAATTCGTAAAACACAGCATTGTCCTTTCATCTGCTCACTTTGACTCAGTGCACAGTGTGTTTTCTTATCTGTTGCCTGCATGCTGCTTTGTGACTGAACTGTGTTCACAAATGGAAGCCACCCTTAAAGTGTGTGTCTCCAGCCGAAGTCTCTGCCATGTACTGCTTGCTGTATTCTGATTCTGTTCAAGAGCAGAGCTGGGGGTGGGGAGAGACAACGGCCTCTTTTACTTTCCATGCTTTGTATGAATTTTACAGCTCCTTAGAAACCTCAAATCCCAGTTCACAGGAGATATTCAAACCATGAAAAATGTCTGTACACTATTTTTCTTGAATACGTCTCCTGACATTCATACCGTTTTTATTGGAAGGCTGCTTTTTTTTCCATTGCAAAGGAGGAATCTTGTCTTGCGTGTACATTCTCTCTAATTCTGGAAGAATGTATCTCTATTCAGAGAAGCAAAATGAAGTGCTATGATCCACCCAAATGGAAAACAAAGCAGGATGGCTGAAACACCATTTGGCCTCACCTCTCTTTCTCTCTCTCATTTGATCTAGCATGTTCTCAATATTCATCTCATGGCCAAAACCATGTTGAACACCCAAGTTGCCTCAAGGAAGAAGTGGGCAAAAAGTTGGAGTTTCTCTCAATCTGTCCAACCCAGTCCTCTCAGGACATATTATTGAGGAGGCTACCCCGATGCAAAGAAAGAAAAATAATAATAGGACTTGGGCTTTTTTATGTACTCAAAAATAGAGATTGCAGGCATGTAGCAGCATGGAAATCATGGTGTAACTTCTTTGGAATCTTCCCTATAAGCCCCTCAAATTTGGAGAGGTTTGGGGTTCAGAGGGATGAGTTATTCAACTGCAAAGAGGGTCCCCCTAACTAATTGCAAAACTGCTGTATGGTACGCCCTGGCAATATAGCGGTTAAGCAAGGGGAACTAATTAATTGACTTATTGACACTTCCAATTACTGCTGTGGTGGGACCCTCTTTGCAGTTGAATAACTCAGCTCCCTGAACCCTAAATCTCTCCAAATTTTGGGGGCTTACAGGGAAGAGATTGAGGAAGCTCCCCCCATTCTGTTTCCCAAATCAAAAAAGGCAGTTAGTTTAATTTCATCACAAAACAATTTCTATTAGTTTGGGGTTTGATTTTTATTGTTTTGTTTCATAATGAAACAATTCATTATGTAACAAAATGATAAAACAGCATTTTGTTTTTCGTTTGGTGCCCATCTCTACAGGTAAGCTATGAGTGGTAGAAATGTGTGATGATGCAGTCATCAGAAGAAAGTCAACATATTTTTATTTCTGGACATAAGTAGGACTTAGGGGCTATGCATCATATAGACTGTGATAGTCCTTTGTCTGTAGTGACCCATTTTGGGTCAATTATTTTTCCTCACTGACATCATTAAAACAAGTCCCGCTGACTTCATTAACTCTAAAGTTTTGGGGAAGGAGGGACTGGAAGGAGCTAAAAGGTGGCATTCAATGTTTGCTTCCTGTTTTCTAAGGAAAATGAAAGGGGAGGGGAATTATGCCCTGGTACTCTTTTCTGCCCATTTTTAATATACAGTGGACCCTCGTATAACAAATGGTTTATATAAGATAAAATCTGTACAACATAAAAAAATCCAGAGAGAGGGGAAATTTGCTTAATAGAATCACCTACGGGGTGAATCTGTACAACATAAAAATGGTTGCGATTAGGGCGTAATCCATTTTTAATGCATTCCTATGGGAAATTTGTATAAAGGAAAATTTGCTTAACAGAATTCCATTTGAAACAAATTAATTCCTTTATACAAGGTACCACTGTACTGTATTGTGGAAAGCAGTTGACTACACTTCAGAGAATTTTGAGTGTCCTGTATGTGGAAGTCAAGGCAAATCATTGGGATGCTCAACTGCAGCAACTAACAGCCAGCCTTCTCCATACCTGAAGAGCCCATGATTTCTCCTTAGCCTTCTAAGGGGCCCAGTCGACCAAGCATCAGCACTGCTGTCAATCCTATAAATCTCTGAGATTACTTTTGTTTGGAATGTCTCCTACCCTCCTGATGAGGAAATAATGGGGCTGCAGAATTCCTCTGGTATGTACAAAAGCAGAGCTTCCTTTCTCAAGTGCTCCTATTATAGGGTAATTGAAAATAAAAGTTGAAATGTAATCAGGCACAGATGGTTTTGATATATTTTGAGTGATTTAATCACAGTTATCAGTCGTCTGCCAAATAACATGACTGGGACAAGCCAGATCTTAAGCCATGTTACAAAGTTAACCAAAAGTATCAAAGGCATGCTGTTGGAGGAGATGCTTGGGCATTACTGTACAATTTGGTTGGGTTTGTTCTTTGGGTACAGAAAGGGGTGCAACAAAATACAGCAGACCATAACTTTGCAGAACCCTTTTGCCGAAGAATTCATTCAAAAGCAGCTGACTTTTAAAATAAACTTGATGGGCTAAAAAACAAAGGATGACTTTCAAAGAAAGACTGGTGGTGTGGCATTTGTTTCTTGGAGCTGAGCCCTGGGCAAACCAAACTGTCCATTTGCTCATTTACTCTGTTGTTTACGCACATGTCTAGCAATATAGAACTGAAAACACACATGCATTTGACATGTGGGGAATGATGTACAAAACATTTAATGATTTCCCATTTTTGAAACACAAGCACGCCCAGGGGAAATACTAGGGTACAGAAATCTCTCCTTAATCCGATTCCTTTTATTGGCCAAGTGTGGTTGGACACACCCAGAATTTGTTTTGGTAAAAAATGCTCTCCATATATAAGGAGGGAATATAAGAATCATATATTCAACAATAAAAACACAGTACAACAATACAATATAACCTATTATTAAAAAAGGAAGAAAAGAAGTAAAAATTAACTATTCAACAGTTTGATAGCATAAAAAATCCAATGAAATGCACAAGGAACAGCAAAGCAGAATATATAAAAAACATAAAAAGAAAAAGTTGAGGAGCATGTTACCAAGGCTGCCTTCCGTGGCGCCATCTTAAACCAAATATCATCCCCTTTAGTGTGTAAGAGCTTTGGACAATAGGCATAGCTTTCTTGCTGGTTTCATGCTGTCAAGAACTACATATACATACATACATCATCATCACTATGTGCTGCCAAGTCAATTCTGATTTATGACAGCCCTTTTCAGGGTTTTCCAGGTGGAGAGTACTCACAGGTGGTATACCACTCCCTTCTTCTGGAAGCATCCTGGGAATGTGCAGCGTTCCCAAGGCCACCAAGGCTGGTTCTATTTGCAGGAGACACAGTGGAGAATTGAACTCTCAACCTCTGACTCCACAGTCAGCTACCTACACCACTGAGCTATCCAGCCTGCCCTACCAAGGTTCTCCTTTATGCATTAATCAGTTCAATCTGAGTCCACTATCTTGGTTCATATTAATGGCTGGGTTTTTAAAGAACAGTTTCTTTCTGTGGTCTCTATCTCCCAACACTGTCTTCTTCTAGAGGTCTGAAATAATAACCTGCCCAAGCAATATAGCTCAGTGAGAAGTCAGCACATCTGGTTACATAGGCTGTAACTTCATATCATTCTTTGTTCTGTGACTAGTTTTGTACCGTGAGAGCGATGGTCGCAATGACATGGTTTTCTCCCTGTTTCAGTGTTCCCATGGTCATGATAACTTGTCTTGTGACAAGTGTTACCTCATGATCTTGTACCATGACAAACACTGAATTTGTCTAGCTTGCTTTTTCCTTTTTTTGGGGGGGGGTTAAAAATTCTTTTTCGATACTTTGCTTCTGAAAAGTCAAAATTAAAAAAAAGGACACAAGTTTTCTGAGAGAAACGAATGTTTTGTTGCATGACAGTCGTTACTATATGGTGTCTTGTCTTGGAACAGAAAGTGGCAGCAAAGAGTGACAAGGGAAAACTCTACACCAGCACCAGGTACAGTATTGTTGTGCTTAGCATCCATTCCGGGGGCGTGGTTGAGACAAATTTCAGTAGTTGCACGACGGACATAAAGTAACTTTTTTTGTACTGCTCCTAAGCACAACACTAACAGAGACAAAATGGACATGAAGTAACCCCCATAGTCACATAGTTCCAAGAATTAGGAAGTACAGTATCCTTTTTCAAGAGCAAAAAGGGAGATTTCTTTTACCAGATACTCTGGTTTCTCTTCAGATCTAACTTGTTCTATGAATGCTTTAGCAAATAAAAATAAGAGATGCCTTTCTAGGCTACCTGTTGATTGACTGTCCATAGAAGAAAACAATTACTTTTGAGATCAAGAAATTGTTTTCAGAGAAGAAGAGGCCACCATTTATTATGAAATTATTCATACAGCAAATCAAAACTAATCAGGAAATTTGGAGTTCATGCAAGAAGAACAAGAGACCTATAAGACACTAGCGCTGCCAGAGTACAAGATCAAATTAAATGTTTAAATCATGTTGGTTCATATTATTTATAAGTAGAACTTAGAAAATTTATTTTTGAGAGTATCCCAAAAGAAAAATCATGCTGGTATAGTACTACTGGCTGTGGGATTCTAGGAACTGTAGTCACCCCAAAAGCAGATTTCTCAAGTATTGCTATGAAAAGGTACAGACCAATTAACATGTAGCTCTGTTCACAGTTCAGACACTCGGCTGGTGCCATCAAACAGTTTCCTTGGGCTGCTGTCAAAACCCTTGAATACTGGCAGAGCCTTCAGCTGACATCTATTCTGTATTCCTTTTACTATTTTCCCCCAACTTGGGCAGCTGGTTAAGGTCAAATTCCCTCATTGTCCTCACCTTTAGCATCATTCTGGAGCTGGCAGAAGAAAAGTTATATATTAAATTTATCCATAGCTGCATAGATGTAGCTCTTAGCTCTGTAGAGCTGTACCCAATTTAACTCTCAGTGTCACTGGCAAAGGCAGTAATGTCTGTACAACAGGCATGTCCAAACTTCAGCCCTCCTGATGTTTTGAACCACAACTCCCAGAATTCCAAGCCTGTATTTCCAATGGCAAAGGACTATGGGAGCTGTGGTCCAAAACATATGGAGGGCTGAAGTTTGGATATGTCTGCTGGACAAGCTGGTCCGGACCAGGCACCTCATGGTTCAGGGCTGTTTCTGAATGGCTCTTCGTGATAATCCAGTCACCTTGGGCAAATGAGTTGATCAAAGTCTTGCCTGACCTCTGGATGGGGAAAATGGTCCAAGTAGTTGATGCTGTAGCTGTTAAGTGTTTTCTCTGGTTGAGTCAAGTCAAACAAGATTTGTAGCTTTCAAGGGAATAAGCAACAATAAAACAAGTGGGATAGATAGGCCAACATTTGCAGAAAACTCCCAGTGAGTTTGAGCGTCAAACCAACCACACTGAGCATGTTTTCCCACAAGTGCAGGGGAATCACCTGGCTTAAGAAAACAAGTCCTGATGGCTGAAGAAACTGTGCCCATCGCCACAGCATTTTTCTCCAGGAGGCTAAGCAAGTAGGTGTGTGGGCAGACCTGACTACTTTGGTTCTCCTTTGGGAGGGCAGGGGAAAGGCTGGGTATTGCCAACTCTATCCTCTTCTTTCAGGTGAATAGTATTGAAGAAATATATTTCTTCTCCTTTTGTGTGAAGGAACATCTTTCTCTTCCTCCAGCTTTTCCTTGAATGGCAACCTCCAGAATCATCCAACCATTGTGTCCAGTGGCTATGTTAGGGGAGATTCTTAGTGTTATACAGTAGTTAAAAAAAAAAAATCAGCTTTTCCAAGCTCAGCTGGTGGGACCAAAATGAGCAGGCCTGGTCCTTCTGTGGTTGGACATTTAAAGGCTGCTATTCTGGGGTGTCATACAAGGGCACCAACATATTAACCATTCAGATTTGTCTTGCCTTTATTTTTCCTCTTAGAAAGTGGCCCTTGTGGGATTCTCCTGGCCAAAATAAATTGGCCAACCCCAGATATTATGATTCTTGATGGGAGGATTTGCTTCAAGTAAGGAGATGTCTTCAGCTGGCTTGGAATACAGGTTAATTTTGTTTGGTGTAGTGGTCTCTGGTCCTCTGGAGGTTATGCCGCCTGCCTGCTTAGAGTACAGTAGCCTCTTTGCAGATCTCTTGCACTGTTTGCACGTACAAACCATGATAGCTTCACCAATGCTCTGCTTTAAACAACTGGTGTGTCAGTCAGCTCCAAGAAGCTACAAAATCACATCTGACTCCTTCCCCTGCACCACTTCATAAACGTAACTCTCCGGAGAAATTTGGCTGCTGCCTACTTGGAAGTCCTTCTGGTGCCAAACAAAACTCCTTTTAAAATTTTCCCATGTCTTTAAAATTGAATATAATGCTGCGGTTTTAGCACAATTATTTATCTCTGTGAATTTTTTAAAAAGTCCTTGTTCTAATGTAGCATTGTTGGAATGGTTTTATCCCTTGATGTCTGTTTTAAATTTCATTTAAATTTCACAATAGCCTCATTTATTCCATGGCCAATCACCTTTTAACCACTCTTTCTACATCACCTGAAGAATCAAAGTGACATGGTAAACCGAATGGCAGAATGAATAAAAACTGACAAAATGACAGATAAGAAAGATGGATCCATCCAGTACCATGCCAGGGGTGGAATGGGGTACAAGTAACATAAAAATAAGCAACTCCCTGTGGCTTATTTTAAGATTTTTAAATACTGTATATAAAATAGAATTATTTAACAACTTAAGGCACATATTTCTTTAATGACCCAAAGGGTAGGGGAAGTTTTAAATGGTTTGCATAATGCCTGTACTTAACATTTTAAAAGCACTGTAGTTTTATTAATTCTTTCAATATTTGAATAAATTACTGGTTTTAGCTTTTCATGTTGTGGTTTTAATAATGAAAGCTGCCTTTGGTTCTTTTTTAGGAGAAAGACAAGGTAAAAATATTGGAAGGAAGGAAGGAAGGAAGGAAGGAAGGAAGGAAGGAAGGAATTTCAAAACTTTACTTATCAGCTAATGAGTTTTGAGCTGTCCATGATGGATTAGGGAAGAGATCTTGGTGTGCTGCTGAACAGCTCGATGAAAGTGTCAACCCAGTGTGTGGTGGTGGTGAAGAAGGCTGATTCCATGTTAGAGATCATTAAAAAGGGAATGGAAATTAAAACAGCCAGTATTACAGGTACAATACCACTGTACAAAACAATGGTATGGCTGCACTCAGAGTGTTGCATACAGTTCTTGTTGCCACTTCTCAAAAATACATAGTGGAACTGGAAAGGGTGCAGAAGAGAGGAATGAAAATGATTACTGGGCTGGGGCACCTCCCTTAGGAGGAAAGGCTACAGTGTTTGGGGCTTTTAAGTCTAGAAAAAAGATACCCGGGGGGGGGGTCATGACTTAGATGTACAAAATTATGCAGGGGGTGGATAAAGAAGACAGAGAGAAGTTCTTTTCCCACTTATGCAATGCCAGTACCAAGGGTCATCCACACAAATTGAGAGTTGGGAGAGTGAGAACAGACAAAAGAAAATATTTCTTTACCCAGGGTCTAGTTCATGCCTGCCCAAAGTCTGGCCCGGGGCCCAAATCCACCCCGTCAAGCCATTCTGAGTGGCCCGCAGCTGGCTGGCCCGCCCCTCCCTCCCCCTCCTTTGCCCCATTTTTTTTTTATAAAAAAAAATCTTTCGCCAACACTGACACCACCGGGAAGCTTGTGGGCTGCTGCCACCAGCACCGTCAGCAACACCGGGAACCTTGTGAAGCTCAGCACGTGGGTGGGCCACCACCACCAGCACCGCTGAGAACCTTGCGAAGCTCGGGAACACCAGCACTACTGGGAAGCTTGGGCGGCTGGGCCGACAGGCGGTCTGCCGCCACCGGCACCGCAGGGGAATGTGGGGGAGTGGGCCGGCCAGCGGGCTTCTGCCACCACCAAGGAGCTTTCGGATGGGCTGGTGGGCGAGCTGTCACCACCGCTGGGGAGCTTGGGGTTGTGCAAGGTCACACAGATCACCTCTTCCAAGGGGCGACCTGTGGCCCTGACTCCCTGTGCTTCCTTTGGTCCCCACCTTCCTTCTTTCCTCCCTTCCTTTGGTCCCCACCTCCCTCCCTCCCTTTTTCCCCACCTTCCTTCTTTCCTCCCTCCCTTGGTCCCTACCCTCCTTCCTCCCTCCCTCCCTTGGTCCCCACCTCCCTCCCTCCCTCCCTTCCTTGTTCCCCACTTTCCTTCCTTCTTCTCTTGGTTTCCACCTCCCTCCCTCCCTCCCTCCCTTGGTTCCCGCCTTCCTTCCTGCGGGTGGGGTTGCAAGGGGTCAGTGGGTGGGGATTACTGCTCAATGGGTGGGGCTTGCAGTGGGGTTGCAGAGTCGGGGAGCAACTGGCCCCTAACACATTCTCAGCCACCAAATCTGGCCCTCCTTACAAAAAAGTTTGGGCACCCCTGGTCTAGTTAGTCTATGGAACTCCTTGCTGCATCTGACCTAGATGACTTAGACAGATTTCTGGAGGAAAAGTCCATGGCAGGTTAAAAGCCACGATGGGGATTTGTATTATCTCGACACTTACAAGGAGGGTACCTCAAATGCCAGAGACAGGGAAGTAGCATCAGGAGACAGTTATCTTGTCCCATATGTTCCCAGAGACATCTGGTGGGGCCACTGCGAGATTACAGGAAGCTGGACTAGATGGGCCCTTAGTGTGATCCAGCAGGGCTCTTCCTATGTTCTTATGAATGAAGGAATGAAGGAACACTGAGGTTTTTGGAATTATAAGATCTTCAAGCAATGAAAACATACCACCAGTGTGTTTTGAGGCTAGAGTGCCTCAAACTGAAGCCAAACTTATACTCCAAGCTTCCAGGCCAGATAATTTTAGGCGCTTGAAACTTCAGGCATTTTTCGTGTCCTACTATCCAAGGTGTATGATCTTGAATACATCTTGGAGGGTTCAACTGGTACAGATTCAGGTAGCACAATTTTGGCTGATCAGACAGAAGAATACGAAAGCCCTTCTGAAAGGGCTCGGCATTGCCATTCCCAATTCAAGCATTCTCATGCTTACTGCAGAAAGCCACCAGGGGCCGCAGTATCTGCAGAAACATCTCCCTCCACCCTAAGGCCTTTCTCTGCACTCCTTAAAGAGAAATGTGTTGTTGATCTACTGAAAAGAGGGCCTTCTTAGAGGTGGTACCCTGGTTTTGGAATGTCTTCCTGAGAGACTTACATTTGGTTCTTTCAGTGCCAGTTTAGAATTCTTTATTGCTCAGTCTTAAAATTACTGTATTTTCCTTCTGTGATATGCTTCTTTGCAATCCCTTTATTACCTTATAGAGCTTCTTTTAAAAAAAATGTCGGTGAACACTTGATTTTAATTTGTTTTCAGTTTTGTATGCCACCCTGGAATTCATTTTTGGAAGACAGTGTGGTTTACTCATTTTTGAACCAAATAAATGTGTAGTCACCCAAGTGTGTTTGAAACACTAACTGCTACATCCTTCTGTATTTAAAAAAGTTTACAGGTCTATATTTATTTATTTAAGATTTTTTTTATCCTGGCTTTCTCCTTAAAGTTCCCAAGGCAGCTATAGACATGCATAATAAGCTATTCCAGTATTGTAGCACCTAGTCTTCTGACTATCTATGATGATGACATAGAAAAATGTTTAAACACATATATTCCTGAAAACATTACTATATACCTAAATGCAGAAACTGACAGTTTCAAAATTTCAGTAGGAAAAAACTGTGCAATACATGCATCCTAAACTCTATAAATGAAACTGAGAACATGACAAAATCTAAAAGCATTTACAGAAATAAGATCATTTATTGCAACTTTGTCTGCTCCTATGGAAAAATACTAGCAAATGCAAGCCTATACTGTATATCAAAGTGTTCCTACTTGGGAAATTTATAGAATTGATCCTGAAAGGGATCACAAGGTGGCGCCACTGATCCACTATGTTTCACTACAGCAGCTATAGTTCGTAACTATGGAACATGCGCCTAGAAGGTGTATCAATCTCTTCTTGGTGTGACAGGTGTTTTGCTGGTACAGAGGACACACAGAGAGCAACTGTTTAAATATCCCCAGGCTACTTGACCTGCAATAAAATTGTTACACTGAAGAGGTAATGTGAGTTTTATACATAGTAAATGTAGAATGCTATGGGGAAGGGTAACCCCAGAAATCTTACCATAACATATGCACAGCCATGTGTGCATGTACACATATACACATGCAACGTAAATATACTGTGGTCAAATACTGTTTCCTAGCATGTAGACACAGGGTCATCAACCCAGCATAAATCATTACATATAACCCCCTGTCGATCAAGTGGGACATTTCCTACAGTGCAATTTGTCCTTTTTCACCATCATTGGCCAGCTCACAAAAGAGCATTTAAAAAAAAACCCTGATGGTAGAGAGTTAAGCCACTGTGAACTCATCGGTTTGGCAATGGGATCAGCTTTGCTAATGCTCCAGACACACTTCCAGCCTACAGGAGATTGCATTCTGAGACACTGCATTAGAACAGTCTTGTGACATTTTAATGACCTTTGTAAAATGTGTGCTACTTATGAGAAGCTGAATTTAACAATCCTCCTACACAGAATCATTGTAGACTTGTGTCCTTCGTGGGAGCTTACAGGACAGCCCACAGGGAGTAGGGAGGGGGGCACTTTGGTATTGGCCTGTGCAAAGCAAGGGCCCTCTTAGTAATGCACATATTTATATCATTTGACACTGCCAAGTTAGCCAAGTTTTATAAACACATGCATGCACACACACACAGGCCTCAACTCAACTGCAGTTCCTGACTAGAGTTGGCTTGTTGCACTACTGCTGAAAGGTGAACTGACACTTGTGTAAACCCTGATGATTTAATGGTCTACTCTAGTCATGTTATATAACCAAGGCCACAAACTATTACAAATACTATTTTCTGATATCCTAGCACTGCTATATAGCTCACATTAGCTACCTTTTCAAATAGAATGACCAGTGCAGGGAGTGAAAACAATGCCCTTATTGTCACCTTTGCTCTAGGCCTCACTTTTGCTCTGGAGCATCTTTAAGAATATGAATAATATTTGTGAGAACCAATGGCCCCATGAAGTTCACTTATGGATGAATTGCAATGTGATCATACCAGGCTGTGATCTCACTGGGAAATAGATTGCATATAGAGCAGCCCAATGTGATCTGTTTTATCCTATACCATACGAGCAATTGCGCTTCAGTCTGACCTCAATCTGTGCCCAAGCTGGACTATTATGATTCAGTTATAGGACCAGGACTTTGGGGGAATCAAACGACATAAGGATTGCTTTAATGGAAGTGGCTTCCTGCAAAGTAACCATTAATGGTTTGATTGAACTCACATTCTTCCAGCTATCTGATTGCACCCTCAGTAGCATTCTAGTGCCCTCAGATTCCAACTGAACCCTTCCTATCCCAGTTTTTTAGTGGGTGACAAATCCCCCTCCCCATGAATGCTGCACATTTTGGTGCACATTCTCCTTGATGTATGCATTTCTGTATATACTTTCCTAATATATTTATATTTATTTTATTTTTGAGCATTTTTACCCCACCTTTCTCCTTGGAAAAGGACCCAAGGCAGTTTACAGTAATGAGGGACAACATATAGTCCTGTACAATTAAGACATATTCAAGTTTAAGAACAGAGAATCGAGAAGCATCTTACAGTATTAGAAGGCAACATTAAATTAAAAGAGAGCATGGACAGAAGAAAAGAGTATAAATTCCATGTAATCATGTACAGCAGACCATCTAAAAGTTATGAGGGATGGGAACTAACGATTGATAACATAGTGTCAATGTAATCATACAAGAAAAGATATAAACACAAAGTAATAAGTGGTTATAAACACAAAGTCTGTGTAGCCATGTATAGTAGATTCATATAAAAGACACAATAGGTAGTCCATCATTCAGGGAAAGCTTGCTTGAAGAGAAAGGTCTTTGCCTCTTTCTGGAAATACACATTATACTGCATTTTCCCTCCTGATTTAAGATAAATATTTCCACTAAACAAATAATGTTTCATTTTGTTTCATGCTCACCCCCCCCATTTCATTTCATTTCTTACGTTGTTTTTTTTAAAAAAAATCCTACGAAAGGATATGAAACAAAATGAAATGGCTCCCCTGAATCCTAGAGGCACCAGATTTGTTGTCCGGGACCCCTTTAAACCTGGCCCAGTTTATAGGGTCCATTTGGCCCAGTTGGTACCAGGGGGGTCCCCCTGTTGCCAACTGAGCCAGGTTATAGGGGTCCAGCCATTGACAGAGCAGCAGGAACCTTCAGAAAATGGTGGGGAGGGCAGCAAGATCCGGAACTGCCCTGGATCCCCACCATGTTCTGAGGGCTTCTGCCACTCTGTCAATGGCTGGACCCCTTTAAACCTGGCCCAGATGGAACCAGAGGGTCCCCCTGGTGCTGTCTGGGTCAGGTTTAAAGGGGTCCAGCCATTGACAGCTTGGCATGAGCCCTCAGAAAACAATAGAATGAAACGGTTCATTTCAATGTTTCGTCTATAACGAAATGCTGCTTCCTGGTTTTGTTTTGTTTTGTTTCATATTGTTACATAACAAAATGATGAAACAGCATTTCATTTTTCGTTTCCTGCCCATCCCTAATTTTCACATATATGCATTTGTAGGCACGCATAACCCTTGGAAACGAATGAACTGCTGTGACAAGTTGCATTTTCTCTCAGTGTGAGTTTTCAGAAGTATGGAATAAATATGATGACACAGAGAAGCGACCCTGACAAAATCTTTTTTCAGCCCTAATTGTGGCCAGTATTTCCATGCCTGGGATCTGGTGGCGATTTGTTTTTTTACTACTAAAGTCTCTCTCCCCCACTCTCTGCCAAAGTTTGACTTTTGTGAGCCTCGAGGCTGCTATTCCAGTGGGACTAATCTAGTTGCGTACCTTCTATATTTGTTTCTCTTTCTCTTGTTTGTTCAGTGTGAGGGCAGTGAATTTGGGTCACTCTTAATGTGAAAAATGGATTGTGCAGTGAAAATGTAATAATAGTAATAATAATAACCACCACCACCATCACGACCACCTTTGAACTGTAGAGCTAAGAGGGACCCTATGGAACATCAAGTCCTGCTCCTCTCAAGGACTACTGCAAACTCAGTAATTGGATTATGATGTTCCTCTCTGAACCGCAGAAACGTTAAATGAATTAATGGAGGAATTAATGTTGTATTATTTATTATTTATTTATTTATTTATTGCATTTATACCCCGCTTATCTACAATATGTACTCTAAGCGGCTTACAAAACATCGGGCCTCAATAGCCATAAATTACAAAAAAAAACAAAATAAAACAAATAATAATAACACTAAGCAAAGTTAAAACCTAATGGCACCTCAATGAATGACAATGATAGATAAAATAGTTTACGATGGCGGAGGGGGAAAAAAAAACAGTTAAAGATCGCCAAAGGCCTCCCGGAAAAGGTAGGTCTTTAACGCCTTCTGGAAGGCCAGCAGGGACTCTGCAGAGCGCACTTCACTGGGGATGGAATTCCAGAGGCTAGGGGCCGCCACTGAGAAAGCCCGGGTCCGAGTACTCGTCCTCCGGGCTTCACGAGGGGTGGCGACCCGAAGCGTGTGCGCTCGCACCTGCCGAACGGGACGGGCCGAGGTTGATCGCTGAGCGATACGCTCTGCCAAGTAGTCCGGTCCCAAGCCATAATTGCATTTATTCCTTTTCATAAGCCACTTAGAGTGCAATGTATGATAGAAATGAGCAATACAAACACATGATTTATAATAATGATCTATAGGGACGGCTCTACCGGCAACACTTGTGAAGGAGTCAGTGGCTGGAATTCTGATGGATATTTCCATGCTTATGAAAGCAGCCATAGAAAGTGCCACAGCGAATGGGTAAGGTGCTGATAATATGCCTGATTGCCCATTTCACCTCACATCTAGCAGGAATGTGGCACGTGCCTGGCTGGCACTTCGTCACTTAACTGTAGCAACTTCCACAATGGCTGTTATGTGTGCATACATTGTCAATAAGATACTGAACCCAACTCTTAGGCTGATACTTCATGTCCATCTCATTGCTGTTCCTGATCCTGCTAGGGACCGGTACAAAGAAATCTAACTGCACGTCCATTGCGGGATGAGGAGAATTCCTCCCGACCATGCCCCCTGAACTGCGATCTAGGCGGGATGAGAGATTCCCCTCCCTGGCCTTGGGAATCTCATCTCGCTTCTCGTTCCTATACGAGTGCCCGTGAGGTAAGGCTCATCACGCAACATGCCATTCTCTGTCTAGTGGCAGGAGTGTGAAGTGCCATTCACCAGTACATTCCCTATAGAGTCAGCAACACAGTACAGATTAAAAAACAAATGCCTCAAACTTAGCTCCATAACGCATTGAAGGCAAGGCTTCAGAGAATCGAAACACTGAAAAATGGAAGGTCAGGCCAGAAAAAAAAGGAGAACAAAGGCATGGAATTTCACATCTCATCACAGAACGAGGACGTGCGGTAACAGTCATGCCGGTATCACCCATCATGCCTGTGTGTACACGGGAACAGGGACAGAACCAGAAGAAGACCACGTGACTGCGACTGACATCAACACACAACGAACTTCCTCCGGGGACAAGAGTGGACGTGAAGTAACCGTCTTAGATATGCTGATCCCAATTTTTAAAAAGGTCGGTGGCGCAAATAAACCAATAAATGATTATAAACATTCTGATTACTAAATATGTGATACAAATGAAAAGCAAAAATGCTATTTTTCTAGGATCAGGTCTTATTTAATATTTAAATCCTTTAGTGTTTGCCTCTTATTTCGGTGTGAATCTGTCTGCCTGATTCGGACAAGAACACCCTTAGTAATAAAGAATCCTTAGTCCTCCCTTCTGGTCTCCTCCCCCCCCCGCCCACTTCTCACCCAATCTCACCCGTCAGTGCATTCATATGACTCTGAACGAGAGCAGCCTTGAAATACCAAGCACATTCCTTTGGATGGAGTGAGGATGCCAAGAATGCGTGGATTCCTGGTGACCTTTCGCTGCAAACTATGAACTTTGCTCACTAAACCTAATGCATACTTAGGTCTCCTTACTCAAGCCCTGAGCCGGTCCCTCTCCCTGCCTTCTCTCCACCATTACTTAACCGCTGACAGGTCTCCAAACAACATGAGGTATGGGAGAGTTAGTCTAAGCACACTCTGAAACCTGTTCTCAAACTGTCACTTCTAAATCTCTTCTCAACATACGGAAAGTCCATGAAGAAAGATGTCATTCGCCAGGGAAAGAGATGGTAGAACTTGGAATAACACCAGTCTAGACAAGCTTACAATTTTTTTCATTGATGTAACAAGACAGTTCCACACGTTGTTCAAATGCTGTGCTTCTTCTGATCTTTTGCTTGGCCATGATACTACTTTGGAAAGCTTACTTCCTTAGACAACAAATCTCAGAATTTCCAAGACTGCACGGTCAGTGGCTTTGGGATCCTGGGATACGTAATATAAAATAATTAACTTTGCTAGTAGTTTACTTCTAGTTTTATTTTATATTGTTTTATTTTTAAGTTAACTACAATGTATAGCCTGCACAATTAAATTGTAAACCACCCAGAGAGTACTTTGAAGTGCTATGGGCGGTATATAATAAGCAGAACTCTTTACTTATAGTAGTTTAAGAGTACAGTGGTACCCCGACTTAAGAGCAATTCGACTTAAGAGCAGAAAACTGTTGGTATTTTAACTGCTGCCTTAAATGTTTTAGATATGGTCTGTTTGACTTACAAATTATTTTTATTTTTAACGTATTTTTTAAATTTTTAGATAGGTACCCCGACGTAAGAGTAGTTTGACTTAAGAGCATGCATTTGGACCAGATTAAATTTGTAAGTCAAGGTACCACTGTATTTTACCATAAGTACAAGGAAGCATCTCACCCAGGTATAACATTCCATACAAATCTAAACCATTTTATAGATCTACTCCCCTCAGAGCCAGGCAAAGCTGTGCAGACACCTTCTCGAGTCTGTTAAACAACTACTGAGATTCAGTAAGCTAAAGCTGAATCCGAACAAGATGAAAGCACGGTAAATGCAGTAGGTGGTAGTATGTTTCCCCCAGATCCTGCATGGGGAAAAGGTCCTAAAGAATGGACGTAAGGGCAGGGGTCGAAGCTTCTTTTAAACACAACCTTTATTTACTAAACCAATCAAGTGACTCTGAAATCTTCCAATGACTTATACTCTTTGGCCTGTTGAAATCAGCCTAATTCTGGGTAGCCTCCATGTCCAAACATGAGGATTGGTTACTTCAAACTCACTTGGGCCTGAAGACTGTTTTCACCACTGCCCTTTGCTTTGTGGGAAGGCAAACTTCCTCAATTGGCCTGCGCCTCTGCTTCCTGTTGTCAGAGGTGATCTAGCTGTCTCTTCCTCTTCTCTCATTGCAGCCGTGTTAGAGTAGGAGGAAGTCTTCCACTTGGGGTTGTCAGGAGGCTGATAGTGCTACTGTTGTACTACAGGTGTTCCTCTCCCAACTAAAGTACTGTGTAAGGTTTGGAGGACTTCTTTGTGTGGCTCCTCTTGAGGCCACTTTAGATCCCCTTACAGTGTTCTGCTACCATGTTCCTTCATCTTCTATAAGCATTCTCTCTCCCTTCTGATTCACCCTTCTTGCCCTTATTACATTTGTTCTCCATCTCCTTCCTTCCAGATTCTTCCAAATTCTGTCTCATGATGTAGCAGTTAAACTGCTGAGCTATAACTGTGCTCACAACTTGGGGTTTAATCCCAGGTAGCTGGCTCATGTTCTCTCATCCTTCCATCCACCCAAGGTCAATAAAACGAGTACCCAACTTCCAGGGGGTGGGGGAATGTGTAGCCTGCATAATTACTTGTAAATCACCCAGAAAGTTCTTTGAGCACCATGGGGTGGTATATAAGCAGCAATCTCCTCCTTCTCCTCCTCCTCTTCTTCTTTGCTATGTTTCCTATCTTATTCTGTCTCACATTGAGCCCCTGGATTTTTGCTTCTTCTGGAAGGCTGCTTGCTCTTTGAACACTAAGAACTGCTTCCTTCCAGTGTTATTGTGTCCTTTATTTCCATAGGTGATGCTGGCAGAGTGGTCAGCTCCATTGTCTATGGGGTGGCTCTGGGGAGGTCACACTAGTGTTGGCTCACGCAGGGTTTAGCCTAACATCAGGCTCTTCCAGGACCCCTTCACACTGGTTGCCTGGAATTAGATGGATTTGCTAATTTCATCGAGCCTGTACTCCCGCCGAATCCAACATTGTTGTTTGACACCCAGGCAGCATGTTGAGTCAACCAGATTTGGCTGCTGTCTGTAGTACCAGCGACACCATTCCTAGGCAAGAACAGTCTGACCTTGATAGTACATCCTGTAAATTCCTGATCTATTATAATGCATTTTACTTGTTGGGGCTTCTTTTGAAGACAACTCAGAGTGTAGCATGAGTCTGCCAAAACTGTTGCTAGTAGAGCCAGTGGGATTACATCAGCCCTTAAAGAGTGACAAAGGCTGCTTGTTTTCCTACAATCCCAATACAAGATGTGGCTGTTTCTTGTTAAAGCATGAAATGGCCCAGGGACCATGGATGAACACTTCTCCTCGTGGCTTTAGATCTTCAGAGGAAGATGTTTTTCAGTTTCATTTACTAGGGAACATTTCCTTTATCAGAACAAATGAGAGGGACTACTCAGTCTGGTACCTTCTCTTCACAGTGCTCTCCCTGAGAAATGTCTTGGTGTTAACATTACTATCATTCCAGTAGCCCAAGTTAAAACTTACTTAATTTCCTAGGTGTTAATTTAAAGAAAACAAACAGCTGATCTAGGCTTATTTTCATGGCTCTAATGGATTTTTAATAGTTTGCATTCATAAGGTTCCAGATTTAATACCTAGCAATCCGACAAGTTAAAATGAAACATAATTTGAAAGTAACAGGCACAAAATTGGGGGTGAATGGTTTTCATTCATACCAAAACATTAAAGACACTCACTGCTGTTTTGTCTTAGCTCACAGCAGTCAGTAGTATGTCTCACAAGCAATGAATCACTGAGCTTAGCTTGCTACCTCTTTCAGCCTGGGGACTGTTGGCAAGTGCTTGGCTCACACGTCCTGATGGCCAGTATATTCACAATCCCAAAGCAGTTACTTCTTTAAGCTGGCAACTGCCAGAATGCTCCAGACAGTGTGGCCATCTCGAAGTTATAATCCAAAAAAGTAAAAATGTTAAGGTCTGGCCCAAAGACCTTCCCAGACTCTGCAACAACAATATCACTGGCCATCTCATAAAACTGCATTCATTCAGTAACAACAGCTCCACATTATTCATGCTTGGTTCTCTTTCATAGGCCCTACATTTCTAGGAGAATAACTTTTAAAAAAGCCCTTTGATTTTCTGTGAAAATGACTGGCAGCCATTTTCCTCACGAGTCTGTTCTTGAGGCACAACAAGTGGAGGAAAGTTACCACTTCTTTTCAAAATCCCTCAAGAAAATGTCCTATGAGAATAAGAAGAAAAGAAATCCTGACAAATGAAAGATATTTGAATTTTGGTTTTGGGGCAAGTTTGGACTTAAGGCAATAAGTTTAAATCTCAAACAATGGCCAGAATCTTGTCAGTTAGTCATTCTTGCATCCCTTAATTTGATCCAGTTTCATGGGTGGGTGCACAATCCTCTCATTATATAACTAATAACTGGTTAACTAGCTGCAATTTGCTGCTGTGGTTTATGCCACTGCACCTATGCAAATATAACTAAACGTTGGGATTCTGTCCAATGTGTATGTGGCTAACCAAGCCTCTGTAATTACAGCCAAAATTATTACTTGTATTTGGTTGGACTGCTTTGTTGCAAATCCCTCCAAAGGGATCTTCTCAAATGTGAAACTAGGGGTGCACAACATATTTGGCTGAATGCTCAGATGCTAACTACTTGAGGGTTACTTGTCCATCTCTGTGGTCACAATAGGGTGGAACAAAGCCTTGGGCATTTGTAGCATTGAATTTGGCATTAGTGGTATTGTAAAATATTATAATTAAAAAGTCATGGCGCGATTAACAGCAAGGAAAAGGAATTAAGAAATATCAACACATTATAAGGGAAATGGGGAGTGAGCCAAAGGAAAAGGCGCCTGACAGCTTTATTTACCCATGAAGCCTTAGACTACTCTTGCATACTCTAGTCTTTGAAGCACTGGAGAGGTTCTGAATGAGGTCTCTACCTGCAGCAGCCACTCTCTGCAAATTTTTCAGCTGCACTGGGAAGTGAGGGACTTCCATCCATGTGGCACATTGCCTGGACATGTGTTTCCCTCTTTTTAAACTTCATCAGTTAGATGACAAGGACAGAATGTGTGTGAGCTCACATAATATATCATCTTATCTCTTGTCATCACTTTATCTGTTGTCTCTACACAGGCAGTTGGGCATGTATCCAGTAGTCGCATAAGCAAAGAAAATCCCCGCTCAGTGTCAGCCACACTACAAATGAGATGTACGTCCCATTCAAAATTCAGAAAAATGACCACTGGCCATGCTTGCCTGAGGAATGTCAGAGCTGTGTCCAAACAATAAGAGATATAGACCTATTGCTGTGACTCAAAGGCTAGGACTATATCATGCCTGGAGACTCTAGTTGGAATCCTCTCCTCCAATATGGCTAAAAAGAAAGTGGTTGTTCCCACAGTTCCCTTTAGTTTCCAATGCATGTATTTTCAATGGCACCATATAATTTAAAGTACATACTTTCATAATTTAGCATACCAGGATTTCAACTATGCTTACCCTTCTGCTGATAAATCTGCTATGTCCCCAATTCCACCCATTTCTCTTCTTGCACAAATATTCTTTCACCAAAGCTATTGTACAACCCAGAATGTATTTGCAAAGCATAGGATACCGATCCATCAGAAAGTGCCTGCAGTGAACAAGGCAGCTACATAAGGCCGGTGTTGGTTAAAAGTCAGTTAGACTGGATGCAATATGTGACAGGGACAGAACCAAATCTGTAATAGACTAAGACATGGTCTCAGACAAAACAAACCTCAGGCAGAACTAAACATGTAATGAATAAGGACCCACAACAATATGTAGCTCAGCACAGGACAACATACAGTGGATCCTTGTATAACAAAGGGTTTGTATAACATAAAATCTGTACAACATAAAAAATTCAGGAGATAGGGGAAATTTGCTTAACAGAATTGCCTATCGGGTGAATTTGTACAACATAAAAATGGGATTACTCCATTTTTATGCATTCTTATGGGAAATTTGTATAAAGGAAAATTTGCTTAACATAATTTCATTTGGAACAAATTAATTCCTTTACACAAGGTACCACTGTACAAACATATAATAGTCGCAGTGACAGAAATAAAGATGTAACTGGCAGGATTTTATAGGGCTAGTTAGACCTTTCAGATAGAATAATATTACAATGGCTCTTTATGGTTCTTTATAACCCAGAGCACAGAGAGAACTCCTAGTTCCCTGAGCTTCTTGACCTCTGAAGATGCCAACCACAGATTTTGGTGAAACGTCAGGAAGAAAAACTTCTAGAACACAATCAAACAGACCAAAAATTTCACAACAACTATTACAATAGAAATGTTAATTACCGGAATTTATCAGAGAAAATACATCTGCCAATAAGTCCGGACAATTACCAAATGTCTAAACACTATGAGTTACATTCTGGTTTGCAGACATTTATAAACAGTAAATGTTATTTATTGTTTTAGCCAAAATCAGAAGTGTTGTTTTTTTTTACTCTCAATTGCTGGCACAAATACACATATGGGAGAATGGAAAAATTTACTCTTTATACATGTTTTTTCCTACATGGTTCAAGCTGTTTGTGTGTATTCTCTGCAAAATTATAGCTTATATATTATTTAGTATAACCACAAGCCAACAAAGCTTCCATCACATCACCCTTACTCTAGCACAATGGTTTAACTCTTGCGCTACTGTAACTTTATGTTCCTTCCCTACTCTAATGTTACTGGATTGTGATCTTATCCCAAACCATCCTATATAGGATGGATTGGGAAAGGATGACAGCAAAAGACACAGTACAAGATATTGCTTTATCCCACTTTGGAATATTTGCCCATATTTGGAAAATTTATCATCTCTTCTGACTGTCAATGGCTTTCAACGTATTTAGGGTTAAACCATATGAGGTTCCAGATATGCATACTGAATGCCACAGTCTCTTCCTTCCAAGTTCTGTGTCTGAGCCATCAGACTTGTAGCCCACATTCAATTCGTGACGACCAGTTACAAAACCAAATCAAGCAAAGCATGCTTTTTTGGAATTTGTTGTATAGTGGGAAGGGAAAGCTAAGCATAACCAGACAAACATCCTGGACTTTAAGATAGCAATTTTTTGTAGACTTAAGGAATTATTGGCCATGATTCCAGGGACCGAAACACTGAAAGAGAAGGGAGTCCAAGGTGTATGGGAGTTCCTTAAAAGGGAGATATTAAAGGCATAATCTAAAACAGTTCCAACAATACGAAAAATGGGAGATGTCTAAGGAAACCACAATGGTTGACTAAAGAACATTCAACTCAGCGAAGTATATATATATAAAAAACAAGTACATGAAATGGAAAAATGGGGAATGCACCAAAGAGGAATACAGTGGTACCTTGTATAAAGGAATGAATTCATTCCAAATGAAAATCTGTTAAGCAAATTTTCCTTTGCACAAATTTTCCATAGGAATGCATTGAAAACAGATTAATCCATAATCATGACTGTTTTTCTGTTGTATGGATTCGCCCCATAGGCAATTCTGTTAAGTGATTTTCCCCTATCTCTGGAATTTTTTTCCCTTTAAGTGGATTTTCTGTTAAACAAACTGCTTGTTATACGAGGGTCCACTGTATAAACAACTAGCTAATGTATACAGGGGGGTGGTTTTAAAAAAAGCTAAAGCACATTAATGAACTTAGACTTCCAGAGAGATTAGAGATAGTAAAAAGTGTTTTTTTTAGTTATGTCTGCAGCAAAATGAAAAATAAGGAAATGATAGGCTCTCTGTGTGGCAAAGACAACCAGTTACTAACAGGAGACAGGACAAGGCAGAACTACTCAACACCTTATTTGCCTCAGTTTTCTTTAAAAAGGAAAAATGAGTTCTGTTGGGGCAAAGAGTAGATGAGGTAGGACAGGTATTGCAATACAGAATAGGTAGGGAGGTAGTACAGGAACACATGGAAACATTAAACAAATACAAGTCTCCTGGGCCAGATGAATTACACCCAAGGATATTAAAAGAACTGGCAGAAATAATTTCAGAATCATTGGCAATAATCTTTGGGAAGTCCTGGGGAACAGGGGAAGTCCCCATAGATTGGAGGAGGGCAAATGTTGTCCCCATTTTCAAGAAGGGGAAAAAAGAGGACCCAAATAATTACAGCACTGTCAGCTTGACTTCAATTCTGGGAAAGAGCCTATAGTAATATTTAACAAGCAATGCTGTCATTACTTGATGTCAACATAGGTTTCTTAAAAACAATTCATGCCAGACTAATTTGATCTTTTTCTTTGATAGAGTTGCAGCCCTGTTGAATGAGGGGAGCACTGTGGATATACTTGAAAAGAAGTTAGTAGAATGTTGGATAGATAGGGCTACCGTTAGGTGGATTTATAATTGGTTGACTGATCATACTCAAAAGGTGATCATAAATGGCTTCTCCTCAGCATGAAGAGAGGTGAGTAGTAGCGTACCTCAGGTTTCTGTTCTGGGTTCAGTGGCATTCAATATCTTTAAGGACTCGGATGAAGGAATAGACAGTATCCTAATTAAATTTGCAGATGATACAAATTGGGAGGAGTTGCTAATTCCCTAGAGGATAGGATGACAATCCAAAATAACCTTGACAGATTAGAGTGCTGGGCCAAAGCTAACGGAATGAGTTTCAACAGAGAGAAATGTTGGGTGCTGCATCTAGGTAAAAAACTGAATTGCACAGATATAGGATGGGAGACATCTGGCTGGAGAATGGTACATATGGAAGGGATCTGGGAGTCTTGGTGGACCACAAATTGAACATGAATCAGCAGTGTGATGCGGCTGCCAGGAAAGCCAATGTGATTCTTGGTTGCATCAACAGAAGCATAGTGTTTACATCAAGGGAAGTATGGTGCCACTCCATTCTGCTTTGGTCAGACCTCACCTGGAGTACTGTGTTCAGTTCTGTGCACCTCAATTTTAAAAAGATGCTGACAACCTTGAACGGGTCCGGAGAAGGGCGACCCGGATGCTTGAAGGTCTGGAAGAAATGTCTTAAGAGCAGCTTGGGGAGCTGGGAATGTGTAGCCTTACAAAAAGAGGCCTGAAAGGAGATATGATAACTATGTTTCAATATTTGAAAGGATGTCATATCGAAGAGGGGACTGTCTTGTTTTCCATGACTTCAGAGACTAGGACTGAGGGCAATGCTTTCAAATTACAGGAAAAAAGTTTCAATTTAAACATTTTATTTCCATCCCCACTGGTTCTAATGGGGGAGAGGGATAAGCTGCCCCCAAATCATCCCAATCTTTTCTTAAGGGTTCTCCACATTCTGCCCTTTTGGATCCTCCTGTCATGAGCACATTACAAGTTGGGGCATACAGTGACAGTGGAAATTTATGCTCATATACCAAGCATGAATCCAAGTCTAGTCTGACTCCTCTCTCTTCCTACTCATAGAGAGAGGGAGCTCTCTTAGGTGTTTCCAGGAACCTGTTTTGCTTTTCTGTTCATGTACAGGGGTGGTGGTGGTGATTTCCATCTCCCAGCCCTGTTGGCAGCCCTCCCATACCCAAATATCCTACACCTTTTCCTAGAGATGCCCAACTCTTCACAGCACATCTTCCAACAGCAAATTTTATCCTCTCTTAGCCTGCAGTCCTATAGTTTTTAGGAGACCATTTGAGAATTCTTCTGGAGGAAGAGAGAGAAGCCCAGCTTCAGAGAGGAGAAACATCTGGTCACCATAGAAAACTCCTGCAGCCTTTACTTCTCTTAACATTCGGAATGCTAACATTGGTAAAAGCAAAAAAACCTGCTGTATATTCCCCTGGAATTGAGGAAACATGCTCAGCTGGAAAGTTGGGCATATAGGAGGGAAACTGTAAAATCAGGGAAGAAAGAAAAATAAAAAGAGGGCAGGGAAAAAATATTTGGCTAACTTTCTCTACCCTTTTGCTCTGAGATTGATAGATTCATTTTTGAACTACAATCCCAAAGTCAGATGTTATCTGTGGACTGTAAGAGTCGAAGTACAAAAAGTTACTTTGCAAAGCCCTTCCTCCTGCCTTGTCACCACAAACCTAACAGGGCTTTGGACAGACAGCATTTCCACCCTGTCACTTAGAAGTCCTATAGAATGCAATGGGGTGTTCTTCCAGGTAGTTAAATATATGACTGTGCTATATGTGAATCTAAGGGATAGATTTGCACCTCTCTGTACATAATAAAAATGGTTTCTTTCTCCTTTTTAATTAAACGATTTTAAAACTACAGGAAGCTTCTGCTCAGCCAAAAAAGTGGGGGGAGGAAAAATGTGTCTTCCAAAATTCAAGCTTGAAAGCAGACAATAGTCATAGGTATAGATGGCTGTGGATATTATGAGCTAATGTCTGCTTGTCTACAGTATTTCCATTAAGAGTGAGATTGCAATGGTTGTTTTGCTAAGATACAGTACAAACAGTGATACCATGTTGTACTTTTTCTGTTCTCCTCTGGATATAAGCAGAATGATCCTACTTACTCATTAACAACCACAACATATTAAATCACGAGGATCCACAGTTCAAGAAATAAATAATTCTGACAATCCAGTTTGCTGGAAATTGGGAGTGGTATTTAGAAACAGGAGAAGAATACTCAGTGGAATTGGCTCAAGTTGGGGGTATGGAAGATCAGCCAGACACTTCTGGAGCCAACATATGCCATGGGGGAGGGATGCCTGGAGTTGTGGTCTAACTAAATCTGGTGCATTCCCCAGACTTGACTCCGATCTTTTAATTCTTTAAAACTGTTATACAATTATGATTATGAGGGTCTAGCCCAGTGGTTCTCAACCTGTGGGTCCTCAGATGTTCCTGTACTGCAACTCCCAAAAATCCCTTCCAGCACAGTGAGTGGTGGAGGCTTCTGGGAGCTGCAGTCTAGGAATATCTATGGACCCACAGGTTGAGAATCACTGGTCTAGCCCATCATTGACTGAGAATCTCCACAGATGTTGCTTTTCCTGCTTGTGGCTTGTCATTAGAGATGGGCAGGAAAGATTCTGGCAGTTCAGGCAAGTTCAGCACAGAACCCAGACAAGTGTTCCATCAGCTGGCACATTCCTCACTTCTGCTTCCTCTGCCTCTGCCTCCTCAGGTAGCTGCCCACTCAGAAGAGAGACACAGAGAGACAGGAAAGCACACTTCAGTAGGGAATAGGTGAGGGTGTTTCCCTTCCCCCTCCTTCTCATCTGAGTGGGCACCTACCGGAGGAGGAGGAGGAGGAGGAGGAGGAGGAGGAGGGAAGCACACACTGCGATTGGTGAGTGGGCAGTCCTGCTGATGAGGCATGAAAGGGAAGCCTGGGGAATGGGCAAACAGGCAGAGGAGGTGGAAGAGATGATTGTGCAGCACCCAGAGAACATCTGTGTGGGTGCCACACTGAACTGAGTCAAACCATTGAACTGTGGTTCAGGCCCATCTCTTCTTGCAATTTGACCTGCTTAGGCTGGTTTTACCCAGGTTCTAGATCCAAGTATTGTTCTTTCTTTCTTTCTTTCTTTCTTTCTTTCTTTCTTTCTTTCTTTC
>JAHTLZ010000007.1:18961540-18983875 GCA_023846285.1 Phrynocephalus versicolor | reverse complement strand
TATTTATTTATTTATTTATTTATTTATTTATTTATTTATTTATTTATACATACATACATACATACATACATACATACATACATACATACATACATACATACATACATACATACATACATACATACAGTTTATATACCACCCGCAACTCAAAGGTTTCTGGGCAGATAACAACAATTAAAATGAACAATTAAAAACAATTAAAAACATTAAATACTATGCACTAAAATTGACATCAGGAATTCATGTACAGCTTAGTAAAAATACTTGTTTCAAACTGCAACTCCCAGAATGCCCCAGCTATCATGGCCACTGACCATGCTGGCAGGGTAGTATGTGAGGTTTGGGTGGAACTGCCTAACCCTACTTCCTGAGATTTCAGGAGCAAAATGTGGGACCGGGGGTGGGCCCTTGTGATGTCACAGCAAAGGGTTAGAAGGGAGGTCAAAACTGATTGTCACAATGTAAGAATAATTAGCCTAGGTCCATAGGATCTGTTTGGCAGATGTCTAGCCATGGCAAGATAGACTTTGGAGCAGAAGTACTGGGCTCCATTTGTAGATCTCACAAGGAGAGGTTCAAATAGCATAACTAGCTTATCACCTTCTCTAACAGGTTATGTAAAAAGACCAATGACTTCATGTTTCCAGTTATCTAATTAGAGCACCACTGCTGATTGCCAGTGGCTGCTGAGATTGTACTCAAGCAGGTTCAGTGCAAAAGGAAGAAGCAATACAGACACAGAATCCCAATATTGCACAGCTGCAATCAAGTTCAGTGCCCTCACAAAGCGGAATGCCCACAGCTGAAGCATCCATGAACAATGGCCATCTCACTTCTATTGGAAAATTTCAAACAAAGCAAACTCTATCCAACTCCTTCTGAAGCAAATTATTTCATTGCCATTCACCTCTCCCTGTCAGGAAGTTCTTTCTCATGTTTCCCCCTTTGGAATGGCAAAAAGGGGACATTTAGAGAGCAATGTCCGAGAAATGAAAGACTGTCTTAATCCTAAACTATTATCTGTGTATTATCTTTCTGTCACCCTCTGTATCTCACCAGGGCTGCAAAAGAGTTCAAGAGGAGGAGGAGGAGAAAAAATGCATTTAAAGAGACAGGCAGAGTTTGCAGAATTCACAGTTCAGCGAGACAGAAGATTGCATCCATGTAATTTCATATCTCTATTAATGGTTTGGGACAGTAGTAAGAGCACCTCCAGATGGGCATTAGAATACTTCATTTTCTGCATTAAACTCTGATTCTAGCAGGGACTGCTTGTAAGTGCCTTGAGAATATTCCTGCACAGCTCCCTGATCATGTGATCATAGATTCACAGAATAACTGAGTTGGAAGGGGCCTAAAAGGCCATCAGAGTCCAATCCCATGCTCAGTGTGGGAATCCAAATCAAAGCAGATCTGGCAAGTGGTGGTCTGCTTTTTCTCTTGAATGCCTTCACTGGGGCACTCACCCCTTCCCAAAGCCATTGGTTCCATTGTTGTGCTGCTCTAACAGTTAAGAAATGTTGAGACTTTATCTCCTTGCACAACCTGAGAAAGAGGAATAATTTCCATTGAAAGCTAGTCATCTATTTGATTTCTTGGGTGGCCAGAGAAAGATATCACCTACTCCCGCGTTCGAAATTCTTCCTGATAGAATCAACTGAAATCAGACTTCCTCTCACTTGAGCCCATTATTCTGTGGCCTGCAGTCAGAGATGACTGAGTGTTAGAGATGGGCATGAAGGGCTTAACCAGTCTTTGTAGAGCTTGTATGCCTGGCATACCATTCTCCTCAACTCCACTTTGGACATGGATTTCAGAAAGTTCCAGTAAATTCAGATAAATTAAACAGTTTCACAACGAAAAGATGGTATATACGTCCCACTGGAAAAAGCCCTAACACTAGTTCACTGGCAGTGCAGTCCTTGGTATATCTACTCAGAAATAAGTAGCCCAGAGTTCAGGTGCATGTAGTCCAACACAGAGTACAGAGTGACAACAATTCTTTAGCAGTAAATTAGTTAGACGAGATGAGTATTTCTCAAAAGGTCTTACAAAAACGATTTCAGTTTTATTTATTTATATATTGATCAGTCCTCAGTCTGTGAGGACCCCCAAAGCTATACAGAACAAGGGGGGAAGGGGGCATTTCTCAAAGACTGGTTCAGGTTAAAGCAGTGTGTGGAAACTCTCTGTGCACGTTGGTGGAGCAGTATTATGAGCAAGAGCACCGAGAAAATATGGGCAGTCCTCTTTCCAGACGCCACACGTTCCCCGGTCCCACAGAGACAAGGCGAGAAACAAAAGATTAAGTGGGAAGATATGACCCTGATTAAACTTTGCCCTGCTTCAGACCAGTTTGCAGGACACATTCTTTTTGAAAATAGGAAGGGAAGTGCATGAATTTGACCACAAAATGAATATGAAAGTCGTGCAAAGGCTAAAAGGTTCATCTTTCAACTCAATGAGTGGTCATAGCTATTTGTGCCCTCCAGATTTCTAAATAATTAGAAACCCACCCAATGCTACAAGTAACTTACTGTAAAAGTATTAGCTGAAGCCAGAGACAGCAAACTGCTCCTTCCCCTTCATTCCACACTTCATCTCATCAGGTTATACATTTTTTTTCACAGATAAAATGAGACACACACAAACACACACACACAGAGAGAGAGAGAGAGAGAGAAAGAGAGAGAGAGAGAGAGAGAGAGAGAGAGAGAGAGAGAGAGAGAGACTACTTTTATTTTCTCGGATAATTGACTCAGTAAGTCAGGGCTGTTTTAAAATTGTAAGAAGCACAATTTATTGCATTCATTTCTAGGGCCTTAATTTTTTATGGCAAAAAAGCAGCTGGAAGAACAATCAGTGGCAGTCACAGATGTGATATTTCCCTCAGGTTGCCAGCCTTCGGTAAAGCTAGGTATTTTACTTGCCCACTCTGCCAACTGCTAGGTACATAGAACACTTATTGCCGTTCACAGAACATTCGCAAAACTTGCTGCTGCTAATTGTAGCCAACTGATGAGATGCCAAAGGGCATCTGGGACTGGTTATGCTCTCAACTGTACTACCAAAGTGCATACTGGTATGTTGTAAATTAGCCACACTTAGGCAGGCGCAAAAGAAGGATGTGTTTCACCCGTGGGAAACATGGATTCCACAGACATACACCCTAGTAATGGGGGGATGACGACAGGGAGATAGGATAGTACAAAGCACAAATACTACTAGTACTTTAGAATAGTACAAATAGCATTTTGTCATTTTGGCCACCTCCTTCTCCAGCATGGTGCCCAGGACACATGCCCCACTTGCTGCCCCACAGTTAGCCACAATAACTTATACATACCCCACACAAACACCATTTAGAATCCAGCCTATGGTTTTAAAGTCTTGAACCACAAAAGCATGCCGCAGCTGTACAGTGGTACCTTGTATAAAGGAATTAATTCGTTCTAAATGAAATTATGTTAAGCAATTTTTTCTTTATACAAATTCCCATAGGAATGCATTGAAAATGGAGTGATCCCATTTTTATGTTGTATGGATTCTCCCCAGAGGCTATTATGTTAAGCAAATTTCCCCTATCTCTGGAATTTTTTATGTTGTACAAATTTTATGTTATACATGCTGTTTGTTATACAAGGGTCCACTGTACTTGCATATGAAATATGTACCTTATGATCTTAAACATCTGTCCTCAGAAATAAAGATCATTAGGCTTAAACTAAATGATGCATTCTCATGTGCCTAGAAGTACTGCTCCCCAAATTGGTGAACGGCATCTGCATATGATTTTCTTCAGCTAATATGTATCTTGCCTTTAGCATAGTTTGTTTAGTGATTGATTATGTGTGTGGCTTGTCATTTTGGCTACACTGTTTTCACGACAAATACTAACTTTGCTACTCACATCTGCTGTATGATGGGGTATATGGAACTGCAGATGTTGGACTTTAGCTCATAGCAGCCCAAGCCAACATGACCAATGGTAAGAGATGCTGAGAGTTGCAGTCCAAAAACATCTGGAGGGATCCACTTTACCCACTCCCAATCTACAGTATCAAATAAGTTAAAACCACCCCACCTTTGCTTGTGAGTGGATTCGCACAAAATGTAACTATTGTAAGTCAAGTGTCACAAAGTACATTTTACTGAGTACTGCTGGGAAATATTTGTGGAATATGAGGATAAGAAGGAGTGTATGAAATTATTTATTCATTCAAAAGTGTATTGCTCATTATGATATAGCACCTATGGCTATATCATAATGATATAGAATACAATTGCTATTCTCATCTTGAGTTGACTCACTGTAACAATGGTTGAATGGTAAGCCAATAAATATGTAAACATATGTACTAAATGAGATTGACTTTTTGTTTTGGAAGCAGTTGTCAGCTTCCGAAATGAAATGCGGGTGCCCAGCTGACATTTGGAACTGGAGGAATGTAATCAACCAATCCCTTACCTTGCACTGGGGTGGTGCAGGGTGCAGCTCCAATGAGAGGAAAAAAATCCAACGTGTCATCTTTCCTTCTCCCTTGCACTGGCCAACCAGACAGGGAGGCGGGATGCTGCATTTCCCTGCACAGCTCCTGTTTGTCCTGCGCCACCCCAGCACAAGATAAGGGACTGGTTGATTTCATTCTTCCGGTTCCGAACATCAGCTGGGCTCCCACATTTCATTTTGGAAGCTGACCATTTCCTAAACGAAAAGCCCATCTCTAGTATTAAATCCCACTGAGCTCTGGCTAAGAGGACTCTGTAGAGGATTTCAGAATTACTCAGAATGCTGCTATGATGAGCCCATCATAAACTGATAAATGAATATAAGGTTATATAAATTCTCTGCAATTACAACTAGGATAAGTTATGATGAAGTTGGTGCTTCATTCGCTTCACCAAAAGGGGATGCCATCTTGCCCCACTTCCCCTGCCCCCTCCGCCCCCATTGTCTACTACTATCTGCTCCTGCCACTGCCCCATCCTCTTCCTCCTCCGCTGCTTACACCACTGCCATTGCAGCAGCACTGGCTTTCCAGCATGTACCCATAAGCAGCAGTTGAGATGGAGAGTCAGGTGCTGATAGCATCCCCCTCTCCCCCAGCATGAAACAGAAAAAAAGCAAAGCACGAACTATTTCATGTCTCCAGGGGTTCATGATGGTTCATGGATAGCCACCATCACAAATCACTAGTTTTCTAGTCTGTGTGTATTTCTATGTATTTTGAATCCTAGAGCAGAAGTACAGATGGAACGGAAAAGGCCTAGACATCAACATGGCCTAAGGTTGAGGCCAGGTTATTTTGCTTAAAAGAAATTCCAAAATTGAATCTTCAGCTTGACACATGCACAATGTAGATTTTGTTGTCTTTCGCAATCCTGGTGGACAAAGGGCTACTGCCAGACAGTCAGACCCTCAGGCCCAGTGCCTTATAATGAAGCACATGAGCTCTGTTTGGCCATGAATAGAGCCACGCAGAAACAAGGCAATCCCCGTGGCAGGAAAGTTTCTGGTTCTGTTGATCATACATACAATTAATAAAATGGTCTGCCAGAAAGAAAAGCATTAGCAAATGTCTACAAGTGGAGCATTTAAAGATTTCCTAAATATTTAACCAGAGAGAACAAGTTCTAGCCGAACACAATGGTTCTTTGTCCAGACTGAACTTTCACAGACAGAAAGTATGCATACATGGGACAGAATCACAATTAACAGGCAATTTTGGAAGCACTTCAGGTTATAAAAAGGTATCCAAAATATGTATTCCTTGATGCTAGTTCTACAAAAAAAAAAAAACAAAAAAAAAACCCTGCTATTGCCAGTTCTAAAGAACAACTGCTAAAAGTGCTCTAAGCACAGTTGCCAAATATAGCATTTGAAGTGCTGGCAATCATTTAAAGGTCAACAACAAATATGATTGTACAGGTATAGCACCCTCTCCTCCAAATGGAATTTGAATCATGATGCCCCCTTAGTAAACAACATAGCAAATGGATAATATTCTTTCAATTGAGACTTAGGATTTTGGCTATAATGTTCCACGTGGAAAGCTTTACTATCTAGGAATGAATGTCATAAATATTGTAGAGATAATAATATATGATGGTTGCCAGCATGGGGCTTCCCCAAAGCTTGTTACCATGGGCATGCTGGTTGGGGGATTCTGGGAGTTGCAGCCCAAAAATAATTTCCCCAAACATTGTTTTTTCTACAAAAGCCCACAACAATAAATTAATCTCTGGAGTCACTACAAATTATTGTCCATGTACTGTATAGGTTTTCTATTAACTAATATTTGTAAATGACTTTTACATAGGGCTTTTAAAACAAATAATACCCCAATTATTGTTAATAAATCCTTTCAAGGTAATACTCCTGGAACCAGCAACCCTTTAGACATACAAAAATATGAAGGGTGATTACTTTCATAGAAATCAAAAAGCTTTTGATAAGATAGTATGGCATTTTCTTCATCACCATCTTAACCTGAGCATGATGTCTTCATAAAATTAAAATAAGCCGAAGCCATAGCATATCTAAGTGTTAGAAGTGGGAGAATAATTTTATACTACTACAATGAATCTGTCTCTTGAATGAATACTTTCAAATAGTAAGGGTATTTCTCTGCATCATCAAGAAGCTGGCACCAATGCAATTGGGAGGCTGGATTCTGTTACAAATCTAGATTTCAGGCAGGATCACCCAAATCAAAAATATATAATGATAAGAATTGATGACAATGGAGGAAGGGAGGTTCTTTGCCATTCTTTTCAATACCACAACTTAACAAATATGCCACAGGATTGCCAGCTCAGATAATACTGCCTAGACCTCTATATTGGTGCAGATTAACAATCTACACAGGCCATGGAATGGGCTAATTAGGAGTGTTCCAAATCACATATACACACAAATCCTCTAGGCTTGGTGCTATGTTAAAAAGGAATGAGGTAGTTCTAAAAAGGGATGGGATGGATCTTTCTAAGTAAAATATGTGTAGATACTTTTACTCTATTTATTATTTGAAATTTATATACCACCATCTTGTATGAAACAACTCAGAGTCATGGTCGTGAACACAGTCAAAGCAGGATAAACAAAGAGCATAATAAAAAATAAGATACAAACAATAAAACAAAATATAGCAAAAATAAGCAATAAAACAAACAAAGATGATAATACAAGCATCCGGGCAAAACAGTACAAAAGACAACAACAGCAAAAGTCACCCAAAGGCCTCTTGGAAAAGCCAGGTCTTCATGGCTTTCCTAAAAGTGAGCATAGATTGTGCCAGTCGGTCTTTGCTGGGAATCTAGCTCCAGAGTGAAGGGGCAGCCACTGAAAAAGCCTGATTCCAGGTAGAAGCTTTCTGGGCTTCTCTAGGAGTAGCTAACCAAAATGTGAGTGCCTTGGAAGCTCTTGTGGGATGGGCATTTATTGACCTGAGGGAGATAATCAGGAGCCAAGCCATGGAGGGTTCTGTAAACCTAAACCAATACCTTGAACCTGATTTGAGACACAACGGGCAGCCAATGCAGACAATCCAGGATCAGGGTGATGCAAACATATGTTTGCGCACTAACCTGGCCACTGAATTCTGCACCCACTGCAGTCTCCGAACCAGGCCCAAGGGAAGCCCTATGTAGAATGCATTGCAGTAGTCAATCCTAGAGATCACCAATGCATGCACAACTGTCCTCAAGGAGTCCTTGTCAAGGAACGGGCAAATCTGGGTGATCAGCCATAGTTGGAAAAAGGCCGACTTAGAAATGGCCACCACCTGGGACTCTAAGGAGATGCCCAGACTTCTCACTCTCTTGACCATCTGGAGGGAAGACCAACCCAGTCTGGGGAGAGGGCCACTACTGTAAATCCATCAGAAGACCCCCTAAATAACAGAAGCTTGGGCTTCAGTGTGAGCCTACTAGTCCTGGTCCACTCCATGATGGTGTAATTCGATTTGAATCAGAACAAAATGACCCCAAAGTGAAATATATGCCTGTCTAGTCATGCACTGAGAACAAATTTTTAGCTGTAGCACCACTACAAATAGCCCAGAGCACAGAGTGAACTCCTAGTTCCCTGAGCTCCTTGTCCTTTGAAGATGCCAGCCACAGAGTCTGGTGAAACGTCAGGAAGAAAAACTTCCAGAACATGCCCAAACAGCCCCAAAAAATCAAAAAACTCAAAAAAGATGTCATTTTGCAGCCCTACAGGTTTTTCACAGGATCAATTCCTACTTTACCATGTCTGTGTCATTTGAATTAGGTTGCTGTGGATGAAGGTTTTAACTCTATGGGCGTTACATAGCATTTTACTGATGTGCATTTTAAAAATGTTTTGGTTATATTTGTGCTTATTTTAATTTCTTTTTTTAAAATTTTTTATTAGTTTAAAAAAACATATATAAATTACAATAAAAGAAAAACAAACATCGAAAACAGTGCACCCCTTCACCAACAGGATCGCTCTTCATATTTACATTCATCATCCTCCCCTCCAGAACAGAATTGATTGTTGCGCGGAAACTTTACCCTTATTCCGTACAAGTACGTATTCAGTGAATCTACCCCATATATCATAGAAAATATCTCTTTTTAACTCTCCTTTTTTAACCTTGAGAGAGCAGGTCAATTTATCATTTAAAGCTATATTCCATACTTCATTATACCATTCTTCTAAACATAGTTCAAATTTGGATTTCCAATTTCTAGCAATTATTAATCTAGCTGCTGTCAACAAATTTGTAATCAACTCTTTAGTTTTAACATCATAATTATAATCCACAAATATTGATAACAAAGCAATTTCAGATTTAGGCTCTATAGTCATTTCTAGTATATCACTTAATTCTTTAAAGATACATTTCCAAAATTTCTGTATCTTTTTACATTCCCACCACAAATGATAAAAGGTACCAATCTCATTATCACATTTCCAACAAAGCTTAGAAAAGTTTACATTCATTTTATTCAATTTCACTGGCGTCATATACCATCTTAAACTTATTTTAAAGAAATTTTCTTTATTCTAACAGACAAAGATCTGAGTATTCTCATTCTCCACATTTTAGCCCAGTCTTCTTCTCTTATTTCTTTTTTAATATCTTGTTCCCACATTAATTTCGATCCAGGTCCTCCCCTATTATCATCTAAATCCGAAATAATTTTATATAGTTTGCTAACAATACCTTTTACTACCATTTCGTTCTGAGTATCCTCATACAGCAGTAAAAGCTGTTCATATTTTGTGTACTCTCTACATTTATTATTTTTCTTTAACCAAATATCAGGCGATTTCTTTAATTGTATAAAATTGAACCATGATATATCCCTACCTACTTATTTTAATTTCATTACATGTATAGTAACCCCCGCCATTTTGCGGTTCCTGTACTGCGGTCCTGCTATATTGTGGGACCAGAGTACATGCTGGGGCTCCAGCTGATTAGTGCTGGGGTATTTCCTGACTCCAGCACCAATCAGTTGGAGCATGACACCACGGCTACCCCAGGCTGCTGGAATACTTTTCAAAAAGCCTTTCAGCAGCCTGTGCAAAGGCACCACTGCCCTTGCTGCAGGCGCCATTCCTCCCCCAGCCAGGGCCAATCAGCTGCTTGGCGCTGGCTTGGGGCCAGCGCTGCCCCACAATCTCCATTGAAATGTATTGGCTCAATGCATTTCAATGGATAATTTTTCCCCATTGGAATGCATTGAGCCATTGTATTCCAACGGGGAAAACTTTCTCCATTGAAATGCATTGAGCCAACGCATTCCAATGGGGAAAAAATTCTCCATTGAAATGCATTGAGCTGCTTCCCCACCTCCAGAGAAGATCCCCCAACGCCGCTGGCGCACGCTGCTCTGAGAAGTCTCGGGGCAGCACAGGCGGGCTGTGGCAGGAGATCTGATCGCCCACTGCCCCCCAGGCCTGACTCGACCCGCATCCGCATATCGCGGATTTTCAGTCATCGCGGGTCAGGTGGGTCCCGAACCCCTGCAATAGGCGGGGGGTTACTGTATATGCCATTAGTATATCAATTTTGGCAGAAACACTGGATATATTTTAGAAAGACAGATGGACGGACAGACAGACGGACAGACAGATGGACAGGAAATTCTCACTCTAATAAGCAGAACAAAGAAGAACAAAATCTGATCTCACAAGAACCAGTTACAGTGCTAAACTTATATATCATACTTTTCCTTTACGTTTCTACATTCTTGTACAGCAATCTTCATTTATAATAAACACCTCTAATTCAAACTGAATCATAGGTTAGAATTATACTAATAAGCATCTTCCATAAGTAGTTGCAAAGATGGAAGGCATTATCATGAGTACCAGCAGTTAATTCAGACCTAGGGCACTAGCCATTCGAAGTAGTTGTGGTAAAAACTGAAAAGTTACTTAATATTTGTTCTACCTTTCAGACTCTGACATTATTTTATAGCATTTTGCAGCAGTTCTGACTAAATTTGCAGTAGCAAATTGGTTAAATAAGAATTTAAAGCAGTTAGAAAACATGACTTTAATATTTTCAAACACACAACCCAATGTTTTCCAACAGTCTCCCCCTCTTTTCCACCGTCATGTCTCAATTTTATAGAAAAGCTGGTCTTCCGAAGAAAATCAGCTAAGGCAAACTTTTAAGTCTAAGAACAGCTGGCAAGGTTGTTGAAAAGCATTCTTTGCTGTCCCCACTGTGGAGACACGAATATTTGGAAAAAGCTACAGTAAGGTCTGTCTCTGTGGAAGCCTGGCAGGAGGTTCTTCCCAGAAAGATCCCTGGATTTTAATCCAAGGCCTTGATTTGACAGATTATCTTTTACATATTGCAAGAACACATCTGAAACGCTTGTTTCCAGTTTTACAGTTCTTTCCTGAACTAGCAGATGGATAGCATGACTTGGTAAAGTGTTCAGAGAACATGAGATCCCTGCTGGATGAGCTCAAACTCCATTAATACAGCATTTTGTTCCCTCAGTGACCATTTTGAATGATTTTTACAATGAGGAGTGCCAAAAATTTAAAGCTCTTTAGCAATTTGATCATGAAGTGGCCACTTCACTTTGCTGAATGGTAAGCCAGCACTGGCTATCTCTCTTTCTCATATACCTGTACACGTGAACACGGATACAGCCATAAAAACATATAATTTATCACAAACTCCTAAAAGTTAACAGATTCCAAGAACTCAGACTTCCAGAAGAGTATGCTATCCATTTGATGCTGACAAATGTTGTGACATAACGTCTATAGTCCGTTAAATAGTACACTTATTTATAGTGCGGAATGTGGTTTTCTTTTATGGAAATCCAGTACAGAGAAGCTTCCAAGAAGTATAACATTTTATGTATGTTTATTATTTTACATATTATGTTATATATAGCACTTCTTATTTTTTTAGATTGGTTTTGCTCTTCGCTGAAAAGTTTTGCTCTTTTCTAAAAAGAACTGGAGATTGCCTGCCTAGGATAAGGAAATTACTGGGGCTGGGGGAGGGGAACATGAATATATGTTTCACTTCTACATGTGATACATTGTAGGCACGGGGGGGGGGGATATAAACCCATTAAGTCCTGTTGCTTAGATGCTGAAGTGCCTGTCCTGGTTATGTCAGATCATAAGTGCTGCATGGCAGTCACCCCTCTGATCTTGGACTACAGCTCCCACAATGCACCAGGCAGTATTTTGTTCTAGAAACAGTGTAAGTAATGTTTCTAGGAGGCTGGCTACCCATCAGAAAGTCAATTTCTAATTTGTTTATGTGTTTTTAATTGTTGTACTTTGCTTGCTTTTATGTAAACTACCCCGATTTCATTTGGGAAAGTCAGTGCGGTCTAGAAATGTAAAAATAAATAAATAATAAATAAATTCAATTTGATTGAAGCTGGTTATCTCCTGTGAAAGTTAATTCTTGCCTACTGTAGCAAAAGTAGGGATTATTTTGTTTTTGTTTTTACAGTTTTGGAGCTCTTGATAAACTCCAACTGGTAAATAAACCTACCAAAAAACACATTTGAGGCTGTACACTGTGTGTGTATATTGGATAACACATCACAGATTTTTAATGGAACATACTGCATCTCCCTCAGGTAACCAAAATAATTAAATGATTTTACCCCATTTCTTTTCATGCCCTATTTTCCATTTTCAGAGGTCCACAGTCCACGTTTTGTCATTATTTGTAAGTGATTGTGCAAGGTTTCCTTCCAAAATTAATTCTGGATCCCGTAATGCTCTTAAAATGCTCTTAACATATCAGCAAACCTATTACAGTAGCTACATTCTTTAAAGAACACCCCTTCTTTTGTGGGGAATTAACCAGTCTCCCTCAGTAGCACAGTAGCACCCACGTCAGTCTCTTGGATGCTTAACTCTGAAAAGGCTATACAGAACTCAGAACGAACAACAACCAAAAGGACATTGTCCACCGAACAGGCTTATTCAGGCCATTGTCCAACTAACAAGCCTATTCAGGTCATTGTCCAACATATGAGCCTATTCCAGGCATGTCCAAACTTTGGCCCCCCAGATGTTTTGGACCGCAACTCCTACAGTGACAACTTTGTTGTCCCAATGACAACTTTGTCATTGGCAATCTAAGCTTAAAATTCTGGGAGTTGTGGTACAAAACATCAGGAGGCCCAAAGTATGGACATGCCTGGCCTATTTAGGCCAGGATGATTTGAATTAAAGGTGAACTATCAATTGGAAACTTCACCAACTACCTTTTCTCAGACTGATGAAGCTGCTTGGGTGAGCAGTGAAATGTTTTGATCACTCAAGAAAAGAAGTCCAGTTGCCATGACTCAACTTCCAGATAAATTGGATGACTGAGAATCTTCAGAGACAACAACACTACATGAGAAAAAAGTATTTGAAAGGAATATGTCTGAACTGTACTGAATTGGTTGCCTCAGTCAGGCCTATAAGAGTGCAAGATGTTCCTTCTACAGTACTTAGGCCTGCACTGAATATTTACACCTAAGGTGCCCATGTGTGTTATTTTACAAATCCACAGAGATGGCAAAGATCAAGGTTGTCCCTACCAGTAAGTACAGTGAATCAGTGGATTTTAGGTATCATAACTAAGTAATAAATTGTTCACGTTTCACTTGCTATTAGAGATGGGCATTTCGTTTTGGAACAAAATCAACCACTGACTTACCTTCCTTTGGGTCATGCAGAGTGAAACTCCAATGGGGAAGCAGCCTCTGCCACATCATCTTTCCTTCTCCCTGGCGCTGGCCAATCAGGAGCTGTGCAATCATCCCGCCTCCCTGTCTGACTGGCCAGCACCAAAGAGAAGGAAATATAACGTGTCAGAGGCTACTTCCTCATTGTAATTTCTCCCAATGAGACCCAAAGGAAGGTAAATCAGTGATTGATTTCGTTCTGGTGGGTGGGTCTCAGTTCTGAATGGCAGCTGTGCTGCCGTATTTGATTTTTGAACCGGATCCCTTCCAAAATGATACATCAATGTGTGCTTGCTATTGTTATAAAATACTACAGGTTAAAGTTATTTATTTATTTATTTATTTATTTATTTATTTATTTATTTATTTATTTATTTATTTATTTATTTATTTATTATTATTATTATTATTATTATTATTATTATTATTATTATTATTATTATTATTATTATTATTATTCTGGTCCTGTTTTATTTTGTTTTCTGCCAGGAAGATGGAAAGAAGTGTTTGTATTATTTTCTCAGTTTTTTTTTTCTAATAACTTAGGACTTGACTAGATGGCCAAGATGGAGTGGGGCAGGATTGGCTGAATAAGGTCACCTAGGGTGAGTTAAGGTCAGACAGAGATACATGGTGCGATCCTTGTACTGACATACAAGAATCAAGTGGTTTGGGCCAGGAAACGACCACTACACTTCAACTGACCCTATTTAGCATGATTAAGATCTACTTTCCCTTTAGAAGCAAGGGTTTCCTTTTGAAGTGAAAAAAAATCTCCCTTTGCAAAAGTCATATAATTGAAAACTCCTCCGAGCTCTCTCTTTTGGAGGGCAGGAGAGGGGCAACATTTTGGATTTCTTTTTAATTTTTGCTAAGGTGTCAGTGATGCTGTGAGGTTTTTTCTTTTTAAAACATTGCTGTCAAAGCATTGCTGATTTGCTATGTTGGAGAATAACCATTAAAAAGAATTGGGAAGCTTTTTGCCTCCCTTTCCAAAAGCAAGGAAGATGTTCAAGGAACATTTTCCATTTCTCAGTCAATCACACATGCCGGAATAGAACCAAAATGGAACCATCCTGTGTGCATGCTCTGTGCCATCAAGTCGGAACTAATTTACAGTGACTCTAATAGCCGTTTCAAGGTAAGTGAGATATTTGATGAATGGTTTTATAAGTCCCACTTCCCTTGTGAGTGTCCATGGCCAAGATTTGAACCCCGTTCTTCAGAATCCTGCTCCGTCACTCTCCACTACACCACACTGGGTCCCACTTACAACACCATAGAAAGTGATCAAAACTGCCATTTGTCTTGAAATTTAGTTAGACACTTCCACTGAGCTAATGAACTTTGTTGAATCCAGGTTGTACATAAGAGATTTTATCTTCAATAACCAGGACTCTTTTGAGGCCTGTAATTGGAATGAGTGCACTTTCTCTGTAAACCATGGAACAAGTGTGAAGTGAAAGGTAGGTCTATGATCTGTTTAATGTTACTGCAAACTTTGGAGATTGAAGAAAGAGAAATAAAAAAATGACTCGCTGAAATATTAAGGCATAGGGGTTTACAAAAGTATGCAAGATTGGCCTACCTCTGTTTTCCACTGAAGTCATTAGGTAAAAGTCCAGGAATTTCATTATGAGTGAGTAAGGAAAGTATTGAACAACCTACTCAAATATCTAAAAGTGTGCTGCACATATAAAGGTCATATAAGGCTTATAAAGATACATCATAACATAATTATGTTGGCTAAAAACAAGTGGAACGGAGTCACATGGCTTGGACTCATATAATAAGAACATATCCACAACTGAAATATATAAACCAGTTTTATCGCTGACAGCCTTTTTCAGGATATTGGAAAGAGTCGCTTCTTTTGAGAAGCCTCTGCTGCCTGTGCAACCCCCAGAAGCAACTTGTCCCATTTCTATTACTTTCTTGCAGAATTGCAGAAACTATCATTTAGCTCTTTTATCCACTTTTTATAACAAGTTGCTCAAGACAGCAGACATGTCTGCCTCCTTTCCATTTGTTTTCACAGCAGGTCAGGTTAAGGTCACCCACTGAGGTTCAAGCCTGAGTGAATAGGGACTTGAACTCTATGTACTCTATTACACTGGCTCTGACCATACTCCATTAGTGCCATCATGTAAGGATTGTGGAACTGCACTCAGAAGAATAAGCACAAGTTTTTGTTTTGTTTTGAATTTTTTTTAAAAAAAATATTTATACAAATACCAAAAAAATACAAATTACAAATTACAAAAACAGCAACAGTGCACCCCTCCACTAGCAGGACCGTTCTTCTTATTTTCTATTCTTATCCTCCCCTCCAGAACGGTTAGATATTAGTTAGTGAAACATATGTATTAGACAGCTGCCTAGATGCCCTAAGCACATCCGATCTTGCTTGATTTCGGAAGCTAAGCAGGGTCGGCCCTGGTTAGTACTTGGATGGGCGACCACGAGGGAATACCAGGCGCTGTAGGCGCCTGGAGTAAGAACTGGCAAACCACTCCAGTACTCCTGCCAAGAAAACTCCATGGACATGGAGTCACGTAGAGTCGCTGTAACGACACAACACACACACACATGTATTAGACAGGATGTTCTATATATATTTGATATGTATTTAATTGATTTAAAGATGGAGTCTGTAAAAGTGCAAAGTCACAGTGACTCAATGTATAGTTTTTTTATGGAGTACAGATGTTATGAATTAAAACATAATGAATTTTGGCTGATGCAAGGGGTTGCAATAGCTATGAGGTAATGTCATTTATGATTGGACAGACACATGTATAAAATGTTCTGTAAATAATTGTTCATTGGGCCTTCCGTGAGAAAGGCACCCACTTTGCTTCTCTATCATATATTTTGTCAATGTAATGTATGCTGTTATGCTGTTGAATTTTGTATAAATGTACTAATGTGACTTTTCCCTCTATGCTTTGTTGAACTTTGTATAAGTTCTGTGATGCTGTGATATATTTTTGTACATATGTAATTTAGCCGTTTGGTTTTAAGAAAACTCTGTCCCTGGCTAACTATTTATTTAATAAGCATTGCTTCTGCTGGCTGATCAAATAGCACATACTCTGACATTGTTGCGTGGAAGCTTTACTCTTATCTTTCACAAGCACATATTGAATTCCATAAATCTACCCCAAAATATCATAAAAGATATATCTTTTTAACTCTCTTGATCGCAAAATTACATGTCAATTTATCATTTAGAGCAGTATTCCATATTTCATCATACCATTCATCTAAATATACTCTAGTTCATGTTTGTATTTCCAATTTATTAATCTAGCCGCTGTCAATAAATTTGTAATCAACAAGGTTCTTTAACACAATATCACTGGTTTACCATTTTCTTGTTTTTTCTCCCTTATTGGAAACTCATCGCTGGATGTTCTAACTAGCTAAGTTGGATGTTCTAACTAAGTATGTTAAATTGTATCCAAGATAAGTCTCCAAGATCTTTTTTTCTGTCAATAATTTTTCTTCAGGCAAGCTTTCCCTGAATGATGGACTACCACGTGTATTTTATATGAATCTATAGGTTGACATAGATTTTATGTTTATAACTATGTTGTCCATTAATGCTGTAAGATGTCTCTCAATTCCTTCTTCTCGAATACTTGAACATGTCTTAATTGTTCTGGACTGTATATTATCCCTCATTACTCTAAGCCGCCTTGGGTCCTTTTCCAAGGAGAAAGGTAGGGTGAAAATAATCTAAATAAAATAAATAAATAAATAAATAAATAATTTTGCTGCGCATATTTTCCTGTTCACACAGGTTTAAATGTAAGCAAAGAAAACCTGAATTAGGGAGAAATGAATCTTTACTTCTAATTGTAAAGAGCAATTCGAAACGGCTCAATTGTATACATAAAGTCACCTTTTAGAAAGTGCTTTTCTTTAGTTTGGTGCTTGCAGCTGAAATACATTTTTAAACATCTGGGAGGGAAGTCACATTTTTTTAGATTTCCATAAATACCCTTTTCAGAACCATGCCCTCTGGGATGAATTTTGTAATATATATTTCTATTCCTTGGATAATGACTTGGTCTTAGTATAAATATACTGACATCTTGATCCTATGCCACATTAAGAACAGTCCCCTGTGTACTGAACTATGGCCATGCTCTTTGAGGGTGATGAAAAGTCCTGTCTTTCCTAACCCAGTTAGGGAAGGCAAGTGGGTGAGAGAACCTCCTATTTAAAAAGTTGTGGTCTACCTCTGCTGGACATCTATGCTCTATTCTAAATTCTAGAGTTTTTGCCCCATTTTCTTTTGCCATCCATCATTTACAAGTATTATATTTTTTAAAAAACCACCCACCCTTGCTGGCACTAGAATTTAAAGATTGTGCCAAAAAACGAATAAATGTGCCATTTATCATGTTATGAAATCCCACAAATGTGAAGTCACCTCTGTTGGTTTGGTGAGAGAGACTCTGTTCTTTGCTTTAAAAGCAAAGGCCAGTTTGGTTCGTGCCAGATTGGGAACCTGGAACTGACACGGGTTGTGCAGATGTGCATAACGACAACCCTGGGAGTTTTTAAAAATAGCCTGTTTTCTTTTGGAAAAAAGGACGGGCGGAATGGGGACATGTGAGCATCTCTTCTTGAGGCAGAACTCATCAGGAGAGATGGGCATGAATTGAAAAAATGGCATTTTGTTTTGTTTTGTTTCATTAAGGAGTTCATTTTGTTTTGTTTCATTTTCCATGAATTTTTGTGAAAAAATTCATTTTGTTGTTTTGTTAATTCGTTATTCATTTTTACCCGCTTTTTTTCCCAGCACCACTGCATGGCCCCTGGGGCCCGATCGGAGCTGGGGGGTGCCTACGAATGGGCATGGGAGGAATAAAGAGGGGGAGCGGTGTTGGAGCTGCGCTGCTCTGGCCACCTAAGCACAGCCTCCTTATCTCCCTTCTCGATCGGCCCCACGATAACAGGCCACAGGAGGGAGGCACAAGGGGGCGGCTTTGAAGCCGCGCTGCTCTGGCCGCCTAAACGCAGCCTGCTTCTTATCTCTCCTCCTGGGGCTGGGCTGAGACTCGAGCCCACCGCGTCCCTCGATGGCACCGACAAGGTGCGTGCTCCCTCCATGCAGCTTGGCGTGAAAGGACCTCTGGATGGACCAGCACCAGGCAGGAGACATCTCCGCCCCCCCCTTAACAAAATGAACCTAACCGAACCAATTTTTCTCAGTTCGTTTTGTTTTGTGTTAAATTTTCCCCTTGGGTCGTTATTTGTTTCATTACGTAACATAATGAATGACGAATAACGAAACAAAAAATTCATTTCATGACCATCTCTACTTCTCAGCTCTTGGTCACTCAAGAAGCAGCTCACCAAATTCTCACTGGTGGAATCCATTCAAGTCCAGGCTGGCATCCGCACCCACTACCCTTCAGCGAGTGCCAGACCCAAGAATTTTGCAGGAGTCAATGCACCCTCTCTCCCCCTGCTTTAATCCCTATCCACCAGGATTAAATTGAAAAACCTTTGCAATTAGCAAGTTGTGGTATTTCTTTTTTTAATCTTCAGGAAATTCCATCGTACTGAGGATTAGATGTAAGGTTAACTTCAGGGCTAGTTTAAGAGATGCTCACATGTAACATGCATTTCCTGAATCCACCGAGGATTCCCTGTCTTTGCCTTCTAAAAGGGGTCGGGCTAATAATAACCAGATTGTATCACTTCCACTTCTTGGCAATGTGGTTCACCAAAAACCAGCATAGTGCCTTTCACAGTTTTTTAAAAAATTATGATGTGCTGCCTAAGGAGTTATGGGAACTGTAATCCAAAAACATATATTTGCATACCTCAGTTTTAGTTGATTGTCTTGTAGAATGCCCAACATGTAAGCCAGGTTTGTCAAGAATATTCTTGTGAGTGAGTTTTTCAACTTGCAATTAGAGATATGGAGTCCAGCTGTGGAATGAAGCAAGCTTGGTAAAGTGGCCTTGACAAGAAGGCTAATGTCCAAGGACAGTGGAGTGTAGCTCAGAAGCGTGGATGAGAGAAGCACTATGACATGTGATGTGAAAGTAAAGAATTGATTGGAAAGACGGGGGATGGCGACAGGCATGGGGGGCAGACAGTGACGGGCACGGGGGGTGGGCGGCGATGGGTGCACGGGGGGTGGGCAGACAGCGGCGGGCGGCGGGGGACGGGCGGCAATGGCCAGTGGCAGGGGGGTGGCGGGGGGGGCAGCAGGCTGGCCAGTGCCCCCTCTCCATTTTGGCGCCCTAGGCAACTGCCTAGTTCGCCTTAATGGATGCGCCGGCCCTTCCTGTAACCCTTCATCCATTACCAGGAAAAGGAGATGTTGGATTAGTAATGCTGGATCAAGTCTGGATGCAAGTCTAGCATGGGGAGTGTGTCCATCATTTTCAGGGATCTGGAAAGACCTCTGATGATGCTGATGGAACCATCTAGCTGTCATTAGTCCAAAACATTTCCGAATCTAGCTTGGGTTTGCAAAGAAAAGAAAGTAGCACCTATTAAAGTCCTATGGTATAGTGGCACAAATACCTACAAGTCTAGACTGCTTACAATGAGAACATTTGCCTGGTCCAAACTATATCTGCAGCAAGGCTATAAAACAGAGCTAGACAACCTTTCGGGCTTGCCAGATGTCTGGGTGATGCACAAAGTCTGAAGGAATGGCTGAGTGTCCTCACGTCTCCAGACAGAGAGACACATCTCAGTGTGAGTGGCAACAGAGAAGAAAGATTTATTTACATGTACAATTTGAAAGCCTGGGTACCCACCTTCAACCATTCCCAGCTGATGCCAGGGCTCTCTGGCTTAGCATAACAGTATTTGGGTGTGTATTACACCTGTAAGCTGTCTGTGTACCCAAATGCTGGGAACAAGGAGAAGGAACTGGGGAGACGGCCAGTGTAACCAAAGAGTGCCCTTCTTCCTGCAAAAATTCTGGCAGTAACATGGGAGAACATTGCAAAATCTCTTCCCTGGAAGGGGAGCAAGCCTTTCATAAGTGCAAGCATTAGTATAACACCTGGAGAAACTCTCCACTGCTGTATGTGCTGTACATGTGGATGGACGCCCTAATAAGGATAGCAGCTGCTACAGCAGCTATTAGATAAACCTACGGCCTCCCTGCCAGCATAAGATTGTTAAAACAGCTGCCCTTTATTATGTATTTATTCAAAACATTGTTCTTCTACCTTTGTCCTTAAAAAGTCCCCAAGGTGGCTTACATCATTCAAAGATAATAGGAGTATATTTAAAGCTAAAACAGTAAGTATATACATGTTAACAAGAAACAAATAAATATCATACTAAACAAAATCAACACCAAAAACAGATTCAAAACAACAAGGCACAACACTCCCCCATCAAAAATATAAACCCTCCGAGCTAATTACTAGAGGAAAGTTTGCATGAACTCTCAGTAAAACAGCCAAGATTGGCCTAGTCTAGTATGCAGTGGGACAGAATTCCAAAGTTTAGGTGCAGCGACAGAGAAAGTCCTGTGTCCCCACCAAACTCACCTGTGAAGGTGATAGGGCTCAGAGAAAGGCCTCTCTTGATGCTCTTAACATCTGAGTCAACTCGTAATGAGAGATACAGTCTTTGAGATAACCTGAACCCAAGCTGTTTAGGGCTTCATAGGTGAAAACCAGCACCTTTGAATTGTGTGCAGAAACAGATTGGAGCTGCTGGAACAGGAGGTTTGTGTGATTGCTGCAACCAGCCCCAGTCAGCAATCTGTCTGCAGCATTTTTAACTCCAAGAAATTTCTGAGCACTTGCTATTAGTGAGGCTTTATCTGCATTGTGGGCACACATATCCGGGTTTCTAACATGCACACTTCCAGAATCAGCTAGCCCAGTAACGGCTCTGCTTTGTTCTGTACCATTAGCTGCTCTACCTCTGTAATATCAAGAGAAACAGCTCTGGAGATGGGTGTGAATCAGAAAAAATGGTGATTCATTTAGCTTTGTGACTCATCAGGGTCAATAAATCGCAAAATTCAATTTCATTTTTTTCTGACAATTTATGAATTGATGTATAAGTTTGTTTTGGTCTTTAAAACCCTACAAAATGGCCTCCAGGGCACCTAGAGATACCTGATATGCAGAACAGCTTCCACCGACTCTCTTCTACATTCCATCCAAGTTTGAGTTTCAGACAGCTGAGTTATACGTATACCCACAAAATGCACCCTAGGAAGGTGTGTTTTAGCAATGGGCTTTGGTAAATCCAGTCTTCACCAAACATGGAGGGATTGTAGAGGAAAGTCAGAGTAAGCTTCCCTGAAATTTTGATGTTTCCAGATGGTTTAGGGGCCATTTTATAGACCAATGAATTGGGGGAAAAAATCAAAAATTGCTAAAAATTCATCAATTTCTATTTATTTTATTTATTTATTTACAGATTTTTTTTAAGCTGCCCCATTCCCAAGTGGTATTCCTTGGGGTATCAATTTATATGAATATGCACTGACAAATTAGAAACATTTGAACAAATTTTTCACTTCATTTATAAATTCATCCCCACCTCTAAACAGTTCCTATATAATCACAAGCATCTGCCCTCAGGTCTCAGGGTTTCCCCCCTGAAACCTGAGAGAATGGGATGCTGGTGACCTAGTTGTAGATCTCTAGTATAGGTGCTGATGAACTGCTGCTCCCATAATCCTTTGCCGGTGCCCAGGGTTGAATAGAGCTGATGGGAACTGCAACCTAATAACAGTGATAGAGAACCACAAGTTCTTCTGTCCTGTTAAAGAGCTGTCAGAAGGCTATTAATGCAAACCACTGACTTTATCCTGGAGTTGCAAACACATAAATTCTCGAAACATGTTTCTTTTAAAACAAGTTTTAATATTTATTGTTCAAGGAAGAACAAAAACCCAATTAATTGTGATAAATGTTCATTTCTGGAGGTCATCTGAAAAGACAGTACTGGAGCTGAAAGACAAGGCCTCCCTTTCTTCCCACCTCGCTTGTGTAGGCCAACATCCAAAGCTGTCAAGGAATCAAACCCTCTCAGCAGAGTGTTCCCAGGTGCCTGCTGTCTACTGGAACACGAAAGAAAGAAAGAAAGAAAGAAAGAAAGAAAGAAAGAAAGAAAGAA
>JAHTLZ010000007.1:18936632-18953512 GCA_023846285.1 Phrynocephalus versicolor | reverse complement strand
GAGAGAGAGAGAGAGAGAGAGAGAGAGAGAGAGAGAGAGACCTCTTTTCAGTAGCATTGGGCCTTCCGGGATTCATGACTGTCATATGTCATCTGGAATTTCACACGGCTTTGAGGAGAAATATGTGTATGTGATGAGGTGCAATGATGCGTACAACATCCCGGAGTGTATGCTCTTCAGTAAAAGCACTGGCTGTATGTAAGGGAGATTATTTGACTGCTTCCAGATTCTTGGACTGAAACAGTGTTTCAAAGAATGTGCTGCTTTATAGTTAAGAACACACCCCTTCTACTAACATTTCTTGTTCATTTCCTAAAGCATAGGAAAGAATTCCAGATGGAATGGAGCAAAACAGGATGTCCTAAAATGACTCCTCCCCCACCATGCTATGGACTAGGTTTAATAACAACCACCCTCTTATCAGAGATCTGTTACTGGGACTGATGGCATGTAAACCAGTTTACTTCTGTTTCAACGACAACATCCAAAAGCAAACAGAGTTTTACCTACATAGAGCAGATATGCTGCTCCCACTGATTGGCAGGGAATAGTCTGGAATATTTTCAGACATTAAACCAACACTAGTCTTCAAAAGATAGAAATTCAATGGTGAATTGTTTGCATATTTGAAGGATGGAGTAAGTATGAAGCATGCATTGCATTTTCAAATGAATTTGCTTGCTCATCGACCAATAAACTGTCACTGTCCAAAAACGAGTTAATTTGCAGCTTGAAGAGCTGTAAAAAATCACTGTAGGAAATGACCTTTGATTTTGCAAGAGTACTGCCTTAACTTCACAGTCATAACTTGTCTGTTTCTGCCCTCTTATAAATTTGACTGTGGTAGAACATGCCAAAAGGACATGATAGCAGTGGCCAATGCACAATGATTTCAGCACTTGAAGGGAATCTTTGGCCACGAGATCCCTCCAATCAACCACCCTACCTTTCTCATTAATTTTGCCCAGATCAGATATCTGAAATACTGTAATTTGGCTAGAGAATGAGTTCTTAGGCACACAGGAGCAATGAACGTAAGCTTAATGGCCCACAGCTCATTTATATGGGAGTAAGGAATCCAGGTTTACAGCGGCATCAACGTTGGTCTTTTAAATCACAGTTTGCACTGGATTTGGCAAACACATCAAATTAAACAAATCAAATCAAAACCAGCAACTAGGATACAAATCTAAGCAGGGGGAAGCCTGGTAGGACATTGTCTCTTTTTAGTAGGGAATCATCTTTTTTTTTAAAAAAATGTTCAGATAGTAGGGGTGGTTTGATTTTACTCTGATTTGCTGGCAATTGCTTTTATCACAGTACTTTCTTCCCTGTGTGGTTGTCTGATCTGATACATAAAGGCACCTATGAGGTGCCTTTATGTATCTCTTCACTTTTTTATCTCCAGCTGTGAAATTTTTCAGTTTTCTTCCATATGGAAATTCATCTGCTTTTCATTCACATGATTTTTCTTATGTGCACATATATTTAGGCAGTTTACTTAATATTTCCATCTGTTGACAGAAGCTTCATTTCTGCCTTTTCCCCAATTGCCTCCATTTGTAACCATTTTTATTTTAGAATGCATGCATTGTTTTGTGTGCAGTGTGGTTCTACAAGGGTCTCTGTTAGCACTGTGTACATGTGAACTCTCAAGGCAAGATGATTCTTCTTGCAGTGAGTGTCCAGAGATAACAGTCTACTTTCACTGAGGTGGTAGAATTCACCATCACTATTTCTCATCCTTTGCATTTAGAGATATCTGAAGAGAAAGAGAAATTGCCTCCATATCTTCAGCCCTTGTGATAGGTTTGTCTTCCATCTAACCTCCTTTTATGACCATCTAAGTTTTTGGACTTGATTATATATATATTTGGATATGTTGATTACCAAATAGGGATGGACACGAAATGGAAAAATTGTGTTTCATTTCGTTCCCCTGGTGATTACTTTTTTAAAAAATGTATGAAATGGAACAGTAACAAAGTGATTTGTTACTCTATAAAATGCCCCCTTTGGGTCTTAGAGGCACCAAATTTGGTTGATACATTCCTTGGAATCTCCCCTTTAAGCCCTCCATATTTGGAGAGATTTGGGGTTCAGAGGGCCTAGTTATTTAATTTCAAAGGGGGTACTCCCAGAAAAAAAAATCTAATTTCAGTGTTTTGTGCTTGAAAATAGTGATCTCAGGCAGCTAGCAGCGTGGAAATTACAGCGGAGCTTCCTCAAGATCTCCCGTTGGAGGACCCTCAGGGGAGCTGTTTTTCAGTGAAATGAATCAATTTGTTTTAAATGAAAAAAATTTTTTTTTGTTTCATTTCTAACAAAATGCTGCTTCCCCGTTTCGTTTCGTTTCATTTCTTTAGTCAACGAAATGACAAAACAGCAAAGAAGTATGCAGAAATCTTCATACTTTTACAATGCTCTACATTGGGAAGAATAAAAGAAACTTGGGCTTAATTTAGAGAAGACATGAGACCAGAAACGAGAGGTTCTTGGTAGAATTCAAACCCTTCTCTAATACAGCATTACCTTGGATAGTACCCTCCTATCATCCAAATCATTGATATACATTCTACTTTGTGGTTATGTGCTGGAAAGTCAGAATTGACTTATAGCAACCCTAACAGGATTTTCAAGTTATATGAGATATTTAATGAGTGGTTTTACCAGTCCCACCCTCCAGTGTGTTTCCATAACAAAGCCATGGAATTGAACCCAGGTCTCCTGAGTCCTGGTCCATTACTTCATCCACAGCATCACACTGGGTGTGCTATGTTTTAAAACTATTAACTTAAAAACAGTGCAGTTTCATGTCATCAAGTTCAGTAATCACCAGGACAATTCCAACTTTACTGAGCAAAGATGTCCTAAGTCAGAGAAGGAAACCTCCAACTCCCAGGTATTGATTCTGTTTCAGATCAGGTGGGATGTCCTCAGTATAGAGAAGAAGGAAGGAAGGAAGGAAGGAAGGAAGGAAGGAAAGAAGGAAGGAAGGAATTGGAAGGCTTTACATTTTGCATGTATTTAATGTATCGTGTGCTTTCACCTCAGAATTCATCCTGATCTATAATCTCTGACCACCAGCCATGCCAGCTGTTTCTTTCAGATGTACCGTGTTTTTCCATCTGCAAGACACCCCCATGTATAAGACATCCCCCACTTTCCAACCTAAAATTACAGTTTTTCAGCCACACAGTTCTCTCCTTGGCTTACTTCTATGTGTAAGACAAGCCTCAATTTTAGTCTACAATTTTTATGCAAAAATATAGTCTTATACATGGAAAATACTATAACCACTTCAGGAGGGTTTTTTTCCACCTAATATTAGGTATTAGCCAATCTGCAATTCTAAATATAGTTTCTTTGGACAAAGCAAACTGCATGGGACTGAGAAGCAATTGCTCCTTTGCAAGCATAGATTTGTTCTGCTAGTGAGGAAATGAATGAATAAACTCCGGCCAGTAATTTACAGCTTTTGCTAGAATATGATAAAAGATGGAGGACTTTGGTAATACAGCACTATGTGTTTCTTTGGGGGCCCACTGGCATTTCTGATGTGATGGTGAGGAATTACTGATCTTGTTGATGGAACTGTGTGTACACTGACTGGAATGACACCTAGGCGAGGAAGGTTATTTGAATGACTTCATTCATTCCCAGATGCTATCGCATATCAAAGAGCATCCAGGGTGATTGGCTGCTCCGATGCAAAGGGGCACTTGCAAGGGATGCCAGTTCCTCAAACAAAACAAAACACAAACAAACAAACAAACAAAACCTGTTTCAGCTCAGTGCTGGAACACACTATTGCTATAGCGCTATTTAGGAGATATGGATTTTAAAAAGAGGGAGGGGTGGAAATTTCCAATTGGCACTTTGTTGGCACCTAAAGGCAGTTTCGGCTGCTGCTGGACCTCAAACTTAGGGTCTCTGCCTCTATCTCTCTGGACTCTTAAACTGTCATTTGGGGAGCTACAGTGATTCATACGGAAAACCACTTTTGATCAAACTGCATTTTCCCCATTATGTAGCTGTACACTTAATGAGCCACCACTAGGACTTCTGTCACTTACCCTGTCTTAAGGTATTTGTCTAATAAATGCACACTTTCTTATGTTCTTAGAAAGAAGCATGATTCCTTTCCCACAGTCATTCCTAGTTTCAAAGGACTCAATCCTTACGTTCAAGTTGCTCCTGTCCCACTGTTTTGCTTCCTCTACAACGGTGACCATGTGACAGAACAAGAAGGATCTGGCATAAAATGCTGCAATGTGGATTCCGAGTGCTCCTGTTCAGGATGGAGGGCTGACAGATAGACAGACAGACAGACAGACAGACAGACAGACAGACCTTCTTTCACTTCAGTTCCATCTCACCAGGGTTTCTCCTTTCCCTGCTCAAACATTCCACAGTCACTGGTCAGTTCTCTTTAGGGCAGGTTTTGGACAGAAAAAAAAGGTAAAGGTAAAAGTCCCACCCACCCGCACATGTGTGCTAGTCATGTCCGACTCTAGGGGCGGTGGTCACCTCCGTATTCAAGCCAAAGAGACAGTGTTGTGCAAGCCCATGGCCATGCGGCTGGCATGGCTGCAACAAAACACGTTTTACCTACCCACTTTTTATGGCGGTGCCTACTTATCTACTTGCACTTACATGCTTTCCAACTGCTAGGTTGGCAGGAGCTGGGGTTAACAGCGGGATCTCGCTCCACTGCGTGGCACCTGAGATTCAAACTGCTGAGCTGCCGATGACAGAAAACATCTCACTAAAGGCTGCTTTCTCATGACCACTAAAATCCACAGCAAACTTTGATCCGGATCACCCACCCGGAGCAGTCACATGGTTGATGTTACGGATCGGATGTTCCCATGGTCGCGTTTTAAAACTCTGCAACCGTCTGATCCCACACCTGAGAACCACAGCAAAGACACCATAACAGGGGTGAAAAGGTTTTGGTGTGGATTTTCCGTGTTCCCATAGACTCAAGTAATGGTTTAAAATCCGCATTGGAACAGCAACAACGATTATACCTCTTCTAGATGAGGTAAAATTTTCTGGGTCATGCGTAGGTGGCCATGGTGGCACTTTAATTTTTTAAAAGTCCACTGCTCGTGGGAAAATAATTTAATGCTCCGCATCTGCGAGCACTCGGCAGCAGATTTTAGTGGTCATGTGAAAGCAGCCTTGTTTCCCCCTGAAAACTGGCTTATAGTCTGCAAACCTAGGATTTCTCCAAGCTTGCTGATACTTTCTTCTTAAGTGTGATGATAACTTTTTGGCTACATGAGGACCAGTACTCAAAACAATGGAGGAAGGTAACTGTATACACAGGGCATTTTCCTTTGTGTGATAGTGTGGGAAGACCTACATTCTCTACAAGAAATCAGAGAGCTTTCTCCCCCAAGAGGTGTTTATTTTTTAAACTATCTGACTTCTGCAGGGCTTAGTAACTCATTTTCTCTTGCTTTAAGCTGTGACTCATTTACATTCTTTTTATTACTTCTTTTTTTTTAATCAAGTACAAATCAGAAACAGAATCTGTCTGGATTCTGTGCATAATCCTCAGATCATAAAAACTCAGTGCGAGTGCTAAAGCTGTGTAATTAAATTGGCATAACACTGGACTTTGTGTTTATTGTTTTAGGTGAACAGTAAGTGGCAACAGCCGCTTGCCAACAGTGTCCTGCAAGTGTTTTCCCTGGGCCTTCAGCTTTTCAGGGACCAATCTGATAAAACGTTGCATTGCTCCTTCAGAGCTCAAATGCTAGTGTAAGTGAGGGGAAAACATAAATGCAATGCTTAACATTTATATAGCATGTTTGTGTGTTCAGAAATTATCTTCCCTCACCTGTTCTCATTTTCATTATTATAACAGGATAGCTTGATGTTCTGCCTTCCTATCTGGGCCCTAAGAGCTAATAGTAAGACAATTTTCTGTGTACCAGCTACCATCTGAAAGTTGAGTCATGGCAACTGGACATCTTTTCTTGTGAGATTGATACATTTCATTACTCATCCAATTAGCTTCATCAGTAGCTACTGACCAAGTTGGTTCATTCACTTGGATGAGTAGCAAAACATATCAATCTCAGAAGAAAAGAAGTCCAGTTGCCATGACTCAAGTTTCAGATAACCTCACCTAGATGATTAAGAATCTTCACAGACATATCTTCCAGCTACCATGAAGGTACAATCAGTGGGGCAAGACAAAGGACAACCTCAATGGCCTAAACCAGGCATGTTCAAACTTTGGCCCACCAGATGTTTTGGATGGCAACTTCCACAGTCCTTTGCCATTGGCAATCTAAGCTTAGAATTCTGGGAGTTGTGGTCCAAAACATCAGGAGGGCCGAAGTTTGGACATGCCTGGCCTAAACCATTGAATCCTTTCTCCTGCAAAGCTCAGTTTGAACTTTCTTTTACAGATTTTTGCTGTACGAAAATACCTTCTTATTTTGTCAGGTACAGTGTTGTGGGTTTTCTGCAAAATTCTGAATTGAAAAATTGTCCAGCAAAAATATTCAAACTATTCCCAGTGTTCTCAGTAGAACATCATGTGATCTGCCATGTTTAGCATTATACTTACTATACTAAACATTTTCATCTTTCCAAAGCCTATAAATGTTTTAACTTTGATATATGGTATAATGGTTAGGCAGCCAAAACTAAGAATGAGCACTGCACAGGAACAAGTGGGGGGCCAAAGTTTGCCACACTTTGGGGATCTATTGATAGCCCATTTCACCTTAAAATTCCAGCTTTCTTGCCCTGGACCTTCCTTGTCTCAAGAGAGTGCATGTGGAGGTGCTCTGAGGCCTCTCAGGTTACTAGACTCCATAGACTTAATCCTGGTTATGTACTTACAAAAGTTACACCAACCCTGGAAGGCAGGACATGTAGATAAAAATGTCCCAAAGTTCCTTCTCCAGCCAAGGCACTCTATTAGCCACACTCACTCTTAAGCAAAAACCACACTCTAGTAAAATATTATTATTTTTATTTAAAAAAATAGAAAAGTAGAAAGTAAAAGTCAATATCATTTAAAATTTCAGTAAAAAGGGCAAAGGCAAAGAAGAATGAATACTGCATGGTTCAGTAGCATGGTTCCAAAAAGATAGTCCAATAAAATAAGAAATCTGTTTAAGTAATACTGCCATGAAAGACTACAACACCCATCGAAGTGTTAAAAGCTAAAAATTCTAAATTGAAGCCATATACAAAATCTAAGACTAAGACTCTCTCTCACTAACATCAAGCAGCATTTCTTTAGTAACATCTCCTCCCATCTTTCACAGTCACTCTTGTAGTCAACCAATCACAAGGGCAATGATCAGCATATTCATTAGTTCATTTTCAGTCTTTTCCCCTTCTTCAGTTCCCATGAAGATCCACTTCAGGAATTTGGATGTTATCAGTTCTCTGTAGTAGAGATGGGCACGAATAAAAAACATGGCATTTCGTTTGTTGTTTGTCGTTTGGAGGGTCCGTTTCCGTTCGTTTCCATTTTTCATGAATTTTTGCAAAAAATTCATTTTCGTTTGTGTTTGTTTCATTACCATTTTGTTACCATTAATTTCAAATTTTTTTTGTGATTTTTTTAGGATTTTAAGCAATTCACTCATATTGCAGTAATGGAAACAAAACGCACGACAAAATTTCCAGTGTTTCTGTTCGTTTCATTTCATTTTAGAGACAAAATTCATTTATCGTTTCGTAATGTAATGAAATGAAAAAATGAAAACGGAAACGGAAAATAGTTCGTTTCGTGCCCATCTCTACTCTGTAGCCTCTTTTCTCCATCTCAGGCGATAATACTGCACCTGTGTGACTTAGGAAAGAACTTGGGAAAAACAACTACACAAACCATTTTCTCTCAAACCCTTTCTCAATTTCTTGGCATGCCTACTGCCATTTCCCATTTCCCTGACAAGCACTGTTGAGATCTGGGTTCAAATACTCGTTCAGGAATGAGGTCAGCCAAGTTTAAGAACTTTATGCTAGTTTGGCTTATTATTGATGACAAGTCTACTTTCCAAAGGAAATCAAATACGAGTATATTTGCAGAGGCACCTCCTATGATGACTAATCACCTGACAAACATTCAAGTCAAGTCAAGTTTATTACAGCTAGAAGCCCATTAATTGTTAAAATGCATAAGTCGTAATAATAAGGGTAAACAGTGTTCATATATCAGAGCTCATTGCACATACATCGGGATACCGGGAGTAGTCAGCAATGAGTAAGTTGCCCAAAGTGAATAATCTATTCCCTATTATAGCTGTCCTGCCTGTTTTTGTTGTTTTTTTTTTTTTTTGAAAAAAACGTATTGAGAAATCTCACCACTTGCAAGTTTGTGTGTAAGTCAATGTCCTGTAATAGTAAGGCCATGTGGTGCTCGACAGGCTTATCAGCTAGCTTCTATATAATAAGACTTTAAAAAAATTCCCTAGCTGTACGATGCAAAGGACAATAAAATATTATATGCTAAAGGGATTCTACCGACTTCTTATCACACTTACATAAGGGGGACACTGAACCCTTAGAAAATCTATGTTTTCGCAAATTTGAAGGAAAAACGTTAAACCTCGCACTGGTAAACGCAAGACGATGGGATATTGAAAAGAGAGATGACAAATATGATGGAATACAGTGTGATGGGACTATGCAGAAATTCCAGGGGAAACAAACACCCCCACCTAAAGAATGGTTACTTGGGAATTCAATGTCGCCCATTCTTTGTCCAATAAATCATTTAGCTATGGCGAGATCCATTTTTAAGGATTCCGATGGGGAAATTCCAATACTCAAAAGTTTGACATGGATTTTACTAGACCAGGGATTTGTGTATTCATCGCGCCAAAGGCACTGGAACAAATAATGATCAGGGAGCCTGTGCCATGCAGCCAACCAGTAATTGAAAACTCGTTTCCAGATAGTAGTCACTAGTGACGGGATTTGTAGCTCGAGATGTATCATGGCATTACTCACGCAAGGGGGAAGTTTTAAAAGACAGTGAAAGAATTGATTTTGAACTGTCTCGAGAGGTGTTAAATTTGACATCGCAGCCCAAAGTAGGGCAGTGTAGCTAAGGGTAGATACTACTTTTGCTTTGTACACCTTCAGAGCCAAAGGGATATGAGAAGCCCCATCGGCAGAGAAAAACTGGAGCAATGCATAGAGAAGCACTTTCCCCTTATTCTGTAGATATTGAATTTGGGGTGTCCAACTCAGGTTATAGTGTAAAAAGACTCCCAAATATTTAAACTTGGAGACTTGTTCTATTGGGACTCCATCAAGTTTCCACTTATAATTTTCCCAAGATCTAGAGAAGACCAGCACTTTAGATTTCCCATGATTAATTGTCAGGCGATTGAGCTGGCAGTATGCCGCAAAGGCCTTTAGGGCCCTCATCAATCCAACTCTTGAGTATGAAAGAATCACTGCATCGTCCGTGTATAAAAGAAGCGGGCAGCGATAATCCACTAGTAGGGGGGCATGACTAATTACATGTGACTCAGTTAGAGAAGACCTCATATCACTGACAAACAGATTTAAAAAGAACGGGGCTAGAATACAGCCTTGATGAACTCCTCTATTTATCGGTACCTCATTTGTGAGATCGCCAGCTGGGGTGAGTCTTACCCTGGCTGATGACCCCTGATGGAGTTGGGTCATGAGCCATAACAGCCTTCTATCAATGCCCCATCTCGCTAGTTTCTCCCATAAGATGTTTCTGGGAATACTTTCGAAGGCTGCCTTTAGATCTATAAAGGCAGCGCGTAATCGTCCACGGGTAGGGGCAGAATATTTCCTGGCCAGATGGTAGAGAATTATAGTGTGATCTATAGTTCCTTCCATGGTTCGGTCTGAATCCCGCTTGTTTCTGGCCAATCAAATTTGAGCTAAATTGGGATAGCTTGGACAACAGAAATCGTGCATAAATTTTCCCTATAAGCAAAAGCAAACTGATGTTTCGATAGTTTGCTGGATCAGTCGGGGAGCCCTTTTTGTGAATTGGTACAATCACAGCATCCTTCCATATCCTGGGGATAAATCCTGTGATGTTAATTGCATCAAAGGTTTCAGCCAAAATTTCAGCCCACCACTTCGGGTACAATTTAATAGCCTCTGCCGGAATAAGATCAGGGCCAGGCGCTTTGCCCACTCTGAGCTGTGATATTAAATCTCTTATTAATCCTGGGTCTGTAGGGGGCCACACTGGTAAGTGATCAGGCCGAAGCTCAACACATGAAGTGGGCATCTCAGCTTGGGCGAAATATTTCTTCAGGAATTGTTCCAATAATCTCATAATAGCTAGAGCACAACTAATCTGGGTTGAGATTTAAGGTTTGCTTAAACATATTACAATGGATTTGCTGATTCTAATGCAATACAACTCAAATACGCACCAGCTGCAGCAAGGATGGGAAGCCCCCTTTGACAGTAGAAATGGTGTTAAGCCATTGTGCTGCCAGAACCCCTTTCTGCTGGCAGATTTCAAGAAGTATGTTGGCAGTGTGATCTGCCAGCATACCTGCTTTGGTAGCTAAAATCTGCTGGCAGAGGAGCCAAAAAGGGCGGAGAGAGGGCAGAGCAAGAAAGGAACTGAGCTACACTAGGTGCAAGCCTCTTCTAGTCATGGGACATGTCCAATATGCCACCATCAAGCCAAGTCAAGGCAAGGGTAGTCTTAACTGATTTACAACATCTCTAGGGTTTGCATTCAGCAGCGCTTCAACTGGCCTAGTTTCATTCCAGTTGGCCCTCAGTCATCCGGGCCAGTTAGGACTGTGTTCACAAACTGTGTTTTTTTTTGGGGGGGGGGTTGAATACCAAGCTACCTTGATACTGTATTGGCATCCGCTCACTGCTGCAGATGAATTTTATGATTAATTTTTTTAAAGAAATGGAAATTTTCCATGGAAAAATTAAGTACTGGGAAAATTTCCACCCTACATCACTGCACAGGCATCTGCTTTGTGAATTTTTATCTAAAGGTTTATCTGCAACATTTGTCCATTTCTACTGTACAGTCATTGTTTGGGAATTTTATTTTATGGTGGGCCTTAATGGCTCTTAGCCACCCTAAGTGTTGGATATGCACCAGAAGGGTGGGGCATACATACTTTGATAGACATCTCAACAAACCATCTGATAAATATAGGTCATTAGCCTTACTGCTTTATTACAGGGGAAGGCAAGGTGCACCACTCTTGGACTGCAACCCCAAAGTGCCTTGCCCCGTTAGCCAGTAATCAAGAATGATAGATACTTGCTATTGCATATGAAGTTCTCTGAGGGAGGAGACCAGAGAATGGCTACGCCAGGTTCCCATAATAAAGTGCCTGGCAAAGGTAAGCTAAGGCAAGCTCTTGCTTCCTATTGCAGCCATTAGATTTCATGGGCAAAATCATCAGAGAACGGTATGGGTCTAGCACTCAGAATCTTTTGGAAGCTAGAGGGGCTACAACATAGTAGTGGGACCGTCTTTGTTCCACATTAGACATTGCCAACATGCCAATGCCTGACAGTGCCTGGGCTCACCTTTACGGCAATGCACTGTGAGTAATGAAAATACTATATTCCACCCTCCTGAAACTGGGTCAGAGAGGAAGAAGTGAGTGAAGGAGAAAGGGTGCATAAAATTGTGTGCGTGAAAAAAGTGGATAGGCAAAACATTTTCATCTTCTTTTACACCCTTCTTGCATATTCAGTGAAGTTGAATGTTGGGGCTAGACAGACCAGTGGTTTGGCTCACTCACTAAGGGGCGGGCCCTTATTGTTTCCAAGCATTATTTCACAAGTACTGTTTACATAGATAAACAGTGAAATTTGCTGCCAACTTATGATGGTTTTTCAACTTGGACATCCTTTAAAGAGGATTTTTAAAAAATTGTGGGGGATGCTTCTATCAAAGAGCATCGCTTAATCGAGAGTAATGCATATTTCTTCAATTACCGGAACACAGCATGTCTCTGTGATGCAGTTGCTGGCAAATAAAAGGAACTCCCTGTGCTGCTGCCCTCCTAACCTGACTGTCTCCTGTTCATGGGATTCCAGTTGATCTGAACGCTGGCCTAGATAGCGCTTTGGCCGTACCCAGGAGGGATGCTTCTTACATTCTTATATCCTCAATTGTTTTAATATGATGTATCAAACTTAATATTTTCATCGCTGTGCTCAAAGCAGGAGCTGATGATGATCTGATTCTGGGAAACAGACTCCGGGCAGTCAAGCTGAAACAGAGCAGGAGCTCAGTGATAGCTAGGAGAAGTATTTCGCAAACAGGCACAAACTCTTGACAAAGCTGATGGCCAAGAAAGCTTCCCAAAATTGTTCTGTTTAATGCAAACCCTGTACCCTCGTAGTGAAGCACAACATGCTGCCTTTGGTGCTGAATTGTACTGAAAAGGGTTTCAAGCAACCCAGCTAACACATGTATCTTTCCAGTGGTCAGAGAGAGCCACTCTGCAGTCATATTCTGCAGGACTCCCCTCCAGTCTAACACAACTCATCCACTATAATTAGTGGCTTGCCTTAAAGAAGACCAATGAGTTGAAAAGACTGAAAAAATACAAGTGTTATTGCAGCCTGCACGGGTACTTCTGAGGATATGACAGATTACGCCCCACATTTCTGCACTTAAGCTTCTGCCTCCTGTGATCCTATGGCAACCTGTTTGGCGCTCTTCCCCGATGTCTTCCCCACCCCCACCCCAAAGACTTTGGTGTCCTAACGCAAAAGGTTGTCCCAAGCCTTCTAATGGCTTCTAATACAGTACTTTGGCCACAGAAGCTATGGCACTCAGCCTATACATTGGAATTGGAGGGAAACACATATGTCTAGGGAACCGAAATACATATGTTTGTTCATTCACGGAAGCTTGGGTAGGCAACATGGAAAAAGAAATGTTTCTTGCTGGAATATTAGCTCGGCTGTGCACAGTCCAGCTAAAGGAATGAAGGGAGTACACGGCACTGGAACCTTTTATCTACACACTAAGCAAACCAGAAAAGCTTCTTATAATTCTCCAAATGGCTTAGAGTCTGGATTATGTTAAGTGTAGGCCTGTCAGCCCATTAAATAAATCTTAGTCAAATAATTGTATGTGTTTCAGTAGATTAAGCAAATAAATCTACACCGAATGAAGGAGAACTTTTGAAGGAAGCAAACAGTAATTCCCTTATTTCTTGATCTTGACTAATAAAAATACCAACTTAACCTGGGCCAGAAGGCTCTTATTTTGCACACAACCTGTGCTCTGTCTGCTGTTTCTCTTCTGACCATCCCACTGATTTTCCTTGTCACTTGTTTTTCTCTCTTTACTCAACCTCCACATCAGACTGTCGGGATTCCCATTTCTGTGGACACACCTATACATTGCAGACAATCAGTTCTAACAAGAGAGAGTTCCTTAAGAGCTGGTTGTGAGTGATTGTCACAGCGGGAGCTTTCCTCAAATTCTGGAACTTAGCTTGCTTTGTTTTTGACTGGTCTGGGCACTGCCTTCCATTGTAAATTAGACTTCCCAAACATGAAAGGTTCCAGAACAATACCATAATTTCAGCTTGTCTATAACACACTCTTCTGCCGTGTTTGTCTTCACTTTTTCTCCCTCTTTTTCTCCCTCCCTTATTATCTGGATATATCTGGGCTATAAAGAGAACAGCAGCACATGAGGCTATCTAGAGGCTCTGTGAAGAGACAAATGACCCAGTCCTGCCTCCTGCAACAATTCTGATACATGTTCAGAGTCAACTAATCACAAGTTATAAGTTACATCCAACTTGGTTGTAACTTATAATTTGTAATTATTGTAGTTACCTTTGATTCACACACACACACACACCGCCAGTAATGCTTTTACCTTAAAATACAATGCAACTGAATTAGAGGCAGATTCACTATTATGCAGTGCAACCATAATTTTCCACTACATTAATTAAATACAGAACTCCCTACTGCAAGATGTAGAGATGATTGCTAAGTTAACTTGGATCACATAAAAATCTATGAGGGATAAAGTTCCCTATGGCTGTTAATTGCAATGGATATGCAACCTTCTCAAGTAACAATGGCAACATTTTGGAAAACACAAGCAGGAGGGCCTTGCAGAATTCATATAAAAGGAAAAAGCAAAGCATGCTGCTTTTACATCACCTCATAACGCTTAAAACACTCTCGGGGCAGTTTATAATTTATTTACGCAGGTTACATATTGCCCACCTAGCAAGCTGGATATGCTCATTTTCTCAGCCTTGGAAGGATGAAAAGCTGAATGAACCTTGAGCCTGCTACCCGTAACTGAACCCCAGGTCATGAGTGCAGTTATAGCTGCAGCAGTGCAGTGGTTTAATTACTGTGCTATGAGGCTCTCTCGTTAGGTTTCCTACAGGCATCTGGTTGGCTTCCGTGGGAACACAAAGTGGGACCAGACAGCCCTCTGCCTTCATCCAGTGAGACCCTTGTGTTCTTTTTCTCAAGTTTACAAAGCACCAGGAGATGAATATAGATATTTAGAAACAGTTCTCAAAGTTCCTTTCCATGTTGTGACCTTTCCTGAAAATGTTTTTCTTCCGTTTCCATCTATTTCATGACAAGCAGTCTATTCTGAGGGGAAAACATCACTTTTTAGAAACAAAAGAGTACTGCACTGTACTTTGGGAACAATGTCTTGACTGAACACTAGCTGTGTTTGAGAAGAAACATCTTGCAGAAATGGAGGGGAAAGCTGAGTGAAGGGGAGAAAAATACACAGAGATATGTAAATAGGACATCTTGTATGGATGCTGCTTTGTGCCATTTCTCTGGGGCCGAACTCTCATTGTGCAACACCCAGACTGAACACCCCCCCAAAAAATTGAAACAAGCCCCTCTTAATTTCAAAAAGTCTTCATGCTACAGGGAAAAAGAATAACATAGTTGTTTGTGATTACATTTCCCTATCTTTCTCTTTTGAAAGAAATGGATGGTACCTGTTGAGTTTTCTGATATGCTAATGTTGAACACACTGCCCAACATCCTGTTCCATACCTCTTCCAGTGTAGGAGAAATGATGTCACCAGCAAACTGCCATTCATTAAGGTTTTGCTTCCGTTTGAAGTTTTGCACAACATTGATTCATTGGGAGCAACTTGACAGCAGAACAACTTAAAAACAATCTGTCACTGCTGGTGATGTTGTTCCAGCTACACCAGCAGAGCCTCAGAATAGAATACTGGCTTGTACTGAAAAATTATAAACAATGCTAGAAATATTGTGCCAACTCAAAGCTTGTAAAGACTGGCTGCTGTGTGGATTAGAGATGGGCACGACTAGGGAAAATGACGTTTTCGAGTTGTCGTGTGTCGGAGGCAGCCCGTTTCGGCTCGTTTCCGTTTTTTGCGAAAATTCGCAAAAATTAGTCGGTTTGTTTTTTCGTTTTTGTTAGTACTGGTTTTTTTTGGGGGGGGTAGCGGGCTCCTGGAGGCACCTCTGTGGGGTGGGTGCCTCCTCTGGCCCACTATAAAGGGAAAGCGGGCTCCTGGAGGCACCCGTGGGTGCCTCCTATCCTCACCCACTAGGAAGGGACAGAAGCAGCAGGCTCCAAGAGACCCCTCAACATGGGGGTCTCCCCTCCTCACCTGCTGCTGCAAAATGGCATGCATAACCATATATATGGATATGCATACCAGTTGCAGACAGTGAGACCAGTCCACTGGTACGACCCTCCATCAAGGAGAACCCTGAAGACTGGGTCGCACCTGCCATGTCCCACAAAGAAGGGAATCGTACTTGCGTGTAGTGCAATGCAAGTACATCTGGCTATGGGTTAAGGTGGGTTAGTGCAAGGGCTAGGGTTAGGCTAGTGACGGGTAAGGTTATGGTGGGCTAGTGGGTTGCACCTCTGGGTGCCTCTCTGACCCACTAAGAAGACAGTCTGTGACGTATGGGTAAGGAGTCAAGGGTTAGGGTTAGGGGGCTAGGGGGCTAGGGCAGGTTTTAGAGGGCTTTTTGGCACATCCCAGAAGTCTCCATGGCCAAGTGGCCATGCGATTGGTGGGATGGCTCCAAAAATTTGCATGGTCGTCCACTCCCACATGGCTGGCCAGGCCACTGGGCCAGCCCATCATTGCGCACTGCGCAGGTGTAAAATAAAATAAAATAAAATAAAATAAATGGAGGACAGAGGAGGAGAGGAGCGACATTTTGTTGCAAGAAAAAACCCACTGCTACTGTGAAAAATCTGGCAGTTTATAAATTTCCGCGTGTTTCTGTTGTGCTTGTGTGTTTTTGGACCACGATTTCAAAAACAATATTGCGTTCGCCGCCCAATTTTGGATCCCCCGCCCGCACCGCATGGCATGGCGAGTCTGGCTGCCCAGGACGGGGGGGGGAGGCGGGACCCCCCTCCAGAAACCACCCCTCCGGTAGGTGCCCTGTGCCCTTAGTCAAGCAGGCATTTTTCCGCCTGCTTTTTGGCCCGGGAATGGGTGGGGGGAGAGTTTAAAAGTTTTTTCCTGTGCCGTCCGTGCCGCTTGAGCCGGCGGCGAGACTCGTGCCGTGTGGCTTGTTGCTGCTGCGAGCCTGTGGCGAGTCCCACCAGAGCATCCCAGGACGGAGGAGGGGGGGAGGCCGGGGACCTCCAGAAACCACCCCTCTGGTAGGTGCCCTGAGGCACGGCAGGCATTTTCCGCCTGCTTTTTGGCCTGGGAATGGGTGGGGGGAGAGTTTAAAAGTTTTTTCCTATGCCGTCCGTGCCGCTTGAGCCGTCGGTGAGACTCGTGCCGTGCGGCTTGTTGCTGTTGCGAGCCTGCGGCGAGTCCCACCAGAGCAGCCCAGGACGGAGGAGGGGGGAGGCCGGGGACCTCCAGAAACCACCCCTCTGGTAGGTGCCC
>JAHTLZ010000007.1:18916194-18936622 GCA_023846285.1 Phrynocephalus versicolor | reverse complement strand
GGGGGGAGGCCGGGGACCTCCAGAAACCACCCCTCTGGTAGGTGCCCTGAGGCACGGCAGGCATATTTCCGCCTGCTTTTTGGCTGGGAACCGGGTTTTTTAACTTTTAAAAACTTTTTTTCTGTGCCGCGTGGCATCACGCGATCGCGCGATGCAAGTAATGAGCACGACAAATCAGACCAAAATTGTTCGTTCGTCGGTTTGAGCTCGAAGTCTGGCGGAGTAATTCCCGTTACCGTTTCCGTAGAGTAACGGAACCGAGTAACGGAAACGGAAACGGGAATACCGCTAAGTCGTGCCCATCTCTAGTGTGGATTCTGGGAGCTATCGTACAAAAGATTATATCTCCCAGGAGTCTCACCGCACCCATGCTTGCTGTGGGGATTCTGGGAGATGTGTTCCAGAAAACTAATTCTTACTTAGTGTGTATCAGTCAGGCTTGCCTTTGATATGATTTTATAAGCATGAAAAAAGTCAAAATTATTATAAGCATTAAAATATTAACAGACCCGAATGTGCTGACAAAGCATAAGGTCTCAGTGACCCAGCAACACTTGGCATAATCGCACATTGCGGGGGTGTCATTTTGCTTAGAACAACATTTGGTGGTTAGCTAGGAATAAGGAACCAACTTGAACTATCAAACAAACTGGGAAATAGGGTCAGGTCATTCTGGCTTTGACGGCCAAATGGCTATAAGCCAAGAACACATGCAAGCAACAGGCACGTGTAGGGGCGTACAAGATAACATCAGTCTGAGATCATACAGACCATACAGAAGGGTATATAACCATAATGGGAAGTCATTTAGTCTTTGTCCAGACCAGCAGGGCATGATCCATGCAATGGCTCGACCCAGGCAGCTCTGAACCCTTAAGCAATAGGCTTAAGAATTTCTGCTAACCATATCTGTGTTTTGTTATGCTGTCTTGCTAAATACTTTCTATATTTCTGTATTCCTGTGAATGTCTAATAAAGCCCTTCCTATATAACTAACTCTCAGCATGGCAATTTTGAGGAACCACCTAAACTCATCAGTTGGTGCGTTGGCAATTTTTAAGAAACATCTTAAACTTATCACCTTCTTCATGATGTCAAGTTAATTCCGCCATCTTGAAGGCTAACCTCTACTTTGCACTCTGTAAGCAAGGGAATGCCAATGAAAACAGCTTCACTAGGACAAATAACTTCACTCTGGCTGACATATTGGGAAATTTGAGAGATATTCCTAGACTTCTGACAGGGGCACAGAAGGAATAACTTGGTGACAACGTACCTGGCGTAGGGACTTTTAAAAGACACCAACTAGCTGGTGATCACTCAAAATATGCATGCTGTGTTTCAGTGAGAGTTTGTAGATTCAAGTGCTGTAGAGCAGGGGTGAGAAAGCTGTGTCCTTCCATCTGCTGTTGGGTTGCAGCTCTTCCCACCAGTGATCATTGGCTTTGCTGGATAAGGCTGATGTGACTTGCAAGTCAACAACATGACTTGGTCACCCTTTGTTTAGACATCAATATATAAAGCTGGAAAGAGATCTGGATTTAAATCAGTACTCATCCTTGAAGTTCACTTGTGGACCAGTCACACTACCTCTTAGCCTAGCATGCTCATGAGATGAATGATTTGGAGGGAATGGGACGGAAGATCAAAGGGAACAGAAGCATGTCACATGGTGTCCCTAGAGCAGTGTTGGCGAACCTATGGCACGGCTGCCAAAGGTGGCATTCGGAGCCCTTTCAGTGGCCACCTGACATTGCCCCTTCACAGCCACCTCTCTTCAGGTTAAATTGCTGCATTGGCATTTTGCGAAAAATTAGTGGGTTTTGAATTGCAGTTTAAAAGGTTTGCCATCACTGCCCTAGAAGGAATTGAATACAGAGACGACAAAGGCAAAGCAAGGGCTCCATAGCTACAGGTGACAAATCATTAAGCATAACTTCTGAAAGACTTCCCCTTACCTAAAAAGTATAAGATGGCACACCTTTTCATGCTGCTGTTTTTCAGCTGAAAAGGTGAAATGTGAGTGTTCCCATGCTACAACAATGTAATCTAAAACACAGCTTTGGCAGGTATTTGATATTCAGCATTTTGCGACATCTCAGCATGCACTGAAGGCCACTCCCTTGGCAAGCCAAGTACTTTTTCTTGCTTAGTTTCACTGTTACAGATGTCCTGGACCACGAAAGAATGCAGGGCCTGCTCACACCACCCTCTTGGCAGGTAATGGCTGTGAGAAGCTTGTACACCCTGTAAGCTGCCTATGGAAAGCCAGGCTTCTGCACCTGTAGCTTGCTGTGGGAGATCGTTTTCAGCAGGCCATGCAAAATGGTGTTTGTCTGGCACCTCCCAATGCATACTGAAAACCAATCTAGATTTATGGGAGGGGAGGGAGGGGACAAACCTGGAATGCCAAAGACTGGAAGTCAGCCTGCTCAGACTTTTGTATTGCTTTTCCCATTTCCACTATGTGTTTGATGCTGATTCGAATTGACCCTCATTATTGCTGGCTCAAGATATTCTGTTCCCTCCAGTAGAATGACAGATGGCCTACTACTACCTCTGCCTAATACTTGGGTGTTGTTTTGGCTGTGTTTTTGGAATAATGGTGCAAGGCTGCATGTAATGGACCAAGGCTGCATGCATTCTTTGCTGATAGTACATTAGGACAAACATAATAGGGTTTATGTCTGAGGAGCCGTAAGATTGCACTGTTAGTGAAAGACCTATTTTACGACCAGGGCTCACCATAAAAAAAGAAATGTTTTGGTGTTTTTGTCACCTCTGTTACAGAGGGTGCCCACCAATGTGCAAAATGAAAATGCAGATGTTTGACTGGTGACAAGAGAGTGCCGTTCTTCAACAGACACTACTAGAGAGTGACCAGAATGAAATATAAGGCCAAATGCAAAGGAAAGTCCCTGGCTGGGTTCAGCTGCAGGACAGTCTTCTGAAGGAAGTCAGAGAATCTCTGCCCTCCCTCGGGATTCATAAAACCAAGTACTAGAAAACGTACTGCAAAGAACAATGCTGCTCTGGCAGGCAGGCGAGATGATCTAATGTGCTTTTCCCATCCTTAAATCTCATAGGTCATGAAGAAACTGACCCTACGTACAGCTTCTCCTAGACAGATTTCTGAGATTAAAAATGTTTAGGAATTTGTCACGACTGTGTCTGTGAACACATGCCATGAAGCAGGGAACACACTCATGACCCTTTAGAAGAGGACTCAGCTGTGTGGGTGTCGAGGGCTTCCTCCACCCTCTGGTGCCAAAGATCAGGGCCCAGTCAGAAGAGGATAAACAGGCCAGAAGAGCCATTTTCTTCCTTCTCGATTACAGCTTGGAAGTGCAACCAGGCCCTGAATGAGGAAACAGAACATGTTGGAGGGAAGCGGTGGCACCCCCTGGGCTGTTACGCTTGAACCTCCCAGCCTGCTTTCCCTTCATTGACAACCGAATGGGGCTGAATACAGGAGCTGTCTTGCACATATCTCCTAGACTGAGAGAGGACCATGTTCCATTCTGGTGTTGAAATTAGAGACGGGCATTTTATTTTAGAAGTGGTCTGGTTCCAAAATGAAACACGGGAGCCCCACTGGCATTCGGAACAGGACCAACCCTCCGGAACAAAATCAGACAATCCCTTACCTATCTCTAGGGTCACACAGGGCTAAACATCTTTCCTTCTCCCTGACACTGGCCAAACAGGAGCTGTTCAGGGAAATGAATCATCCCGCTTCCCTATCTGACTGTGGAGGAACCTGTCGCAGATAAATTTTTGTACTGCAATTTCTCTATGAGTGCAAGGGGCAGAATAATGCACCTAGTATTGCTACAGTTCCCTGGTAGATCTAATAGAGACCTTTTGGAAATATGTTGAAATGGGAATACCCCTTTTGTTGTAAATATTGTGGAATGTTTAAATATTACAATTGTCATTAGACCGAATATTCCCAAAGAGATACAGTCTATGACAGTTGATCATGTAATTGCCATTTTGTTTCTGGGTATGTGATTGTATGATCAACAAATCATTAAATGGTTATACAGTGGTCCCCCGCCCATTCGCGGTTCACATACTGTGGTCCCGCTATATCGTGGGACCACAGTATATGAAAAAAGACCCCCTGGGATAAGGGGGAAAGGCTTGGGGTAAGGGGGGAGGGCCTGTCGGAGGCCTCAGAAATGACTTCCGGTTCGCAGGGAGGCGCTTTTGGAGCCTCCAAAAGACCCGGAAAAGCCCTTGCAGGCCTGTTCCCGGCAGCACCAGGCTGGGGGTAAGTATAAGAATCTCCAGCTATGCACCCCAGGCCCAACACAACCTGCATCCGCATATCACAGATTTTCAGTTATCGTAGGTTGGGTTGGGTCCCTAACCCCCGCAATAGGCGGGGGGTCACTGTATTGCAAAAGAAGTAGGAGAATATTTAGTTGAAATTTCTTCAGATGCCATGCATAATAACTCAGATGCCAAATGTATAAGGGTTCCTACAAGTGCAGCAGCCAGGAGAAAAATTGGACAGGGGCCTAATATTTTTAGTAACTGAGTGGAGATAATGACCTCGTTTAAAAAGAGAAACTTCAGCAGTTGTAGCTTGCATGATGAGGTCGGAGATTCCATCACCTCTTCCTGTGTCCTTCTTCTAGGGACAGGTAGTTAGTACTTAGTGCTACATGTGGTAGTTCATCTTCAACATCTGTACAATGGTAGTAGCATGGCAAACCTGTATTCTACGAACTTATGAGACATTTGCCTTTTTAAAGCTGTACTGCTCACCTTTAAGAGACCAAAAATAGTTTGTTCCAGAAATCAGAACTGACTATCTGATAATTGAATCATGGCAACTGGACTTCTTTTCTTGTGAAATTGAAACATTTCACTGCTCATCCGAGCAGCTTCATCAGTCGCTTGGATGAGCATTTCAATCTCACAAGAAGAGACATCCAGTTGCCATGACTTAACTTCCAGATAACCTCACCTGGATGACTGAAAACCTTCACAGATATCTGATCATTGACTGCATCTTAAGAAAAAGGAATCAGCTCTAAATCAGGTTACAGTCAAGCATAAGATGTTCCCTGGAAAGCTACTGGGGATGTGATATTTTCCTTTTGAAGGGCAGCTTTGCCTCAGTTTAGATGGTCAGGGGATGGAGGTGGCAAAGTCTGCCAAAACAAAAATGGCCTCCTGGCCCTCAGACACAGATTGCTCCCTAACTTCACTGAATTTACTTCTGACTGAAGACACACAGAATTGCTAGATACTTCCAAGAGAAATGACAAACCAACATAAAATTCAACCACTGATTACAAACTTACAAGTGGACTCCTGCTATGAATAAGACTGCCTTATTTTATTTTACTTTATTCCAGTAATTAACACTTTCTAATCAGACAAAGGGCAAGCCAAGCATCGGGGTTCTGAATGTTCTTTAAAGAGACCAAAACATCTGGTCATGCAGAGCTTGGTCTTTGAAGGCTAAAGAAACAGGAAAAATAAAGGAAATTATTTTTACGTGTGCACACACTGGGTTATAAACTTCTAAGTAGTAAAATTACCAATAAAAATACTGATAGCATCTCTGGATAGTTGCAAAAATGGGATTTTTGGGAGCGAATCTGCATAGCCTGTGCTAATGCAATGGATCCATCATCTGGTAAACTAGAATCTGAACCAGGTTTCTGGAGTTTATATGCATCTTGCACAGGGAGTCACTTACCCAGTTCAGAAATATTCATGCAAGAAGCAATACTATGTTCAGGGCAAACTGAAAAAAGTAAATTATGGGAAACTCTGCTGGTGGCAGGCTACAATTTTTTAAAAATAAAATAAAATAAAGGATGTAATGCCACTACTAAGGTAAGCCCCATAGTGCATGCCATTCACCTGCAATAAGCAAGATCATTCTTGGTGTGAAGGGCTGATGTCACTGTTCCAATCTCCAGATAAAGTCTTTGAATGACCTTCATGTTATCCCAGAACATGGGGCTTGTTTGGCTTTTCAAACATAACTGAGAAATGCTGTTAATCTGATTGCTGCTAGTACCTCATGCAGAGCTGTTACAGCTGTAAATTCAGGACAAGCACACATAATGTCCATGAACATTCTATAAACTGGAAATGCTTTGATTTTTAATGGAACTCTCTCATTGGAGAGCAAGATATTACTGGCTTTCTCCACCTGTATTATGAAGACCATCTGTCATGATAAGCAGTCATCACAAGGGTAAGTTTACCACTCGACTCGGTCAACTGGGTCTTGTCCAGACTCTAGGCCTGCCATTCAGTGTGTGTTTAAACCAGTGCTTCCCAAGCTTGGGTCCTTGGGTGTTCTTGTATTATGACTCCCAGAAATCCTGGCCACCACAGCCTAGTGGTGAGGGTTTCTGGGAATTATAGTCTAAGAACAGCAGGAGACCCAAGTTTGGGAGCCACAGATTTAGACCATCAGAGGGTCGGACCTCAAATTTTCTTGTTTTCTTGCTTTCTTTCACTGAGGTAGTTCTTACCGAAGCTGAAATAGGAAGCAAAGCCTGCATTCTCCGTTTTGGCCAACTCTTTCATGAGAAATGAGTATTTCTGCCATTAAATGAAGCATCCGGCAGGTCAACCAGTCTAACAGATTTATCAATCAAAGACTCATCCTCTGTGACTTTATTGATAAATACTGCATTTTTTGAAAAGCCTAGCCCTGGTTGGTTCGCAGGCAGTGGAAATCTGTTCTACAAAGAGCATGCATAAGAAAGCAATGTCAGCGTAAGAATGAAAGTGGGTGGAGGTTGCAGGAAAACTAGGCACTTGTGGATATCAAGGTAAACACTGCTATCATTTTATGATTGAAAGGGGCACAAATGGTGTTTCTACAACAATGTTGACATGACAATGTTAAGGTGACCGATTTGGACTATAGCTTCCAAGGTGGTGGGAGAGCTGTTGGAGTTATAGCCCAGAAAGGAACTTTTCTCAGCTCTGATAAAAACTTAATTGGTTTTTTTTTTAAAATCAAATTCCCCTTCAGCTGGGGGGCTTAGGTTAATGCTACAGTGAGGAAAGGAAAGGCTGGGAACAGTACACACAGATAAGGATAATAAATTACCACATTACATGCTACTGACAAAGATGATGATAGAGATGACTAGGCATACTGTGCAGAATGGTTGTTGTGATTCTTAGATTTCTAGGAAGAGGTTTCGCACATTGACGTAGAAATGATGTTTATTTTTGAAGGATTAGTCGTACCTGTATTTGTTTGGGGACCACAGCAGGGCACTCTGAGCTGCTTATTCAAAATATATGTCATAATAAGTTTAAGTGTTTCTACGTGTTCACGTGCTTCTGATTAACAGTGGACCTATCCCTCTGAAAGATGTTACCATTAGGATCAACACCAAAACACAAAAGGAGCCATAGCAAGGGTGTTGTGACTGCAGGAAATTCAAAAGCCTGCTCTTTGATCCTCACTTTCCCAAAGTGTAGCACCCCATGCTACCCTTTGAGAACATGAGGATCGAATAGCAGGTTTTTGAATTTTCCATGGTCACAGCTAGAGTGCTGTGGCTGCAGGGAATTCAAAAAACTGCTCTCTGATTCTTGCTTCCCTGAAGGGTGCTATCCTTTAGGAAAGTGAGGATAGAAGAGCAGGGGTGCTACCCTTCAGAAAAGCGAGGATCAAAGAGCAGGTTTTTGAATTTCCTGCAGTCACAGCACCCTTGCTGTGGCCGTAGGAAATTCTAAAGCCTGCAGTGCTTTCCCAAAGGGTAGCACCCCTGCTCTTCGATCCTCGCTTTCCCAAAGGGTAGCACCCAAAGCATTTATAACCCGTGGTACCACTGTATTCAGGTTAAATTGCCATATTGGCACTTTGTGAAAAAAATAAGTGGGTTTTAAGTCACAATTTGAGCACTCGGTCTCTAAAAGGTTCGCCATCACTATATTAGGAGATGTCGTATGCACCTCATTCAAAATGAGGACTCTGATTTGAATAATGTCTACAGATATGTGTGTTTAAATCAAATATGAGAAATAATTCCTAAAGTTTAAACAGAAATGCATTTTGTTACCATTGTGGTGAAGGGTGAGTCCAGTTGCTCACTTCAATATTCACTCTCCTTCTTTAGGAACGTTGTCTTAGATTTGGACTTGGACTAGATAGAGAAAGCTTTCAAACAGAGGGCTGTCATCTGTAAAGTAATACCTGTGGAAAACTATACTAAGTAAAGGCCATCTAGGGGCTTCCATATATTTTTGGACTAAAATCCTGAGTGGAATTAATGGTGGTAGTTGTAGTGACGGGGTGGGGGGGCAGCAGCATGCAGGATGGAGGAATATGTAGTGCTCAGCAAAACCTTACACATAAAAAACATGTCCTTCTCTTGTTAGGTAAAGATTTTCCTATTCAGGCAGGCTTTTAAGCAGCACATTGTATCAAAATGCTTGATTGGAGTGTACACATTTTTAAATGTTCTAAAATAATTTTTAATATAGCAGCTTTAGGTGGACTTCAGGACTGGTTTGTTCATTCACTGCTACCCCACGAGGCAGAAAGAAATATTACAGGCAACCTCTTATTAGAAAAGAAGGGTTTTTAATAGATGAAAGTATCTTTTTGTACAGCAGCAACTTTTCTCACCTCTTGTAATTAGTACACCTAAGTATCCGGCTTTGTCTTGTGCTTTTAGGATCCTTCTGAATCTGATTTTCCCAACACAGGAGTCTTTCTGAATCCCACCTAACATTTTCTTGCTTTCTACTGTTATTTCTACTGTTAGAACATTTATTTCTGCCCCAGATGAGCATTGCTAGCTTTTTATAGGCACTGCAGTCATCCCAAAGCCTGTTGTGATGGCTGGGGTGGGGGTGGGGGCTGGTGTTTTAGCCCCCCTCCCAACACACACACACACACACACACACACACACACACACACACACACACACACACACACACACACACTACCTTTTTGAAATTCAGCAATGGACATCTGCACAGCCGCAGTGGCAGCACTTGCACCAAGTTGATAAGGCTTGCCATTCCACCAGTCACCACCAGCATGGCAGCTGGCGTGACAGCATACCATACACCATTTCCCTGTCTGGTGCTACGGAGCCCATGACAGCACACAAAAGCTCCAAGGATCAATCCCAGGCATTTCCATGCAGGCCCAAGAAACAACTCATTGGAGGCTCTGAAGAGCTGGTGCCTGTTAACATAAATGATAGGGAACGTCTTGGGTGAGTGGTGTACTAGCAAGCAACTCCCTATGTCCTTAAGCTGTTCCCAGGGTAAGTAAAAAAACAAAAACAAATTTCAGTTTGTTTTATTTTATCCTTTAAACCCCCCAGCCACAATGAACGCTAACCAAGAAATGAGTAAGAAAAAGAAAGAAGAGATGGAGGGAGAAAAAAAATATAAAGGAAGGTTTCCAAGCTCTCTGCTTTTCAAAGAAATCTTACTATGAGGTAATAAAATGTTATGTAGCTGGATAATGAAAAGCAGAATGTAGACTGAGCAAGGTGCCTGTTCTCTAACATTATTCAGGAAGGGACATCTATGCTCACAAGCCACTTACATCTAGGGCTCTTTATATTGCTAGCCCTGCTTTCTTTGACAACACACCCTCCACCCATGTTTGGGACTGGATTTATTAAGCCCATGTCAGTGGTTCTCTTCTCCACTTCCAAAGTGCTGTAGCTCCTTTCTACAATTTGCTCCAGAGAGAACTGGTTCTTTTGTTCCACTAGTGCTCTCTCCCCCTCCTTGTATATCTTCAGAACAAAACAAACAAACAAACAAACAAACAAAAGATTATTAGCTATGAGAAGAGGGGTTCCCTTGTCAACAAAACACTGAAGTAATGGGGAAATGAGCTTGCCTTTGCATTGTAATTTGGTCAGCTGGGAAAATGCACAACTGATATTTCAGGTTTGTAAACTGCTGGAGGAGTTATGTGCTTGAAAAGTTAACAATGTAAGAAGAGGGTATTTTACCATACTATGTGATCTGATGCCTATTTAGTTACTAGCCTAGAAATTCCATAATAAATGTCCTGTACTGGCCTACCAGAAAACCATTCTCTGAGTATGATCTGTAACCAATTGCAGAGCTATGTTGTTGTTGTTGTTGTTGTTGTTGTTGTTGTTGTTGTTGTTGTTGTTGTTGTTGTTGTTGTTGTTGTTGTTGTTGTTGTATACTGGTCTATTGGCTATCAAGACCACTCTGGGCAGTTTACAAGAAAAAAAACAAAAACATGATCAAACTAAATAAGATGCACATCAAATCAATATAAGAAACATATGCTAAATTTTATGAATTAAGAGCATTATTAAGTTAAAAATACAACACAACACAACACAACACAACCAGATTTAATGGCTTGCTATTATGAATATCATGGGGCACTTTGTCAAAAGCTTTGCTGAAATCACATGAAGTAAAGCTATATTGCATCTATAGCATTCCTGATGTCTGCAAGGGAGGTTAGCTGATCAACAATTGGCGGCAAGGTTGGGTGATTGTCTGGCAGGATTTGCTCTTGACAAATCTGTGTTGGCTTCTAGTTGTCCTAGCTGGCTCTTAGATTTAAACAACAGTGTGGCAGGCATACAAACACACCAAATTGTAACAAACATAAATATAAATCACCAGTTGCTTAACTAAGGAGGGGCAAAAGTGGATATCTGCCCCCCCCCCACAGCATCTAGGGGTGCCAAATGGCTTCCCACCCAGGAGCTGCAGGAAGGCATGTCACAGGAGACCTCCCACAACCACACAAAGGGCTCCCTGGCCACTGCCTGTAAGGGTCCCATGTCCCTTGGCTGGGCTGCTCAGTTAACAGAGAAGCCTTGCTGGGGGTGTCGAATGAGTGAGGGGACACCGGTGATGCCCAGGTAGCAGAGGGACACTATTCATTGTGTTGTAGCATGGGGGGGCAGGTAGAAGAGGGGCATATCCAGGGCTGCAGGGAGCTGGGGGTGGGTGGAGAGGAGGAGAAGGCAGCAGGCCAGGAGAGGTGTGGGCAAGATGACTGTCAGAGCCATCAGGTTGCAGTATGTCAGGAATGAGGGACTGCCATCCATCACAGTCTCTGAAGCCATGGGGAACAAACCTGTTCCCTCTTCAATATGATATCCTTTCAAATATTTAAACATAGCTATCATATCCCGCTCAGCCTTCTTTTTGAAAGGCTAAACATTTGCAATAAGACATTTCTTCCAGACCCTCAACCATCCTGGTCGCCCCCCCTCTGCACCCGCTCGAGGCTGTCAACATCCTTTTTAAAATGAGATGCACAGAACTGAACACAGTACTCTAGCAGTCCAAACTGCATCTGTTTCTCCATGTGACCCCACCTGGAGCCCAACAGCCCAACTGTAACACCAATCAGTTTTTGCTTACTGGTAAAATGCCAGACAGAAAGAATCATGATGCAATAGACAGAATGTATTCAGGCTACTGAACTCCAATGCAAACATGTGCATTCATAAAGTGTTTGGAGATTGAAGAGGTATAAATGAATGGATTGAACAGAATTGCAGAGAAGAGTGTTATCCCATACCAGCTTAAGTTCCATTTTAAGTTCCATATCAGTTCCATTTACAATATAAAATTCAAGCTCTGCCTCTGTAAGCACATGCCCATTTCCATCATTTGTCATGTCTAAAATGTAAATGGGGAAATAACTATTCTTCTTAGGGGACATTGGAGAAATATATTTCCTAGCATTCTCAGAACTCTCACTATATAGCAATTCCCAGAGTTCTTTTGGGGGAAGCTTTAATAAGCAGGCCAGCATAAGGCCAACATAAGTGGTTGTACGTGGAATTCATTGTGCTGGGGGGTATATGAGGCAGGCTTAGCTAATTTCATTGCACACATGTTGTACTTGTACAATTGTTGTTGTTGTTGTTGTTGTTGTCATCGTCATCATCATCATCATCATCATCATCATCATCATCATCATCATCATCATCATCATCATCATCATCACTGACCAAGACTCAGAACGATTCCACTGTATTTTTGAGTGTTGGCATCAAACATCAGTTTGCCCAATTCAGCATGAATGTGTGTGGGTTGTCACAGTGGACCATGGTTAATATGGCTTGACTGGTGGGGGGTTGACCCCATAAGTGAAATACAGCCATGAGATCATTGGCCCCATGGGTGTATTCGCCTGACATCTTTTCTTCGAAATGGTTTTCTAACCTTTTCCCTTAATCCTCATCAATCAGAGTGGGGCATTTAAGTCTTCTACCATTTCTACCTTTTCCATGTTTATTCTCAGTCTTGCCTTCAGTGATGTATAGCACTGTATTACATTTGTCATGACAATTTATGAGTCTAAAATATGACAGCATGTGTTTCTTAATAATCAACTCTACTTCTTTTTATTGACCTTTATTCTATCAGACCATGGGATGGAAAAAAATTCAACTGCATGTCTACATTTCAGAAGTGTTTATTCTATTCATCAAATTCTTAAAAGTCTAAATGTCACATTGATGTAGGAAGGCTGGCCACATGAAATACAGTACTTTAATATCCAATAAGCAGTGTGAGATTCGATTTTAATCCGATTGATTTAAATCACAATTTATTTATTTTTTTAAAAAATCATTTTTGATTTAAAAATCATTTTTGATTTAAATCAAACTGTTGAGTTTCGTAAAATTTAAACTGTGATTTAAATAAAGATTTAAATCAATTCAATTTTTAAAAAAAATTGTGAATTTTTATCTCTCCTCTACTAGGGTTTCTGAGGTATGCAAAATGTTCAAACAGTGGTTTGTCATTACTACTTTCCAATGAACTTCCGCAACAACTTCAGCCCAGGTTCACTACACCACAGTGTCACTCTTACACATACACAACTTTCTAATGCATTCCTAATAGTCTGTCTGTAAAACCACACAAGACACATACACACACAGAGAAAAGGAGATAACATTTGTAAGCTACGTCCTTATGTGTCCTCATTTTTTTCAATTACCTTGAGGTTGGATTACAATCAGACCCAAGGCTAGCAGTCTGAATGTGGGGGGGGGGGACAGGCCACAAGTCTGGAACACCGTATTAGCCAGCACGAAACACCTCTGTGAGATTCTGCACTGGGTGATGATCACTTATATCATGAAGATGATTAATCCTGCCACTACTCTTAGGAAAGTTGTGACAAAAGTAAATCAAATCTCGTGGAGCAAATGAGGCAAGCAATTTTATTTGCACTATAAAACAAAGACAAGAAAAATGTGACAAGAAAAAGGTGCTGCAAGCATTTAAGTTTCTGCCAGATGCATTTGTCTGTTCTTTTATGGAATTTCCTTTGTTCTGAATAGCAAGCCAGATCTATTTACTCATGATAATGCAGCCTCTGCTTTTTGTAAAGAAAATGGGCAGTATGTTGCTCCCCTGAAACCCAGTAGCAAAAGCTAAGCACTGAAATATACTTTAGATTTAGAACTTAAGCTTCTAAGGGAGGCTAGTGCAGAAGGGTAGAAACATTATCTTCCACATTTTTTTTGGTCTGCAAATCCTATAATCCTTTGCCATTGCCCATGTTGATGTGGGCTTCCTGGACATGGGAGTCCAAACTATCTCTATGCCCCTTGGCTAGAGATGTGTTGGAAGCCAAGCTAAATTTTCAGGCATTTTTTAAACATTTGGCAGGTTTAGCTACCTCTTATACAGAGTCACTGAGTAATCTAAAACAGCAGTTTCACATTGTGCCTTAGGGATCGTGGAGTTCTGCAGATGTTTATGAGATTGATGAGGAACTCAGGAAGGGTAGATAGAAGGTCGGATTGACAACACCGCGTTACCTGAGGCAAAAGACAAGGCAGAATCTCATCGTTCATGAACCAAAATTGCCCAGACTGTCAATCAAGTGACTTGCGAGGGAGGGAAAATTTGGTGCCAAGTCACACCTTGTCACGGTCACACCTGCTGCCAATTAAATCTTCCTTCAAAGGAGAGTATCTCCCACTGCATCTCAGCAAGCTGTGTGAAAGGGTCAGAACAGGCCATTCCCCTCAGCATAGCTCTGTTATCCCACTTCATGCTGCCATTTCTTCACCCCAAGTGCCTGCCATCAGGAATGCTCACTTCAGTCCACCTAAAGGAGACTCAAAATTGATTCAAGGCATGATTTAATTCACTTCCTTAGAAAGATTCAGTTTAATATTGGGTATTTTTCCCACATGAAAGAAGCCATAAGTCTTGCAGCACATTGACGTCTAGCTAGTTTTATTTTTCATAAACTCTTCTGTAGCTACAGTATAGGCACTTCTACAAGACAGGGTATTAGGGATAAATTAGGGAAGACAGAAAGAGTAACCTAAATAATCCATGCAGAAGTTTATGGAATCTCATAAAACTGAGGCCCTAATCCAAGAAATGTTGCACCCTATTCATAATATTCCATGAACCCATTATCTTAGAATATCATATCCTTATTCCATAGTGAGATGTCTGGATTATAATGAATTATTAAATAATTCTTTTTAAAAAAACAATTTTTAAAATCTATGGTTTGTTTTGTTTTGTTTTGTTTTACAAACTAAAAGGGATAACACCTGAAATGTGTTAGGGTCCACAAAAAATAATAAAAAAGTAAACAAATACAACCACTGGAATTCTATTGTAATAAAAGGGAGTTGTTACATCATTACAAAAGAACAATGCAAGGACAGGCGAAAACTTTATAGACCACTAAGAAAATTTGCTAGCTTTTGTGGATCAGGATTCTGAGTCAACCTTTTCTATCATTCTGCAACATATCTCTCTACCTAGCAAAGACAAACTTAACTGAAGCATAATCCCTCCCTCAGAGCACGGTGACTGGAAAGCCCTGATAAAATACATTGTAGGATTTGAAGGTAAACTTACCTGTCACTTTCTAAAACAATGTTCTTGCAATATTTAGCTGAATGTAAGGTACATCATTGTTCTGAGAGGAAAACCTCCCTTACCATGGAAAATACCAGAACGATTGGCAGCTCAAAAACTACCCCACTCAGGGCCATGAATCACCTGATCTTACAAGGACCACCAGAACTCATGCAATTTGGATCAATCTTTGAACTTTGGCTGAAAGTCAAAAGATTGAGCCAACTACTTGAAAGCCATGCTTAGTAGAGTAATCACTTGACTTGTGTGAGTCAGACGTATATCCCAGAATACAGTACTTGGTATACTATGGCAGACATGTGGGGGTTCCTCAGCCCACAAATCAAAAGGAAAATATCTCCAAGGCAGAATGTTAGAAAACTTACAATCTAGAATAAATCCTTTTAGGTATCTTTAAGAAGCTTTAAAATGAAATAGGAATGTTGACTGAATAGTTTTACAAGTATGTGGTGAGGGAGTGAACAAACTTCCTCCAGTATCTAGATTCTGTGCAGAATTCTCATGATGCAGACTCCAGTGTTTTTTATTTAAACTGTATTTTCTCCCATCAACAGAAAAACGAAGCTGTCAAAACTGTAATGAGACAAGACACAGCTGAGTTTAAGGGCTTCCACAACCTATGTTCAGTTTTCAAGGACAAATTACTGGACCTACTCTACAACTGAACTGATTTGTAAACACATTTCCTCAAGTACAATTGCATCACATTTTAAATGCCTCATTAATCACCAATGAAATTAACAATTCTGATTGCTGTGGAGTTAGGTCATGAGGAAGCTGAAGTGGTCTGGATAGCAGGAACAGAAATAAGAGGCAGACATTACTTAAAGTAAACATGATCTCCTGGATGGAATCCTTCAGGAAAGTTCAGCAGGAAAATCTATCTTAAGCTAACAGAAAATATGCTACTTAAGATACTATAGACAGAAGCCTATTTAAAGTGGAGTCCATTTCTAAACATGAGATATGGAACAACTCTTCATGTGCACATTGATTGAAAGTCCATCTCAGTAACTTGAAAGTTACTTCAAGGGGATTGAAAGGCAAATCAGATGGCAAGAAAATATCACTTTTGATCACACTGTAAAGGGTCACTTGGATAGGAAAAATCTTCCTTAAAGAGACAATTCCATCAATTGGGAAATTATGCCTGCCTCTCTCTCTCTCTCACACACACAGCACATAAACACAACCAGATGAAAAGCGTCTAGCTTGTTCTTAGTTTTAATATTGCTTTATTAATTATGTAAGATACTTCTTCGGATTCATTGTTCTTAAGCTGAATATTACCTTCAGTGTTTCTGTGTTGTATATTGTTCTTCAGTGTTGCAAGCTGCCTTGGGTCCTTTCCAAGGAGAAAGGAGGGGGGAAATAAATAATACACTAACTTAGGAGAGGGAGCCTGAAAAGTTTTGTTAAACCCCTTTCACGAGTAGTTACTTTGGTTGCCATTTGCAGTGGTTCCGTGCCTTGATGCTTCATAGTCCAAACCGTCAGCTGTTCTCCTTAAGTCATTCCAGCCAAAACGTAACATAACAACCAAACAAGCTGCAGACATGAAACATTGCTCTCTCTCTCTCTCTCTCTCTCTCTCTCTCAATAAGTTTGGGGAGGGAGCTGAATGGTGAACATGAACACATTTGAACTTGTTCAGACCCATCATAGATTTTTTTTTTAAAAAAATCCCCATGCTTCAGAGAGGGTGCGATTTTTGAAAAATATGTCCCTACTTTAAAAATGGCTTCTTATAGATGAGCACATAGCGATACATGTTTATATTGACTTTATTGTTAAGAAACTGGCTAGAGCATTGGATAGGTAGGCGTGAGAACAATATAGCACTGTGCACCAATGTGCCCCGTTTACCTACAGGCTTCTGTGCTTTTTCTTGGCAAGCTCAGATATCTGCATTTTTTGGCAGTTCACTGCTTGCCCATGCCTGGCCTTTCCACTTCTTTCTAAGGAACAAGTGTAGACTTGTGGTCAAGGCGGTAGGATAGGAATTAACTGATCTGGTTTAACGTCTCCGAAGTTGGTAAAGTTTTCCGAAAAACTCAGCCAAGTGGTTGAAGCTAGGATTCTCCAGAATGCTCCGCTTCCTGTGTGGGGGCAAATCTTCTCAAGCGCTCAGCATTTGCAGACCTCATAAGGGGGAGGCTAATACCACCATCTCTGGTTCACACATTTTCATTTTATCCATTTCTCTGTACTGTCTCCAATGGGACAAATACTATGCAACAGTCTCCACACAAGAGGCAAAACAAGAGCTTGGAAACATTCCTTTTCTCAAGGGCTGCAGGTCTCAGACCTCTGTCTCCAGCAGCATGACAAGTGGCACTGTAATCCAAAACAGTAACTTTTTCAAGTTCTGGCAAAACCCCCACCATCATATGGCATTTACTGTATTTTTTTTTAAATCTACAGGGCCACTCATTAACTCTTTTTAGAGTGGCTTTAGGGTAACTGTTGCAGCACTGGTTTTATGTGTCACTAGTGGAGAGACATCTATGCCTCATCCTGAGCCACTCTAACAAAGAAAGCCATAGGTTAAGATTGTGGTCTTGTTCCTCTGGAATAAAAACAAATGGTAGTTTGATTTAAAGCAAAAAGCTAAGCAAAACAAAACAAAGCGTGCCACTTAGATACCGCCCAATAGTACTTAAAGCATTCTCTAGGTGAATTACACATTGCACACCCACACCCACACACCCAGCAAGCTGGGTACTCATTTTTAACAACCTTGGAAGGATGGAAGGTTGAGTGAACCTTGAGCCTGCTACTTGGAATTGAATCCCAGGTCCTGAGCACAGATGCAGATGCAGTACAGCAGTTTTACTACTACACCACAAGATTCAGCATGATTATACTCAGATACAGTTCTCATTTCTGATACTAGCTGCTAGCTGCACATTTGATGTTCTTGGTGTCTTATTTAATAGTTGAACTATCATTATATCTTGCTTTCCATTTTTTGTCTTTTGCCTCCATTTTTTGACTATTTCTTTAGCCATTATTATATTACATGCCTACATCATACACACAGCAGTCATCTTTCCTACATCCAAGCAAGACTTTGGTTTTCTTCCCCTTCCTATTACCTGGGTTTTGCTAGCCAAATTCAGGCAAACTCAAAACCATCTTAGCATGCTTGCATCGCATGCATTCATCTCACAAGGCTGGTTGGGGTTTAATATTAATACTAAACTATGATCTAGTGCTAAAAGGCATAGACAATCTTGATCCTGGAACTCAAACATTCTTCCTCCTCTTTCTTCTTCTTCTTTCACACTTCAAAGAAAATTCTTTTCAAGAACATACAGTATAAAGCAGGGAGAAGTCTGATCTAGAAACAAAAAGTATGCCCTGGATAGACACTATAGCGGAGCCTAGAATGGCAAAAAATAAAAAAATAAAAAACCACCAGAAAACTTAGAGACTATTGGAAAAAATGGAACCACAATTCAAACAAAAGGACACTGTATGTAAATATAATCTGCAACCAAACAGTATAGCAACTGCTCTTGGCAGGGAAGACCAAACAATGCATAAAGGTAAAGGTAAATGCATGCTAGTTGTGTCCGACTCTAGGGGTGGTGCTCATCTCCATATTCAAGCCAAAGAGCGAGTGTTGTGCAAGTCTGTGGCCATGTAGCTGGCATGGCTGCAAGGAAACACTGTTGAACTTCCCGCTTTTTATGGCGGTACCTATTTATCTACTTGCATTTACATGCTTTCAAACTGCTAGGCTGGCAGGAGCTGGGGTTAACAGCGGGAGCTCACTCCGCTGCGTGGCACCCAGGATTCAAACCACTGAGCTGCCGACTTTGTAGCCGACAGTTTTCAGTGCTCTAACCCATTGAGCCACCATGTTCCATAAACAATGCATAATACAACTAAAAGATCAAAGAGATATTCAGAAAAAAACCAATGAAATAAAACACTATATTTCTGTTTTGTGCGCATCTCCAATTCTGACTAAATTTTTGTAACTGTGGAGAAATTCAATCAATGCAGCATATATGACCATGTAATTTATTTACCCCACCATACGTACTGTAAATGATATAGTAAATGACCAAGATAATGCTATTTGAATAGTCTGCATTTGGTCAAAAACAGTCCAATCCTTTGAACATTTTAAACTTGTTTGAATTTTATATTGCATATACATTCCATAATTTAAAACTGTGCAATACTCTGTTGCGAATAAAGATAGAATCCCATAGCATAGTCTATTAGTGAGGTAACTCATGTCACATCAGTATGGAGAGCTAGCATGAGAAGCATTAAAAAGAACCCTTCCTGATTTACACTGAAAGATAGCAATGGTAGGCTGGCAAGAGGCCATCTAACACAATGTAGATTCATACTGGGAAAGGTCTGGGAAAATTCACACCTCCTCTGACCAGTGTTCTGCATCTCCTTAGGGAATCCATTCCATACATTAAAAGGTGGAGGAAAATGCATTCTTATGTGCTTTTCAACAGGCCTGAACAAAGCTATAATATTTAATGGGGAGCTTAGAATTCTTTGATGAGTCCAAGTGTTTCTCTTGGGGGGGGGGGTTGTGGCCATGGCTCCTTTGAAGGCACAGATATGATTTATTACTTTTGGAAAAATCCAAAGAAACAGCTCTGGCCTGGACTGCTTTGGAAAGTTTACTTTCAAATATTGCTTTGGGTTTGTTTGTTTGTTTTCTTTCCAGCATGCATTGATGAGAAAAGGGCATTTCTGGAACAGCCAAAACACAAGTGATTTAGTCTTAAAGGTCCAAATTAGTAGTTTCGGCAGCAAACAGTTTGAACACAGTTATGGCCCATTTCATCCTCTAGCCAACTGGAAATAAACAGTGAGTTATTTCTTTCCTCTTTCAAAGAATGTGCTTTATGAGACTAAGATGCCAGGGGAAGTGCTGGTTTAACTGTTCTTGAGTTGAGTTGAAATAAATGTAGTTTTAAAAGCATCCTTAGCAAAGCATGACAGTTAAGCCTGCATGTGAAAATGTCAGTTGATGCCCTTCTCCTCTGACCAATTCCAACCTGCAAGATTTGATAGAGTCCAAGGTGTAAATGTAAGTATTTGGAAAAAATCTCTCCATTTTTTAAATTAAATACAAATAAATAAACTGCAACTTCCATGGACTGCAACTTCCGTGACCACTGGCTATGCTGGTGAGATAATTATTTCTGCTGTCCAAAAAAAGTCTTTACCAATATCTAATTATCTATCTGCTGCCTAGACGCCCTAAGCACATCCACTCTCGCCTGATTTCGGAAGCTAAGCAGGGGCAGCCCTGGTTAGTACTTGGATGGGGGACCACCAGGGAATACCAGGTGCTATAGGCGCCTGGAGTAGGAACTGGCAAGCCACTCTAGTATTCCTGCCAAGAAAACTCCATGGACATGGAGTCACAAAGAGTCGGTCACGACTGTAACAACACAACAGCAACACCCATCTATCTATCTATCTATCTATCTATCTATCTATCTATCTATCTATCTATCTATCTATCTATCTATCTATCTA
>JAHTLZ010000007.1:18889142-18916184 GCA_023846285.1 Phrynocephalus versicolor | reverse complement strand
CTAACTAATTTGTATGTTATCCACTTAGCGACATCTACTAATCTGGGTGGTTTACAAAATAGACCAGCAAATTCCCACTGACCAAACTGCCCATATACAAATCCAAACAATATAGCAATACCAGCTCATTTTAAAAAGCACACTGAATTTAAAAGTTAGAAGTTCATGAAAGCAGGGAACATGTTCTTGAATTCTGCTTTCTAAAGTTCTGACTTAAGTTGTTTCTTGAAAGTCAATGAAGACAGATCTACACACCTCTAATGGAAGCTTATCCCAGAGAGTAGGAGCCACCACTGAGATTTCTCCTTGGCATCTTTTTGGCCTCTCTGTGTGGTCACTCTTAATGCTGTGGTTTGGTTGGAGGGTATAAAAGCGGCAGCTAATTTCTGGAGGAAACATTATGACAAATATTGAGGTCCAGAACTGTTAAGGACTTTAGAGGTCAGCACTGGCACCTTAAATTCAGCATCAAAATTAACAGGCAGGCAGTGTAGGCAAGCCAAGACGGGGAATATGTGATCAAATTTACCAGTCCCTTTAGATAATTCTGCCTGCTGCATTTTGGACCTGTTGGAGTTTCTGTTCTGTTTTTAAGGGCAGCCCTAGGTAGAGATCACTGCAGTTGTCTGTTTCTGAGAATATCAATGCATGAATCAAAGTTGTATCTAAAGTTGTTTACATGCCAAAAATCCTGAGAGTCCCAGAAAAGATCCTAATTTGACATTTGTTTGAGCAGAACTGAGCAGACACAACCCAAACATGGGTATCCATAGGGAGGTGCTGCGAGGGCACTTAATTTAGCTTTAATTTAGTAATTGATTTATTGCTTTAATATACACAGATAGACATATTAGCCAGAAATCAATTGCTGGCTTATGTTTCTGCAAAGAAAATTGTCTTAAGTCTTGGCGGAAACTCACTAAACTATAAATCGAAAAAATATATCCTCTCAGATGCAATTTCATTCATGTTACTATTTGTCTACGATAGCCCTTTGTTATCAATAATTATTAATTATAAGAGAAATTTCTATTCTGCTCATTCAGGACAGAAAATATTATGGCTGTTTTCAGAAACAAGGGAAGATTGTTCATTCAATGAAATGATCCCCGAACATATCACACAACCATTTATATAATACGTAATTAAATCCACTACATCAACACTCTACCCCTATCCATGGCATCCTTGCTGAGCCACAGTTGCCATAGTGTTTGGGGATAATGGCAATTATAGCCCCCAAATGCACACATTATGGAAAGCTAAGTGAGAACATGCATGTGCTGTTCCCATGGCTCGTGGGAGAGAAATATACTAAACTGCATCTTTCTTTGTAATTACAGTATCAATATCAATTTTAGACCTTAAAAATACTGTATTTATCTGATACATAGCGGAAAATAAATCTTGCTTCTCTTTTGAACTTAATTTACAATATTTACAATATTAGTTTTAAGTTTTACAATATTAGTTTCATGTTTACAATATACAATATTATAATATATGTTATAAAGTTGAAACTAAACTAAACTAAACTAAACTTGACACTACAATGACCTTAATCCCATTGCTAGACCCAACCAGAACAGGTCTGTGTTGCTGCTGCGTAATAAGTTAATGTTTCCACTTTCCAATGTTCAATTTGCTCACTAGATCTTGGGATGAGCAATGGAACTTGCGTAGATTTTGACTCACCCAATCTCCATCAATTCAGTGAATCTAATCATTGAAACTAGATATGGGCATCTTGGTTCGAGTGTCACAATAGGTATTCAGCAGTTCAGCTGGTAGGTGCCTGGTGCCCAATCAGAGGCAGCTTTCTAGTTTCCTTGCCCCACCTCCTCTGGGCTGTCCCTCTGAATAGGCACCTCCTGGAGAGGCTAGGATGCTGAACTATAAAATGCCTGTTGTGGTGCCCAACAAACTTGCTCAACAAACCCATCTAGTTTAGTTACAACTTACTACTAGATGCCAGCTACAATATATTTTATTCTAAATTAACTTTTTCCTGCAAAATGTTTCTCTGATTTCCTCCCAGCCTTTAAACAGAACCCTATTACAAATGTAATATAAAATGTATTTGGCCTCACAACATATTTCTGATCCTACTATTATTACCACATGTTTCTTGTATCATCCCTAAACTAGGGTAATGAAATGACAGGCCAGACCAGAAAAGGAAAATATTCTATCACCAGCCTATGTCCGCCAGTTATTCTTGTACAGTAACAAGTTCGAAATTAGCTGCTACATCTCAAGAGAGAGATCAAGGAATCATTATGAGTACTTTGCTGAAAGGATCCACGCAGTGCACTGCAGCTGCCAACGCAGACAGTAGAATCCAAGATCTAAGGGACAAAGTATGATGCAACAGCTGGTTTTATAGAAATTCAAAGCTGCACATTCACTCACATAGTAGGCATAATGAAACGATGTTAACCAACCAGTGGTAAATGGTGAAATACACAGTAAATCGCCTCATACTGAGAACTGGAGCTTCCAAAGTATCTGTTGCAGCTCCAAATAATTAGTTGTCATTATTGATTGCAATTTTTTAAAAATATAACTCTTTGCTTTCTGTTTTGACACCAGTAATGAAAATACTTACTTTCATATTGAGCAAAAACAAAACAAAAAATAAAGATGACAAAAACAGTGTGGTACCTTAAAGGCCAACTGCTATATTTTGATGTGAGCTTTTATAGGCTGCTTTTACATGACCCCTAAAATCTGAGGCAAAGGGCTCCCAAATGTGGAGCTTAAAATTGTTTTCCCACCAGCTGCGGACTTTAAACAAAATAAAGTGCAACCACACCCACCTAAGCGCGCACCAGAGCACTTTAGAAGTACCTGGTCTCCGGAGGTAAAAAATCTTCCGATGCGGATTGTAAAGCTGTGGGTGCCGGGCTCCCCTCGCCTTCTGTTTGTTTTTTTGCCCACGCCGCCCCTTTAAGACACAGGAATCCCTACGGGGCTGCTCGGGGCTGCTCAGACGGCAGACGGAGGTGAGCCTGCATTATTTTCTCCCTTTTTTTCTCCCTCCCCTCACCGCAGACAGGAGAGATGGAGGTCGGAAGGGTGGGAACACAGGAAGAGGAACAACCCCCCACGATATCTGGTCTGAATTTAATTTGCCAGTGGATTTTAGAGGTCATGTAAAATGCCCATAGACAAGCCCACTTCCTTAGTTGCTCACAAAAGTTCACACGGCTACCTCTTCTACAACTATTTACTTTATTTTATTTTTTGTGTATAAGACTATATTTTTGTCTAAAATATTCAGATCAGGTAGCCGTGTTAGTCTTTTCAAGAATTCCTGGCAAATATCAAAGAAAAATAAAACAAAACAAAAGACACAAAAGACACAAAACATGTGGCACCTTAAAGACTAACTTTCATATTTTAATGTAACAATTTATTAAAATATAAAAATATGAAAGTCCTTAAGGTGCCACATGTTTTATGTCTTTTGTATCTTTTGTTTTGTTTTATTTTTCTTTGATTTTTGCCTGGAATTGTCTAAAATTATAGACTAAAACTTGACGGTTGTCTTATACATGGAAGTAAACTGAGGAAAGAAGCATGCAGCTCTGAAACTGCAATTTTGGGTTGGAAAAGTGGGGATAATCTTATACTTGGAGGCACCTTATAGACAGAAAAATATGGTACTTTCAATCACTTTTTGAAACATCTGAATTATTCTTATTCAGCAGCACAAAGTATATCACATAATCTCATTTCAGTCATGTGACTTTCTTCCTCCACCATTCGGATTTAATGTAAGGAAGCCACATGGTCATTGTTAGAAAAAAGGAAATGATTTACAACTACACTGGAACTGGTTATTTTCAATTTCCATTTGAATGCCTTGGCACTGACAGATGACAACTTGATTATCATCCTGGCTGGGATCTCATGCTTTAGCAGAACGTTTCTGGTGTCCAGTTACTCCTTTTTTTGTCATTGGGCCATTGCTTCCCCATTGAATTCTGTGGAGTTGTGGCGAAGAGTGTTACGAATGCCCCGCACAGAGGCACAAACAGTAAAAACATATTCTGCCCTTGTAGCTGTGGGAACAGGGCTCGCAGCCTTAGCTTTGTAAGCTGTGGGCCACCCAGACAGCAGAAATCAACGGAAAACAGGGCAGTTGCTTGAGCACTTAACAAGAGGGCTGGATGCATTCAACATCTCTGTTACTTAATCCATCTCTATTACTTTCCAACTCATTAGAACCAGAAATTGGAAACTTTTTTTTTTTTTGGTCTAGGATATTTTTTGGTCTAGGATACCCCAGCCAGCATGATCAGCTGTGATATTGTGAGAACAACAATCCATAGAAATTACTTTTTACATTTCTCATCAGAATTTAACAACATTTTGAGTGGATCTACAGATGACTCCAAATTCTCACTGTGGATGTGTCTAGGCAAAGCCAACTTTAACCTATTGAAATTATTGTGACTCCCAAGTTGGACAACGCTCAAAACCTGATGGGATTGAATCCTTATCATAAATCAGGGGTGTCCAAACTTTTTGCAAGGAGGGCCAGATTTGGTGAGGTAAAAATGTGTGGGGGCTAACCATTCAGCCGCATTTGGCCCTCGGGCTGGACTTTGGACAAGTTTCTATAACATGCAAGGAGGAAGGGAGGATGCTACAGCAACGGAGCTGGGGGTGGGGTGGCTGGGCAGGTGGCTGGGTAGTGGTAGTGGACAGAGGCAGGGAGGGCATGCCTCCATCCCGTATGGCAAAGGGCCAGCTGGTGAGGATGCATGAGAGGCTGAGCCGGCAGGGAGCCACGGGCCACTCAAAATTTGTAAACGGGCCACATTTGGCCCCTGGGTCTGACTTTGGACATGCCTGTCAGAGATGGTCTATAAATTACCTAGATAAATAAATAAAGTCCAAAGCAACCTCTAAAATAGTAATAAAATAATATCTCACCATTTAGGCTCTGGTAATGTGGGACTTGAAGCACACCATATATGACAGACACTTAAAACTGAGTTAATTCGTTTTCTTTATTTGAAACAGGTTTATTTATTTATTTTATTTATTTTTACAACTTATATGCCACCCACTACCCAAAGGTCTCTTTTACCCTGCTGTTCTCTTTTAAAAGGACCCAAGACGCTTAAATCACACACGAACACAAAAGACAACAACACTGGAAGCTAAAAACAGTACATTATATTCTGTATTAAAATATGTATTGTACATGCTATGTATTCTCAATTCTACTTTATGGCACAGAAATGCTGCACTTTAACACAGGCAACTGTAAAAACAATAGAAGTATTTGAGTTGTGGATTTATCACAGGATGCAAAGAATTTCTTGGATTGAGATGGTAACCAGTGAAAATGAATAAAGACTGAGAAACCATAAGGCTTATGAAGTGCAGAAAGGTATAATACTTTGGTCCCATTATGAGAACTGAAAGTACCCATTGTTACAACTGATCATTTGAGGTAAAACTAAATGGAAGGCCAAAGAATCTGAGAGAGTGTTTTGGATGCAACACAACACAATTATTTAGAGCCGCAAGAATGAACATAAGAACAGCCATGGGGGATGCTGAGCCTGTAGTAAGAGGAACAATCAGAAGACACTGCTATACCTGAATGTTTTCAGAATTATTTGCAGTGAAAGACATTTTGACTAAGAAAATACATATGGATAAACAAATAGTAGCTCAGCAAGACTAATTGTCTTCTATGAAATGACTAAATAATTCTGTTGCTTTAAATGCCAGTTAGGAAAATTTCTGCTTTTTTGATTGAATTGATAGAGACACTTAATCACAGAATAATGGAATTGGAAGGGTGCTGTAAGGCTGTCTAGTCCAGCCCTCTGCTCAATATAGGGATTCAAATCAAAGTGTATTTGTCTAATCTTATCTTGAAATGTGGCAGCATTCACCACTTCCCTAGGTAATTGTTACACTGTCATTTATTTACTGCTCTAACAGGAATATTTTCTTGATTTCCAACCAAAACCTTCCTATGACTTAAACCCATTATTATGTGTCCTGTACTCTGAAATTACCAAGAATGGGTCCCAATCTCCCTATGTATTACTATACTGCAAATACAGTGGTACCTCGGTTTAAGTAATTAATTTGTTCTCCTAGCCATTTTGTATTGTGAAAAATTCGTAAACCGAAATGAGGTTTCCCATAGGGATGCATTGATAACCAATTAATCCGTTCTGGAGGTTGGAAAAATGCCAAACAGGGGCATTCCATTTAAAAATTTCCTAAACAGAGGCATCCCATTCTTTTCATCATGCAAACATCACACATCAACTTTTAATGCCTTACCCACCCACCCCCGGAAAAAAGCTTAAACCATGGCATTCCATTGAAAATTTTTCTTAAACCTTCTTTCCCCAAGGCTAAACATTGGCAGTTATTTCAGTGTTTCTTCACAGGACTTGGTTTCGAATCCCCTGATCATCTTTGTTTCCCCCTCTCTGACATGCTTCCAGTTTGTCTGTATTCTCCTTAAACTGTGCTGTCTAGAACTGGTTATAATACCCGTCCTAAACAGAGTGAGACTCGTACATCAAAGGATTTGGAGATTATACTTTTGATAATGTAGCTTAAAATACCATTTTGTCTTTCCCCCCACTATTTGCTCATATTCAGCCTGTGCCCTGCAACAATTCCAAGATCCTTCTCACATATAGTAGTAACAGCTGCGGCATTCTCAGAAGTTCTATAGAATTGATGGAATTCTAAACATGGCATTTTAGGACAAGCCAAGGAAGATATGTTCTGTTCCAAACTGCAGCTGCAACTTCCAAACTGTTGATTTGTTTTCAGCTTGGAGGAACTGAATTTAGGGCCTGTTTCTGGTTGACTTTAAAAATGTGAAATTTCAGAACCATTTGGCATGAAACATTACCTTATGGCATTTTCTTTCTTTCTTTCCTAAAGAAATGTAAATAGTTTATTGCATTATATTGGATATTTTGTAGACATTTTACTTCAGCTTGTTGAAACAAAATGTTTTGGCTCCACACTTATTGGCTGAAGATAGCTGTAGAGACAATATATTTTTAAACATATTCAACTGATAACTGTTATTTTAAGATTATTCAGAAGACCAACAGAGCCTTCCAGTGAAGAAGTGAAATCTCAGTCAATCTATTAGATATCAGACTTCAGGTCATTCACCCATAACAGGCTGTGAAGAATAACATCAAGTAATTTGCTCACTCCCGCTCTTAATACTTAAGCAACTCTTTACTTCTTTGGCAAAAATGAAACATAATTTGACGTAGGCAGCAACAAAATCCATTTAGAACAAACAGCTATGATAATTCAATCAGATCTAGGCAGGAATAGACTTTCAATGCATCTTGCTTGTAACATAGCATGACACTACATGTGAGCCATACCAGGATAAATGATCCTCAAAATAGGGTGTAGTGCAGGAAGAATAAAAGGGGCTTTTAAAATCACATTAACTGATTTGAGAGAATTAAGCATGTGCTTTCATCTCCTGCACACATCAACAGTAAAGAACATTTAATTCCTTCAAAGAGGATGCCTGGGTCAAAGCTGTAACATATTTGGGTGCACGGGCATGCTAATTTCCGTGTCTTTTTCTACTGTTAAATTCATTCTGCCCTGTTTCTGCATCACTTAGCAAATTTACGAAAAAGGTTTGCGTTTCTCCTAGGCTAGTCGTTTTTGCATGCAATTTTGATGAGTGATATGCACAAGATGTAAGCAGGTTCATGTAATTCTTTTTTGTTTGTTGTTTTTACTAGTACCCACCTCTTGTATATGTTTCCTCCAGTACACAATCATGTGGGGGCATTTTTTTTTGGGGGGGGGTGCCTTGAAGAGGAAAAGTGTGAATGCCAAAGAATGACTGCGTTACAGACTGCATGTTGAATTGGAAAATGTAAATTTGAACAATTCATACCGAAATGGAAACCATAGCAAATCTTCTAAAATCCAATTAAACTTACTTGCAAGCACTCTGATTACAATCTTTGGGCATTAAAGTGCATAAATGTACATACCTCATCGGTTCTGGAGGACCCTCATTTGAACAGGTCTTGCTCTCTTCCCCTAATTCTACAATACAGCATTCTACTCCTTCTCAGTATATTGCACAAAAGCAGAAGAGGAAGCAAAAGCCTGAGGGATGGTGCAGACTAGAGTCTAAGAGTGCGGTCGTGGCATCCAGAGAGCCACAGACAACCCGAGACCTGCCTGAAATGAGTGCAAAGTCTTTCTGCTGCCCCTGCCCAGAGGCAACACTCTTGGAACCACAGCTCCTAGAATTCTGGGCCCTATGGGCCTAGGTTACTCATCTTCACTGAAGATTTACAAAATATCAGATTCATATTAAAATATATATATACTACCTTCTAGCAATTTTAAGCATTCTCTGGTTGGCTGGCAATTAAGCTACATAGGCTACGCATTTCCCCTCCCTCCACATGAGCTGGGTACTCATTTTACCAACCTCAGAAGAATGGAAGGCCGAGTCACCCAAAAGCCGGCTACCTGGATCCAAAAAATATGAACTTAGGCTGTGAGCAGAGTATTAACTGCAGTACTGCAGTTTAACCATTGTGCTACAAGGCTGTTATCCACCTAAGTCTGCAAAATAAGTTATTACTGATTCAATTCTCAAAGGCTCTTGGTTTCAGGTATGCCTCTTTAAAAAGAGGATACGACACCTTACTCTGGTGTAGCATCTGAGACAGATCTTGTCACATTTTTATCAAACCTGGACTTTAAGAAACATTAAAAGCACATTATCTTTCTAAGCTGTAAGTGTATTTAATATTCAATATGCACGGGTACTCGACTTTATTTAGTATGAAGCATGGCTTGCAATCCAAGGTGTAAATCAGCTTCAAAGCCTTTCATTAAACAAACACCAGGTTTCTAGTCCTCATTTAAAAAAAAAGAATGCAGCTATTTCCTAAACATGGAGAGAGACAGGAGAAGAGTGTTGGGTTTTTTTTTTTTTTGAAACATGTACTTTTCCCACAGAAAACTAGGTGCTTCAAAAATGCAAACATATGTGAAGCACAAACATATGTAAGTTTATTTGACTTTTTCCCTCATGAGCTTGTTCAGTATTACAGCCTGATCTATAAAATTCAGTGGTAATTATAGTGGTATGATGGCTCAGCAGACTGACTCCGAAAAGGCTCCAATGCTCTAGCCTGTTGAGCCACCTCACCCATAGATGAGTAACATTAGGTTCTTTGAAAAATAACAAGTAATGTTATACTTTTAAATGGTACATTGTAAAATCATGTAAGTCTTTACATTAATTATTCAGGTTTTACAACATTCACCAATCCTAAATGGCAAAAAAAATATTTTATTTGATTTTTTAATTCTATATTTTAGTAAATATTTACAGATAAGATAACTGGACACTAGATGGAACCAGAAAGTACATCCATCTATATTTCTGGCCACCCAATAAGGGCCACTCAACACATTGATAACAGATACCATAATTTTCATGAGTGAAGAAGCAACTATAACAGATATAGGACTCCAGAAAATTAATGAATCATGCAGTATTGCTCCAATTCTGATGCGGTTTGTGCAGCAAGAAAAAAATTGAACAGATCTGGAAATTCCACTCAAACACACTTCTGTAAATATTTTGAAAAATATGGAAATAAACACCTACTTATTTCTCTAAGGTTGTAGAGCAGCCTTTGGGCTAGATAGTGCAGTATAGAAAATAAATAAATAAATAAATAAATAAATAAATAGTAAGCTCACAATACAATATAAACCCAGTCAGAATGAGTTCCAAATCAGAAACTGGAGAATTTGAACCTGGCAGTTCCCAAACAGAAGCATTTGTTTTCTGCTACAACCAATAGAATGCCTTACTGGCTAAGGCTTAGTGAAACTATAGTCCAAACCATCCAAAAACCTCTCTGTAGAAACCTCCGTTTTAACTGCCTTAATCCTTTAACTCATATAGACAGGTAGACAGATGGATCTAAGTGACATTAGCAGATTGAGGTATGTTTTTTTTCTGTTGGGGTGATGCTTAGCTTAGAAATAGTATATGCGAAAGGGCTCTGGGGCTTTAGCTGACCATAAGCTAAACATAACAATGGTGTGGTGCTATGGCAAACAAACAAACAAACAAACAAACAAACAAACAAACAAACAAACAAACAAACAAACAAACAAACAAAAAACCCAGAGGTAATACAGTTCTAGCCTGCATCAGCAAAAGTATAGTACCCCAGCTGCAGGTATGTCACTCTGCTGTAGTCAGATGTCCAGTTATGGGGATCTGAATTTAAGAAAAGAATCAACAGACTGGAGGATGACCATGGGTCTGGAATTGAGGCCCAAGGTGGAATGGGTGAGCTTCTCTGCAGAAGTTCAAATTGAAAGTTGATTTCAAACATTGCAAGGTCTGTCATGTAGAAGGTCTTCTGCTCTAGAGGACAGAATGAAACCAATGGGATACAACTATTGGAAGATGTCTGTGAAGCTTCTCAGTCATCAAGGTGAGTTTATCTGGAAGTTGAGTCATAGCAACTGGACTTCTTTTCTTGAGAAACTGAAATGTTTCGCTACTCATCCAAGCAGCTTCATCAGCCTGAGGAAAAGTTAGTGGCGAGCCATGATTCAAGTTCCAAACTGTTGGAGGATATTCCTGATAGTAAATTGACTACGTCCACAATGGAACTGAATGCTTTGGAACTCTCTGTTTTGGGGCATTTCTAAACAGAAGTCAGATAGCTATCTCTCAGGCAGGCAATAAGAGCTTCCTGCACTGGCAAGGGGTTAGATTAGATCAGGGGTGTCCAAACTTTTTGCAAGAAGGGCCAGATTTGGTGAGGTGAAAATGTGTGGGAGCTGACCATTCAGCCACATTTGACCCCCAGGCTGGACTTTGGACAAGCCTCTAGGATATGCAGGAGGCTGGGAGGATGCTGCAACAACAGAGCCGGGGGTGGGTAGACTGAGCAGGTGGCTGGGTGGGGGGAACGGATGGAGACAGGCTGGGCAGGCAAACTGTCAAACTGTAAGCTGACTTCTCCATCCACTATGGGGAGGGGCCAGCTGGTGGGGATGCATGACAGGCGGAACTGCCAGGGAGAACAGACTGTGGGCCACTCAAAATTTGAAAACTGTCCCCATCTGGCCCCCAGGCCTGACTTTGAACATGCCTGGATTAGATGATGATCAGACCTCTTGCAACTCCCTTATTCTGTGGCTGAGATTTCAGAGAAGAGCCGCAACAAGAATAGGCCCACTGAATCAACAGAACTTACACAGGAGTCGGTTTACCAAATCCCCCCTGGTTCAGTGGGCCTAATCTGGTTGTGATCTGCTAGTAGTTTCAGTCAGCATCAAATAAGATGCTAAGTCCTCCCACTCTTGTTTTATCTCTCCGTTGAGAATACAACTACATTCTGGGCATGAAAGTAATTGAAATCCAAACAATGCAACATGAGCAACTGATTAGTTTGCTTAAATGGCAAAAAGAATCTCCTGTCTTCCCTGCCTTCTGTAATTCCTAACTCAAATTGATGTACTGTGGCATGTGTAAACAGAACAGTGTCTCAGTGTGGGAAAGCACAATAGGCATGTTTTCCTGTGCCTTTAAAGCAATCCATTTGTCTGGTTACAATTACCACATGTAAAAACCATTTCAGGTCTACGGAATTAACAAACCCACCTTTGCCCTTTAATATAAACCAGATACAGAGCCAACTAACTCACTAAACCCAAGCAATGACAAGATGTTTTCCCATAAGCTGCAATGCTAAGATGCTGATTGGTCTGGAACATACTACATCTGATTGTTAACATGGGCCAAGATAAAAGGAGAGAGGCCACTGCATCTGCCCATTGGAGCTGATAAGCATGATAGGAACTGGGAATGAGAACTGTGAAAAGGATCACACCAGTTTCCCGGCCATCGGCTTCTCTGTTTTATATGACTTGCATATTATTAGAGAACCAGAAGTGAGCAAGTTACTCTAAAGCTGTTATTTCACATCCCTCTCATCGTTGTTCGTGGTCCCGCTTGGGACCGGTATGAGGAAATCTTACCGCACGTCCATTGCGTGACGATGGGAGTTTGTCCTGACCATGCCCCCTGAACTGAGATTAAAGCGTGATGAACCATACCCCTCCCTGGGCTCGGAAATCTGCTTGTCTCGGTTCTCATTCTGAAACAAGTGCCCGTGAGGTAAGGCTCGTCACGCAACGTGCCATTCTCCATCTAGTGGCAGGAATGCGAAGTTCCATTCACCAGTACATTCCCTATGGAGTCAGCAACGCAGTGCAGAGAGATTAAAAAAAAAATGCCTCGAACTTAGCTCCGTAATGCATTGAAAGCAAAGTTGAGGAGATTCGAAAGATTGAAAAATGGAAGGTCGGACCAAAAAAAAAAAAAAACAAACCGAGAACGATGGCTGAGAAGTTCAGATGTTGTCACGAAACAAGGGCGTGCAGTAACAGTCACCATGGTACCATCAATCATGCCCGTGGGTACACGGGAACAGGGACAGTACCGGAACAAGACCATGTGACCACGAGCGACGTTATCACGAAGTGAATGTCAACTTAGAATGAGGAAGGATGTGAAGTAACCATCTTAGAGTAACCCGTTGCCACAGGCACTTCAAACCATGACTGATGTTCAAGTCTGCCAGCGGTGATCTGAAATCTGTTCTCCATAACCAGCCCTTGAGGCACAAATGTAAAAGATATCCCCCCTCCTGAATATGCATTAGTTAGAAGTGGTCAGGCTGCTGTGAAAGGCCCTCAAAATGCCCCTGTACCCTCATTTTCTACCAGCCTCTTTTAAACCACTAGCACTTTCTAGAGGGTACAAGAGAAATTTTGCTAATCTCAATCCCTATTTATTTCGGGCCTGGAGAGACCTTTTCAAATCTATAAATGACTTCCCATCACTTCTATTTTTGAAAAACAAAAACAAAACAAAAAAAATGAGCTAAGAGAGGTGGGTGTGAAGGCTATAAGGAGCACAGGGCATTGATCCATCAAAGTACAGAGAGGTGCCGGTACAGCTTCCAAATCTCTGGAAGTTGTACCATAAACTTATTTCTCCATACTACTGAATATCAATCAGTACCAGCTTCCACTGATGGAAGGGGGCAGTGGGGGGGGGCAGCAGATGGCGGGAGATGGCGACAGGCATGGGTGTGGGCGGCGATGGGGGCGGTGGGCGGTGGGGGGGCGGCAGGCTGTCCAGCGCCCTCTCTCCATTTTGGCGTCCTGGGCAACCGCCTAGTTTGCCTTAATGGAAGTGCCGGCCCTGGGTGCTAGAGTTGGGTGCTAACTGAATCATGAAACAGAAAAACAGATGAATCTGGCTGGTTTGTGGCTCACTTTGTAAACCAATTGGAGGAGGGATCGCGTTTTGCTGAAATAAATTGCTGAGCTTTTTTCCTGTTGGAGCTTCATTTTGTTTGGCAAAAAGTTATGCCCACCCACCCATTTCCACTGCCCCCCATTACCTACATGATCCTACCCTCTGCCACCTACCCACCCCCTCCCACTACCTCCACCAACCTTTCTGGTGCCGGGCCCAACACCTCTGCACATGGGCCCACCACCCAGCTGCCTGTGCAGAGGCGTTGGAACTGTAAGTGGGATGGAAGGCTGGAGCCGCTGCTTCTGAGGATGGTGGCAATGGAAGAGGAGGTGGCGGGGCCAGGTAGGGAGGCAATCATACCTGTCAAGTCTCCCTTATTAACCTGGAAATCACATTTTTAGCATCTTTCCCACCATTTTCCTGTCATAGTATGTTCTCCTGGATTTTATAATTTTTTAAAAATCCTCTGAGTGGCATGGGGGGGTGGTGGCCATGTTAGGGGTTGCTGTATGGGCACCTCCATGTTGGGGTAGCATGCTCAATTGGTGGTAGGGGCGGGGATGCTATGACCACAATCCCTTATTTTCAAATCCAAAACTTGCCTTTGTGTGTGTATGTGTGTTTGTTTTTGTTTTTGTTTTTGTTTTTGCAATCGGGAGCCCTGCCCCTCTCTTAATCAGTGTTCTATGAAGCAGGCATCTGGGACAGCAAGTGAGCAGCAGGATTTTTTTTCTCCTTAAAACTCACAGAATACCTGCTTTAATCATCTGCTATACAGAATGACATTGGCGAAGGTAAGGAATCAAAGTCCAAAGAGAGGGAGACTTTGAACACAAAAGTTAAATGCTTAGCTCTTGCAAATTCAAGCCTGTGGTTTCATTTAAAGAGTCAATCCATCTCAAACTTGGTCTTCCTCTTTTCCTGCTGCTTTCAGTCTTTCCCACCATTATTGTCCAGAGAATCTTGACTTTTCATGATGTGCCCAAAGTAGGGCAATCTCTGTTTCCTAATTTTTTGCCTCCAGAAATAGTTTAGGCTTGATTTGCTGTAGGACCCACTTGTTTGTCTTTCTGGCAATCTGCAGCATCACCCCTCAGAAGAAGAAGATGATGATGAAGAAGAAGAAGAAGAAGAAGAAGAAGAAGAAGATGATGATGATGATGATGATGATGATGATGATGATGATGATGATGATGATGTCAGGAAATGGAGTTCTGAGTAAGTTGTCCAAGACTGGGCAACTAGGGAACGGTGTTAACATTTGTCATGGTTTTTACACTTTGTAGTATTAAAACCAGGCATGTCCAAACTTCGGCCCTCCAGATGTTTTGGACTGCAACTCCCACAGTCATTTGCCATTGGCAATCTAAGCTTAGAATTCTGGGAGTTGTGGTCCAAAACATCAGGAGGGCTGAAGTTTGGACATGCCTTGTTAAAACCTTTCCTAGTCTTGGGGAACTTAGTGCTTGACGCACTCAGATTCTAGGAAGAAGATATGTTATAATGAAACCAAATACCATATATACTCGAGTATAAGTTGACCAGAGTATAAGTCGAGGCCCCTAATTTAACCCCCTCCCCAAACTGGGGAAACGTATTGATTCGAGTATAAGTCTAGGGTGGGAAATGCAGCAGGGCCTGGCAGCTCCTCCTTTGTGAGCTGGGGGAGTGGTGTGTGATGTTTAAAATGATTTTTAGCCACTGATGCAAGTGCTTGGGTCAGTGGCTAAAAGTAATTTTAAACATCGCACACCGCTCCCCTGTGATGCAGAGGGGGCTCATGAGAAGTGGCACACAATGTTTAAAATGACTTTTAGCCACCGACCCAAGCACTTGCCTCAGTGGCTAAAAGTATTGACCCGAATATAAGCCGAGGGCCCCTTTTTTCAGCCCAAAATTAGGGCTGAAAAACTATGCTTATATTCGAGTATATATAGTACATTAGTTGAGACATGGATAATAAATTACAGTGCTACATGGACAGTGCTAAAGCAGCAAAAATTACAACACATGGTTCAGTGCACAGATTCGCCACATGTCTCTCTAAGTATTTCTTATTATTCCTCTATAGATAAGGTATGAGACTACCATCCTGGAACAGCATGCCATCTGAAGCCTGTATTTTTACTTCAATGCACAGAATGTTAACCATTATTGGACAATATTATATTTCTCACAGTTAACCCGATGCCTTGAGGCAACCAGCAGTGCCCAGTTAGATAGTGCAATTAATTGTGCGGCTCTTGTTGCGTCTGACGTACAGCACACATGTGGAAATGGTTTGGGAACAGCACGTCTACCCTGGAGTGATTTCCCCTACTGCTACCACAGTTTCATGTTGTGCATGTGGAACTGCGCAGCAGGATTTCTGCCAATGTCTTCTGGATATGGTTCTTAACAGAAATACAACATGAAACAGGCATTTCATGGACTAAAAGGCTAGTGACAATAGGCTTTTTACTCCAGTCTCAAATGTTGGAATCAAATGTTTTGAATCAATTAACCAGCGCAGAAGAATGTACTGAAAATTGCCAAATCAAATGGAGCATTGCAGATGTCCTGACAGTAAAGCAGACGCACATAACAATGAGTTTATACTGCCAAGCTGCCAGATGATTTCAAACAGAGTGCTTATGTTACTTGGTCAACTAACCTATAAAAGTAACATGTAGGACCTGAACTGGCTGCAGGGCTGTAGAAGGAATAGTAAAAAAGGGGGGAAGTACAAGGATGCTATGAAAGCTGCCCTGGGACATGGTCATAGTCCAGCCATATTTGCTTGTACCTGTGGTGAGATGAGGAGAGGCATACCAGTGAGAGCCCTTGCTTCTTATTCTATGAATACCTACAACATAAGGAGGAAGGACTGTAGACAAGGAATTCTTTCAGATAGGCAGCATAGGCAGCAAAAGTCACTCATAATACCAATGCCTATACCGCAAGAGGGCAAACCAAGATGATTTAGGTAGGCTTCAGTACATAGCATGTGATAAACAAGTATTCTTACCTGGGGGGATATTCCTTTCGCACCACAGATCTTCAGTTCAGCTTAAGTAAGTACTGTATTTCTGAATGAAATGCAGCAAGGCTCCAACATTGTTTCCGCAAAGGTATAAGTAATGTTATAGTATATGTCTCAATTCAGTTATAATAGTGAACGGTGATTAAGTGTGACACATGTGAGTCGTGCCTTGGGCCCATGTACCCCTTCCCTCTCTTCCAAAGTCTTTTAATTAACCTCATTTAATGGCACAACCAAACCTGAAATTGGCTATATCTGAAACATGGTTTAGGAAACAAGTTACTTCATAAATATTGTTCTAAAGTTGGCTTGCTTCAATAAACACAAAAACTTCTTCTCATGGCTGTGCCCAAGGGGGGGGGGCAAGGGCTCCTGACAAACAGCAAACTCATTAATGTGACACTAAATCGTTCATTTCAGAGCTGGGAAACAGAGGTCCAGAAGTTTTATCAGACTTCAAATCCTGCAATGCAAGGGAAATCTTTTTCCAAGATCCAGGTCAGTGGTCTCTCTGACTGAGCCCTTGTGCTGGAGGAAGCCTTTATTGGATGGAAAGCTGAATAAAAAGCAACAACCTGAAAAATATCTTGTAATTCAATGTGTAACATTCTGGTAGAAGTACATCTCTGAATGCCAGTCACTGGGAAACATGAGTAGCAAGGTGCAATTTCTCCTTGGCTTGCTTCAGTGACTTTCTCATCTAGGTGACCACTTGCAAACAGACCACTAGGCTACATAAGACTTTGCAAGGCTCTTCTTAAGTATTTCTAAGAATAGCCATCAGGAAGTTGCACCCAAGTCCCTATATGCAAAACAGGTATGTTTAGAGGTAGGTCTGAAGACAGCTCATAATAAATAAGAAAGCTATCATTCTTTCTTAATTGGAAGTTGGATTAACTTAAATTGGAAGTTGGATTCACTTCACCAACTAGCAGTGCTGAGCAGAGAAGTGTATGTTAAAATCAGTTCTTACGCAGCCCAATGAAATAAAACACACTACTGACTTTTCTCTGAAATTCAAAGGAAAGCCTAAGCACCAGAGCATTCTGCTTATTAGGACATTTGGAGAGTACTAGAGGAAAGGTCAGAGGAAAATGTTCTGAGCAGAGAATGGTCTCTTATATAAGAGGCATTAAAAGTCAGTTGGAGTACAAAAGTATTGTACAAATGGTATGTGGACTCCATCCAATGGCGACTCCAGCTTAGCGGAAAGTGCTTCTGCTGGTGGAAGTCTGGGTGTTGGACACCCAGATTTTACCATTAGTCTCTTGCCCACTCTGTCCCCAGATGTTCAGAGAACTTTCCAGTATATAGCATAAAAAGCCACAGTTGACATGGCGGATCCACAAAAAAACCAATGCTTTGATCTTGGCAAGCGGAAGAAATACTAAAATCCAGGTTTCACAAGGGGTATCCTCCCCACATACATTATTGTGGCCTTATGGACTAACCACACAACATACGGTTCTTTTACAGAAAGGTGTATGATTTTGTATCACTTGTGTGGGCTTTCCCTGATGAAACTGACCATCCCTTAATGCAGCGTCTGCATGCTGCAGATAAATCTTAGTTTCAGTACTGCAGTAAGAGGATGTTCCCACGCAGTATCCAAAGCACTTTTAATGATACATAACCTTTCTAGAGTTCACCTGTTTTTAGAGAGCAGCTGTGTTAGTCTGTTTCAACATGAAAGATGGAAGTGAAAACAAATTATGGTGCCTTAAAGATGAACAGATCCGTGTGAACCTGTATGGTTTATGATCTACCTTGTAGGTCTTGTTATTGTTTTCTTTGTATTGCACACATCCATTGATGGGAAAAGTTACTTTTTGATGGGAAAAGTTACTTTTTGGACTATGCAGTATACCCCAGTCAGCACTGATTATAGATGTAATGAATAATTGACTTTTTTCTTACCCTCAGTGAAAAAGTATTATCTCAAAACAACAAGAGAACCAATAAAAACACATCAAACTCTGTGATATTTTTTGTAAGAGACAAAAAATAGCAGGGTTTGTTAGCCCCAACCCCCCAAATAAAAAGCCCTGAGATGGAAAATGTACAACTTTTATTTATTTACTTATTCATTCAATTAATATGCCACCCACACTTACCCGAAGGTCTCTGGGTGGCTTATGTGTGTGTGTGTGCGTGTGTGTTGTGTCATTACAGTCATGACCGGCTCTTTGTGACTCCATGTCCATGCAGTTTTCTTGGAGTGGTTTGCCAGTTCCTACTCCAGGTGCCTACAGCACTTGGTATTCCTTGGTGGTCTCCCATCCAAGTATTAACCAGGACTGACCCTGCTTAGCTTCCGAAATCAGGCGAGATTGGATGTGCTTAGGGCATCTAGGCAGCTTCTGGGTGGCTTACAGTACTTTTAAATTCAACAAAAATATAGTTAAAATACGATACCCTAAACAATATGATACCCTAAAACTACATAAGCTTGAAATAAGCACTTCTCTTTTTTCTCTCACCTGTGATGTCCCTAGTCAGCCACTGGCCAAGAGAACTGGACTATCATGGAAGTTGTGATGTGGAAAAGTAATTTCCCAACTCTGTGCTTAACTTTCACTAGCCAGTCAAACTGTAAGAACAGACACTTAACTGAACTCCTGACCTCTTTTTAAAGGGGAGAGAAATCATGAGCAGAATGGATAGCTTTTACTGGGAATACTGTATTCTTTTCAGTGTAAGAATGGGCCATGACATGACAAACTAACATTTTGAAATGCATATGCAAGACTAGGCTATAGGTGATACCTTTATACGTCACTAATAAAATAACAAAGAAATGATTGCAAGCTTTCTAGGGCAATATCCTCTTGTTCATAGCATGTACCAAAAGTCCAAACATGGCAAAATATGCAGTTTGCCCTTGAAAGCTTGCAATACTTTTTCGATATTTTATTAGTGGCCTATAAATGTAACATCTATAGCCTAGTCTTCCATTTGTACTTTGCAATGGCCACATGGCTCCCCCTTTTTACTTTAATGTAGCATTTTGAAAAGAGAGGGGGGAACCCCTCCTTTCAGCAGTCTCTCAATTTTGACATGTACGGCTACTTCTGTACTGCAGATAAAACTGTGGTCACAACCTGGGGTTCAATCCCAGGTAGCCAGCTCATGGCTGACTCAGCCTTCCATCCTTCCAAGGTCGGTAAAATGAGTACCCAGCTTGATGGGGGGCGATGCGTAGCCTGCATACTATAATTAAAAACTGTAAACCGCCCAGAGACTACTTGGATCTTTTCTAGGAATTCCACTTGAAGTATATTTTCAGAAATATTTTGCTATTTTACCCAAATTCTTCAGCTAGTGCATTACTTAAATTATAGTTATCCAAGTTTTGAGGAAGGTTGTGTGTTAAAGGTAATGACAAAGGACTATTAAAATAATTAACACAAGAGTACTAAAATACCAATCAGGGGCAGATACCTTGGGGGGAAAAAGCACAGTGCTTGTTTTCCAAGGGGGAAAAGTACCCAACAGGTTTTTTTGCCTCTACAGCTTTAAGCATGAAGCTTAGCAAAATGTTCTGTACTTGAACAGCAATTTCTGAGGACATCAGACACTTATGTAACTTCAGGTTGGATTTATTTCCCTTGCTACTATGAGATAAAATTTCAGATGCTTACTGTATTTCTTGTCCAAATGGCAGTCTTGCTACATCAAACACACTTCCCAGTTGTAGCAACTGTGAGTTTATGGCATTCCACCCGGTACAAAGCTCTCATGCTGCCTTGACAGAAAGAGATTATATGAAATAATATTCTATAAGAGCAAAGGCATTGCTCTCAAAAGGAGCAGAATGACACAGATCTACTTGAAGGAATGCTGAAATGTTAACATATCGCGCCGGGCAGCCTACCTGCCCCCTCTGCCCCTTGTGTACAGTTAGCAGCTACTTCTTACAGCGTACTAATTCCTGACCACTTGTATTTCTGAACACTCTGCAGGCATTTTTGGATTAGGATTTGTAGGATGGAATTCCTTTTTAAAAGGTAACTATGTGGTTAAATGCCTTGGCTCCCTTGCCATGGGAGAAGTTTCCTTTCCTAAATCGGATGCCTTTCGGGGAAGAACGGGCAGATAATGGGAGAGTTTGACTGAAGCAACGCTTCCTAAAGAAGCGCTTGCCTCTGATTGAACGCCTGCACTCGTAATATTGAAGCTGGAGTGTATGTAAACAGAACTGTCTTGCTGTTAGTTTCATCCTCCAAGGTCTCTTGAGGCAGACTAAGAAGGGAGACATTCGGTGGCTGCGTGTTCTCAGAGGGAAACCGAATGTAATTCGTCCACACAAAGATTTGTCATGTTATGTTCCAGAATTTCGAGAAATCCATTTTTATTTTATTTTATTGCTCTTGAAGCACATTCTCAGGGTTCTCAGCTTGACCGTTTCTCCCAGCTGTCAAACATCCACCTGATTTGTGTCCCTCCACCAAGGCAAAAATATAAGCCTGCTTTATTTGCAAAGCAATAAAAAAGGGCAAAGGATGCCCTGCTCAAACGTTCTTCTGCGGTTTCCACAAAACTGACCACAGGCAGGGCCTTTCCTGGTGTTAAAAAAAATAATCTTCAGCCTCTTTTCAAGCACACATTTTTTGCAGATGACTTTCACTGGGCTTCTCTCATTGAGATACTAAACAGAATTTAAAACATTAAATAACATTTCCAGGCTTTAAAACCATTATTACAATTCCTGAAAAAAAAGGGGGGGGAACCTAGTCTTTCTGCAGGCACAGATGTTACATATTTCCCAGTAATTTAAGCAATCTTCTTCCACTGTTAGAACAACAACTTGCATCTTGCCAGTGGAAGAGAGCCCACTAACTGGAGCAGCAGCCCCCGAAAGGGCAGCAGCAGCAGAGATGGCATGCCACAAAACATCTGGATGCAGCTGAAGTACATTTGCGAGAGAAGCATTCTTACCTTGAGGAGGAAAGATCCAAAGGGAAGGGAGATCACTTGAAGACCGAGAAAGTGCTCTGATCAGCTGCCGGTAGCATGCAGTTGGCTTTTATGATCAGGTGGGAGGAGCTGCTGTTCATAGTAGGTGGGCATGCAGGGAGCAAGGCAGGCAGTAGCCAGAGGCCACTGACACAGGCAATTCTCTCCTTCAGGGCTTGGCCACAGGGAGAGTGCATGCCACTGAGGGACGACAGCGGCATCCCCCTGCTTTATTTAGTTTTATTGGCCAAGTTATGGGAATCATGTGCCTTTTTGCTCTAGAATTTATACAGTGTATCGTTTTAATGATGACCAAACCTCCCTTGTTTTCTTTTTTTTTTGGGGGGGGGGCTGCCACCACACAACAAGCCAGGTCTTCATTTAAGGCAGGGTTAGCCTATCAGTCAAGTGAAATGAGTGAAGCCTCAGGCGGTGAAGCATTGTAAGGGGCCAGCTGTGCCATTCTCCTCTTAGCTGACAGCAAAAGCTTTGGTTTCCTAAGATTGACTGACCACCGATGCCCAGCTCTCAGGTGTCCTCAGAGGTAGACACTATGGATGGGTTGTGCTGGAAGTCCTCAGGATCTGGCCTAGCAAACACGGGAGCCAGAGAGGCAATGAAGCTGGAAGTCAAGCAGCTCAAAGGAGGCAAGGAAAAGATGGAGGGAGGTGAGCAAGACAAATGAATGGAAAAAGAGGTTCAGCAATAATGGTGGTGGTGGGGATGTATGACACTGCTGCATCTCCTCTCCTGTTAGGTGGCAGGAGATCTGATGTTGCCACGAATTCAAGATGGTCGTTCAGTTAGGAGTATGTTTCTTTTTTTCAGTGGGGATATCAAAAACTGATTACAATCTTTGTGTTAACACACTGGTTCCATAAATAGAGGGTACCATTGTGCTATGTTGTAACGCTGTGAGAAATAAGCTTAACCTCCCCTCAGGTGCTACACTCTTCCCTCTCCTCTGGTGCTGCTAAGAAATTGAATGATGGTATGCCAACCAAGCCTCAAACTTATTTCTATCCTTGACTGTTTAAGAAATGTATATTTTACACCAAGGGTCCTCAAAGTTTTCAAACAGCGGGCCGGTCCACCAGCACCCAGACACCACTGGGGGCCGGATCACAGTCCAAAAGCAGCTGCGGAGGCTGGCTTGCTTACAAAACAGGGGGGAGGTGGGGGTTGCAATTGGTCCCAGGGGCCGGATTCAGGACCTTGGGGGCCGCATCTGGCCCCAGGGCCTTAGGTTGAGGACCCCTGTACTACACTCTCCAGGCAACTAATGGTAATCAGTTTCAAGATGGAACATAAAATCAAATATAAAACCAATTTAAAAGCTCAGTAATAAAAAAACACAAGTGGTGGCATGCGAGCATGTGTAAATGCAGCCTGGTTGTGATGGTGAGGATTTTGTGACAGATGAATGGAACTTGCCTCTAATCCAAGGTTTAAAAGACAGTTGTTCACTCTTTTGCACTGCATAGTGCTGAGTAGCAACAATGCATGTAGAGCACCTCCATACTATGGAAATATATATGCTCTGTTGGATGTTGAGTCATACCTGTCAAATGTCCCATTTTGGCTAGGACACTGCCATTTTTCAGCCTTTGTCCCGCCATCTTCCAGGAACATTTATTTTCCCAGAAAATTCCTGGGTGGCGGCAGTTGACAGGGAGGCTTTTTGCAAGCATACCTGAGATCCAGAGGAGGAAAGGGAAGTGAGTCACCCAAGCCAAGCCCCCCCCCTCAAATGCCACAGCTACCTCTTAGTGGGGGGGGGGACAGGAGGCACTGCAGAGCAAGAGTGGAAGGGATCCTCCTGGAGGAGACAGGGAGGCTCTCTAGGAATGCCTCACTATCACCACTAGTCCCTCTTTTTTAGCCCCTTCCTCTCTCCCTCCTCCACAGGAGGACTCTCTGGGAATGACATCGCTTCTCACTGGTGTGTCTGTCTCCTCAGCAATGTCGCCTGCCTTCCCTTCCCAGCATTCCACATGAGGAAGACCATATAAAGGGGGCACTAGAGTGCTCAAAAGGAGGCATGTGGGATGTGTGGCATTTCCTTGTCCCCTTCCTCCCCCCATTCCTGGGGACTCAAAGGCAGAGGGCGTGTGCTCTTACCGTGTCACCTTCCGAACAAAGTAAGAGTGAGTGAAGCCAAGCTTCTACCACTTCCTCCTCCTGCAGACATTTGTGTTTGTGGTCGCATGCGTGCTAGCACATGCACACACATGACATCTTTCTCCTCCCGTCCCGGCCAATGCCAGGGGAAACTTGACAGGTAAGTGTTGAGTATATCCCTACTCGACCATGTCAAAAATGATACTATTAGGTGTGGTATCAACAGCAGATGATATGAGAGAAAGCCAGCTCCAATGGTATGGATGTGTCCTCAGAACTTGCTCCTTCCACCATTGCCCAAATTGCATACCACCTGAAAATCAATGGTCGGCAACCTTGTAAGCAACCAAAACAGAGACAGCAGGGCACTGTCAATAAGGATGTGCCTGATCAGCCTGTGCCCTGAAGACGCAGTTGATCAGGCAAAGTGGTGTTTCATGATATGAAAAGTAGATTTCGCACCTGCGGAAATATGCTAGGAAGAAGAAAAATAAGGAAAAAGCCCTACAGTATCCAACCAGTTAAAACACCTTCTGTAAGAATTCTTCTGAAATGCCAATGGCCCTTCTGAATAAAAAGGTCTTTGCCTGCCAACAAAGAGTAGACAATGAGGATTTTTTTACCCTACAAAATGTTGTCAGGGGTGATCTTTGTTTCAGACAAGCATTTTTAAGATTCAAGATTATCTAACTTGTGCTATTTAGAATGTAAGCTCTTTCAAAATGCTACTTATTTATTCTTCACCCACTCCCCACTTCTAATTTTAATGAAACTTGTTTCATTAAAACTTTTTCAGACTGCTACAAAATTATTCCAAAGGGAGGTAAGAACTAAAAAGGCTAAATCATGATCCCCCTCCATGGTTGAAAATTTAGAGTCAAACTGAGCACTAAGTGAAATACATTACAAACACCCTGATTGATTAGGTTTTTTTTTTTTGAGCTTTCTAGATTTCTTCAGAGAATCCTCAGCTTCAGCAATCAGACATGTAAATTAAGCCTTCCAGTAACCAATCACCAAACAAAGCACACTAGATGCAAGATGGGTAGGTGAAGAAAATCGTAAGCAGACATCTCTTACCACTTGTATCATCTAACTAAACTGCCTCTTAAGAACGAGGGTGAATCAACCTATGGTGAAAAATATAAGCTGGGTTATCAGTGAGATCATGGAAACTGAACATATCAATACTTCTAGGAAGAGCTTAGAAAAGTTACTTTTTTTGGCCTGCCTCTTCCAGAATCCCCCAACCAGCACCGGACATATTGGCTGCAATATTCTGTAGCTATGGGGGGAAAGAGGAACATTTTCAAGCTCTCTTTTTAAATAACGGTGTTTAGAATTCAGCCGAGCTTGAAAAACTAAGAATGAATACATTGGCATGATAAAGCCATCTAGGACTAAGCAGTGGTAGGATGATTCCCCAAATCCTGGAGCATCATTTCATCACCGTTCAGCTATAGATGGTTTTAGCATGTCAGTGCATTCATTTTTATTATAAGTAACTTTCCAGGCTGGGGTGGAACCAGGGTGCATTTATGCCAAAGGAATGATACCAAGCTTTAGTAAGAGGAAGCATTTTCAAGACAGAATCTAAAAAGGAACCAAGGGGAATTAATAATCATAATAAAATGATCATTCTATTCTATTGCATAATAGAATAGAATAGGAAAACAAAGACTGGCAAATAGGTTAAAGTGACAACTATAATACTTTATAGTTTTAATGCAATGCCTTAAAATGTGTCTGTTGATCTCTCTGACAATACTGGGTCAAGGATTGGGGGGGGCTGGGGGGGGAGGTTGTAGTGTCTGGCACAGAAACTCTTACCTGGATTAGGGAGAACATGGTTAGTGAGAATTCCCTTAAGATGCCCCTTATCTTCACAAATACTCCGTATAGAGTGGGCTTTAAAAAAAATCAGGGCAGGGCCACATGATGGCCTGGGGGCACCAGCAATACAGTAATAAGCTTTGCCTCCTCTGCCATCTGGGTTCTCTGACATGATCCTACGTGATTTCCTGTCTGGGGCAGTGGTGAAGAAGACAGGCACATTGTCATACCATTAAAAATCATCTGAGTTTTATCTTGTATCCCATCAGGGCAAACCAGATTTTTATTATTATTATCGGACGTATTATATAAGCCTGTTTTTTTTTTTTAAAAAAAGGCTAGCAAATAATGGTTTGCTCTTCTGCGCAGCCCCTTTTGGAAGGAAGTCTTCCTTTCATTTTATTTATTGACTTGAGGATTTGAAGGCATTAATGATTTCTCCAGTTGTCAAGATAGATATTTATGAACGGGTGGTTTCAGGCAATGTTCCATCTTTAATTGTGCTGTCCATTATTCTAAGACCTCCCAAAGACTTTGAGGCACATTTCCTTTTTGGAAGAATGAATAGTGAAGAACTGCATTGCATAAGAACAACCGCACGAACCGGGAAAGCTAAGGTGTGGAATAAGCAGATGGGGAGAATCCACAAATTCCCAGGCATTGCTCTTTCATTACATTTATCTCATTTTTAAAATTGCAGTTCCATCCCTTGTTTTTCCTTGAAGCCATGATGCAAAAATTGTGTGTGAGACTTCTAACTTTTATTTATTTATTTATTTATTTATTTATTTATTTATTTATTTATTTATTAGACTTGTATCCCGCCCATCTTCCCAAAGGAACTCTGGGCGGCTTCCCATAAACAGACCAAACAGTGGTCATCAACACAAGATACAATAAGCAGTTACAATAGACAATGAATGCAATAGACAGACAACAGCAAATTAAAACACTTCTAGCACCCTTTGCATGAAAACGAATAAAGCTGATTAGCCTCTTACTTCCAAAGAAGCAGTAATGGCGAGTGGCGGGAAAAGAAAAAAGAAAAGAAAAACATGTGAACATCAACATTTCACTTTGTTCACTTAAGCACTGGTCTGGCAATATTGATTATACCAGTGATGAAGAAACAAATTTATTTGAACTTTCTGGACCTGCTTTGAAGGAGAGTGTTTTCCACTCGAAAGCCTACAATGTTTTTTTTATTTATCATTGTTTAGCCTTGAGGTGCTATTAGGCTTTTAATCTGTTTAGTGTCATTATTATTTGATTATCTTGTCTTTTGTAATTTTATGGCTATTGAGGCCTTGATGTTTGTAAGCCGCTTAGAGTACACATTGTAGATAAGCGGGGTATAAATACAATAAATAAATAAATAAATAATTTTTTTTAAAAAAAAATTTAATTAGTGGCCTATAAAGATATAGCCTGTAGCTTAGTTTTGCATTTGTATTTTGTGATGGCCACACAGCTCAACCCCCTCTTTTGCTTTGATGGAATATCATCTTTGTATACTTCCATGTTTTATCTTGTTTTTCAAGGTGAAGACTTCTTAAGCATGTTTAGGAGACAGAAATTTAAAACAATGGATTGACTCCCATTTGCTTATCCATTAGCATAAGGGCAAAACAAGCACACACACCCCAGTGCCCTTGTTGCTAGATGGTGCGGTATATAAGTCCAATAAATAAATAAATAAATAAATAAATAAATAAATAAATAAATAAATAAATAAATAAAT
>JAHTLZ010000007.1:18864055-18877327 GCA_023846285.1 Phrynocephalus versicolor | reverse complement strand
ACTACCTGGGGACATACTTCACCCCTTCAAAAACAAAATCTGTTCCTCCCCTGTTTTGGTGACTCTAAGCAAAGGAGGCAAAGGAGGGAAGGGGAGAAACTTGTGGAAGGTTTACTTGCACATTGGAGGTTATGAAGTAGCTGCTGTTGGTGGGCAGGAGCCTCATGACACTGTGGTTAAACTTCTGTATTACACACATAACTGTGCTCACGACCTGAGGTTCAATTGCAGGTAGCCATCTCAAGATCCATTCAGCCTTTCATTCTTTCAAGGGCAATAAAATGAGTACCCAGCTCACTGGGGGGGGGGATGTGTAGCCTACATAAATAAATTGTAAACCACCCAGAGAATTCTTTAAGTGCTATGGAGCGGTATATAAGCAGAACACTTTGCTTTGCTTTGCTTTGCTTTGGGCATAACCCACCAACTGAGGTCAGAACCCTATAGAATCTACATATTTTTCATTCGTAAGAGGCAAAGAAATATATACAAATACTTTAAAATGTTCAAGTACAGCTACAAACTGGCTCAAAGCAAATTCTGAACAAATGGAAGTGCATTGCATTCAGGTATTCCTGGCTTCGATATTGTTCAACAAATAAACAGGTCTTGTTCAGTAATATCAGAGAGATTACCCCCTCCCTTAATGCATTATAGAGATGTTAGGTCAGGGAGCAGAAGAAAGGGGCAGGAGAGAAAAAAATTCTGAGAAGGAAAATCCCTTTACTCAGTTGGAATGTGTATTAAAAGAAGAAAAATGTACATGAGCATGAAAGGAAGATAAATGCACATCAACAAATGTCCTTAGCTTTCACTAAAGAAATAACTATGGCAGCATTACTGAATCAATCAGTATTGACTCTAGACATGGGCACGACTCAGCGAAATTTTCGTTTTCGTTTTTGTTTTTTCGTTTCGTTACGCAACAAAAACGAAAACGAAAATTTTTCAAAACAAAACAGAAATGGAAATGGAAACGAAAAATTTTGCTGTGTTTTTCGTTTTTGTTGCGGCAAATACATTGAACTGAAAAGAATGCTAACGAAACAGAAATTTTTCATTTTTGTTTTCGTTTATTCGTTTCGTTATGCAATGAAAATGAAAACAAAAAAACCTGCAAAAAACCCAACGAAAACGAAAACGAACCGAAACGGACCCCTCAACGACCAAACGACAAACGAAACACCATTTTTTTGAGTCGTGCCCATCTCTAATTGACTCTTTTCTGATGTTTTCATAGCAGAATCAGTCAACACAATATCACCACGAGAGTTTCCCAAAGAATGATCATAACAGTGTCGGTGAAATTCTCCCTCCCAATAAATTACTTCTGTTGTTAATGATTTGCATGATGCAGCTGTGAAAAATCTTGTGTTTATATTATCTTAAAGTATGGTTTAGTGGCACATGCAAGTTTTAAAGCATTGGAACAAACAAGAATTTAGCAGGACATTTTATGATGTGTCACTTCACTTTTTTGACAATTTGCTAGCAGTGAGAGAAATAGGAAGGTTTTTAATCTCCATACATTACTCTTTTCAAGGTTTTGAACACTTCATGATTGTTAACTTGCCCCCAAAGAAGGCCTTTGTGGCTGAAACATATTGGGCTTTGTTATAAATAATTTAAATATATATGTGTGTGTGTGCAATCTCTTTAGCTTCCAGAGATGTTAGTCTCCTCTTCTTTTATAGTCCTTTGCTTTTTATATTTAACATTTTACTCCCCTCCCTCCATCAGGAAGGAATAGTAACATGGGTTAAGAACATGTGTTACATGCAGAAGCTCCCATGGTCAATCTAGGACTGGAAGAAAGGAAGGAAGGAAGGAAAAACTGTTAGGCATATAATTGTTCTCTGTGCCCTTTTTTTACTTCTATTTTCAATATTTTTTTCTTGAATCATGCACTGCAAAATAAGTGGTTAACATTTTTCTGTATTGCCAACATATCTCTGTGAAGATTATCAGTCACCCAAGTGAGTTTATCTGGAAGTTGAGTCATGTCAAAAGAAAAGAAATCCACTTGCCATGACTCAACTTCCAGATCGTCAACATAGTACCACCACAATAGAAAGGTCCAATATTAAGGTGGGTAAATGAGTGCATAGCAAACTATCTTAAAAGACCTCGACTAATTAGGGAACAAGTGAAAGGTAGAAGTCCCCAGAATCAAGAGAAGAAGGGAAGTGGAAGCAAAGAAAAAATAAATGAAGAAAGCAATGAGTCCTTTGCAGTGAAGGAGGAGAACATAGTTGGATGAAGGCTGAAATAGAGTAAACTTCAATAGAAGGAAGCAGTCTAAGAGGAGCATTTAATACAAAAAAAAACCTTTTAAAAACTATATTGAAGGTATGTGACATGCAAAGAAAAGGGAACAGAACTCAGCCAAAGCAACAAGGCAAGATGTTGCTGTTTGGGAAAACTGCCAGTGCAGCTGCATATCTACAATTGCGTTTCCATTCATATTGCCATGCTCAAGTCACCTTCACTGAATTAGACATTTGTGACTTTTTGTGCATGTATGGATGCAAACTCAACAGTGTTTCCCATAGCTGGGGAAGATACAGTGAGTGACCTTGGACTGTTCCCTGTAACTGTTAGAGGCAGTTGCAAGAGTCTTCTCATGTCACTCCCGGTGTGTGCAAATAAAAAAAAACTTCTGTATATCACACCCAGGCTGCTGAGAGGTATCAATTTCTTATAGCCAGAGCAGGAATAAGTTACTTCTTTTGAATTACAACTTTCAGTATCCCCACAGTTGGCACGGTGAGTGGATTTGGGGACTTAAATAACTTTTTCTTACAACATATTAAAAGCTTTCCTTTAAAAGCCTAAGCAGGTAAATGGGGATTGTTTTGTTTTGAAGTGGGAAGAAACATCTGTTAGTTCAGAGTGGCTAGCATCGCCCTGTTTATTTGTTTTATTTTGCTCTTTGTTTTCCTAGTGACAAATGGTTTGACTCATGGTTCAGTTGTTTTGTGTATCTATAGGAAATGAGGCTGATGGTTCTGCTCTCCAGGGACTGTGCTGTGATTGTGACATGTATCAAAGGCTGAAGATTGACCTGACAGTAGATGGCATGTGAATAAATCTGCCCAGATCTATGTTATGCAGTGCATATCTTTCACCACCAAATTTAAACAAATGTTCATCTATCCCTCAAAACTGATGCCAACACAAGGTATTTATTAGGAAAAGATAAGCTTCAAGAGCTATGATAACATGATCTCAACAGTATTTGGAAAATATGTGAAATACTGTATATCATGACATAATACTTGTACTTAGGCCTTATTTGACTACTACCTATTTAGGTAAAATCCTTGGTACCTTATGGTCTTGGTTTGATAAGGATTGCAAGTCAAGGAAAAAGGAGCTGAGCAAACTAAGGCAGGTGGAATGTATCTGTAGTGGTGATGCTACTTCTTTTTTTCCAACACCACTGGAGATATGAAACCTTCCTCAGATAGCCTTTTTTGTGTTAATAACTGGAAATCCTTAAGCCATGCCCTTATTGAGGGGAATGAACTGAAATTCTGGAAACTGATAAAGTCAGTCTTTTCGCACATCACTTTAGAGATTACTTATCCAGCTGCATCTGAAATATAGGCTTTACACTTCAGCTGCGTTTTGGAGAAATGCATACCTATGAAAAACACAAATGTGTTTCCATCTGATCTCTCTGAATGGCTGTCTCTCTCTCCTGAGGAAACTGGGGTCCTGATCAAAACCTTTCATAATGACTCAAATGCTTTATGGAGCAGGAATGTGGAGAAAGGGAGTCAAGTCAAATTCAATCTGGAGGTTCTTTAGACTATATTCATGAGGCAGATATTGGAGGTTACAACACGATATAATTGCCACTAGTGCTATTGATGGGTGTAAATATTTGTTTGAAAAAATAGACTGCATATTAGAGATGGGGATGAACTGCCAAAATATGGGAAACTATGAATCCTAAACCAATAAAAGCAATGAACCAATGGTAGCCATGGCTCCACTGAAGGCACAGAGAAGCCACTGTTGCTGTCCCAGAAAAAGGTACCCCATTTTGCCTTAGAGTCAAAGGCAAAGTAAGCCACCTTTTAAAGGGATGGCAAACATGGCTTCGTTTTGTTCCCAGTGAAGACATGGTCACCATCTTGGAAAAGGGCAGCCCAGTTTCCCTTAGGCCCTACAGCAGTTGTGGTGAACCTTCAGCACTCTAGATGTTTTGGACCACAACTCGAAGAATTCCAAGCTGTATTGCCAATGATAAAGGACTGTGGGAGTTGTGATCCAAAACATCTGGAGTGCTAAAGGTTCTCTACCACTTCCCTATACGAAAGTGAGTGGCCATCTTTTCCAAGGTGATGCCCATTGAGGTGAAAGCAGTCTTGTCACCATGGGCTGCTGCAGCTGAGGCAAAAAGGCAATGGGGTGGGGTGGGGTCATAGAGGGAGGGGGCTTTTGAGGGTATAGGGAGGCTTTATAAGAACATAAGAACATAAGAAGAGCCATGCTGGATCAGGCCAAAGGCCCATCTAGTCCAGCTTCCTGTATCTCACAGCGGCCCTACCAGATGCGTTTGGGAGCGCATGAGACTAGATATCTGTCTCCTGATACTACTCCCCTGTATCTGGCCCTTGAAGTACCCTGGTTTTAAGCCTGGAGATTACACATCTCCATCATGGTTTGTAACCTGTGATGGATTTTTCCACCAGGAATCTGTCCAATCCCCTTTTGAAGGCATCCAGGCCAGATGCCATCACCACATCCTGTGGCAGGGAGTTCCACAGACTAACAACACGCTGGGTGAAAAAATATTTTCTTTTGTCAGTTCTTACTCTCCCAGCCCACAATTTGGGTATATGTCCCCTAGTTCTGGTATTTTTGGAAAGGGAGAAGAGCTTCCCTCTATCCACTTGACTCATGCCCTGCATTATTTTGTATGTCTCAATCATATCCCCCCCCTCAGGGGCCTTTTCTCCAGACTAAAGAGCCCCAAATGTTTTAGCCTTTCCTCATAAGGGAGGTGCCCCAGCCCAGTAATCATTTTAGTCGCTCTCTTCTGCACCTTTTCCAGTTCCACTATCTCTTTCTTGAGATGCGGTGACCAGAATTGTACACAATACTCCAGGTGCGGCCTTACTGTTGTTTTGTATAATGGCATTATAATGTTGGCTGTTTTATTTTCAATCCCCTTTTTGATAATCTGTAGTATGGAATTGGCCTTCTTCACTGCTGCCACACATTGGGGAGACACCTTCATGGAGCCGTCCACCAACACACCAAGATCTCTTTCCTGATCCGTCACGGATAACTCAGAGCCCATGAGTTGATAGATAAAGTTTGGATTTTTTGCCCCAATATGCATTATTTTACATTTGGCTACATTAAAACACATTTGCCATTTCTCAGCCCTTTCCCCAAGTTTGGAGAGATCCTTCTGGAGCTCTTCACAATCTTCTCTGGTTTTTACCACATGGAAAAGTTTTGTGTCATCCGCAAACTTGGCCACCTCACTGTTTATCCCTGTCTCCAGGTCATTTATGAACAGATTGAAAAGCACCGGTTCCAGGACAGATCCCTGGGGCACACCGCTTTTCACCTCTCTCCATTGTGAAAATTTCCCATTGAAACCTACTCTTTGTTTCCTGGATCTCAACCAGTTCTCAGTCCATAAGAGGACCTGCCCTCTTATCCCCTAATTGTGCAATTATTTCAGCAGCCTTTGGTGAGGGACTGTGTCAAAAGCCTTTTGAAAATCCAGATAGACTATATCCACCGGTTTACCAAAATTCACATGCCTGTTGACCTTTTCAAAAAATTCTAAAAGATTTGTCAGACAAGATTTACCCTTACAGAAGCCATGCTGATTTTCTCTCAGCAAGGTTTGTTCTTCTATGTGTTTTAAGATTTTCTCTTAGATGAGGCTTTCCACCATTTCCCCTGGCACAGATGTAAGTCTAACTGGCCTGTAGTTTCCTGGGTTCCCCCCTCCTTCCTTTTTTAAAAATTGGTGTGACATCTGCTATCCTCCAGTCCTCTGGCAGTGTGGCCGTTTTAAGAGACAAGTTGCATATAACCATTTATAACCATGGCTGTCTTGAAAAGAGAAGTGAAGGGATGAATAAAAAGAGGAAATATTTCCCCCCTTGTATTTGTAAGGGTCTCCAGACCTGAGGAATATGAAGGGATGAATATGAAATGAATCAGCAATATTTGTTGAATATCACAATTCTGTTTTTTTATTCATCCCCATCTCTACTGCATATGCAGTGAATCCTGCACTGCACTACTCTAGGTGATTCCCCAACTAATATCAAAAATTCCCTAAACTCAAAAGTATACATAGAAGAATGTTGACCAGGTATGGTGAGGAAATAATCTTGTTCAAATCCAAATGTTGGTTGGTGCCATTAAGAGTTGACAATACCAGATGATAGATTGATCAATGGCCTGACTCAGTATAAAGTGGCTTCTTTGGTTCCTAAAAACAAAGCTCTAACATCAGCTCTAAATTAAAGGCTGGGTTGAGGGGTACCACCTGGATGCAAACCTGCTGTTTAGTCGCTCCATCTATAACTGACCAAATATCACCTCCCTGTTTTAGGGAACACATGCCCGAAAAGCTTCAGTCTTGTCAGAATTACGTTTCAGTTTTTTGGCCCGTCAACATCAGTGCAGTGGTAAATCTGGAAGCGCAGGTGCTTTCTGTGACATTCCTCATAGGTTGTGTGCATGGTTCTCTCTGCATTACCTCACAGCAGTCGGGCTGAGGGAGACAACAACAGTCCCAGAGTTGCTCAGTGTGGCTCTGGATGACTATGTATTTAGAAAACGCTCCACCCAGGAGAGTCCATAAATGGAGGCAGTGAAATCAGTTCAATGCAACAAATGAGAAGTCTGTCTTTTGTAAGGCTAATTGCCCACTGAAAATAGGGACCGCTGATGGGAGTAGAAAGCGATGTCACAGTTGCTGCTACTAAAAATAATCCTGAGGTGTTCACCCTGAAAGCCCGGCATTCACACTGCTCATCATGATTGCCAGCATCCCATGCCCTGTGTTTGCAAAGTAGAAATATGTACCCTTCTGAAGTATTATCAACATTTGTGAGTAAAAATTAGCCTTTACCCCAGAATGGTCTTTTTCAATCTACCAGATACTCATGATGGATGTGAGAAGAGGGCCTTAGCCAGAGCAATGAAAGGCCCCTTGGACTTCCATAATACCTCCATGCAAGCCATGTTATTTTATAACTTGAGACTGAATACCTGATAAGTGCCCCCTGCCTTCCTGGCAGTAAAAGTACAATAATAACATGTGCCTTTTGATGATAGCCAAAACCTGCCAGTTTGTGATAAGCATCTCATTCCCTGCCCCCCCCCAAAAAAAATTCTCTAAGTCCCCAAGATATGGAAACATTTATCAGGCGCATTTTAAAATAATTGCAGCAAGTGTGCACAAAAATTATTAACCCCTGTCTGCAGAGAATGAGTACAAGTGAACGGAAAAATGCTGGCCTGTAGGAGACAAAGCGAAATTCTCTGCTAATCTAATGTATTCTTGTAAGGGACACAAGTGGAAAGCCCTTGATTCCACCAGAGCTTGAAAAAGTTACCCTTGGTGGTTACAGTGACTATCATCCCCCAGACTAGCATGGCTACTGCTAGTCCAAAAGAGCATCTTTTCTAAATTTTGATTTTGACTTTAAAAAAAAATGTTATTGCACATTCTTCTTGGATGACCTAAAGACAACATAGCATATTTGTCATCCTCAATCACATCATTCAGCTTCTATCTTTATAGTCAACACTCCCAGCAGCTTGTTTTCTGCTTGCTCATAATTGAAGTGGAGCTGGCATTGCAGAAATACCAGAGCGATAGTGTATTTTCAGGGTTTTTCTGCAATGTTGAACTGACCCTTTTTGGGTTCCATGGTGAAAATATCTGAATGTATCATGTTCTCATGGCAAAGGTGGACTTTTTGCATATACACTGTATTTTTTACACAAACTATAATATTCGAGGAATGTTTTGTTTAGCCCCGTCCAAGAGTGGAGCACATTTATGCCTATCGAATATATCAAATGGGACATTTGTAGCAGGCGTCAGCTTATCCAGGTGCTGATATCTTTCCAAAAGATTTTCAGCCAGATTCCTTGAATTTCCATAATAGCAAAGAGGAAAACAGGAAAAGAAAAGAGGCCAGGATTTCTTAAAGTCACAATTTATGCAATTGTCCTAATATCTAAAACAATCCTCAGTGCCTTAACATGAAATGCAATGGCTAGCAGGGTCATCATGGAGGAGGGGAGGCATGGAGATGTAGACACCCTAAATGTCCCTCTGGCTTCTCCTCTAAGACCAGGGAGGAGCTGGCCATTGATTTTATCAGGCTGGGTTTACCTTGCCTTGCCTTGCTTTGCTTTGCCTTTTGTTAACTTGTCATGTCTACATAATTATTTCCTATTTTCCATTTTAATTTGTTGCCCCCCATTAACTACATACATTCCCCCAAAATTCACTATGTCCAGTTGTGGGTCTGGCAGTGATTACTGTTTGGGGTAGATTTCACTCCAAAAAAAGATTTAGAAAGCTTGTGTCCCATCTTTCATGGCATCCCATTAGCTGGAGATGCATGGGTTCAGCTGGCCAAGATTAACCAGGCCAAACCTGTATTCGAAGAAAATGGGAAGAATAATTTAAAGCTGCCTTCATCAACACGGTGCTGCCGGAATAGGAGGCATAGTAGAAACTCATAACACAAATAATGAAAGCAAAGAAGTACATTGCTACCACTGGTATTTTAGTCTGCTTGTTTATATGCAACATGATATTTGGGCCTAACACAGACAGGAATCAAGATGAAGAGCTGCAGTTTCTCAAGCATCCAGCTTGTATGCTATCTTTGTCGTCAAAGTCACACAGAGGTTTCTTCGAAAGCCTTACTTCTTAGTGCTAAATCAGGCAGTGACTGACCCTGTTTAGGAACTTGAGTGGAAACTGTTTTCAGAAGCTGTGAGGGTTGATTAAGGAAGTAAGGACTGAGTTTCCTATCCTCTTAGCTTGGCATGTGAAACAACTGGTGTTTTTCTCCCTCAGAAGAATTTGAAATATGTAACCAAGGCATTATCGTTTGCATGAAACTGGACTAATATGGCAATTTCAAAAAATATCAGTGGTCTCTTTCTGGACGTTCTTAACATTGCTATCAGTGTCAGCCCTTTTTATAAGTAAAAGTATTATAGTCTAAGGAATAAAGTATTTTAAGAATGCTCTCATAAAATGTTATGCAGACACTTGAATTCTAAAACACTGATGGGAACAAGGGCCTTTGTTTAGTGTATTATGAAAAATATGATTCTTAAATAGTTACAGGAGAAGCATTTCCCTTTAATTCATGAAATGTGTGGGTGTTGCAGATCAGTGGGTAGGTCATTTTACCAAGCAGCTGCTATTGAAAAAGGCAATTCTCCTTGCTAAGGGTCAGGCTAGACTTCACAGTTGAACAATGACTCACCCTAACCTCTTGGTGAAAAGTGAAGCAGGGGTTCAACAGGGAGTCATAAGGACATGAGAAGAGCTGTGATCGATGAACCCAATGGCCTATCTTGTCTGGCATTACACAGTGGCCATCCAGATGCCAGTGGAGCTCCACAAACAGAAACAGGCCACCACCCTCCATTCTTTAGTCATGCTCTCCAGCAACTGATATACAGATATATAGTGCTGTTGTTAGAATATGAAAAAGCAAAAAGTGTTCTGCTTATATAATGCCCCATACCACTTCAAGTAGTCTCTGGGCAGTTTAATTATGCAGGCTACACATTGTCCCCCAGCAAGTTGGGTACTCAATTTACCAACCTCAGAAGGATAGAAGACTGAGTCCACCATGAGCCAGCTACTGGGGATTGAACCCCAGGTCGTGAGCACAGTTTTACCTGCAGTGCAGGCATCTAACCACTGTGCCATGAGGCTCAGTGAAGCCCAGTGTTCAGGGGGAAATCCCCAGGTAGCAAGCCTACTGCCTCTGATACTGCAGATAAGATATCTGCAGATTGCCTTATTTGCCACACAGTTGTTAATACTCTTTAAATACTTTCTGGGCTTTTCTGGAAAATGAAAGCCTTCTTGGTTTGTAAACCTTGCTTACCATTCTATAGAGAGCAGCTATAGCTCAAGCTTACTGCTGGCCAGAGGTATCGCACATATGCAGAGTCACAAAATTAAACAAAAGCAAATTAAAAACCCCAAAAAGGGCAATAGGGATAATTTGATGTTGCAAGTAACAAGTGCCAGGATTGCATTTTCTGAATCAGTCATTCAAAGTGCATGGGTCAAGCTAAAAGTCTGGACCAATAAACCAGTTAACGTATCAATAGAGAGCAGCCAGAACATTGGTTACCCATCAATCTAAGAGGTAAGAAGATCCAAGGAGTTAACAATTCCAGTTTATGCCAACCTCCTTAAGAACTCCTAGGTATGAAGTCCGTAGGACTGGTTTAAAGAAAGAATCATAGAAGGGGCTTTGAAGACCATCAAGTACAAGCCCTCGCTCAAGGCAGGAATCCAAGACCAAGTACATCTGACTAATGGCTAGCTTTCTCTTGAATGCCTTCAGTGTTGGAGCACTCACCATCAGTCCCTCGTCTGGTGACATTCCAGGACTGTGCAACATTCCAAGATGACACCAGTCATTCACAGGATGGACTCCTGCCAGATGGCACTGTGAGATTGAAATCCTAGCCAGTTGCTCTAGCCCACTGAGCTATGCTATTGAGCTACTCCATTAGAGTCCAAAGTGCAAAAGCAAGATTAAAAGGGAACATGGGAAGATAAAAAGATACACTACAGAAGAACTGCACAGATTTAACATTGTCAATGAATAAATCAAGCAGGTTAAACTTGATTTTCTCAACCCTGGCTGAGTTATAGGTCAAAATATAAACTACAACAATGAAGTTGGAAGAAGAATGAGGTTTGGATGGGAAGCTATAAAAGAACTACCAAAAAAAAAAATTCAAGTGTAAAGATGTGTCACTGGAAATCAAGGAGAAGCTCACCAGTCCTATAGTATTCCAGTCTACTAGGTGCTGATATAGAACCACAGCAAGGAAGAAAGCTGACAAGGGAAGCAAATAGTTTCATAGATTCCATGCAAGGACTGCCCAATAGGCAAATAAGTGGGTACCAGAGCAAATGAAACCTGAATTCTTTATGAAAGCAAAAATGACTAAACTGAGAGCAGAGAAAAATCTGGTCTCAGGCTTGCCAAAAACCTAAATCAACTATTTCCATACCTTTTCTTTTCTGTATTGTGAACTTTACTGAATGACCCTTTAAGAAACCTTTTATAAGGGCCCTTATACTTTTCATCTGTTTACCTTTTATAAACATATACTATAGGAATATGGGTAGGCAGCCCATTTGTAAACTGGAGAAACTCAAATCACCCATTTGATGGTATGAGGTTCTCTTGGAGTATTTTCTTTCCAGCACTGAAGAGGCTAATAGGAGATCTTCTTTGAAATGTTGTTTAACATTTAATGTCAAAATTCAGGGATACAAAGCACCCAAGAAGAGCGCTGCTCACTGTCCTGATATGAATCCCATAGAAATTCATGGTCTGAAGAGGTGTTATTTTACTCCATTATTAGAAGAAAAGTGTCTGTGTGTGTGTGTGTGTGTGTGCATGTGCGCGCACGCACGCACGCACGCACGCACACACGCACGCACACGCACACACACACACACACACACACACACCTCTTTTATAAGGTGTCCATGCACCAGCTCTTTCCTGGTTACTTTGTCTGCCCTGAATGTCTTATAATCTGACTCCAGGTGATGGTAACTAAAACACAAGGAAACAAATCAAGTAAAAAAGTGAGTTAAGGCTCCTTAAAATATCAAACTTTTTTTTTTTGGGGGGGGTGTCCTAAAATGGTACCTACTAAAGGGCAGCAAAGTTCAAGGCAAGCTTTTTCATAAACCCGATTTTTAGCCGAAATCAACATTTTGGGAATTTTTTTTTAGCCAAAATGTCTTCCAAAACAGGTGAGAGATTAATATCACTAGAATACTAAAATCTCACCAACTGTTACTTGTAAGTATTAATATCAAATAGAGGTGGTTGTGCAGACTGGGGTGCATTTACTCCAAGGTTAAATTCACTACAGGTGTGGATGCTATATTTTTTGTTCCCTTACAAAGATAATCCCCTACTACTAAGCTGGTGCCTCCAGGAAACAAGGTGCTGTCCAAGGTGCTGCCATTTAGTAATGTTGTGAAATTCAGCTCCTGAACAACTGCTTAGCCTTGCCTCAGTTGTGCCTGACTAGGAATTCCAGGTGGTTGGTCTTTTTAGTTTGTAGTTTCATAAACAAGAGAGTTTTTCATGGATGAATAAGTTAAATTTGACATAAGTTTTTATGGGCTGCATCTCATCAGGTAAGTGGAACAAAACTCAGGTGGCAAACGTTTGTACCCCTATTGGGGGTGTAAAATGTAATAGTCAAGCAAAATAGACCAATGTGGTGGACATAATCGTGGTGGTGATTTGGCATAAGCTTTCATGGGCCATTCGGGAGCCACTGCTAGCAAGTCTAGAGAGTAATGTACTGAGCTGGAGTCCTGGAATGATAGTCCAATTGGGTATAAAGGTTTTGTACTACAGCCCCCACTCTAGAAATTCTGGCTGGGGAAGCCATGTAGTCTAAAAAGAGAGCTTTTCCGAGCTCTGCTGGTGTCTCCAACTGCAGAAAAACAGTCACATATATTAATTCTTCTTATGACTTTTGCTTTGTTTTAACGATTAGTCTGTTCACCAGCCGGAACCGTACAAGGAGGAAGCACCTGATTTCAATTGCTCAGATACATAAACAAGCTGTCAAATCAGAGGGAATCAGGGCACCAAATAGTTACGTAATCCTAATCTATTGTGGCATATCTGGCAATACCGTGATTTAATTACTTCAAACAACATGCTATTTTTTAAAAATCAGAGAGAAACAATTTATTATACAACAAAATTATATGAACATGGGATTAATGCCCAGCAAATAAATTAACTGTATATACTATTTCCTAGGTCCCAAAACTGTAAACATACATTAAGCAAAACCTCATGCTAAAATCTAATTTACCTCTCAGTCCTAGATTTGTTTATTTTGAACGCCTCAGTGACTTGTATGGAATCCTATTTGTAAATCTTCCAAAAGTATTTGTTGCACTTTCAATATTCTTTTTCTTTTTCTCACTTACTAAATATGGAATCCCAGTTCCAC
>JAHTLZ010000007.1:18846039-18864045 GCA_023846285.1 Phrynocephalus versicolor | reverse complement strand
ACACACACACACACACACACACACACACACACACACACACACACACAATGTATCTACGTAGTTTCAAATGTGCTCATCAATTAAGGGATTCCCTTGTCACATTATAGCTTATATGTAACATATAATTTGGGTCATGCTTCAGAATTCTTGAGGGAGCCAATTTTGGCTCAATTTCCCCTCAGGGCATCTTGTTTCCAACGGTTACCTAATGAGAGGGGAGACCCACCTGCCTGCCAGGTGATAGGTTTGACGGCAAACCTATCTGTTACAAATATCCCTTAATAAGAAAAGGGAATGAGCACATCTGATTGCCACATCCAGAGTTTTTCACATCTTCCATGGTTTGCATGTTAGCTAGCCTTTCTGTGCGGTAGGTTGTTAAGGGGTAGTCAGAGGCATTTTTGCAGGTATAACTGCTCCATCATGAAAGTCTTCTGAATCTGATTTCTGAAACATGAACATGTAACTGTTTCTAAGAACAGACTTCTGGTGTGCAGTTTAGTCCCAAGTTAGATATGCTTAGAGACTCATCTCCATTTCTTTGAGGGATTCAGAGGGACCTCTTCATCCCTCTTCAAGGCTGAAGGGAGGTCGCATTGCTTGCACAATTACCTTTGTCCAATCATGGGGAAAACCCATATCAAACACCCTTGTTTGAAATTCAGAGGTTTGAAAGAGAGGTGAACTTTACAACCTCTCTTTCACCTTCTTTAGCTTCAAATCAGTTCTCATAACGGCAAACACTGCTTGAGTGAGGCAAATACATTTCCAGGAGCCGTCCTGGAACAAAATTATCTTTAGTCCTAAACCTTGTGATTTAAATGGCCAAGTGTTTTTGTTTCCATATGAATTTATCACTCTGACACACTGGGTTGCCTTAAATAGTTTCTTCAGAGTTATCATCAGTTAAGTAAATATGGCTACTACTCTAAGTCAACTTCATAAATTTGGCTTTGATGCTGAAGCCAGGAGTAATATAGAGCTTACATCCAACAAATATTAGTCAAGTGCCCAAGCTATTATTTTTCAGGGGCATTCCTAATACTGTAATTTAAAATTCTAGCTAGTGAAGGGCCTTTTGCTTTTGGCAGATTATAGCATCATTGCTTTTTTATAACAACATGGAGCAAATGCTGTGAGCAAGAAAATACCACAGGAAGACAAGTTTTTGTTCTTAATAAATTCAATATAAAAGGTTTTGGTTCATTAATAAAGTTTGTACATGGCAAGGGATGATGCCATACAGATGCAGGTCTAAATAGAACATGATCTACATTTTGCACCTTTACTCTTTGTAGGGTTGTGTTTGTAAAAGCACATGTCACAGTAAATGGCTTAGTTTTAAAGGGGCCACAAGACTTTATTCTTGTGAGAGGAGGTTTTGGCACATGACAGTGTCAGTCAAGTGATATGGCTACTTGAAAAGTTTTCCAGTCACTTTCAAAATATGCTGTTCTCCACCAATCCATGGGCAAGAAACATCACTCAGTCACCAGAGTGCTCTGCATATGTATGGAAAATGCCTGGGGAGAGAAGCTTCTCAGATTCTCCAGATATGTAGAAATTAAGACACTGGTCTCAATAGGTTGCTCTTGTTCATGTGTAAACCATTATTCTGAAGTCAGGCATTCAACTGTAGTCTTACTTTAGTCCAAATACTGAAAGCAGGATAAATAGTATATAATTCTGAGTGAATGAAAAAAAAACATGGTGACCCTCTTAAATTCTCACTGACTTCTAAAAATTATATAACATTTAAGGGACTTTCCAGATGTTTAAAGAGATTTTACTTTTACTACCGGGATGAGCAAAGCTCAGGCTTGAGGTATCCACTTTGTTTTTAATTTATTATATTTTCACTGTCACATATATTAGTACAACCTGACTGGCTTCAGGGTCTGCCAGCTCAAGCAAAATAAAAAAAGTCTTGTTAAATATTGGAGCCAGAAATCCTTATCAATCCACCACCCCAACCACCCCGCACCCACAAATATCACCCAGAGGTCCAGATAAACTTTTTGGCCCATTCCTTTATGTTATGGTTTTGCTCACACTAGCATGATATTCTGATTTATTTAATTCTGATTTAATTCTGATTTATTTAATTTTTAAAACATATTTCTATCCTGCCTTTCTATCCTAATAGATCCAAGATGGCTGATAGTTGCTCCTTTCCCCACTCCCAATCCCCAGTGTAGGGAGCTGTCAGTGTGCTGAGTTCCTTAATCCAGCTGCCCACTTTGCAGTACAAACTTTCCTTGGTGGGGAAAGGAACTGAGTCAGGTCCTGTATTATTCCCAGTTATTTAAAATCTGTTCAACTCTGTCATTTGAATGCAAGCACTCTGCACTTTGAGCACCGCAGTGTGACACTGCAGATGTGGAGGGCAAACTTAAGGAAAGCTCTCTAGATTTTAAGCAATAAAAACCCACTATATATGGATAGCCTGGAAAGACCCCAATAATCCCTCAACTTCCTTTAGGCAGAATTCTAAGTACAGGGGCTATTATTTCTTCTTGGCATCTTCTTTTCATTTTCCCACCTTGGCAGCAGCGTTCCTGAAAAATATCGTTGGCATCTTTCAAAAGAAAACAAACAGGCTGCTAGTCAGTAAAGAAAGGAAAAGAATCATTAAATGGGGGTGGCGGGGGGGGCGAATCTTCAAATCATGTTTAGCCTCATCTGGCCTTAAAAACACATGGCAACGGGCGATCGAGTACATTCTCTAGGATGGCTGCCTTTCAAGGGAAACAAAATCTGGATATTTCTGTGTCTAGACCATAGAGGAAAAATGCTTTAGCACTAATTACCGCTGAATGTATAAAAGCCCTCAGTGACTCGAAGCAACATACACGGGGAATTTAGCAAGTTTATGCAGCCAGACGGCAAAGACCAAAGAAATGGGAGTCAGATGTGGGTTGTATACCTTTGCTCTGCCATTGGCCTGCTAAGTCAACATTGGTGAATGAGTCAATTTTTCTCTGCTTTACGTTCTGCCTTTAAATGGAGCTTACAATATTTAACCAACTTTCAAAAGGCATCTCAAGAAAGTGTGTGATCTACAAGTGCTAAATCGCACAGATATGATTGGGCAGCATTTAAGGATTTAAGGAGCAAGACCTAGACTGCAAACTTTTAAGCACATCAAGGGATGTTCTACACATTCTGGAAAAGCAAGTACCAAATAAGTATCAGCCCACTACAGCTTAAAAGCCCTGGGACTATGCAGCTTGCCCAAGGTCAAATAGGCTGGCTCTTCTCACAGGAGGTAACCTGGGGAGTTGAATTCCCAACCCAAACCAATGAACCAGCCAGCTCAATTTATGTAAAAGCAAAGCAAAGCAAAGTGTTCTGCTTATACACCGCCCCATACCATTTCAAGTAGTCTCTGGGTGGTTTACAGATTTAATTCCAGTATGCAGGCTACACATTTCCTGGGTACTCATTTTACCAACCTCAGAAGGATGGAAGGCTGAGTCAACTGTGAGCCTGCTACCCGGGATTGAACCCCAGGTTGTGAGCACAGTTTTAATTGCAGTACAGGCATTTAACCACTGCACCACGGGGCTTCTATATTCTATAACTTCTATATTATTGTCACAAGTTTGTCAATTGCCAAACTATAGTTGATGGATATTTACTGTATGTGGTATATTTATTTAGAGACATTTTTAGTCCACTTTCTCCTGATTCCATAGGGTGCATATATTCCAAGAACAGCTTCATGGCTCCATTACTTCTCTGAGCAGTTTGGGGTTATGATGAATAATGCTTTAGGTTCTGTTGGATGCAGGTGTTTCATAACCCATACTTTGTTGATCCATGTTTGAAGGCAATATCTATCCAGAGTCTTGAAAGTGAAAAAAGAGTACAGAACATGTTTCTCTGGAAGTTTGTTAGAGGATTGCTACTTAATACATAAGAACATAAGAGCCATGTTGGATCAGGCCAATGGCCCATCTAGTCCAGCTTCCTGTATCTCACAGTGGCCCCACTAGATGCGTTTGGGAGCGCATGAGACTAGATATCTGTCTCCTGATACCACTCCCCTGCATCTGGCCCTTGAAGTACCCCGGTTTTAAGCCTGGAGAATACACATCTCCATCATGGTTTGTAACCTGTGATGGAGTTTTCCACCAGGAATCTGTCCAATCCCCTTTTGATGCCATCACCACATCCTGTGGCAGGGAGCTCCACAGACTAACAACACGCTGGGTGAAAAAAATATTTTCTTTTGTCTGTTTTTACTCTCCCAGCCCTCAATTTGAGTGGATGTCCCCTAGTTCTGGTATTTTGGGAGAGGGAGAAGAGCTTCCCTCTATCCACTTTACTCATACCCTGCATTATTTTGTATGTCTCAATCATATCCCCCCTCAGGGGCCTTTTCTCCAGACTAAAGAGCCCCAAATGTTTTAGCCTTTCCTCATAAGGGAGGTGCCCCAGCCCAGTAATTATTTTAGTCGCTCTCTTCTGCACCTTTTCCAGTTCCACTATGTCTTTCTTGAGATGCGGTGACCAGAATTGTACACATTACTCCAGGTGCGGCCTTACTATTGTTTTGTATAATGGCATTATAATGTTGGCTGTTTTATTTTCAATCCCTTTTTGATAATCCGTAGTATGGAATTGGCCTTCTTCACTGCTGCCACACATAGGGGAGACACCTTCATGGAGCCGTCCACCAACACACCAAGATCTCTTTCCTGATCCGTCACGGATAACTCAGAGCCCATGAGTTGATAGATAAAGTTTGGACTTTTTTGCCCCAATATGCATTACTTTACATTTGGCTACATTAAAACACATTTGCCATTTTGCAGCCCATTCCCCCATTTTGGAAAAATCCTTCTGGAGATCTTCACAATCTTCTCTGGTTTTTACCACACGGAAAAGTTTTCTCAGCAGCCTTTGGTGAGGGACTGTGTCAAAAGCCTTTTGAAAATCCAGACAGACTATATCCACCAGTTCACCCAAATCTACCTGCCTGTTGACCTTTTCAAAAAATTCTAAAAGGTTTGTCAGACAAGACTTGCCCTTACAGAAGCCATGCTGATTTTCTCTCAGCAAGGTTTGTTTTTCTATGTGTTTTAAGATTTTCTCTTGGATGAGGCTTTCCACCATCTTCCCTGGGACAGATGTAAGGCTAACCAGCCTGTAGCTTCCCGGGTCCCCCATTCTTCCTTTTTAAAAAATTGGTGTGACATCCACTATTCACCGTCCTCCCGCACTGTGGCCGTTTTAAGAGACAAGTTGCATATTACTGTTAAGAGATCTGCAATTTGACTTCTCAGTTCCCTAATAACCCTTGGGTGGATGCCATCTGGGCCCGATGACTTGTTAATCTTCAATTTATCAATTAGTCCTAAAACATCCTCTCTTTTAACCTGTATTTGATTTAATTATTTAGTCAAGAGGGGCCGTTCAGGCAGCGGAATCTGCTCACAGTCCTCTGTCGTGAAGACAGATGCAAAGAACTCATTTAATTTCTCTGCAATTTCGAAGTCCTCCTTAACCTCCCCTTTTCCTCCCTCACCATCCAGAGGGCCAACTGGTTCTCTGGCAGGTTTTCTACTTCTAACATATTTAAAGAAACTTTTATTATTACCCTTTATATTGCTAGCCATGCGTTCCTCAAAATCTTTCTTTGCCTCTCTTATCATCTTCTTACATTTCTTTTGCCAGAGTTTGTGTTCCTTTTTATTTTCCTCATTTGGGGAGGATTTCCATTTATAGAAAGACCTCTCCTTGTGCTTTAGAGCCTCTCTAACTCCACTCGTTAACCATGCTGGCACCCTCTTGGACTTAGAGGAGCTCTTGTTTCTTTGTGGTATGCACTTGTGCTGGGCCTCTATTATTGTTGTTTTAAACAGGCTCCATGCACTCTGAAGAGATTGGATTCTTCCAACCTTCCCCTTCAATTTCTTTCTAACTAGTTTCCTAATCTGAGGGAAGTTTGCCCTTCGGAAATCAAGGGTTTTTATATCTGATTTGCTTGATACTCTTCCTCCAACATGCATGGCAAAGGAGATTGCAGCATGGTCACTGTTCCCCAGAGACTCAGTGACATTCACATCCCTGACCAGGTCCTGAGTATCACACAGTATTAGATCCAGAGTTGCCTCTTCTCGGCTGGGCTCCATGACAAGTTGCTCTAAGGCACAGTCATTCAGCAAGTCGAGAAACCCAGTTTCTCTTTCTTGCCTGGAGCTCGCATTGGCCCAGTCGATGTGGGGATAATTGAAGTCCACCATGATTACTATCCTATCCCTCTTAGACACCTCCATGATTTCTCTCCTCATTTCAAGGTTCCCCTCAAGTTTTTGATCTGGTGGACGATAGAATACCCCAACTATCACATCACTCCTTGGACCTGGTAGTTTAACCCACAGTGATTCTATGGTGGAGTCAGACCCTCTGTCCATCTCCATTCTGCTGGATTTTATGCCTTCTTTGACATAGATGGCCACTCCTCCTCCAACCCGCCCCTCTCTATCCCTTCTATAGAGTTTATAGCCTCGGATTGCTGTATCCCACTGGTTCTCCGCATTCCACCAGGTTTCTGTTATGGCTATTATATCTCTGTTATCCCTATCTGCCAAATGTTCAAGTTCTCCCATCTTTGCTCGGAGGCTTCGAGCATTGGCGTAGAAGCACCTGTATAGTGGGTCCTGCAACAACAGCTGCTGCTTTGTTCTCCCCCCCTCAAAGCTTTTATTTTCAGTAGACAAACTATCACATTCCATTATTCTCCCAGTGCTAATGCCTGCTATGTCATCTCTATGTGCATCTTTACCCTCTCCAACCTCATTCCCCGGGGATGAGGTGTTCTGAACTGGATGCCACTCAGCTCCTGTCGGCTTTCCCCCAGTTATCAGTTTAAAAGCTGCTCTGCAGCCTTTTTGAGGTTGAGTGCCAGCAATCTGGTCCCATCATGATTCAAGTGCAACCCATCCCTCCAGAACAGGTTCGGCTTGTCCCAAAATGTTCTCCAGTTCCTCCCCAAAATGACTGGAATATTTATTTATTTATTTATTTATTTATTTATTTATTTATTTATTTATTTATTTATTTAAACACTTATATACCACCCATCTTCCAGAGGAACTCCGGGTGGTGTACAACAGGAATAGAAACAATAATTCGGGAACAGTATGGGGTATTCTTCCTTCCACCTGACATGATCTATGTGAATGGGTGACAAAAATAATTGAAACTGTAATTTGGGGTCAAATTAGAGAAAGACACAGAAACCTGGGTGCTGCATTCCATAAACATTTGCGGTAACTGGCTGCGCTGGAGATCAGACACAGAGCAACGAATTTGCTATGTCGAATTGTATATCTTCATCCGTACTCAGACTGACCATTTCTAAATAAACTGAAATACTGAATGCCACCGATTTTCCAGAAACCTCTTTCAAAAGGAAACCAAGCCAAACTTAAAGCTTCAGGTCTGAAATTTCATTCTGTTCAGGGAATTGGTGAGCATAACAATATCACTGAAAAACATGTAGCCTGCCTAAAGTGCTTCTTTAGTTTTCGAGCAGGAAGCAGCTGTCATGAATGCTTATGGAGCCCATCATTCAATTCCTAGTGTCTTGCTCAATCCTCTTCAGAATGAGTTTAATCCTTGAATGTATGATATTAACTGTAGTAATTTGAGTACACTGTTGCCCATCTCAATAACAGATCACTCCCATTACTAGTACAGTGGAACCTCTACTTACGAGCGGCTCTACTTACGAGCGATTTGACTTAAAAGAGGAAAACAATTGGCATTTTAACTGCTCCCTTACAAATTTTAGATGTGGTCTGCTCTACTTACATTTTTTCTGCTTTTTATTTTATTTTATTTTATCTTATCTTATCTTATTAGATATGGCTGCTCTACTTACGAGTTGTTCAACTTATGAGCATGCATTTGGAACAGATTAAACTCATAAGTAGAGATACCACTGTATTTGCTGAAATCCAATAGGAATTCATAATGAGAGCAGACCCATTCAATCAATGGAAATAATATTGATGTTGACTCACCAAATTCCCATTGATTCTATGGGCCTATTCCAGTTTATTTATTATTTATTTATTTATTTATTGGACTTATATACTGCCCGTCTTCCCAGAGGAACTCCGGACGGTTTACAACATAACAAAACAGAAACAAAATAACACAATAAATAACGCAATTAAATAAGCAATAAGTTGCAATTTACTACTGGCGTTTAGCCATTATTTCACAAATGGGACAATCTGATTATGTTTCCATGTCTGTAAAGACCACTAGTTGCCAATTTTGCATAATGGAATAATCTAACTGGCACTTATCAAGGTTTGAATCCACAGACTAAATCCACCATGGCAGTGGCACTGTTGTGCTAGCATGAATAACCTTTCTTTCCTTTCATGTTGCACTGGTCTAAAACAAGGGGGTTTCCCTGACCACCATGTCACTCTTCTGGGGGAGAAGGGAGAATGAGGTGAAGCACTGCCCGTCCTGGTTCAGGTGGCTTCTGTTCTTCTACTACTGTAAGTTAACCATGACATGTGCTCTATTTTGTTGTCATATGTCCTCTCATTTCTTATAACAATTTACAGGGCTATCAGAGATCCCCCTTAACCTTCAAACCATGTATGAAAGAATTATCACTTGATCTAAAAATTCTGAAAATATAAATAATGCTGACATTTTCAGCATCTCCAACAATTGAAAATGCTTGATTTTATAAGCTGTATTGTCATCTAACCTCTAAGGCTGAAATAATCTTACCACACATAGGCATTGGAAGTAAATCAGGACACAACGTTATTGGTGATAGCTTGCAATGATATTGGTCCTAGCATGAAGGATGGACCAGCCCCCTTGCATGCCAACTGATCAGAAACCCAAGGTAACTGTGGAAATGGTTTATCCACATGGATGTCTGCCATTGTGTGGCCCTTTCCCACACCTATAGGCTAGAGAGCGCACAGTCTCCCAAATTGAGCCCTGCAATGTCTCTGTACTCAACCATCTTAAAGGTGTCTACTAGGGAGGGTCAAGCAGCTGTGTAACCCTATCTCCATCTGACTTGGTCTGTTCTCATGCTTTTAACTCTGCCCAATAAAGCTGTAACGGCCCTTTTATTTTCATCCTATAAAACCAAAGAACAAAGGGAGGGTAGCTGGGAGAAAGTTTCTCTCTCTCTCTCTCTCTCTCTCTCTCTCTCACACACACACACACACACACACACACACACACACACACACCAGGACTGGCTGATTCACAGCCCCCAGGATGCACTGCACTGCTCATGCTACATCCTAGCCAGAAGATAACCAGCCCCAAAATGGCTACCACCATGCAGCTATTGCCCACTGTTCCAGCAGTGGATGATTAATACAACCACCCAGTGAGTCAGGACCTGTTGCTCATGGTAAGACTAAAGCTTAGAAGACCAGTTTTGAAGGAGCTAGGAAACATCATCAAATGTACACGGGAGACCATGGCCAAAATAATCTACAGTACCCTATTATTATGGACAAATGTGAAAGGTGGAAAGTAAAGAAAGCTGACAAGAAAACGATTGATTCAGTCAAAATGTGGTGTTAGAGGAGAACTTCACAAACATCATGGACCACCAGAAGGAAGTGAGTCCTGGGTGAAGTCAAGTCTGAACTCTTTGTAGAGTAAATTTAATTTACATAAGAACATAAGAACATAAGAAGAGCCATGCTGGATCAGGCCAAAGACCCATCTAGTCCAGCTTCCTGTATCTCACAGTGGCCCCACCAGATGCGTTTGGGAGCGCATGAGAATAGATATGTCTCCTGATACCACTCCCCTGCATCTGGCCCTTGAAGTACCCTGGTTTTAAGCCTTGAGATTACACATCTCCATCATGGTTTGTAACCTGTGATGGACTTTTTCTCCACGAATATGTCCAATCCCCTTTTGAAGGCATCCAGACCAGATGCCATCACCACATCCTGTGGCAGGGAGTTCCATAGACTAACGCGCTGGGTGAAAAAATATTTTCTTTTCTCTGTTCTTACTCTCCCAGCCCTCAATTTGAGTGGGAGAATTCCTTAGGTGTGGAATTCCTTATTTCCATGAAATTATGCATACAATTTGTGGTTATATTGCACTCTTTCTTGCATGATCTGCTTTGCCAGAGTTTTTATTTTATTCCATGCATTCACTACCTGTCTTTTAGATGAGAATAAACTTCAGTGTTTAATTGAAACAGCAGTCAGAGACCTAAACCACTGGGCTATTCAGCTATCCATTCCCCCTTTTAAATATTCATTTTCTCCCGTAGGTAACTGAGCTGTTTCTGCTTTATGTGCTTTATGAATATCTGAGTTGTCAAGAAATATTGTTGAGAGCAAGCTAGGCAAGTTGACAAATGAACTTCATATATCCTCATGAGAAAAGAAGTTCTGAACAGTCATTTATGTTTTATTATGAGTGTCTGTGAAGATTCTCAGTCATCCAGGTGAGTTTATCTGGAACTTGAGTCATTGCAACTGGACTTCTTTTCATGAGAGATTGATACATTTCGCTGCTCATCCAAACAGCTTCTTTAGTCTGAGGAAAGCTAGTTCTGAGTTCTCCATTTTATAGTTCACTTTGACCTCATGTCACCCTGGTCTGAAATAGGCTCATAAGATGAACAATGGCCTGAATAGGCTTGTTAGGTGGACAATAGGCTCATTAGGTGGACAATGGCCTAAGATGTTGTGAAAGTCCCACCTTTAATCTTCCCAACATCCATTAAGTATATGTGAAGTATTTATGTTTTGTCTGGGGATTGTTGAAATCACTGCATGATAAGTAGCGGATAGTCTATGCCTGAGCCCCCACCACCACCACTGTTGAGAGAGGAGTTTTCAATACTCACATGAATGGCTTCCCTGACGCTTCCCTCAAACCACCTATCTTCTGTGTTTATAATTATTGTGTTTGAAAATATTATAGAAGGTATTCAGTGGGTTGTGTGTTCCTGGCCCAGCCACCCTGTGAGAAACAGAATATTTTCAGAAATATCTGTGTTCCCTTTTGCAACAGAGTTCTACCCTAAGCTTTGCTATGCCAACAAAGAAAAATTTGGCAATTAATATATTGAAAAGCACACCAACTCACTTGCCCCCCTTCAGGCTAATTCATAATATTTTTGCCATGAGCATAAATGGAATTACCGGCATTGTTGACATTTGACAATATGCCATTTCAGTTGTATTATATCTCTATAATACACTGGAGAATTTAACCTCACAATGAAACACTGAAGCTGAAATGTAATGCTTAATGTAATTTGATTCTGTATTTTACTTGACTGGACATTCTTCTTCCATAGGCATTCATGCAAAATTAGTAGGAAAATTAAGGCTTATTAGAATGGTGACTGGACCAAAAGACTGGCTCTCCATGGGGATCAGCAGTAACATTTGCCTGGGCCCATTGCTCTTTCACTAGACAGTGTAATCATGCAACAAAGTGTGTAATTTTGATCTTAGATGGTATCTCTCCAAGTCTCAGAGCCAGCATGATCAGTTGTCATGCTGGCTAAAGGACTATGGATGTATAGTCTTCAAGAGTTACATTTCAATCCAATAGACAACTAAGGCTCACCTATAATGTAGGTTCTTGTGAAAATTGCATAGAAAGAAACAGGTCAATGAGTGACTACTTATCTGCTAGCACTGATAGTGATTTTCATGGAATTATAATGGCAGACCTTTGTGTTTTCAGGACAATAGCACATACAGTAGAGGGCTGGTGGAATTCCAGCATCCTTCTGGGAACTGTAGTCTAAAAAAACAAGGAAAGTCCCATTCTTAATATGCAGTTTTAGATCAACCATTTCATAACAAGAAATCAATACAGACATTTTGACTGAAATCCTGTTGTGCAGCTCCATATGCACAATGGGGATTTCAGCAGCAGCAAATCACTGCTGATTAAAGGTGATTTCAAAATGCACACAACTCATACACAATATGACAGAGTCATGTGCAACAGCAAATTGCTAAGCCTTTAATCACTGATAATGATGACATTTATTTATGCACAGCACAGCAGGATTTTTACCTGTGTTGTATTTGTAAAAAGGTAAAGGTAAAACTTCCCCTGCACTTGTGTGCTAGTCGTGTCAGACTCTAGGGGCGGTGCTCATCTCCATATTCAAGTCGAAGAGCCAGTGTTGTGCAAGTCCATAGCCACATGACCGGCATGGCTGCAAGAAAACACTGATTTACCTTCCCGTATTTTTATGGTAGTACCTATTTATCTACTTGCATTTACATGCTTTCAGACTGCTAGGTTGGCAGGAGCTGGGGTGAACAGCAGGAGCTCACTCTGCTGTGTGACACCCGGGAATCGAACTGCCAAGCCACTGACTTTTCAGCCAACAGTCTTCGGACGCTTTAGTCCACTGAGCCACCATGTCATAAACAGCGATAAACAGGATTGTGTTGCATTTGTATACAGCCATAAACAGTTAGGTACCTGTTTCAGGAGAAACTTGTCCAGTAGGAACTGACATGTCTTAAAATCGGTGCCAAAGACCTGCCTTTCTGTTATATCATGGCAATGTAACAGATTGAGAGAAACAAGGAGCAGGCCTAGCAGGTGTGTATTTGTGGAATTCACACATTATGATGGTATGACAGATGGAGAGAAATGACAAACAAGGCTTGCGAGATTGTATTTGTGGACTTTACTCTCCCAGAAGTCCATGTGCAGCTACGGGTTTAGCATTTAAAAAACAAAACAAACAAAAAGTGTTGAGACATTTTTATTTTAGCCTGCATTTTATTATCTTCCATGCTTTGGTGTAATTCATGTTGTAAATTTTAAGAGGGTATACACCTGTGAAAGACATGATTTTTCCTTTATGTTTTAGCTTATTGCTAATTATGATATACTTCCTATGAAGGATACTGTGATGGGCAGTGTATGTATATTTCAGTTAAAATAAGAACAATAAAATATTATGGCATAACAGTTTGGAGCGTTATTGCGTGAGACTTCATGAAGGCAATATAAAATATGTATCAAATGTAAAGCATTAAAAGAATAAACACTATGCAAATAATGAATTATTGATGAAATAAATTATGAGCAGTTATTGGATCTACTAAGCCTAAGGCCAAATATCTAAATCATTTAACCACTGAACATCGGTGCCTTCAGGATGATGTAATTCTTGCAGGGAGCCAGGGAACCTTTTAAGGGGGTGTTCTGTCTTGATGTGATGTAAAGTTTGCAGGACATGCCCACAGTCACAATTAGATTATTGACCAGTTCCCACTTATGTTTCCAACATTGGCACCTGTCATGGCTAGTCTGAATCTGGTTAAGTGCTGTCTAATTTTTTCCTTGAGAGATCAAAGCCATGGGGGCATTGTACTGGAATGGACACTAAGTTACACAGATCTTGATTAGATGTGGTCTACTCCTGCTGCCCCGCTGTCCCGATATCTAAGTCTTAGGAATGTTACCTGGCAGGAATATAAGGAATATGATTAGGAATCTGTTTGTAATATATGAACATTGCCACTCTTTCTGCCTTATTTAATATGATATTACTGTGTCTATTTTTTTTCCAGTTTGATGGCTTCTGTTCCATGATCCAGTAAGAATCCTGCTGTCCTTCCCTGCTCCAAACAATTTAAGATGCATTATAGTACATATAAGGGAGCTGGCTGGATAGATCAGTGATTTAGACTGTTACTTCACGTCCTTTGTTGTTCCGTGACTAGTTTTGTACCATGACAGTGTTGGTTGCTGATGGAGTATGAGTCAGACAGCTGGGGTGAGGCCTAGAGTCTTCATTTCATGAAAGGGAACACCCTCCTGATGGGACTCTGCTGAATCCACATGTTTGCAGACCTTGTAATCCCCCCAAACCAGCCTGGGTAAACTTCGTTCACCTATTACTTACTACTATTTAGCTGAAGCATTAGTTACTTTTCATTTATTCCACTTGTGTACTCACTCTGACTCTGCTCTGCTCATCTCTCAGTTATTTACTCTTGGTTACTGGGATACTTCCACTTCTAATCCTGCTTGCTTTCCATTTCCATTTCCCTTTACCTATTCTTGTCTTCCCTTCATCTATTCTTGTCTATTTCTCATTAACTCACCTCTCGTCTGTAAACAGCATGGACATGTGTTATCGTAATCAATAACTGTGCAAAAGTATGCTCTGTTCACAAGGCAATTCTCTATGGAACAGCCAATCAGCATATGTAACCTTTCCCTTGTAACCAATCACTGATGCTGTGCATACTGTGGGATGTAAATGATATGTAATAAAACGTGCCAATAGCAAGGAACGAGAGATCTTTCTTCATCAGGATCCTCCCATAGTTGCGATCACATGGTTTTGTCCCTGTTTAGTCCCAGTTTCAGTTTTCTCATGGTCATGATAACTTATCTCATGACAACTGTTACTTCATGGTCTTGTTCCGTGACAAATTCTGAATTTGTCTTGCTTTCTTAACCCTTTTTTAAAATATCGTAAATAAAACTTTTTCGATATTTTGATTTACCGGTCTTCTGGGATTTGCACGTCAATTCTACAGAATTTTCAGTACTTTCTTTAATAAAAATTTGCACTGCATGGTGTTTTCCATAGGGAAAAGAATGTTGAATGCCACTTCAGCTGCTGACCACTAGGTGGACACTGGTTCTTGTGTGAAAGTTGTTACCACACAGTCCCTTGTCTTGGAACAGGAACCGGGAACAAACTGTGACAAGAGAATACCACAACCCAGCGCTAGGTACAGTATTGTCATGCTCTGATCCCGCTCCAGGGGCATGGTCAAGACAAATTTTAGCTGCTGCATGACGGACATGAAGTAAGATTTTTTTTTGTACCAGTCCAAAGCGCAACACTTACAGAGACAAAACAAATGTGAAGTAACTGCCTTAGTTATCTGGCTACGGAGCCAAAGGTTGAGAGTTCAGTTCCCCACTACGCTTCCCAGGAGCAGCCAAGATGCCTTCAAAAGAAGAGAATGGTGAACCACTTCTGAGTGCTGTTCACCTAAAAAACTCTGAGAAGAATCCCTAAGTCAGAATTAACTTGACTGTACATTGTTGTTGCTTTTGTTGGTAAAGCTGTTGTTGCTGTTGATATAATAATATTGAGTTCTGTCATTACTCTAGCTCTTCTTTAAAGTGATTTCCTTTTTCAGTCAGTATTCCAGAAGGGAGACTGAAGATGACGCTAGATGGTTTGTTTTATCCCCTTGCTTATGAGATCCTGAAAGGTGTTTATTTATGGCTCCTTGAGTTTATATGGACAGTGTGTGGTGGATCAAAATGAAAATACACAGCATCTGTGGGAAGAATGTAAGCCAGTCCTTAAAGAATTTGCCATAGTCACTGCTTGGTGGTATGGAACAAGACAAATACTCCCCCATTGCTGATATTAAGCTATACATCTTTATAGGTACAAACTGTCCAACATGCATTTGGCTTCTGTTGTTTTGCTTCTGTTTCAAACTCCTTAGATCTTAATCACTTCCTTGACAACATGGTGTATCACTCTAAGGCACTAGAGTCCAGTGTTTTCATATTCTTCTCATCCATTGGGCACCATACCAAAAATAACTAAGAATTACCGAAAACTTGAATGGAAACAAAAGTAAATATAATTCTCCCCATCTTTAAGCCAAAGCATAAATCATTCTCTCTCTGTGTGTATTGTGTCATTACAGTTGTGACCAACTCTTTGTGACCCCATGTCCATGGAGTTTTCTTGGCAGGAATACTGGAGTGGGTTTTTTCCAGTTCCTACTCCAGGTGTCTACAACACCTGGTATCCCCTGGAGGTCTCCCATCCAAGTACTAGCCAGGGCCGACCCTGCTTAGCTTCCAAAATCAGGTGACATCGGATGTGCTTAGGGCATCTTTATCTAGAGACAATTTAGTGGTTGCCCTATCATTAGGCAGAGTGAGGCAGCTGCCTAAGGCAAGAGTTGCTATGAAAGAGATGCATATTGTTCATTTATTATTGTGTTAAGAGTAGAGGAGGAATGGTTTTAAGACTCATGTGACAAATCAAGAACATAATGGCTGCCAGATAGATTTTAAGTAAGAGAAAATAGCAAACAGAATAAGTACTTTTTGCTCCATAGTGTGGTCCAGGTTTTGGCTTATAGTAGCTCCTCAATAACATGGAGGGGGTAAAGGGAAATATTCACACAGCTAAGACTCATATGCAATTTGACCGTAACTAAATAATGATTACCTTTGTCACTCACTGTATGTGGAATAATGTTGGTGGTGACTGCCAATTTATATTGGAAAACTCGTTTGTGTAGTAGTTTTTCATTTCAACTGCCCAAAGTAGCTTTTTTGCCAGATGGTGTGGTATATAAGTCAAATAAATAAATAAATAAATATGTAGCACAGAGTTTTATGCAGCATCTATGCTACAAAAGGGCCAATGAAATAAAAGATACAGTATCTCTGAATGTTTTCCAGGTCTAGGGATTTCGGTGTTTGAAGCAGAACACCGCAAATTAACAAACTGACCAAGTGTGCCATTGTAAAGTGAAAGATTAACTAAGTTTCGGTGACCTTCAGTGCTGGTTTTCAGACTAGGATCTCCAGTATTAGCTTTTTATGTGGCCTGTTAATCACTCAACCCAATGGACTGAATAAAGCTTCTGTCTTACTCTTCTTTAAGCCCATTCAATTCTATAGGACAAATAAATACCATTCATTTCCAAGAATATAAAAGGTGACTAACTTTACTTTGAGGCCAAAAGTTATTTAAAAGTAAAATAATTATCTGATATTAAAACAGAGAAATCAGGTTTCTGGGTGAGACAAATTACCTAGATCCATTATAAATTGTCTTCATGCCTGGTTATGGGACAGAGATAGCTTTGGATGTCTTGGTAGATGACCTATGCCCCAAACTGGATAAGGGATCAGTGTAAACCCTCTTAGTTTTGCTGGACCTCAGCAACTTTGGATATTATCAACCATAGTGGCCTATTAGACCAGAAGGGCAGGATATAAATATAATAAGTTAGAAAGTAAACAAACAAATAACAAACAAACCATGCTATCCTACTGAACAGACTCTCTAAATAAATAACATTGCTTAATGATCTGGAAGTTGAGTAATGACAACTGGACATCTTTTCTTGAGAGATTGAAATGTTTTGCTGCTCATCCAAACAGCTTCATTAGTCTGAGGAAAGCTACTTGCGAGTCCTTCATTTTATCGCTCATTTTGACCTCATGTCACCCTGGCCTGAAATTGGCTCATAAGATGAACAATGGCCTGAACAGGCTTGTTAGGTGGGCAAAAAAGGCCCATTAGGTGGACAATGGCCTAAGGCGGGTGTAAGTCCCACCTTTAACTTCCCAGCACCCATTAAGTATGAGTCATTAGCCATGGCCTTCGGGGTGAAAGTTTGAAGTATTTTTGATTTGTCTGGGTAGTGTTGAAACCAGTGCCTGATATGTGGCAGACAGACTGTGCCTGAGCCCCCTGCCTCACATGAATGTCTTCCCTGACCCCCTCTCTTAAACCACCTATCTTCTCTGTCTAATATTCTTCACAGACATATTGCTTAGTGACATGCACATTTCTTTTCCTTTCCATTCCTTTTCTTTTTCTTTTCTTCTTTTTCTTTTCTATTGTGGGGAGATAAAAAGTTCAGGGCTAGCTTTCTTAAATTTTAATACCTAGACTAGACAAATTTAGATGTCAAAATGTCAGGTGCTGCATTTAGCATTTGCAGAAAGCTCAGTCATGTTGCTCAGTCACTCATTCAAATTGTTAATAACTCAGACAAGCAAGAAGAAGAGTGAAAATCAGTAGGTACAGTAGATATAGAGACAAAACAAACCATGAAGCAAAAATCGCATTAACTGAGCTGTCTCATTGCTCATTTGGAGGTGATTCCGGGAAATGCATTTGTTTCGACGGAAAGGAAATGGCAAACTTTTATCATATTGCTTGAAGAGCACTTTCCTTGATGGAACCCCCCTTTC
>JAHTLZ010000007.1:18825142-18846029 GCA_023846285.1 Phrynocephalus versicolor | reverse complement strand
AAATAAAAGCTGTGGGAGGAAAAGAACAAAGCAGCAGCTGTTGTTGCGGGACCCACTGTACAGGTGCTTCTATGCCAATGCTCGAAGCCTCCGAGCAAAGATGGGAGAACTTGAACATTTGGCAGCTAGGGATAACAGAGATATAATAGCCATAACAGAAACCTGGTGGAATGCGGAGAACCAGTGGGATACAGCAATCCGAGGCTATAAACTCTATAGAAGGGATAGAGAGGGGCGGGTTGGAGGAGGAGTGGCCATCTATGTCAAAGAAGGCATAAAATCCAGCAGAATGGAGATGGACAGAGGGTCTGACTCCACCATAGAATCACTGTGGGTTAAACTACCAGGTCCAAGGAGTGATGTGATAGTTGGAGTATTCTATCGTCCACCAGATCAAAAACTTGAGGGGGACCTTGAAATGAGGAGAGAAATCATGGAGGTGTCTAAGAGGGATAGGATAGTAATCATGGTGGACTTCAATTATCCCCACATCGACTGGGCCAATGCGAGCTCCAGGCAAGAAAGAGAAACTGGGTTTCTCGACTTGCTGAATGACTGTGCCTTAGAGCAACTTGTCATGGAGCCCACCCGAGAACAGGCTACTCTGGATCTAATACTGTCAAGCCCCACACACAAACACGCAACCAGCCCAGTTCAGTTCTTTGTCAGGAATTTTAGTTGTAATCCAAAATACAGTCCAAATCAACCAGGATAACTTACACAGACAAATGCCAAGTTCAAAGGGAACAGAGAAATGGAGTAGTCAGGAAGCCGGTCCAAAGGTCAGGAAACAGGGAACGCTGTGGTCAGAAGCCAGTCCAAAGGTCCGGAACAAAGTCAGGATACACACAGGAACGTGGTGGCAAGGTAAGTGACGCATTGCTCCCACAGAGGGCTCAGGGTAACCTGGCTAGCTTTATCCTGAAAACAGGGAACACACCCATCTCTCTGGCAAGGCTCCTGCTAGAACTCAGGGCTCTGAGATCTAATCTTACGTCTTTCATTAAAGATCTTCTCTCTAACCCTCCTTTTAGTTCTTCTTTGCAGGATCCTGCTCCTAGCCCTTACAGGAGGAGGAGATGTGCCCTCAGCTGCAGCCTCAGACTCAGCTGTCTGCTGAGTTGAACTACAAGGCTCCTCCTGCTGCTCTTCAGCATTTAACCCTTCATATTCAGGTTCCATGACAGGCAGGGTCCTGGCAAATACTGTGTGATACTCAGGACCTGGTCAGGGATGTGAATGTCACTGAGCCTCTGGGGAACAGTGACCATGCTGCAATCTCCTTTGCCATGAATGTTGGAGGAAGAGTATCAAGCAAATCAGATATAAAAACCCTTGATTTTCGAAGGGCAAACTTCCCTCAGATGAGGAAACTAGTTAGAAAGAAATTGAAGGAGAAGGTCGGAAGAATCCAATCTCTTCAGAGTGCATAGAGCCTGTTTAAAACAACAATAATAGAGGCCCAGCACAAGTGCATACCACAAAGAAAGAAGAGCTCCTCTAAGTCCAAGAGGGTGCCAGCATGGTTAACGAGTGGAGTTAGAGAGGCTCTAAAGCACAAGGAGAGGTCTTTATGTAAATGGAAATCCTCCCCAAATGAGGGGGGGGGGAAAGGAACACAAACTCTGGCAAAAGAAATGTAAGAAGATGATAAGAGAGGCAAAGAAAGATTTTGAGGAATGCATGGCTAGCAATATAAAGGGTAATAATAAAAGCTTCTTTAAATATGTTAGAAGTAGAAAACCTGCCAGAGAACCAGTTGGCCCTCTGGATGGTGAGGGAGGAAAAGGGGAGGTTAAGGAGGACTTGGAAATTGCAGAGAAATTAAATGAGTTCTTTGCATCTGTCTTCTCGACAGAGGACTGTGAGCAGATTGCGCTGCCTGAACAGCCCCTCCTGACTAAAGAATTAAATCAAATACAGGTTAAAAAGGAGGATGTTTTAGGTCTAATTGATAAATTGAAGATTAACAAGTCACCGGGCCCAGATGGCATCCACCCAAGGGTTATTAGGGAACTGAGAAGTGAAATTGCAGATCTCTTAATGGTTATATGCAACTTGTCTCTTAAAACGGCCACAGTGCCGGAGGACTGGAGGATAGCAGATGTCACACCAATTTTTTAAAAAGGAAGGAGGGGGGACCCGGGAAACTACAGGCCAGTTAGCCTTACATCTGTCCCAGGTAAGATGGTGGAAAGCCTCATCCAAGAGAAAATCTTAAAACACATTGAAGAACAAAACTTGCTGAGAGAAAATGAGCATGGCTTCTGCAAGGGTAAGTCTTGTCTGACAAATCTTTTAGAATTTTTTGAAAAGGTCAACAGGCATGTGGATTTGGGTGAACCGGTGGATATAGTCTATCTGGATTTTCAAAAGGCTTTTGACACAGTCCCTCACCAAAGGCTGCTGAGAAAATTGCACAGTCAAGGGATAAGAGGACAGGTCCTCTTATGGATTGAGAACTGGTTGAGATCCAGGAAACAAAGAGTAGGTGTCAACGGGAAATTTTCACAATGGAGAGAAGTGAAAAGCGGTGTGCCCCAGGGATCTGTCCTGGGACCGGTGCTTTTCAATCTGTTCATAAATGACCTGGAGACAGGGATAAACAGTGAGGTGGCGAAGTTTGCGGATGACACAAAACTTTTCCGTGTGGTAAAAACCAGAGAAGATTGTGAAGAACTCCAGAAGGATCTCTCCAAACTGGGGGAATGGGCCGCAAAATGGCAAATGCGATTTAATGTAGCCAAATGTAAAGTAATGCATATTGGGGCAAAAAATCCAAACTTTATCTATCAACTCATGGGCTCTGAGTTATCCGTGACGGATCAGGAAAGTGATCTTGATGTTTTGGTGGACAGCTCCATGAAGGTGTCTACCCAATGTATGGCAGCGGTGAAGAAGGCCAATTCCATGCTAGGGATTATCAAAAAGGGGATTGAAAATAAAACAGCCAACATTATAATGCCGTTATACAAAACAATAGTAAGGTCCCTCCTGGAGTATTGTGTACAATTCTGGTCACCGCATCTCAAGAAAGACATAGTAGAGCTGGAAAAGGTGCAGAAGAGAGTGACTAAAATGATTACTGGGCTGGGGCACCTCCCTTATGAGGAAAGGCTAAAACATTTGGGCCTCTTTAGTCTGGAAAAAAGGCGCCTGAGGGGGGATATGATTGAGACGTACAAAATAATGCAGGGCATGAGTCAAGTGGATAGAGGGAAGCTCTTCTCCCTCTCCCAAAATACCAGAACTAGGAGATATCCACTCAAATTGAGGGCTGGGAGAGTAAGAACAGACAAAATAAAATATTTTTTCACTCAGCGCGTTGTTAGTCTGTGGAGCTCCCTGCCACAGGATGTGGTGATGGCATCTGGCCTGGATGCCTTCAAAAGGGGATTGGACAGATTCCTGGTGGAAAAATCCATCACAGGTTACAAACCATGATGGAGATGTGTAATCTCCAGTCTTAAAACCGGGGTACTTCAAGGGCCAGATACAGGGGAGTGATATCATGAAACAGATATCTAGTCTCGTGCACTCCCAGACGCATCTGGTGGGGCCACTGTGAGATACAGGAAGCTGGACTAGATAGGCCATTGGCCTGATCCAGCATGGCTCTTCTTATGTTCTTATGACCCTGATTAGGTTAGGTGGAACCAGTACACATTGGAGCATAGGCAGCAGAACCATCATGCATGCCCCCATACCCTATTTCCACATTCTGCTTACCTTCAGGTTGAATGCCCATGAAGGAATACAAATTAAATTATGTGTAGAATTAAAGTAAAAATACAGTAAGGGAAAAGCACCTTCATGTCCTAGTTCACTTTGCCATGTAGGTTTCAAAAGGGGAAGATGACCTCTTGCAGCCTTGGAGGCCAGTGTGGAAAGGGAATTCAGTCTCCCAATGGCTAATGTTTTCTGGTAGCTTCCAGAAGCAGCAAAGTAGTTCATGAGCAGTTCTCTCACATGGATTATAGCTCTTCTTAAGCACCTTTTATTCATCGGAAAAGGGAATTCAGGGTGGCATGCATGCAGTCCTGGCCTGCCTTGTTATTTGAAAGAGTAAGACTAGTCAATCAACCTTGTTTTTATCTTGGTACGAGGGCAGTTAATGGCCAAGGTGAGGGTGCTGCCCCAAATTTCTGAATGAGTTGCCTCTCCCTAGGTCTATAAACCATCCTTCTGGGGGTTTCTAATTCTTCTAAAGCTGCCTGAAATTTTAATTAATCTGTCATTTTTAGCTTGCACTTCTTTTTCTCATTTTATTGTTAGCTGCTTTGAAATGTATTTGGGCAAATTGTTTGATTAATTAGTTAGTTATTTTAATATTCTTCTGGATGTCTACCATGTGCACATAATTCTTAGGTTACAGCTAACCTTCACTTTGGTGCCAAAGAAAACTAAATATTCCATTTGGACCAGGGATTGAAGACATTGCTTTTTTGGCTTACAAATATCAGGGTCTCCCAACAACCATGACCATTGGGCATACAGGTGAGAATTCAGCTGTAAATCTGACGTAGTTAAAGAAATGGACAGAAAAGCTTTCCTTACAATAATTCCATCAACACTCCCAAACTATCACAGATACAAAGAGCTGCTCTTTGGTGTTGCCAACTAATCCAGTAAGGGAGACTAAATGCAGCTTGTACGTGCTTTTCCTAGCTGACTATCAGGAGAAGCAACTATATATGCATAACTTGGAATTCACAATTTTATCTGTGTGCTGTTGTCTACAAAAATATTGGTAACAAAAGACTAAGAGTTATTTCTAGGGTGTGTCCAATGGACAGAACTATCAATCAACTTATAAAGCTGTCAGAGCATAAGCTGCCAATGTTTGATTTCCCAGCCTGGTGAAATGACAGCTTTTACAGCATTGGCTAAAAAACAAGGCAGAGTAGACTATGTTATCATCTGTAACACGATAGCAACCTTTTCCCTCCTTCATATCCTGGCAGCCCCAACACTATTAAACAAAGAATTCGGATTCTACTTGCTATGAAGTCCAAGGAAATCAGAACATGAAACCTTTGTTGATGATATTTTTCTTTTAACATATACATTGCTTGAGAAAGGGTTGACTTGAAACCCAGAATATTGAGATAACTGAAAATTATATACAGTACAAGGACACTGAGAATTGGATTCATTTTCCCGTTTGGTAGATGTGTAAGTTCATATAGATGTCATCACAACAATATGGTCACAATTTCAAATGGATGCCTCTTGAACAGTCATGCAAGTGTGGCATCAGTGCTACACAAGTATCAGGCCAAAATGACAACATGCCAAGACATTGATTCCAACTTATGATGACCTCTCCCATTGTTTTCTGGATAAGAACATGTACATAAGAACATAAGAAGAGCCATGTTGGATCAGGCCAAAGGCCCATCTAGTCCAACTTCCTGTATCTCACAGTGGCCCCACCAGATGCGTCTGGGAGCACACAAGACTAGATATCTGGTTTACCATTCCGTTCCTTGAGGGTGTCTTGGAGCAGTGCAGCTTGCCCCCTCACAACAGGCTGGCTCTTCTCCAGTAGCCAAAGTGGAGAATTGAACTCCCAACCTATGCCTCCACAGACAGATACTTAAGTCACTGAGGCACCAACCAGCTAGCCAGTGTAGTCAATCTTAACTTATGGCTTCCCTTTCCAGAGTTTTCTAGGTAGAGAATACTCACATAGACTTATGAAAATAACCTTCGCCAATATGGATCCGTTGCACTATATCACTTTGAGCCTCCTCAAAGTAATAGGAGTTTTAGTCCGACAGTGTTGGACAGCACCATGTTAGGAAAGCTGTCTGCCAGAACAATATAAAGGAACTCTGCATCACAAATTATGTTATTAATAAGTCATGCAGTGAAAGCCACTGGCTTTATGGTGTTAAGAATGAGAAAATCATTGGAAGATAAGATGATTAGTAGTAGTTATGGCTCACAGTAGCTAAATTGACACAACAGGTTAAGAGTCAGCTGAGCTTTAAAATGTTATTTTTAATGCTACAACTCTAAAAATTCCCAAGTAGCTTGGTCTCCCTAATAGTATACCTACTAGCTCAGCTGGTTGAGAAGTGGTTCTGGGAGTTAATGTACAGTGGTACCTTGTATAAAGGAATAAATTTATTCCAAATGAAATTCTGTTAAGCAAATTTTCCTTTACACAAATTTCCATAGGAATGCATTGAAAATGGAGTAATCCCTAATTACAACCATATTTATGTTGTATGGATTTGCCCCATAGGCAATTCTGTTAAGTAAATTTCCCCTATCTCTGGAGCTTTTTATGTTGTACCGATTTTATGTTATGCAAACCGTTTGTTATATGAGGGTCCACTATATAAGTATATTAAGGACAATAACTTTCCAAGATGCCAAAGGAAGTATACCATTGGACAGCAATTATTATTGGGTTACAGTGCAGGGGGATAATAGCCTTGACACCTTGGTTGTGAAGTTTCAAAGGCCAAACTAATTTTGCTACCTGGAGAAAGGACAAGATGTCCTATTTCGTCCCATGAGCAGACTTCAAGTGGACTGCCAGCTGAACCTTCCTGTACCAGTGGCTATAAGATAGAGTCTTCCACCACATATAGAATCAAGGACCAATAGAACTGTAGAATTGTTGGAAGAAGTGCCAAGGACATATTGTCCAATACTGAAACATTTTTAAGAGATGTCCATCAAATCTTTGTGTAAAAACCAGAAATTAAAAAGAGTTCCCCACCTTCTGACATGGGACATTCTGTTGTCAAACACCTCTTACTGTGAGGATGGTCTTGCTAATGTTTAGTCAGAATCTTCTTTCTTGTAATTTGAACACATCAGTCTTGCCTGAGGATAGTTGACTAGTTCAATTACATCCTCCGATGAAAGGAATGGCAAGAGGGGTGGGGGAATTGCTGAGGCAGTCTGCCATCACTGCTGCTCAGCATCTGCTATCAGAGAAAAAGACCTCAATCTGCTTAATGGTAAGTCCAGCCTTGAGGGTTGTTATGGTTCCTTACTTTCTACCCCTTCAGTCAGAAGATAGTCACTTTGTGCTCTAGTGATGAATTATTCATGTTATCTCAAACTTGAAGCCCACTCCTTCTCACACTTTGATTCTGTCCAGTTATTTGGATATCACTCCCCTCAGTCTGTGGATATTTTTTTTCCTGCTGGCCAGCAGCCTCTAAATACAAATTATTTTTTTGTTTTTTCATTGTTCTGGTTCATGAATAAAATGTTTAACTGCTGCCTTCATAAATGACAGGTTTGGACATCATGTGAAATCGTGTCAACCTCTTCCTTCCAGCCATTCAACTGCCACAACTCTTGAGGTGGAATATGCTGTTTTCCAAGGAAGATACATGAAATGGAAACTGGCAAACTATGGATTCCACTTTAAGGGTGTCTGGTAAAATTATTTTGGAAAGCTAACATCTAGGAAAGTTGCCTAAAAAGCTAGCCAGACGCTTGGCTTGTTACATGCCAGAGGATCCCAAACAGTATTGCCGCTCTAGCATTTTTTCAACTCTAAAGAAAGTCATGGTTATTCTAGTTGTTGCTTCTTTCAAACTGCACATAACTGAAGACACACGTATGGGAAAACTGAAATTAACCTTTCATTTCCTTCTTGAAACAAACATTTGTCACCTACACTTAAATCATAATTATGGTAGACAAAACTCTGGCTAAATATTTAGTGGTCTTTCTGAAGTTGTTTGGTGTTCATGTCTGCACTGGTCCAGCAGAAAAACAGTTTGGACCATTGTTCATAATACCATATGGCACCCTAGATCAGAGCTCAGGATTACAAGCTGTAACATGTGACAAAGAAGAATGCAAATTCTAACTGTTTGTATGCCTGTCGAAATCCTCACAGAGAGGTTGCATTCATCCCCTGCCAATGTTTATGACAGTGTTTATCATTATAACTGTCACTTTTTCACATATTCCATGAATTACAATGCACGATTCTCCAGTGTTTTATTCCGGGGCTACTCTGACACTTTGTTGGCGATCTATAGAAAGTATTTTTTCCTTTCTCTGTCTCATAATGAATCAAACATTCTTACAAAAGAATTCCCATGAACTGTTCTCAGAGATTAAAACAGGAACATTCTGAGTAGCTGCCAGTTATTTATAACACTGCATCTCAGGAGGTGAGGGGTGGGGACCATGGAAGGTAAATCTGAATATATTGATAGGTCTTGAAGTAGACTGTACAGCATTTCTGGCTACCAGTTATTTAACAATGGGTATCAAAATACTCACCCTTCCGCCTAAATTATACTGTTTAAATAAAAGAAAGTTGGGAGTACTGTAATTAGTTTGCTTAAAAGAAAATGGAACTGAGTCAAGTTACAGCATCCAAACAAAATTCTTGGGCTCAGAATGTTTAAATTTCAAAATAAAAAATTAAAAAATTCAATAAAAATAAAAGACAAAAATGGCACCTTAAAAACTAACTGCTATATTTTAATGTGAGCTTTCTGCAAGATGTCACAACATTTTTGGCATTTTGTTTTGTTTTGTGCTTCTCGGCCTTTGGGCTAAGATCATGTGTAGTGTAATGTTTTGCCTGATATATTAGCATAGACTAGTGCAACTGCTTCTTCTAAAACATTTAGTTTCAAGTGTCAGTGTTTTCACAGGCAAGATCTTTAACACTGTGATGGCCATGGCCCTGCCCAGGTGTGATATCCCAGAAGAAGACCAAATCAGAGATTGGTTCAGTAAAGGAAGCCCTTGCCTTGAGTTTGCAAGACCTGTGCAGAGCTGTTCACAACAGAACCTTCTGGGGGTCAGTGAAACAATGGGCAGCTTAAGGAGAAGTGACTTGATGGCATATGACAACAACATTTCTGTGTGATGGTTGTTCTGGACTCACAGAGAACGAGGTTGTCAGGAAAATGCCCACCATTTGAAGGAAGGGGTTGCCTTCAAAAAAAGCCCTTCCCCAAGAACACACCTCTGGAATGTGAGCTGGTGGAGGGAAGGGATCAGTCCTTAAAGATCTAGGGAGCTAGACTTTTGGCAAGCATGTAGAGCAGATGGTAAAGTCCCTGCTTAGCTCAAAAGTTGTAGACATCTCGTGTTGCCTACATATTCCGGCAGAGAGGGCTAATGCACAATTAGTAATCTTTGCAACAGCAGAAGAAACGATGTGAAGAAATGTAGTGGTCATGAATTCCTGGAAGCCAAATCTCATTTGTTAGATAGCCATCTGAAAGCCAGGTCCTATGAGATAACGTTCTATAAATGTTACCTGTTCTACACTCAGAACCAGCTAGACAGTTGAAACTGAGGTGTCTTAAAGTCAGTGGTACAAAAAGTCTGTACAAAAGGGAAGGACTGAACTTGAATCATGTTGGAATCTGACTGATGGCACTTCACATTACAATGACAGTGGGACAGCTTTTAAGCCAAACCCTGGAAGTGTGGAACTATATATAAGATAGTCATACTGTACATGGACCTTTACTTAACTCACCCCCTAAGGAAGAAAGATCAAGTTGCTCAAATAGGAACAGAATTGAAACAGGTCATAAGCAAATGTTAAAATGCAACACACAGCCAAAAAATCCAAAGGGGAAATGGGAGTCAACAGACACATCTGGAGATGGACACTGCATATATTTTTATGGTAAAGCTTGGTTCCTCAGAATAACAATGGGAGCCTTAGAGTCCTTGGTGAACATGATGGAACATCTGTTCCAAGAGAAATGGGAAGGAAAGAACAAACAAGAGGTAGTATTGCTTTATGCTACCAAAACCATTATGTCAAGCAAGGTAAAATGATTTAAAGAAACGGACTCCTCCCCAGAATCACTGACCAATGATCCAGTTTTACTTGGCGTAACCCAGCTGCATGTTCCGGTCATGACAAAGCAGTAACATTTCTCAATACTAATAAATGATTAAGCAGACAGGAGAAAACACCCCAAGTGTAATCTTAAAGATTACTGCTCAATACCTAGTGCAAGATGAGTGTTTAAACCAACTGGAAACTGTGACTACTGCTCTGTTTCATTTCATTAATATATAAATAGAAAAGTGTGAAGGAATTCCAGCACAGTCATATTTTACTCCAAAAAAGGAAGCTGCCCTTTTAAAAAAATTACTCTGGTAAAAATAAAGTTGAGAGAGAAAGGCGTGGTGGTGGTTTTCTCCATAATGCTGAAGCTTATTTTAAATTAGTATAATAGAATTTCAATGACAATTGCACCACAGGTCAGGAAAAGTAAAACCAAGTTGAGGGGACCCCCAGGTTGCTTAATGAGCAGCATCAGCTAAGCTAAGAAAATAAACAAAAACTTGCAGAGGAAAAATACAAGCAGACAATCAAAAACTGCAAATGTGATTTTGAGGAAGGTATAATTGACAGCATCAAGACCAACAATAAGGAATAAATAAGTGCATAAAAACCACTAGGAAGGCAATTGGACTGCTGAAGCTAAATGAATACTAAAGAAGAATAAGGAGGCAAGGTATCATTGGGTCAGAAAATAAACCAAAAGCCCATGGACAAAAACATGTCCTGAATGAGAAGTGCATGAAATCACAGAGGAACAAGCAACCAGAGAGGAACAAACCAGGAGAGGAATCTTAGGTTCATGAAGGAAAAATTGTCAAGACATGACCATTGTGAAGAAGGTGAATTCCATGGTAAGCATCATGAGGAAAGGATTTTTTTAAAAAAACCCTGACAATGTCATAATTATTTTTAAAAATAAAAAATGAATTCATGGTGCAAAGCATACTTGGAACTCTGAGTAGCTATAATTCCCACAACTCTAAAATGGAAACCAAAAGGATAAATGAAATATAATTAGAAAACAACTGCCCTATGAGGAAATGTTATGGGCAGAGAGTTAGGGTGCAAATAAATTAAGGAATGGAGGACACAATGTGTTTGCTATGTGCTGCCAAATTGCTTCCAAGTGACCATATGAATCAATTATCTCCCAAATATCCCATCATTAGCAGTGCTGTTCAGCTCCTTCATACTCAAGGCTGTGATTTTCTTTACTGAGCTAACCCATCTCATATTTTTATCTCCCTCTTTTCCTGATATTTGCAGCATTTTCCAGGAATACTGTATTTTCCAGGGGAGTTTTGTTTTCTCATGATGAACTTAAGTACAACAGCCTCAGTTTAGTCACAAATGAAACAAAATAAAAGATATACATTCTATATACTGAAGAATATATTAGTGAACCCCACCACGAAGTGAGGCAAACACTAAGAAAAAGAAGAAGATAGTGAAGAATATATAAAATTATGTGTGATGTGAGGATTGTGGGTAGAAAGGGTTTGCTTACCATGTTACAGAAGACTAGAACTTGGAGCTTTTGACTTCTTTGGAAGGTAGGAGAAGCAGAACACATATAATATGTTAAGTTGTTAGAAATGTTGCGTATACAATGCTGTGTACAACCATCTCTGGCATATTTGGAAGCAAAACAGTAAAATTCTGGGAGCTTTCATAGGCTACTGGGCAAGATAGCTGTATAGAATCTCCTGAACCAGAGATCCCATCATTCAAAATGCCAGTCATTCCCTGTGGAACAGCAGCAGGAGAATGTCAGTGATCTCATGTCCTGTCTGTGGTCTTCTCCTGGGCTTCTATCTGATAACCAGTCAAACAGGATGCTGAGCAATATGGGTTTTTGGTTTAATCCAACAAGCTCCTACTTAACATCCATCTTAAAACTTCAGTATTGTAGATGCAGATAGACATGTTGTTATGCCTCAACAGCATTATTTAACCAATGAAAGCAGCAGAGGAATCAGAAAGAGGTGACAACCTATTATTAAGGGCACTAATGGCAGAACCCTCCTCAAGATTGAATGGGACAGAAGGCAGAACCAAAGATTCACACACCACTGGAGTGTAGTAGACAAGCACCAAAGAACAAATTGCATGTGGAAGTGGAAGCTGACCTGAATGATAACTATTGTAACCCTTATATGGACTCCAGACCATAATATACAAAGACCTTACCTTTGTGAAACTCTGAAATCTATTCTCAACTGCAGTAAAAAAAGGCATACTCACGAGTTCATCCCATAATCTCTGATCTATTGACACTGGCGCGCTTCAGTCTGCTGACACACATATGTAATTATCGATGTGAATCATAGCTGTTGTCATGTATACACATATGTTGGAATACTACTACTTTACTCTTGGGCCCATCCCAACTTTGTTTACAGAACAATACCATTATGCCAGGGGCTCTTAAATGGGATGAAACCTCACCAGGCTGCAAACACCGACAATGCAATACCATTCAATGATTCCACAAAATAGATTCTATTCCACAAATATGGAGGTTCCCCGGAACTCCATGTTTATAGAATTAACCTTCCAGCAGCCCTAGCCCAGCCTGATGTGTAGCGACATATTATGGGAATTATAGCCTAAAAGATCCCCTTCTTCTCCTATAAAGTATTTATCATACATATCATCTGTGAGGCTGCAAACTCTCTGAATCACCCTGTTTAATTTCCCATAAATATATGAGATCAGCACAGGAGACAGTAAGTGGGGTTTCTATTAACTTCTCTATGTTTTCCCAAGAGTCTTCCATGGATAATGTGAAACATCTAATCACTCATAAACATTAAAAGTATATGGCTATCAAATTTCTTGCAAGAAGTTAAAACCTACTGCTTCACTGGGAAGACTGAAGTCCAGATATCTGTTTCAGCACTAAGTGAAATCATAAAAGATGCATGGAAATTCATGGTCATATTGATCATTGTTCAAAGACGGGTCAAAAGGGGTTGAAAGGCAGACAAAGCAAATAATTCCACTAGTTCTTTTTAGACAAACTGTAATTTAATGCAGGCATGAGATTCTGTGAACTGAATGCTCTCCAAAATAGTTCAGTTTCAAGGCAGTCTGCAGTTTTCACTAATCCTGGTCTCCTGATGATTACACAGCTGACATTTCTAGGCTAGCACTGTAAATGGTAGCATTTCACATACTCATTCCCCTGGAGGCACAGCCGCAATCAACTTCTGTAATCTGGTTTAGCTCCAAATTTGGCTATAGATCTATTATAATCCTAAAAAGGAAAGATCATGAATCTGGATTGAAGAGTTCTTCTCTTGCCATTGAGCTGCATGAAGCCACACATCATTTACAATTGAAATAAAGTTGGGAACGTTTAGTTTTTGTTAATTCCTTAATTTTTTCAAAATCATCTAACACTGGAGTTCGTGTCCAACAAGTTCCATGAATTTGTTCAGTTAGTGTTTGGTTTTCCCAGCCAACACGTACAGTATATAGCAGTGTTCAAAAAATAGGCTTGAAACTAGCTATTTGATTGCTCAACCAGCTACAAGTTGAAACTATTGACAAGACTTCTCCCAAGAGACGAGAGCAACAAAACACATCAAGGTCAAATTTAGACAGACTAACCTTGTGTAAAATTATTCTGAAAGAGCAGAAGAGAGATGTATTATTTTTAATGTCTTAATCATAAGGAAATTGGTTCATTTCCTTTACTACAAAGTTGGGCCATTCTGCTAAATTTTTCTATGTGCAATGATGAGTGACTTCTGCTTAATTTCACAAGTGTTACATGTTTCCATTCTTTTGTGAGACTGCCCAATTTAATAATGCAAATATGGTTCTTATTAGGGATGGGCACAAAACAAAAATTGAAATGCTGTTTCAAGGAAGTAGCATTTCATTACAGATGAAATGAAAGGTGTTTTTTTTTTCTGAAACAAACCATTTTGTTCCGTCTGTAAGCCACTTGGGGGAAGGGAAAAGGTTTTTTTAAGGTTTTTTTAAAAAAACTTTTTATCTGTTCCCCAAGCCCCAACTGCCAGCTGATCGGCGCTGGGGTGGGGGAAAACCTTGTTTCCTCACCCCAGTGCCGATCTGCTGGCAGGTGAGGCTTAGGGAGAGGGGAAAAGTTTTTTTTAAAAAAAGCCCAGGGCTTTTTAAAATAACTCTTTCCCCCTCTGCCACTTTCCAGCCCTTCCCCATGAACCATTTCATTAGTGGTTCATTTCATATGATTGTTTAAAAAATTGAATGAAACGAAACAAAAAATGTGGGGGGACAAATGGAAACGAAACAAAACATAATTTTTTTCATTTAGTGCCCATCCCTTGTTCTTATCATTAAAAATGAATAACTTCAAGAAGAGATACAGTAGTACCTCTTAAAACAAATTTAATTCATTCTATGGGTCAATTTGTTTTAAGAAAAATTTGTCTTACAAAATGCGGTTTCCCATAGGAATGCATTGAAAAGGGATTAATCTGTTCTAGTGGCTATGGGTTGCTTCACTTTATGAAAATTTTGTCTTACAAAATGGGGTTTCCCATACGAATGAATTGGGAATGGATTAATCCGTTCCAGAGTGTAGAATAAAGACAAAAATAAATGTTTTTTTTCCTCTCGCTACATGTGGAATAGTTGTTTTATAAAGCATCCTATAGGGAATTTTTTGTCATGTGAAGCATGCCTATTCCCGGAATGTCTTTCCCTTCCTGCAAGTTTTTTGTCTTACGAGGCTTAAGAGGTACCACTGTATATTGATTCAGCAGCTGGCCACCAGATTATTGTTAGTACTAATGTGATGTTTCAGTCCTGGGTATAACAGCAGCAACAACAATTGTAATCATCACCCCACACACACTTCACTTGGAGGAATTTCCATTGATCCTAATGGGAGTAACTTCCATTGTGATGTTATTTTTAAAAATCCACTCAAGCCAATATAGGAACCTGTGGCTTCGTTTCTATGCTGAAGAATCAAAATGAAGAAAATGAACATGCTAGAGCAGTCTGAACAAGAGATTGTCTTGGAAATATATCACCACTTCTCTCTGTCTGGTTTCCTTCTCTTCCTAAGCTTTTCTCCTATCTCACTTAGACTTGTTCAGAGTTTTTAGGTAGGTGGAAGATCTGATGAAAGTTTTGACATTTTTTTTCATATTCTCCTTGAAGTGTTGGATAATTTCAGCCCAGCCTTAGTTTGCCTGTTATTTTTAACAGTTTATGTATGTGGTCTACTCAAATGTTAAAGAGCAAAGCTTGAGGGACAGTTGGCTGGGGATTCCTGGCGCTGTAGTCCAAAATGGTACCTCTCTCAAGCTCTGTTTCTGTGAATATGTAAGGAAGATGGTTTCCTCTACATTTCCATATATAGAAGCCAGCCAAACAGCTGACAGGACGGCATTTTCATCTACAGAATCTGGGTGGCATTTTCGCAGTTACATGATGAAGTCCGAAAGCTGAAACTCCTGCTGGCAACAGGAGGTTGCAGGTTATGTAAGTTCCCATGCCTTTTATTAACTGATTGAAACAGCTCTTATTTGTTCTCAGAACTTGGGCAAACCAAGAACTAACAAACTATAAAAAAAAATTAAAAACAAGAGGTTAAACCACTGCCTTCAAAAAGATGGTGCTGTCATCCCTAGACACACATAGGAACAGTATAGGATCAAATGGAAAATGGGACGTGACTCCAAAAGCACTCAAAATTTAACTTGGATCCTAATGAGATTCAGACATGCCCCACAAATAGACTGGCACACTGACTCTCTTTCTCTCTCATGGGAACACAAACAAGATGACTAGCACAATCAAAATCAATGCTTTGCCTTGCCTTGCCCAGTTACACTGGATCTGCTAGAAATAGTTCTGTTTTAACAGGACCAGATGACCAGAATAGAAATTATTGCCAGTTGTCCTGTGTAGCAATAGCCACATCTGACAGGCTGGGGATTGTTGATCCAGTGCATAGCTGTATTCTCTCTGCCCCTAAAAGCCCCATTTCCCAGCACCCAGTCTGATTCGGAGTGATAATTAATGTGGGAGAAGGAGCATATTTATTATGGAGAGCCTTCAGAGAGAGTTTGAAAAACCTATTGTCTGGAGACAGGCAAGGGAAGTTTAAATCACGCTCCAGGGGAGAATTCTTTTCTCTCAGAATGGTAACAAGGACAAGGGAGAAATGATCAGCTCCACTGCCTTTTTCCCCCTGCAGTGAACAACCAAACAACCATAAATGGTTGCACATTGCATGTCAGGACCGCATCTTAATCAGCTCAAGTCAGCAAATTAGTAGCTATCTGCCTACTCCCTGTTCCCAGATTGGTTCCCAAAGCCTGGCCTCACTATGTATTGGCATTATGAAAAACCAAATTATTGTTGTTTTCTTAAGACTTATGACCTGTTTTTTTCTTAGGAATGTCATTCAATCGGAATGAAATTTCACTTTCTTTTTTTAACCAATCTGCTTTTTTTAAAAAAAAAAATCAAAATCTGAGCAGCACATGAAACATCCAGATTAACTGAAAAGTAAAAGGGTAAAATGTACAGATCTAATTGGCAAATTTATAATTTATAGAGAAGAATCGGGCAGTCCCAAGCTTTCCAGGGCTTTAAACTGCAATATTTAAAGCCCAGTAATGCCTACAGATTACTACTTGGAACTGTCCCTTAGAACTCTTATCAAACTTGATTCGGGGGGGGGGGGGACTCAGTGACTTAAATCCTGTTGCTTAACATAAGTCATAGTAGATTTGGTGCATCGACTCCTCTGCAAGCTCTGTTAATTCAATAGGGCCTACTCTAGTTCCAATTTACTATGGTAAATTAAGTCACAGATAGACTATGAATCCATGGGATTTTGAGAACAATTGATTTACCAGATCCCATCTGATTCAGTGGGACTGCTCCACTGTAATTTATTACATCAAGCAATACAATTATAACCATGCAACTGCAAATGAATATAGAGTTGCATAAGAGGAGATTTTCCCACAAAAGTTTTATCAGATTAACCAGTACCCTCTAACTAATAGTAGACCAGTTAGTAAGTGGGGCAGTAGAGATATGGTGGAGAGGAACAGGATGCCCTTACTTCTGCATTATTATTATATAATTTGAATGACAGGAAAGGTCATTTTGTTATTACTTTTATAGGCCTGTTGACTTTCTTTTATCTGTTCAATAAATCTTTGGGTTGGCATTTATCTTACTTTACTCCTTTGGTTTGTCTTATATTCAGTTTTATGAATCACTTGTTTAATGTGTTTAGTTTTATTCTTTTGTTGAAAGCCAGCACTGCTGAAGAACAGTCGGTGATATCCCAGCTCAGTGGTTTACAAAAGAATTTGCCAACTCCTGTGTTTAGCAATCAGCATATTCAATATATTCACATAATATTCTTTATAGGTGATAATGGCTTGCTAGATAGACTCCTTGCTTTTTAGCTAGAACCACTGGATAGCTCAGTGGTTTAGGTGTCTGGCTCCAGGGCCAAAGGTTGGAAGCTTGATTCCCTGCTGTGACCCCTTTACAGGGTCTGGACTTGATGAGTCAAAGAGCCCCTTCCAGCTCTGTATTCTAAGGTTATCGTTATTATTAAATTCGACAAGTCAGTGGCCAGAAACTAATTGATGAATTACATTTCAGGAGATGAAAGGGCATAAGGTGTGATGGGGACTTGCTGCAAATGCATGAGATCCTGGTTGTACTTCTGGATGTGTGCATGGATTCTGAACATTACTACAGCTTTCATGCACATCCCCAGATCTTCAGACATGAAAGGTCTGGCATCTGACGCTGGCAAAGTTGACCAGAGGCAAACATCTTATTTTCTTTTAAAAATTTAGTGTATAAAAAGGAGCAGGGTCCCTTTTCACACAGCCTTTGAAAGTAGAATAAGCCACTATCTAATGGTGCATTTGGTTCCTGCTCATTGGCATTTCATGGAATGGGAGTGAAGACAAACCTTTGAAGAAGGTTTCAGCACTGTTTTGTCAAATCCTTCAATTATTATCTACAGTGATAGGAATAAATTGGGCCAAGTCTGAGTTCTATAAATATTTTTGGCTCCCAGGGTAGCCAAGAGTTCCATAAACTGTTGATCTATGTGCAGCAAAGTATATCTGACTAGCTGGAGCAATCAAACAGCATAGGAATGTGTGTGACACCCCAGATGCTTTGAATCAGACTTCAAACCATCCAGGGTACTATTAGTTCACTCATTTGAGTCTGATTTTCCTCTTTGTCAAATCTTCTCTCATGCGTGAGGAAGTACTAAACCCAAATCATCATGCTGGACCATGGATGAGCTGTTTTTTTGGGTTTTTAAGTGTGATGCTAACCTGAAATCAGCTATAGGTAACAATATATTGTGAGTGCCAAGCATATTTCTAGGCATGAAATTTCTCCATCAAACAAAATAAAGCAATAAACAAACAATTCAAATTTGTGCAACTTGTTCAAGGCTACACTGGTTGGCTATTTTCCTGGAGGCATTGTGGGGAATCAGGTCCCAACTTCTGACTCTGCAGCCAAATATTTAAACCAGTGAGCTATCTGGCAGCTAAAGGACCACAGACTCTGGATAACCTTTAAGGACCCATCAATTTTCTTTCAAGCCACAGAAACAACCATAAATGGTGTCCAATAAGAACAGAACAAATTAAACTGAACAAAAGTTATAGAGATATGTGCAGGTGATTGATAGGTATAAATCACCCTCTGCCATTTCTTTATCCAAGGTATATTAACCATAGTTTCCCAATCCAAATGCATTCAAACAAATCCAAGGGTTTTCCCCTTTACTTTAGACAGAATTCTACTAAGGCCTGGATTTCTGTCCCTTTTTTTGTTGGTACGTTTGTGTGCATTACCTATTCAGGACCACTCCACCATGCTCCTCTGATACATTTAGAGCTACCCACATTTAGGGCAACCAGGATGGTTGAAGGTCTGGAAGAAATGTCTTATGAGGAGCCTCGTAGGGAGCTGGGAATGTTTAGCCTTACAAAAAGAAGGCTGAGAGGGGATATGATAGTTATGTTTAAATATTTGAAAGGATGTCCTATTGAAGAGGGAACAGGTTTGTTTTCCATGGTTTCAGAAACTAGGACGCGGGGCAATGTTTTCAAACTACAGAAAAAAGAGATTCCATTTGAACATTAGGAAGAACTTCAAGATGATTAGAACTGTTCGGCAGTGGAATATGCTGCCACCAAGGGTAGTGAAGTCTCCTTCTTTGGAGGTTTTTAAGCAAAGGCTGAATGGCCATCTGTTGGAAATACTGTGATGGGGGTTCCTGCATGGCAGGGGGTTGGACTGGATGGCCCTTGAGGTCTCTTCCAACTCTATGATTCTATGATTCTACGTGTCTCAACCTGATCTCTACCATGTTTATCTATCTGTTACAGTTATACTGGAAGAACATTATAATGAGGAGCCACCAAAGAGTAGGGTCAATTTCGCAGCACTGTAAAACATCAATATGGTTATTGTGCCTTCATCTAAGGTTAAAATGAATCATCTAGGCTTGCACTTACATATTCCATTGCCATGTAGCAACACTTTTCACACACATGCATATACACTACAGCCTGGAAAGGCTGCTTTCTTGATACCAAAAGCAGTTGGGCAGGTACAGGATAATTTCAGCAAAATACTGAGAGTTTTAGTGAGGCAAAGCCTGGGCGAAGACCAATACACAAACCAAGAGAAAGGCACAAGCCCTCTGTGAGAAGGCTTGGGCACACTGCCCCAATTATTCACCATCCACCCGACAGATCTTCTTAAAAATCTTAAGTGCCTTCAATATCTCAGAATGACATTATTAACAAAACTTTAATAGTATGTACAAATTCATTTCAACATACTGTACTCAACTACTTAACCAATCTTCAACATTCTGCTCCAGCAATGCTCAACTACTTTTGGAAGGGAAAGTATCATCATTAAGTATATGATCCAGAAAAAGTTAACTGTCTGCAATCAGTGTGACAACTTTCTTGCAACTAAGTCCCTTTGGTGTCCAGACAAAGCAGATTTCCCTAAGTTTATCCGGGGTATGGCAGGAAACTTTACAGCAAAGAGCAAATGAAATTTCTTCACTTAAATCAACATATCTTCAGTATTGTCCTTGCAGAAAAGGTTACTTTAACAACCAGCTGTGAAAGCCTAATTTTATTTGAAAATACGAGAGGGAGAGGATGTTCCAAAGTCAGCAATTTTTTGTTATTCTTTAATCATTGTCTAATTCCATGAGAATTAAACAATGTTAGAGTTCTCCAGGTCTGCTTCCCAGTCAAAGAAGGTTGAACATTCACATATAGAAGGAGACATCCAAGTCTAAGACAACTGTCTAGGATGTGACTCATGCTGGGTCAGTTCAGCAAGTGAGGAAGACAGAAGGCAACTCCATAAAGAATGTGGGAACTGTGGGGACATTTGAGAGTCCCCTGGGCAAAGACAGCCCACTGTCAGCTAATCCTTCACTCCAGAAGCACCAATAGATTACTTCTAACACAAGAAAAAAAAGTTCAGCATATACATTCCATTACATGATTTTGTGCAACATGATTCACCAAACTAAGAAGAGCCCACCACTCATGTAATTACAAGTTTAGTGCTTATTCTTCTTGGACATGTATGGAGTGGTGGGAGTGTTCTGTATCCTGAACACTCCCACAAGTGCCTACAACTAGAGAAATGTTTTGGCTTCTCCCCAGATCCTTGTATAGAGGAGAATGTGCACAGGACAATGTTAAAATTTTGAATCAGGTTTTGGTCTTTATTGAGATGGAACTGCCAGAAATTGGGCTTTGATCTCAATGCCGATTTTCATGATGGAATGCTTCTAATAATCACGACTTTCAAAAACCAAGAAAATTCTTGCAAAAGCAGAAGGGCATATTAAAATAATCATTCCCCTTTCTAAAGAACTGCATTAGGTTTGATGAATTCCCTCATTAACAACACCGAACTTAAATATCCACATATAATCCATAATTTTTTAAAAGCAAAAATGAGTTAATGAACCAGTGTTTTTACACACACACACACACACACACACACACACACACACACACACACACA
>JAHTLZ010000007.1:18780981-18825132 GCA_023846285.1 Phrynocephalus versicolor | reverse complement strand
ACACACACACACACACACACACACACACACACACACACACACACACAAAGTTACACTAAGATATCCAGCAGTTCTGAAGAAAGACTCCACTATCAGAATTCTCCAGCCACAATGGTTATAGCATAGCAGATTCTGGGGATTATTGTCCAAAAAGGTTACTTGGCCAGGGTATGAAGACCTCTGTTTGAGATTCTGGAGAGCCACTGCATATGTACTCTTCTCCTGTGGAAGGAAAAGAACATTATCTCTACCCCCTGTTCCATCATGGTTCTTCTCAACAACTTGTGTGACTAAATCCAGCTCTCATACCAATATAAGCATTTTGCCTCTTTCTAGCCCTTGACTGATGGGATTCAGAAAACAAGCAGCCTTGGACAGAAGCAAATCAGGGTTCAAAATCATATGTGGCTGGAAGAGGCACCTGAGTCTTCCTACGTAGGATCCCAATCTGGTATACAACCATGATGCACAGGGAGATAATGTTTAAACCATCTCCCAAGTTGCTTGTATTTCAAATGTATTTATCTGCATCCCAGAAGACTTCAAAAAAAGAAAAGACGCCTCCACTGGTGATAGTTGAGGACTCTTATTTTTTTTTTTTTAAAAAAACCCATATATTTTAGCCTCTCCACACTGAAGGCAAATAGAGGGAAACAACCAGTCACAGTGAGGGATGTAAAACTCTTCCACCTGCACAGCTACTGCCGATCCAAATTGATGGCCCGCATGCTCAACTGTGCATTAAAAAAAATAAGAGGATCAGCTGCACACTGCATATTGAATCCATCACGTAGTTTGACATTTGCTCATCGTTTTCCCAGAAAATACTGGCTCTTTTGCCAGCTGTGGCTAATTACAAGATCTCAAAGGATTTAGCCCCAGTTCAGGGGCTGTGTATGTGCCAGCAAATGGACAAATGTACCTGTTCCTGCATTAAAGAAAGTGGCACGCAAGTTTCGGATATATCTAGTTTATGCTCTTGTTCATATGGAGACATGAAAGTAACTGACATTGTGGTTCAGGTATCTTAAATGCAAGAGAAAGATGAGATGCTTCCCAGTTTAAAACATTGATAGAAACCGGCAAAGATTTACAGGCCAAGATGCTGCATTCTATAAAGCTGCTTGTCTGATACTGCGGCTTCAGAAAGTGCAGCCTTCCATCACTCATGAAGTTTACTGGCTAATAATTCAGAAAATAAACTAGAATTTTAGATACAGTGGTCCCTCGTATAACAAATGGTTTGTATAACATAAAATTTGGACAACATAAAAAATTCTGGAGATAGGGGAAATTTGCTTAACAGAATCATCTATGGGGCAAATCTGTACAACATAAAAATGGTTGCAATTATGGATTACTCTGTTTTCAATGCATTCCTATGGGAAATGTGTATAAAGGAAAATTTGCTTAACAGAACTTCATTTGGAATGAATTAATTCATTTTTATAAGGCAGGCACCACTGTACACTGATGAGGGGGGCTGTAGAAAGACAAATACAGTATGATGACTGTGGCAGACAGGTGTTCTTCCCTGCTTTTCTGGCTCTGAAAGGAAGCCCCACTTTCAAGTTGAGACTAAGAATGCAAGGGTCTTTGCTGCTGTCTTCCAGTTCTTGTATGCAACTTGAGTTCCAGCTACATGAAAGACCATCCCTTCCCATATGAGCCTTCTCTGTGTTTGAGATCATCCGAGGAGACCCTCCTCTCGGTCCTGTTGCCAGCACCAGGCATGGTTTGATGGGGACACCAGAGAGGGTTGGCCCACTTCTTTTTCTCCTTCCACTCATGTCTGAAGAGCCATCTTTTGTTTTCTGGAAGGCGTTTAACAATCGTGATTGAGTCCCTGAATGCCTTTCTAAACTTAAGATAATTTTCAATGCTTACTTGGTTTTAATTATTCCATTGTATTTCTGTTAACTTATTATGTTTTTAATTCTATTCTTTTTAATATTGTGAGCTGCCTTGGGTCCCCTTATCGGGGGGAAAGGCAGTCAGTAAGTAAAATAATTAATTAACGAGATATTTTCAGCACCAATCTATGCATGTCAGCAGGAGAACACTCCCAGGGAAAGTCCTATCTCTTTTCCTGCACATCTGATGGGAGTGTGTCACGTGTGAGGCATTCCTGTAGTATGCTTATGGATTTCTAGGGTTATTTTGCAATGAAGAGAGAAAATGATGACCTGAGGAAAATATTACCAAAAGCAAAGCAAAGTAGCATACTGCCCATAACACTGTCTGGGCAGTTTACAATTTATTTATACACGTTACACATTGCTCTCCCCACCCCACCTCAGCAAGCTGGGTACTTATTTTAGCGACCTCAGAAAGATGGAAGGCTGTGTCAAGTCAACCATGAGCCTGCTACCCGAGATTGAACCCCAGGTCGTGAGCACAGTTCTAGCAGCAGTATAGCAGTTTAACCACTACTTTTACCAGAAGCTGCTTCCCACAACAGAAAATTATTTCTTTACTCGTTTGCACCAGCAATACATGTAGCAATTCATGGTTCCTTCTCCTTGTTAATTTAAACAACTCCCTTGTAAGGCAGGGTTGGCTAAGAGATATTGAGTGGCCTAAGGAAACTGTGCAAACATTGTGACTGAAAAGAGACTTGAAGTGGCTGTCCCTTTTCCAAATTTCGCACTCTAATAGTATTGATACATGATACTGAGTATTTCAGTGCTACTGCTAACAATAAACAGTACAAGGTGCCAAGGATGAAACATACTGGTAAAGGAAAAAAAGCATCTATTATTGCACCTGGTTTGCATAGTGTACAAATTTGAATATAGGCTAATTAAGCTGTACAGATTTGGAGCACTACATGTAAGGGTTCCCTGCATGTAGAAAACAAACTTTGCAATACTAATCTAGGTTTCTCAGTAACAAGCTATGTAAGATTGTGGGGTTTTTTTCTCTTTGGTAGGACACAGTCTGCTAGGAAAAGACCTCTAAGCACTAAGCAGTGATGAAATTTATTAAGAATAGATATTCATCCTAATATTCATCATGACCACCTAATTACTGATTCAATTCTTCAAAAAACTTTCCAGCTCATGATTGGGACATATTGTGCTTCTGTATTGACAATGAAATGGTCTGATACTGCTGCAAAATATTGTGCCTGTCTTGCCACCAGGGGAAAAAATATGCCAAGCCTTATATAGCAAATGGTAGCCTGAATATTGATAACATCAGTGGCAGAAGAGAAGATGGTCTACAAGAGACCCTTTGATGATCACTTCCACTCACAAAGTGACACCAAGCAAAGGGAAATCCCAGAAGCTGGCTCCCTTTTTTTCATCAGTTAACAACCGCTCACAAACCAATTGTAAGGGTTTTTTTCTTTCAAAAAGTGTGTGAATGTTAATGAGCAGTAATCCCTGTGCCTGAGAGAATTCACATCAATTTAGCACCACTGACTTGCCAGGCAAGTCTTAGTACCTGCCTGTTGACCTGAATACAGCCATTCCTGGCTACTAATCCCCATTATTGTTAAACCCACTATTATTAAAGAACTTGGAAAAGTGACTTGTTTGGACTAGAATCCTGCATGCTGTCTGGGAGTTCAAGTTCAAGAAAGCTCTGGTCCAAAAAAGTAACTATTCAAATTACTCCATTATTGCAGCTCAAGCTGCCAAGTCTCGGAGGTTTTAGGATTGCCAGCTGAAGTCTCCAGGAATTACAATGCTTCTCCAGGTTTCCAGTCATAGAATCTAATCTTAGGGTGTGGACCAGATAGTCTGTTTTTCATGTGAGGTGCCTTTAAAATCTGAGTGTCTCATTTCATCCCTACTCATTGGCTCAAAGTTGTGTGAACGCTGCTCTAGATGGCACAATGGATGTAGGTGTAAGCACCTATATCAGCTGCAACCATTATCCCGTCCCTAGCTCCTGATATTGGCCCCGTCCTGCCATTTGTAGGAAGGCAAGGAAAGGAAAACAAGCATGGTGAACTACACGCTGTTCTGTTATATAAGTCCTGCCAGCTATAGTGCAAAGTCTGGGAAGGAAGGAAGGAAGGAAGGGAAGGAGGGAGGCAGAGAGGAAGGAAGGAAGGAAGGAAGGAAGGAAGGAAGGAACGCTTTGCATTCCTAATGTTCATCTTCTTTGCCTCTGTGCCTTCCCAAGGCCCACCCTCTGACATCGCAGTGTTCTAGTTTGCCCACTGGTCTCAGGTTTTGGGTCCTGGAGTCTCAGGCAGTGGCATACTGCTAATCTTCCTGTGATGGTAATGAGGAATGTAGAAGGTGGTTGGCAAACAGAAGCATATCTGATACATTGCCCAGCCTCTGTATCCCCTTTAATATACTTTGCTATTGATAATTTTCAACTGTTAAACATAAATTGGCATTATCCATGTGAACTAACCTGGCAGTCTTATACTTGTGGGAAAATACCACTGGAAGAAACTGTCACTTATTTACTTGGGAGGAAGTATTAGTGTGTTCAGTAATGAAGCAGGCAGACTACTGACTGAAGCAGGATACAGAGAACACATTACACCCCTATTAAAGCAGCTCCACTGGCTGCCAATTAGCTATCAGGGGCAATTTAAGGTGCTGACCTTGACCTACAAAGTACTATATGACCTGGGTCCTAGCTACCTTAAAGATCGAATCTCACAGTGTGAACCAACTCAGGTGTTAAGGTCATCAGGAGAGGCCCTTCTCTCCATGCCACCACCCTCACAGGTATGTCTCGTGGGAACCCATGAAAGGGTCTTCTCGATTGCTGCACCCAGACTCTGGAACTCCCTCCCACTAGAGGTCAGGACTACCTCATCTCTGTTGTCCTTCCGGAAACAGGCAAAGACCTTTCTCTTCAAGCAAGCTTTCCCTGAATGATGGACTACTATTATGTGTCTTTTATATGAATCTATAGCTTCACATAAACTTTGTTTTTGTAACTACTTATAACCTTGTAGCTTTAATGTAATGTTGTCTATTAATGCTTGTAATGAGGAATAATATACAGTCCAGTACAATTAAGACATGTTCAAGCATCGAGAACAAGGAATTGAGGGACACCATGTCTAAACTTTGGCCCTCCTGATGTTTTGGACCACAAATCCCAGAATTCCAAGCCTGTATTGCCAATGACGAAGGACTGTGGAAGTTGTGGTCCAAAACATCTGGAGGGCCAAAGTTTGGACATGGTGTCCCTCAATTCCTTGTTCTCGATACTTGAACATGTCTTAATTGTACTGGACTGTATATTATTCCTCATTACTGTAAGCTGCCTTATGTCCTTTTCCATGGAGAAAGTTGGGGTAAAAATACTCTAAAATAAATAAATAATAAATAAATTTGTTTGGTTACTACATTGAAATGTACCTAAGAAATATTCAAGTCCTGAAATAATATACAAAGGAGACTGCAATTATTCTTCTGTTTTTGTGTTTTGTTGTTGACAAGAAACAAATACAGAATGTGCACGTTAGGGAAAATTGCCTATAAAAAAATATATTAGCATGAAATGTGTATATTAGTACACAATGTACAAAATGCATTTGAATGTTCAAACTGCAAAGTGATCTGAAAACAGAGTAAGATAGACCTATGCTTCAAAGAATATGAACAGTGTAGAAAGTAAAATAAAAAGACCCAGGCATTTTTCAACTTCACTCCACAAACTCTCCCTGAATCCTTTTGTTTTGTCATCCAGATATTTGTCTAGCCAAGGACATTTTGGAGGTTATTAAGTCATTGGAAGTGATGATGTCACATAACAGCTTTTGAATTTTCTTTCTTAATTAGCAGATAATTGTATAGCGACAAGACAGATGGAAAAGCAGGATATAGACACCAAATTCTTACTAACATCAAATAAGGCTAAATGTAAATTATCAAATGTAAATAAGACTGGCTATTGACCACCACTGCTGCTGATCTGTTTTTGAAAGCTTAATCCACCTCTATTTTGTCTTTTATTATTGTCTGTAATTTTTATTTTAATTATACAGTGGTACCTTGAGTTATGAATGTCCTGAGTTATGAAAAATTTGAGTAACAAATAGAAAACTGCCAGTAAAGGAAAATTTTGAGTTCTAAAAAAAAAAGCCTGTTTTTTTTTCAAGTTACAAAAGGGAAAAGGAAAGGAAAGATTCCTTTTCAAAATGGCTTCTGCTTGTTTGCAGTAGTAATTCTGCCATCTTGTGGCCACCTAAATACACTGCTGCAATTGGTATAAATATGGAGCCATTCTGAAAAGGGAAGCTGAGAACGGGGGTTTCTGTTTTTCAATGACCTGCTCAATGTGCTCCTTATTGGAAATATTGGCAGTGTTTGGGGGACTTTTTAGAACCTTTGGCTGCTATCTCACCTGGGTTTTGATCCTGATCTTCTGAAGGTCCGGCTTTTCCTCTTTGTCCCATCACGTGACTGAATAAGTGGGACAGGAGTTCATATGCCCAAAGCTGGTTTTTAATTTAAAAGTGCAGTTCAGCCCCCTTGGCCAGCAGGTGGTGCTAGCATCTGAAAAAAACTGAGCACTTGGCTGGAGGAAATTAAGGCTTAGGGCACCACATGGAGCTTCCTGTTTCTCCGAAGGTGAAAAGCAATTAAAAAAACAGTGCCGATCGGCCCCAGGAACAGCCGGTCGGTGCTATGAGTTAAAAAAAAGAAGAAACCCGGATCATCTGCCTGATCCCACGGCGTCTACTTCCTTAAAGGTGGATTATCAAAGCGAGGCAAAAAATTCCTTACCTCCTGGGTGAGTCACAGAAACTTCGCTTAAAGGGGCATTACCGGGTTTTCTTTTTTCTTTTTTTTCAAAAAGCCCGGTGGCCGTGGGGATGGCATTTTTAACCACAGGTTTTTCTAGTAATTTAAACTGCTTTTAAAGGGATGTGGGACCGAGCCCTTTGATGGATTTCTCAAGTGATTATAAGGAGGGTTGCTCATCTTCTGTTGTTTGCTTGCCTGTTAACTGTGCTTTTTGCTTTCGGGGTGAGTGTGATTTCCCAGTTGGAATGAATCAAACCATTTCCTATGGGAAACCGTGTTTTGAGTTAATAAACTTCTGAGTTAAGAAAATGCATTTGGAATGGATTAATTTTGTAACCTAAGGTACCACTGTAGTTTATTATGTTTGCTTTATGTTTTATATTATACATGATATTATCTATCTCAAAATTTTGTAAACTGCCCAGAGTGGTACTTGTGCCAGATGGTGTGGTATATAAATAAGAAACAAAACAGAACAAACAAATAAGACTACATATACAAAGCAAAAAACCAGTAATTTCAAGCTTAAATGAATACAGTGGTACCTTGTATAAAGGAATTAATTCATTCCAAATGAAATTATGTTAAGCAAATTTTCCTTTATACAAATTCCCCATAAGAATGCATTGAAAACAGAGTAATCCCTAATTGCAACCATTTTATGTTGTATGGATTCGCCCCATAGATGATTCTGTTAAGCAAATTTCCCCTATCTCTGAAATTTTTTATGTTGTACAAATTTTATGTTATACAAACCGTTTGTTATACAAGGGTCCACTGTATTTGTAATTTGTTCTATAGTTTTAAAATATCTTTTACAATATTTTTAGAACTAGACTCTGAATCTTTCCCCCCCAACATTAAGTCCTGTTTGGCAAAGAAAGAGCTTAAAAGTTCTCCTATTGGGAGTAATTACAGGGTGAAGAGTTCAGATTGCCCCAGATGTGGAACTGATTTCCCCTTTGAAGACTTGTGTTAAGGACCTGTTTTCAGAAATGTTTACTGAAAGCAGTCAAAGCTGGGGGAAACACAACTGTTCTGTGCATTTATAATGCAGAAATATTTTGACTATGCTTAGAAAATTGTATACAAATTATCTGGATACAGATGGCAAAATGTTTCTTCCTGTAGGACTGACACTCCATTCCTTTTTTAAAAGCAAGTATAGTGAGTAAGCCTGTTCATGCAGTTTATGACAGTAACTGTTTCTCTCTTCTCTTCTCTTCTCTTCTCTTCTCTTCTCTTCTCTTCTCTTCTCTTCTCTTCTCTTCTCTTCTCTACTTTCCTTCTTCTTTCTTTCTTTTTGAAAGGGCTTTTAGAGAATAAATATTTCATCCCCTGAGGCCTAGATTCTTTCCAAATTTAAAAAAGGAAAATGGGACTAACCATTCTCTTTCAAGGTTAGCAAGATTGAACTTTTCAGTTTACGTGAGATACTTTATACTGGAGGACATTAGGACTGGCTTGTTGCTGCAGGGGGAGGCAGCTTTCATTAAAAAAAATACTCAAAAGCTCATTGCACAAGATTATGAAAATTTGGCACAGATGCCAACTATATATGTATCAGATTTGGTGCTAATCTGAAGTCTAGTTTTACAGTTCTAATTTTGGAAAGAGAGCTGCCTCCATTTTTAGAATTGCCTTCTATAATGTTTATTTGCTCTGCTTAACAATAATAAAAAGTGTGAGAATTAAATCCATCCTTAGTCCTCCTTTGATTTGTTGAAATTACTGGAACTTCCTAATCACAACTAGCTTAAGCACTGTTGATGTCTAAGTAGGTATGCTGGTTACAAGATTCTGGGACCTAGCATCTAAAATAATGCATGCAATACTAAATTCTGGGGAGGATTTTCAAGCATTTACTGCCAGCAGAAATAGACCAAGACTATAGATAAAGACAACTATGTAAAAAATTGAATGATAGTACAAGAAAGTTAGGAGCAGTTCTCACACAAACAACTGTCATAAAAACCAGAGAGTCGCACTTGTACTGTCTGTATTGGCACAAAGTATTCCCTGAAAAAACAAAGACACGGTTCAGCTGAGATGCTAGACAGAAACATGATCGCTGATCAAATACTTCAATATCCAAAAAATCAGTGTTTGAATTCTACTTTTTGGATCCGATTGTTTCCAGGTCTGTGGGTTTGCCAGAGGCCCTTCAGACATTTATACAGGCCATGTGTTAACTAGCAAACAGAACTGTACAAGACCTTAGCACCAATACAGAAACATTGTGAACAATGCACGTCCAACTGGTCATAGTTGAACATCTACACATTAAATATCTGTTGGGCTTCAATCTGGCCTTGCTTTTGATGGAAATACATGGCTTTCATGTTGCTGTATTTCAAGCACAGAGAAGAGGATGACTGCGCAGGCCAGGCACAATTTTCTTAATGAAAACTGTGTGTTCACTTCTTTAGCTCACTGCTTTAACACTTTTATCTCTACCTTCAGTGCTTTCTCTATCCGTATTTCTTTCTTTCATGTATCCAAATTGAAGAAATCATGGTAAACTAATCATATAAGTTTATGGAAATAAATGATAGTTTCAGTCCATGATGTCTCCAAGTGTTATTGTGGGGAAATACTGAGGTCAATAGACCAAAGGTCTAACTCTGCATAAGGCCACTTTCTATGTTCTTAGTTGATGAAATGCATATCACAGCTCAATGTTTTTCAGCGATCGCAAATAAACTCATAGAGTTTTGAAAAGAGAAATAGTCTCAGGTGTCTATAGAAACAAGATGAAAGCCACAACATCTTCCTCACTCAAATGGCATTTCTGAGAAGAAAACTGTTGGCAAAAGAATAGAGGGTAAAATATAATTAACCGCCACCCCTTTTCTTTAAACACAGCCATTCTGAATGATGCTGTTTAGAAAGAACCTGGGTTTGAGATTAAGCGAGATAGATAAATCCAGAAACAAAAAGCCTTCTTTTCCCTTCCAAAATAACTCTTGAGAAATGTTATCTTGAAGGAAGCAATTAAATGCAATATAGTCAGTCATGATATAATTTGCATATTATGGCATCTGAAGAAGAGGAATTAAAATGTCAACAGGTATAATCCAATTTTCTTAACATTTTAAAGCCCCTTTTCAGCTAAAGGACAGACCATCTGATTTGCCAGCCTACTAAACTGCAGTGAAGCTGCCTTTTACTTAGTCTGACTGCAGTGCGGATCCACCTTCCCCAGTACCATGACTAGCAGTTACTTGCCAGGATTTGAGACGAGATTATTTCTAGTCCTAGCTACCTAGAGATGCCAGGGACTGACCTCAGAACTTCTTATCTGCTCTGCTGCACTGCAATGTTACCCTCACCCTACCAGGAACAGATGACCATAAGGGATGAGATTTTGGGAATTCTTAGACTACAAATCACATAGGGTAATTTTCCATTCTGGGAATTCTACCTGACTTATGCACTCACCTAAATATGGTTCAACTACAAGAAAAGTTCTAAAAGAGAAGGCAGTGAGACCTAGCTGAACCTTGCTCTGTTAAAAAAGAAAGCCCCCAGCTAGAATTGGGACAAGAACAGAAAGCTTAGATGGAGCTAAACCTAGCTAAAAATCAAATGAGAGAACTTATGTTTGAACCTCTGAACTGGAACTATGTAGTAGTATATAAGTAATACTAAGGTAGATGGTAGCACTTGATTTATAGGTATCTTCCAGTACTGGAAATGTACACCATCTTAGACAGGCTTCACATGTTTCATGAGGCATTGTCCACTGATCATTCAACTTTCGAAAGAATAAGAATCAGACTGTAAACGCATACTTGCTTATATTGGAATCTCCCCATTGGTTCTTAATTGAAAGTACACAAATTTCTAGAGATGGGCACGAAATGAACTTTTTTCGTTTCCGTTATTTGTTATTTGTTTCGTTATGTAATGAAACAATGAAAATTGTGATGAAATTGGAACGAACCGAACAGAACCACGGAAATTAGGTTTGTTACATTTTGTTATTCGTTAATGGCGACACACAATGAAATGAGCTGTTTTAAATGTTAAAAAATGCCCTGGACATCCATAAAAACACAGCAATAATTATTTATACTGTCTGATAATACCTACCAGGGGGGTTGGGGTCCTTAAAACATTTGTTTTTGTCTTCTCCCATCGCGATGTATTTTTCTTTTCCCTTTAAGGATGACAAAATGGATGTCACCAGCCACAAAATGGAGGCAAGCCATGTGATGGGCTCAAGTAAATTCTTGGACAACTTCAACCAATAGCATGCCCAGGTTGCAGACTGGGCAGGTCTGGCAGCCCCTGTCCTCCTTGCAGTCTCTGGTGGGAGTTAGGGTGGGATTGCTGTCTCTGTGACTCGTTATTTTCACTTTAGGCCAGCCAGGCAGGTGTGTGTCTCTGTGTTCCTGCCGACTGCAGCCTGGCTGTTAGGGGAGAGAAAGAAGAGATTTCTCTTTAGCTTCAGTCCTGCAGCCTCCCTGTGTGTGTGTGTGCGTGCGTACCTCTTGGTAAGTACCCTCCCCTGCCCCGCAGTGCAATCACTCTGTGGCTGCCTTGCACCCTGGGCATGCCAGCCGCTGCCTTTGCAGCCTCTCTGCGTACCTAGTCTATACTGTGTCTCTGCCATCATCAATTTTTTTTAGTGTTTTCCCTCTGGTCTGGGGCGTTGGGGGACTCCCGTGCATGGAAATGCTTTAAAAATAGTGCAAAAAGCGGGTAAAAATGAAAAATGAATAAATGAATAAACGGAAATGAATTTTTTTAAAAAAAAAATTACAAAAAATGAAAATGAACCAAACGGACCCCCTCAATGAAAAACGAAAAACTGAAACACAATTTTTTCAATTCGTTCCCATCTCTACAAATTTCAGTACATGCTATCACCGTAGAGCTAAATATTTTAAAAATTGTGCAGACTATGTTGGAATTAGACCATACATTATAGACGTAATACCTAACAGAAAAGAATGTTTTTAGAAGGTTATAAGGACTGTGAGCAGATGTTACCCCTAACCTAAGCAAGAGAAGGGGAAATTATTTTTACTTATATGTGGCAGGATTTTTTTTTTTTACCATTAAATCATCCCCTGCTTCCTAAGACTTCTTCCCCAGGGGAAAGGGGATCCCTAGTAGGCCCTGAAACCTTAATAGGGTGGGAGCATAAGAAGCTTTCAATTGGTTTAATTTAATTATTTCCAGTACCAGATCCCATTTATGCAGGCATAACTTTATACAAACAAAACTTTACGCAACAGGAGTTTGCCCCCAAATATTACTATTTTTAGACTACAATTCCCAGCTAGATCTGTGCTGCATAGGGATTCTGGGGGCAGTCGTCCAAGTCAGTAACTTTTCTAAAATCTGATTCCACCTGACAAGTTTGAGAGCCATTCTCCTGCCCCCAAAGGACAGGGTCCATAGCTTGGTGTACTTCTGGACCCAGTTCCTACCCTGGAAGCCCAGGTGAACTCAGTAGCCAGAGGTGCCTTCTTACAGCTGTGGAGAATATATCAACTTTTCCCTTACCTGGATGAGCATAGCCTGGCAACAGTCACACATGCACTGGTAACAACCACATTGGACTATTGTAATGAACTTGATATGGGGCTGCCTTTGAAGATGATCCAGCCATTGTAACTGGTACAGAACCGGATCACATGGCTAGTGAGTGTTGCTGCTGCACGGACTCGTATTACACTAGTTCTAAAAAAAATTACATTGGCTGCCAGTTGCTGCCCAGACCCAATTCAAAGTGCTTATGCTTACATATAAAGCCCTAAATGGCTTAGGACCTGGTTACCTTAAGAACTGCCTTCCATATGAGCCTGCCCATTCCTTGATATCTGCCAGGAGGTCCTGTTGAAGATGCCATTCCTCAAAGAGGTGAGGGGGGTGGCACATTGAAACAGGGCCTTCTCAGCAGTTGCCCCCCAACTTTGGAATGCCCTCCCAACAGAGATCCGCCTGGCACTGACGCTTTTGGTTTTTCAATGCAAGGAAAAGACCTACCTGTTCGGACAGCATTTTAATTAGATAGGGTTTTTTCTGGACCCATGAGTAGAAGGATTTTATTATTTGCATTGTGTATTGATTGTTTTAAATTGTTTTGTATTTATGATTTTAATAATTATGTTGTTTTATAGTTCTAATATACTGTTGTATGCCACTCAGAGACCACTTGGTAGTGGGATGGCTAATTTTTTTTGAAAATAAATAAATAAATAAATATGCAGAAGGTCTGTGCCATACTCTGTACATGGAGGTGGCTGGATTGTAATGATCACTAGGGAAATCAGCTTTGTTTTTTTTTAAACTACTAGATTAACAAAAACATGTCAGAAAAATAAATGACAAAGCAATAGATGAAGGGCAGGAGGTTAAATACAGATATCCTATAAAAATAGTTATCTTAAAATAGTTACACATAGTAACTATCGTATACTACACAATAGTATTTTAAATTACCTTAAAATAATTATACATAGTTACACAGACAATCTATCTGTGTAACTGTGATACCCAAAGAATCAAACTACATCTAAGGCACATGGTACATTAGATTCAGTGCCATAGGAACCAGAATTCACTCATCTGTTACAATTCTAGTTAGTAAATAAAGAAAACAAAAACCAGGTTATTATTTCAGCTATTATTTCGTGCTTTTCGGAACTCCAAAGCAACCACAGCCACCACATATTTTTCATTCAATAGAAATAAGCCTTACCCCCTGCTTTCATTCGTAGCAACTCAGCATATATCAAAGGGAAAGCATTTAATTAAATGTTCTCTGTAGCATTTTTGCAATTGTTCAAGATCAAACAAGGTACAGAAAACAGCACAATATGTTAGATTACAGACAGCCATAAGCAAATGAAGGCAGTAATGCCAGCAATATCCAAATGACAGGAAAATGAGAAGGGAAAAACTTGGGAGTGGAAATGTTTTTATGGTAAGACCACAGGACTTACTTGGGTGGAGACCATATTTATGAGTGCAGGAAGCATAGCAGTGTTTATAAAATACAAATTGGAAGCAAGTGGTTTTTTTTTTAAACCAAAGGACCATTTACTAGTCATGACATTAAATGTGTCTTTTTATTTAAAGATGCACATAGCATTATCTTTTCATTCATTCATTCCATTTATATCCCACCCATCTAGCCAGAAGGTCACTCTTGGGTAGCTTACAACATTCAAGGATACACAATAAACATCAAGATTAAATCAACTTATTACAAACCATTAACAAACAAATCATAAACAGAAGGAATAAAAGTCAGATGGCAAACAATATAAAACAGCATCAAGTTATACAGTGGTACCTCAACTTACTAATGTAATTTGTTCCGAATGCATGCTCTTAAGTAAAACTACTCTTAATTCGGCGTACCTAACTAAAAATTGAAAAAATAAGTTAAAAAAAAATAAAAAAAATGTGTCAAGCAGACCATATCTAAAGTGTGTAAGGCAGGAGTTAAACGCCAACAGTTTTCTGCTCTTAAGTTGAATTGCTCTTAAGTCGAGCTGCTCTTAAGTTGGGGCATCACTGTATTAAATTACATTAAAAGTACAGTTTAAAAAGATGGCAGGGTAAGGTTTTTTTTTCCTTTTCTTTGGCTGATCAGAGATTTTGGGTGATCATGCCATCTGTTGGGACACTGGTCATTAACTAGTACAATAACAACAGACGCGGTAGTGGGAGGGGGTAGAATATAATCCTTTCCTCTCTTGCAAATGGCTGCTTCTTTCAAGGAGTTATCCTCAGAGACAGAGGAGGGCATGCCTTCTCCCTTCCCACTCTATCAAAACACACAGTAGTTCCTATTTGTTTTTAATACAGCAGTGCATGCACAGTATGTGTGTTGTGTCATTACAGTCGGGACCGGCTCTTCATGACCCCATGTCCATGGACTTTTCTTGGCAGGAATACTGGAGTGGTTTTCCAGTTCCTACTCCAGGCACCTACAGCACCTGGTATTCCCTGGTGCTTGTCCATCCAAGTACTAACCAGGCATGACCCTGGTTAGCTTCTGAAATCAGGTGAGATCAGATTAGGCTTAGAGCATCTAGGCAGCTGCATGCACAGTATAGAGAGATTTAAATGCACATTAAAAGAAACAGTCTAACTCAGGGCCTTTTTACACGACCCCTAAGATCCACTGGTCCCTTAAATTCGGACCAGAGATCTTGAGGGTTTGTCGCTCTCCCTGCGTTCCCACCCCCTCCGCACTTCCTTGTTCTGTCTGCGTGAGGGGAGGGAGAAAAAAAGGGAGAAACGAATGCACTCTTACCTCCGGAGTGCCAGTGGAAGTTGCTCCGACCCCCCCCCGTCACTTCCTGGTTCCTCTTAAAGGGGTGGGAGGCAAAAAAAAACCAACAAAAAGAAGCGAGGAGAGCCCGGCACTCTCCGCATCAAAATTTTTCACTCTCCCAGAGCAGGTACTTGAAAGGTGCGCTGGGTCGCGCTTAGGTGGGCGGGGTCGCACTTAATTTTCTGTTAGCTCCGGAGCTGGTGGGAAAACATTTTTAAGCTCCGGAGCTTGTAGCCATTTGCAGCGGAGCTTAGGGGTCGTGTATAAATGCCCTCAATGGCTGGAATCCTGTTGCTTGACATTGTAAGTTGCAAGAAGAGTAGCCCCAGTGAATCAGTGCAGATTTGATGAGCGAGCTCCTCCATAAGCTCCACTGAGTCAATAGGCTTATTGGAGTTTTGATTCACCATGTTAAGCAGCAGGATTTTGTCCCATGTTTGTTTTGGATCATGATGTTTCAGGCAGCCTAAATGAAGAATGGTGTAATGGATGGCATGTTGAACTCGGGAGACCTGGATCCAAATCCCTACTTGTTTATGGAAACCTGTGTAAACCACTCTTTGAATACCCAGCATAGCTCAAAACCTCTACCAGCTTGCCATAGGTCAACAACCTGGTATGATGCGACATAAGATGACAAAACAGTATGTACAACAGCAGCATGGTAGAGGGTAAGTCTGCGTGTAGAAGTGTCCATGTTCGTGCACAGCTGGGAGAGGGTCTCCCTCTGAAACCCTGGACAGAACATAGAGATAGGTGGACCAGTCTAAGTTAGTATATATTATCATGCCAATCTGAAATTTATTCTGGAGGGCCATTCCAGACTCTGGGACAACTGCTGTTTAAACAGAAAAACAAAAAGCTTTAAGTAGCATCCTCATAATTTACATTTCCAAGTGTTGAACTCTCCCCGCTCCTTTTGTCAAAGTCTTAGATGTAACCTTGAGAAACATGCTCACATCAGCTTTCTGTCCATTTGATTCAGCGGCTTTTATTTTTCCAGTGGTTGTGGTTTTCTCCCCTTTGCTTCCGTTGCCAAATACTACAGAGGACCCTTCAGGAAGCCTATCTCAGAGGGTAAAAAATTTTTGGAAACATCTAGCAAGCTTATTTTTTCTTTCTTCTTGCTATGCAATTGTTTTAGTGTTAATTAGAGGCATAAATTTATTAAAATAGCTTGAGGAATATAATGTTCAGAATACAGCTGTTCAAACATGCTTTCCCTCAGTAGTTCACATAATGTGGTGATGGGCAGTTTATTGATTTTTCTTTGCATTTCTTTTACTGTTATGGTTATTCTTGTGAACCGCCCAGAGTGCCCTTGTAGCTAGATGGATGGTATATAAATCTAAAAAATAAATAGATGAATTGCACCCATTTCCCACTGAAATATCTCTTTCAGACATTTTCCAGACATCCTTAAAGATGTGTGACAATAGAACAGATGGTCCTTTGTTTTTCTTAGCAAATGTCTTTATTATCATGGATTCTTCTGGTAAGTTAAAAAAAATAAACTAAATCTAGATTGATTACACTGCATTCATGCAGTACACTGGCCTTGATCCCCGCAAAGCCACATGGTCAATTCTTGTTGTTGCCCTACCCACGCATGAGGAATGATTTGTAAAATGCAGGGTGTGGTGAGCTCATGTCTGAATAAACTGGCTTTTCCCCCCTCAGAAGAGTGCATTGCTTCAGGATATGGAATTAGTGTCTTAGCTAATGAGCCCTAAGCCTTGTTTTGGACTTTTGTAAAATTTGATATGTAGGCATTCTGTTAGCTAATTATCACTTTCGATCTCATGTGAAAGGTGTAAAACATCTGTTAATGGTACAGTATAGTTTTTGTTTTGTGTGTGTATGTGTGTGTCTGTGTGTGTTGTGTGTGTGTGTATGTGTGTACACCTTTAAAGCTTTAAACCACTGTGGCACAGTGGTTAAATGCCTGTACTGCAGGTAAAACTGTGCTCGCGACCTGGGGTTCAATCCCAGGTAGCATGCTCATGGTTGACTCAGCCTTCTATCCTTCTGAACTTGATAAAATGAGTTCCCAGCTTGCTGGGGGGGGGGGGGAATGTGTAACCTGCATGCTGTAATTAAAAACTGTAAACTGCCCAGAGACTATTTGAAGTGGCATGGGGCAGTATATAAGCAGAACACTTTGCTTTTTGCTTTGCTTTTATTTTTTTGTCAATAGCAGTCTTACTGGATTTTCCCTTTTATTCACACTAAAAGATATTTTATGAGGTGTTCGAGACCACCGCCACATTTCAAAATGAGCAAATGAATGCCGAAGTATAACTATGCCAGTATTTCTACCTCTTCTGTATTTCTGTTTCTCCTGAACTATTTGTCCTGGTTCTTTTTTTCCTATAAAAAGAATAGCACTGTCTTCCTATTTACATACATTGGCCGTCACTTCACGGGGCTCTTCGCATCGCAGCGTGATTGCCTTCGCTTTGAATGCGAAGGCGATCACGTGGTCTCCCTTCGCCCCCACCCCTCTTTCTCTGTCCTCACCATGCGAAATTTTAGGTTCGAATCCATTCCTACCTCACGTGCTCCCTTCGCATTCGGAAGCTTACTTGCAACTTCCGGTTTCTTTTTAAAAAAAAAAAATACCACGGCGTATCGATGCATCGATACCCGGCTGTCGAGGCGCACAAGCCAGCGGTCAAGCCCGGCGCTCAAAGGCCCCTGCGGTTGTCCCGAGGACTTGTGGGCGGCCATCGTGTTTCCCTGAAGCAGAGCAGCTGGGTTGGTTTTTTTGGGGGGGGCGGGGCGGGGAGAGGCTTCTCTCAGCTTCATCGCCCTGTGTGCCCCGCCGCCGCTCTGTGGGTGGGCGCGCGTGGGGGTTTCTTGTAGCGGCGGCACCGACACCCCCTCCCCCCTCCCCCTCCCTCTGCACAGCCCTTCGCCATCCCTTGCAAGCGGAGGGACTCTGCTCACGTCACCCGGGGACGCTTGCCCCCCCTCTGTTGCCCCTGCCCCGTGTTCAGAAGGCAAGATCAAAAGAACGGGTTACCCGAAATAACTATGCATCGGCATTTCGGACAAAAAGTAAGTTAAAAAAAATAAATATATATATTAACTGGCCACACGTGACTTTGGATGCGAAGCGGGATGCGAAGCGAGGAAGATTCCCGGCCTCCGGCAGGGGAATCTCTTGCCCCGCTTGGAGCATGGTTTAGGGGGCGTGGTCGGGGTGGCGCCGAATCCAAAGAGGAGGAGCGTGCGGACTGAAGCGATCCATTCGCACGGAAATTACGGCTCGCTGCGCAGCGAGAGGTTCGTGAAGTAACGGCCATAGAAAATTCTTCAGAGAAAGGACAAATGAAAGGCCAAAAATTGAATGCATAATAACATTTCACATATAGATCTTCTTCTACAAATACCTGTACAGCACCCCCTTCTACGCTAGAATCAAAGTGTGCAAGGAAGAAGGATTTAGTTATTTCTTCCCACATAATATACCATCTGTGACTTCTCCTTTCTCACAGTTTTTTTTTCCTCTGGCACACAGTGATCTACTTTAAAGAAGAAGAAGAAACAACAAGTGCATTTAAGTATTTAATATCCTGTCTTGAATTAAAGATCCATTAGGGCTGCAGTCCTAAACTTACTAAATTTCATATAACCTGGGGGACATTTTGGGAAGTAAATATGTAAAAGATTTTTCCGTAAGAGAATGCAAACATTGTGCCTTTCTTGCCTAGGTGTGCAGAATTATGTGCGACTAATAGGGTATTATCCTATTGACCGTAACAGCTATACTCGAGTCAATTTAACTTCATGCTTACGTTAATAAGAAGTCCAGCACTGCATAATGTCCAACATCCAGTTTACATCAGAGGACAACATGGATGTTTGTTTCTAGGAAGTGCAGGGATCATCTGCTTGTCCTTGGGCTTTCTTCTGGTGTAGGTAAAATTTAATTACATAAAATTGTTTCTAGACTTTAATCCACAAAAACTGACACTCCAACATTGTTGTTCATCTTTACAGTGCTACAAGAAAGGACACTGCTCATTCAGAAATGAGTGACACAACTACAGGATGTCTTCATTACTCTCAAGGGAGTCTAGGGACTGTTTGCCAGGGAAAAGTAGACTGTTAAAAAGTAGAATGAAATGTTAGGAAATATGGTGCCTTGGTAACTCTGTACCTCTAATTTTGTTTGTTTGTTGTTGTTGTTGTTATAGTCACTGTTGTTTGATTGTTTGTTTGTTATATTTTTAAAAATCCAATAAAAAGAATCCATTCTTACCGTCCTTTCATCAGTGACCACTTATGGTGGGGGCAGGAGGGTCCCCTGCAAACACTCAAATACAGTATATATATAATATATGTCAGAACACCTTCTCACAGTGAGAACTGCCTGAGTCAGTCGCTCTTCCCAGGCTGAGGAACTGAGGGTTCCAACCCCAAGGGGGTAGTCTGAAAAGTAAACTGAAAAACAGGCCTTTTCCATGGTTGCCTCTCATATGTGGTTGCCTCTCGACACGTACCTGGTCCTCTCACTGGGTCCTCTCATTCCAATGAACACTGAAAACCTGTTTTATTCAAGCAGGCTTTCCCCAAGTCTTGATTACAACCTCAGGGACACATCACATCATTAAGATTCAATCCGCCTCTGCCTTCCCAATTATTATCTGACTCCACTGTTACTGTTTATACACTGTTATTTTACTGTATTGCTATATTGTTTTCTTTAATTATTATGTTACCTTTATTGTATTGATTGCTGCACACCGCCCAGAGTATCTCAGTAGCTAGATGGGCAGAATATTAAATAAATAAATAAATAAATAAATAAATAAATAAATAAATAAATAAATAATATTTTATTGCCCTCTGAAGATGCCAGCCACAGAATCCGATGAAACGTCAGAAAGAAAAACTTCCAGAACACGTCCAAACAGCCCAAAAACTCACAACAGCTATCAGATCTTGGCCGTGAAAGCCTTTGGGAATATTTATTATTTATTTATTTGTTACTCTTATACTCTTATATTCATAACTTGGACTGGGTGGAGAAGACAGGACTGAAATAGAAATTTTAGGGAAATCATTTTTATATTCTAATTTAGAAAATACATTCTGACTTTTTTCCAAAAAGTATTGTGGAACCATTCTGACCATTAGCTTTTAATATGTGACAACTATTATACTGGTAAGCCTTCAGATTTGTGACTGTTCGTAAAAAAAAAGCACAGGTCTCAGTAGACAAGATGTCTGAAAGCTAGTCAAACACACCCTCAGTCATCTGAAGTTATGTCAAAGCCAAATGCCTCCGAGCCTAGGGATTCTGGAAATTACTTAGGATTATCATGATCTTGGCTTCATTTTTGCTGGCTCTATGGCTGCACCCCAGGGCTGGAGCAGGTTAGGATCGTGCACAATGCACTTCACAACTTCTCTGCCTCTTTTTTAGGTGTGTGTGGGGGGACTTCTGCCAGCATGTCTGCAGGCAGATCTTTGAGTTGGCAGTCAAAATGTATTTTATTCTTCCCAACCCTAAGACCATGCAATTCCAAGAGCATGATCTCTGTCACTATATAAAATAAATGAACCATTCTTCTCAGATTAAAAAACAATACAAAACAGCTTCTGAAAAAAATGGCTCCGTAACCTAAATGGGTTAACAGGAAAACATTTTCAAGAGAAGATGTTTGTGAAGATTCTCAGTCATCCAGGTGAGTTTATTTGGAAGTTGAATCAAGGCAACTGGACTTCCTTTCTTGAGAGATTGAAACATTTCGCTGCTCATCCAAACAGCTTCGTCAGTCTGAGGAAAGATAGTTGTGAGTCCTCCATTTTATAGTTCACTATTTTATAGTCAATATCTCAAGTCCAGTTGCCATGACTCAACTTCAAGATAACACCACATCACTACCCACAGACATGCCCCTTGTCCTTTTGCAGAAGAAGACAATTGTTGGCATGAGGAAAGTCTGTTCATATCATTCTGATCTGAAAAAAGTAGACACCCTGAGCTGCAGAGTAAAAACTCTGTACAAGGAGCAAAAATGGCCAGAATGGTTTGAATTGGTTTTTGCCTTGTATGATCATTTTAAAAGCACAAATGATTCCATCTATTTTTTTTAACTGCAGCAAATCCTGTTACATTTGACTGTATAATCACAGCCTCTCTGTCAGTCAGTGACTTGATAACTGGATATGATAATCAAGGGTCTATATCAGGCTGTTTCCTATGTTCCATTCTATGCATCTGATTTGGTCAACCAATCATTCATTTTAAAATGCAATTTTTGAGCAATATATATTTTCTCATCAAAGCATCATGTTTTTGGGAATATGAAATTTTCTCTTTTTGAAAACAGTTCTGTTGCCTCTTCTCTTTCCTTCTCATTCCAGTCATTTGCAGGATTTGTTTTCCGTTACACTGCTGCTTCGGCCCTGCTTTCTCATTCAAACTTTCCTCATGCCATGGTTGAGCTATAGTCTACACAGCTGTCATTGGTGATCCGGTTGAGCCAGGAAATCAAAGGGGGAAGGATCAAGTCAGAAGCCAGCAGTGAGGAGCAAAAGCAGGAATCACAGCCAAGGAACACACAAGGTTGCAGCCTGAACAGGAAGCCTTTTAAAGCCCTGCCCAAGGCAGCCCACCAACCGGTCTGGATGGGTGGAGACCAGTCAGAACTAGAGTAGACAATACTACCAAACATATGGTCCAGGCTACACTCTTGGTAGCTCAACCACCCAGGCCCTCCACATCCAGACCTGCAAGCTTCCAGCTGGAGTCCCAGAAGCTCCCTTTTAGTGAATATCTTTTTTGAGTCTGTGCTAAACTGAAATGTGTAGGAACGAAGGATAGATGAAGACTCTGCTCTATCATACAAGTTTTATCAAGCAAATTTCACTGACTCACTCCACCGAAAAATTGACTAGACATGTCGGTTTATTTGCTTACCTGCTTGCCTGTTTGATTGTTTACTGGAATAGTATCCCCACCTTTCTGTCGACACTTTTGAGTGACCCTCTTTGTGTCTGGAAATCCGCACATTTCAAAACTTGACTTATATTCCATGGAGCAGGAAGATCTAATCCTACAAAATGGATAGGTTGGGAAATTACACATGCAGAAACAATCTGCATTTCACACCGGTGCTAGTCAATAGTTGAAAACACAGTCTCTAACAATGCCTACAGGTCTGAAAAGCAAGCACTAAAACAAATTTCTTAAAAACCGTTAACCCAGGCCTTGCACTTTTCCCATTTAAAATTGTGCACAGAGCCAGCAAAGAGGAAACTTCAAGACAGCCAAAAGTAGCTGACAGAAATAAGATATTGCAATCTGCCAATCTCAAGCAGAAATATGGATCTTTGCACTCCTGAGGCAGTTATGACGGGTGAACCCAAGTAAATCAAGCTAAATAAGAATGCAAATTCCTGTCAATGATTGCAAGAAGAAGGAAAAGGCTATGCCCTTCAGGAACATGTCCACCATTTGCAGAGGCCATTCAAATATGGACAATGGGGACCTTTCAGAGTGAATGTTTCCCTGCAAAGTAGCCTCCCATCTTTCTTTTTGATTCTGTATTTATTTTAAGCAGTTGCTGTATGCTATGCATATTTTCTTGCCTCAGACACATACAAAAGTTCAAACCTAGGTGGCACCTTTCAGAAGCATCGTGAGGTCCTTCTCTAGCCCTATCCAAACGTTACAACTTTGTTTAGTAACCATGGGAAGAATAAGATAGTGGGAGAGCTGAGATAGGGGGTAGCACATTCCTTTGTTCCTGCATTTTTGCTATAAAAAGTGACTCTAGTGGCTGAATAGGGATGCCAGCCTTCATGTAAGTGGGTTGCAACCTTTTGTACGTATGTTTTAACAGCAGCCTACTCTGCTCTACTCGGGTTTACAAACTTTGCTAGGAGCCTTATTTCTGTATTAAATTTTCAGTAGTCATTGATCTCACTGTTCATTATTTTATATTGAGTGATGGGCAATATGGGCTGAATAAATTTGAAGCACCACCAGAAGCACCACCACAACCTGCTGTAGTGTGGTGGTGAAGCTGAGATTCACAAGGTCAAAATGTAGCAGGGTGCCATATGCACAAAGTTTCCTGACACAGACACACACTCTCCATTAGCTCCTCACAGTGAAGTATCCCAGAGGATAGGAAAAGAAATTTTAATGGGAAACCTTGAGATAGTGAGTCTGTGCATATTACAGTTATTTGGGGGCTCTCATTGGGAGAAGAGCTATAGGAGATTGCCATGTTGAACATCTGCTCTTCAAAACTTGCTACTATACTACTCTTCTTGACCTGTATCCCATTTGTTAGCCCTTACTTGCCAGCCTAATGCACTGGGGGAATGAAACCGAGAATTTGCAACAGCCATTAGCACTTTTCTCATCACAGTTTAGCACGTTTAAAAAAGTACAGATATTCATCTGCCCAAATAAAACTGAGACACGAAGTGATTGCCAAGCACGGCTGTTCCTTTTGCACTGACATTGACTGAGATCTTACCAACTCCAAGAGCAACAGTCGAGAATAGAACAGTAGAGAACTCATGGCAGATGTTTTGCCTCAAGGCGCTGCACTTTATGATTCCACCTGTGTTTGTCTAATTCCCGCCAAAATAATCTCCTCCCACTTCATTGCTTATGACGGCAGCTATTGTAATGCGTTAAAGCAGAGGGGAAAGTAGACAGACACTGACCTGTTTTAGGCATCGTTAGTGAAATCACACCAAATATATAAAGCAATGAGGCCAACTTTTCTGTTGCATACAAAAAACACCCCACCAAGAAGCATCAAATCATAAGTAATTTGCTCTTCCATTTATATTATGCCCAGTGATATTTTCAGGGAACTCGAACACTTCCCCATACTTTATATAATCACACACATTTTAAAGACACATCATATTCTAACCTACATCATGTGAATGGTCAACATCTTACATATGACTGCTTCTATAACAACTCTCTCCCCCCCCCTTTTCTCCCTTGCTCCCTCAGCATTTCAATTCTGCTATTTAAAAACAAGCAGTCATAACAAAAAGTGACTGAACATTTCTGAGAGGAATCTTCATGGCTGAGATACCTAGGAATAGAAAATAGCTGCATCTACTATCTCACTGAAAATGTGTTATTACAAACAGTTCAATTCATCATCAGTTTAATATTACGTATGTGCTAAATTGGAAGTATAGGAGATTCAGGACCAGACAAAGGAAACAAGAAAGTAGGAAACAAGAAAGTATCATATAACATGACTACCAGACCAGTGTTTAATTCTGCAGCACAGTATATATGCAGATGGAAAATATTATAAAGTATTAGGAAGAGATTAGGAATCAATAAAACAAAAAATTCATGGATTCAGTCTTCTAACGCTTAATTTCTACATATTGAAATGTAGCTTGCTCAGTTGAAAGCCTCCAAATGAACTGGGATAAGAGGCTGATTAATATGTACACAAGTGTCTCACAATGTTACTTGAGAATGAAACTTGTTATAACCCCCAAGTTAAATTAAATTAAATTACTTGAAAGTGTACTTGCCCTGGTTTATCATATTTCTTCTTCCCACCCTTTTTGTACTTATTCACTCAGGGACAAACTATACATCCAGAATCCTCTTGCAGTTGTGTTCCAGGTTTCTCAAGATGTGTAAGTGGATTCAGCAAAGGGTCAGTCTGTCAGCCACTAAACAACCTTGAGAAATGGAAAGCTTCCTTACCACTTGCCTTTAGAAGGCAACAGTCAGGAAATTTTGCATTTTTTTAAAAAAAATGTTGCCAATATATCAGTTATGCATTGAGAGGGATTTTTAAAACAACTGTTGATGGACTGTGTCAGTTAACAGTTTAAAAGAAATGCATAATTTCATCTCCCTTCCCTTCCAAAGGCAAGCAAAATGGAAGATTAACATTATTCAAGATTGTTATAGTCACTCAATAATTTTGAGAAATGGGAAGCCTCTACAGTATTCTGTTCACTTTGGGGACGGGGGGAGGGAGGTCAAACTTTGTATTTCTCTTAATTTTTTGCTAACTGGGGGGCCTGGTTAGAGTTGTGTGACATACTTTGCAATATGCATCAGTGTTATTTAATTTGATTGATAATCAAGGGACAGTTCCATGTTTGCGAATTGCTGTTAGTACAGTAGAACCCTGTATCCACTGATTCATTATCCACTGATTCAGTTATCCACAGTTGGCAGAGAAAAAAAATAATTAATTCAGCAGCCACAAAGGAAGCTATTGTCACAAAGAGCATCTGTAAAGCAAGCTACTTTCACAAACAACAGCTATAAAGCAAGCTATTGTCTCAAAACAGCAGTCATAAAGCAAGCTACTGTAAGGAAACAGCAGTTTGGAGATAGGTGGGCAGGCGTTCTCTCTTATCCATGGTTTTCATTATCCATAGGAAGGCCTCGGACCAATCTCCAGCAGATACCGGGGTCCTACTGTAATTCCTTTGCTGCTCAGCTGATGGGCAGTTAGGTCGAGCCACTGCAGTAGTCCAGCTTTGGCACAATCTATGACACTATGGCCAACTTCGGTGCCTGGAAGCTGTAGCATGGCCCCCAGTACCACCCTCAAGGAGTGGCAACATGCTCTGGGATGCAGCAACCTGGATTCACCACTTATCAAACGGGTTGCTCAATGGCAGTGACCTGTCTTTATTGGTGCCTCTCCTCTCAACTGGCTCCTAAGGCAGGGCCGGTGCTAGGTTTTCTTGCACCCTAGGTGAGGGGCAGGGGGCGGGGCAGGCGGTGGCGGGGGGCAGACAGGGTGGCAGGGGGGTGGGGGGCGGCAGGGGGTGGATGGCGGCCAGACGGCGACGGGCGTTGGGGACGATGGGCAGACGGCGACGGGCGGCTGGTGGGCGGTGGGGGGACGGACGGCGGTGGCCAGCGGTGGGGGGTGGCAGGGGGTGGCAGGCTAGCCAGCGCCCTCTTTCCATTTTGGCACCCTAGACAACTGCCTAGTTCGCCTTAATGGACATGCCAGCCCTGTCCTAAGGCTGAGATTTTTAGACTGTTGGTTCAATCTGGGTGAGTTTAGTCTGATTTTTTTTATATGGATGGATGCAGGTTGCGAGAGACACACCACCAGCAAACTGGCTTTAGAACCACTGTCAATGACTTACTTTAGAATCAAGTGGAATGAAGGAGAAGGGCAAAATCTAGGATGGACATGCAGAGGAATTGAAGGAGAAATAAAAACATACATCCAAACTCTGTTCCCATCAAGCACTCAATCTTGACCATGTCCTTTTAAAAAGGTGGCCAGATACAAGGGGATGGGTCTTCTGCACTTCTAACGTATAAATGACGGGATATAATCAGGCATGGCTACCAATATTCCATATATTATACCAGGGGCAGAATGTTACATCTCCTCTTGATTTTCTCTGGTTTCCATCTTTCTGCACTGTGTGGTTCAGCTTATGTAGCTTCCGACAGTTTTTATGCAAGACATATTTCCCCTTAATTCTTCCCATACTTAGCTTCGTTCTAAGCATAATAATAGACAAAACAAAGATGACACCATCATACTCAAGTGATTTTTGTAATATGATTTCAACAAGTAGCCTTTTGCCAGAGCATTCAGTGGTATATCTGTCAAAAGGCTTGGACAGTCCACTGACAACTGGAGTGTGGGAAGATAAATTTCTGAAATGTCTACTTTTTATTTTAAGATCAAGGCCTGAAGAACTTTGAAATGTAAGGGAATCTTGTAGTATAAACCTTAGTTTAATAATATAGTTTTTATTGCTATATATCATGCCACATTTTTTTCACTTTCATTCTTTTATACTCCTTTATGCTCTTCTAGGCTGTTAGTTGTGTGTCCCCCCATAAGAAAAAAATAAACAAAGTTCAAACTCATTGCTTCCAGACTAAACTAACAGTGTGTAAACAGTAAGGTTGAGTTACAGTATTTCATTATCTTGTTTAGGCTTTGTCTTCATTTTTCAAAATTTTTATCGTAAGGTGGGTTTTTATAATGCTCTATATCAACCTCTATTGCAGATTTGGAGTCACTAGCACTTTGTCCTCTGTGAAAGAAGGAAGATCTCACTGTAGTTACCAAGAGTAATGGATGCTGCTATTATTTCTTTCTAGGAAACCTAAAACTGTTCAAGGAACTATGACTGAGGAAGAATCCTCTGACTTTAAAAATGATGTCAAATAAGTCATGCTCCTAGATGGGTCAATCCTATCACTGAGAACTATGATCAAGAAGAGATATATTGCTCTATATGATGTGTCCTTCTGTTGCAACTTTAATGTCCATGTACAACAGAAGGTTTCAGCAGCACTATGGGGGCATCTTTCTTTTAGAAATGTTTCCCCAGGGAATTTCACTCAGCCCACTTGATTTTCTAGCAGGAACATAAGAGAATGTTCCCCTTTCAGCAGCAATGGAATGGCTCAAGGAAAAGCAAGGAATAACATTATTTCTGTTGTAAAGGGAAATGCGCAGCCGTTTCCTTTTCACATCAACCAGCACAGCAGATAGGTTCAGCACAGGCACGAAGCATGGTGTAAATCACAGTGTTTGGGTAGTGAGCCGAGCCACTGATCTGCTATCTTTTCAGACCTGGAGCCCTACCTCAGCTCAGACATTATGACCAAAGTTTCCAAAACTGTACCCAGAAGCTGTCAGAGTTTAGCTCCCAGATGCACCGGGCAGCATGGCTGAGGAACAAGAATTTGTATAGCTTCTAAACGAGCATTTGGGAGCTCCTAAGAACCTTCCCGGGGGCCTTCCTGAGCGGCTGCTCACAGGTGAAGGGATACTTTCCTTTGGGAGGCTAGGTTAGCCTCTTCCCTCCTGTATTCCGGAGACAAGGGAAGACTTTCCTTTGAAGGTATGCATTTAATGGCCAAACTGGGCAAGGGCAGGTTTAGATTTGGATGCTGCATGTTGTTGTTGTTGTTGTTGTCGTCGTCGTCGTCATTGTCGTCGTTGTCATTGTTGTTGTCGTCACTGCTGCTGCTGCTGTGTTTTAAGATGTTTCCACTGTTTTATGCTTATTGTTTTAATAGTATTGTTTGTTTAAATGTTTTTAAGATAACTACTTGCTGTATTTTAGCTGCCTTGCAGACTTTCCTTGTTTTTGTTTTCCCTTCTTGATAACTTGTTGTCAGCACACATGGGTCCTTTCACTGGAAGAACTGTGGCATAAAAATAAAGCATACAAGAAACTAATACACCAAGGGACCCATTTCTCAAGTTCTTTTCATGTTCCTATGGGAAGATGGGTGGGGTATAAATCTAATAATAAATAAATAAATAAATAAATAAATAAATAAATAAATTAAAAAAAAGGTACCAGTACAGCAGGCAACAAACTATCTTGGATGGATGGACATTGGGAGCTCCTAATAAAACTGGGCCACCCATGTGCAACATAATTTCCTTTCACTTGGTGGGGCTAATACATTCATTCTTTTTCTCGTGAAGCCAGATACAGAGAGGGATATCTAAAATGGAAGTTAACTTTAAAGTTGCACAACATTGTTTTTAATATTTTACCATTACTGTGCATTTATGGCTATCCTTCTCATTTCTTTTTTTCTTTTTATTTCAAATCTGCAAGGATTTTTTTTAAAACAGGAAAAAAAGAGACTAAAAAACCATGATTATACTGTGTGGTTTGTAACTTTGCAAAGTTTGCTTGAGTGAAGGTGGGTTACAGTGTCGCCGGTTGTATTCAGATGTCAGAATTGGCATATATTTCTGTCAACAGCAGACTGACTTTGGTTTCCAGACTGTCTGCATATAGTTTGGTGTAATAGCCAGGCCTAAAGCTCCAGGCACACTATTGTATTCAGCATGGAGACTTTTTATTGTCTTCTTCCAATTGCAATGTCCATGACCAACATGACCCAGAAGGATGTCAGGAGTGGTATATCACAAGAACTGATGGCATCATTTTATGAAAGCAATTATAGTGGACATACTAAATTACTCCAATCTTCTGTAAGGTCTTCCACATTACACCTGCCAGGGAATACCATATTTTTCAACTAGAGTGGGGACAAAACTTTCCAAGAAGAACTCCTGCTATATGACCATGTTCTGAAACATTATAAAACCACGAACAGTCAATACAAACATTTTTTAAAAAAGGGAATTGTACAGGTGTGAGCTGCATTCTTGATGTTTTAAACCTGTTCTGTTATATTCAAAGGTAAAGCATAGTTCTTTTCTAGTCTTATTCACCAGGTTCCTATATTAACATGAAAAATGCAGAAATCTGTGATTTTGTAAAATTTAAAGCCAGCATCTGGATGGTCCAAAGAAAATGGTCTTGCAATCCAAAATGCCTCTTGTTCTCCCACTTCAAATATTGACACTTGTCTGGGTGACTCTTGCTGTTTAAATTGTCCATGGATCAATGTACTTTAGACTTTGTTGCCAAGAACCAATACTCAACTCAGCTGGAAATTTCACATTTAGGGGTATTCTCCTATACAACTTTCAGGCCTTGTTGTTTATATAACATAATAAATCAAGTGCATAGCAACACTTACGGTTCTTACTAGATGTTCTTGGGTTGATGAGATGCCCATAATTTTTTCTTTATAACAACAATCACGTTGCTTTCCATCCACTTTCATTTTTATTTTATTCTTTGCTTTTTAAGTTGAGTTTTTATATATGGTATGATCCTGTTTGCACTTACTCATGAGTAAATCCCAATGAACGCAACAATATACTTGCATACAATTCTTGTAGAATATTTAAATTGTTAAACCAATACTGAGAAATTAAATTCAGGTCTCCACCAAGCCATAAAACTGACTGGGTCAGTGACTCTCACTCTTTCTGCCCCTCTCTCAGTTTGAACTTCAGGTTCTAATACTAATTAATTTCAAATGGCTGTTTTCAGAGATGGGTACTGATCACTTTGTGCCAAGTTGTCATGCTCCACTGGTGTGGCCCCACAGGTGCCACACATTCTCTTCCCTCACCTCTGCCAGCTTCTCCACTCACCAGTGAGTGCACACTGTTCTTCCCTTCCTTTTGGGGGCGTATGACCAGTTCTGGCAGCAGTGTCTGTTTCCCTCCTCCATATCCACAGCCACCCTCTTAGACAAGGAGGCAGAGCAGGGGTTCCTGCAAGCACAGCCTTTGAGTGGAACAGAGTGGAGAAGCCAGCCAACAGCCACACCTGGCGCTGCACTAATGAAGCACAATGACCCAGCACGAAGTTATTCGTGCCCATCTCTCATTGCTTTATATGGTACATAACAACTTGGAACTTCAGGAAGAGTCTGAAGTTGATGAGAACACTGTTTGGATATAAAATTCGTGGGAGGATAATGCTTCAGACATGAGATGCTCAGTCATCACCATCAAATTTAATGACCACCTTTGACCTGCAAAGGATCATGGACTCTATGGAACATCAAGTCCACTCCCTGTCAGGGAGGCACAGTAGGGAAATGAACTTTCCGCCTCTGGCTCTGCAGGCAGATGCCGAACCGCTGAGCTACCCAGCAGTTCATCTTGCACAGGAAATCAGCAGGAATGGCAAACAGGTTTCTGTTTTTTAGACAGGTAGGATAAACATCAGTTCAAAATGGTAAGTGAAGTCAGGTAACGCTATAACATAACAGATTGAATCCCAGAGGAAACACTGGGGTGGGTGAGATCCTTAGTTGTTTTTTGGGTGGTCTTCTCTTTGCAAAATTAGAGTTATCACAACTTTCATTGAATACTCTTCTCTCCTTAACTGCCAGATACGGGACTGATGCTCTGACAATCTGATTAATATTCATTATTTGCTGAAATAGAACTAGATCAGAATTTTCTAAGTGCTGATAAGATGCCCTGTGAAGAAAGACAACAATAAAGATGTATTGCAGAAATTTATGGGAAATAGCTGGGGAAATCCTGAAGAAAAAGGCAGAAAAACCTGTAGAAAGCTGTGGGACCAAGAAGCATCTAGTTTTATAACCCTAGAGCTGATACCTCTTAACAACTACTATTCAGGACCTTTAATGAATCTTAACCATCCTGGCCAGCATGGCTGCGCAGAACACTGTTTTACCTTCCTACCTTTTACTGAAGGACCTGTTTATCTACTTGCATTTACATGCTTTCACGCTTCTAGGTTGGCAGGAGCTGGGGTTAACAGTGGGAGCTCACTCTGCTGCGTGGTACTCGGGATTCGAACTGCCAAGCTGTCTACTTTGCAGCTGACCGTTTCAGTACTCTAGTCTGCTGAGCCACCAAGCCCCTTTGCAGCTCCACATATTGTAACACCAATGGCAAACTGCCACTAATTAAAGTCTCCTTTTGGGGATTTCAGGGTGAACACAATTTCATTGTCGCTTTTGAATCATATGCTCCTGGACATTGCAAGTTGCTGATGGTGATTACATAATCACTATTGTGAGTGCGTAGCTGCACAACTGGATTTCAGCCAATGCATTACCTTTAAATTCCCATTACAGTGCAAATTTAATTTTCATTTTTTTTACATCTCACACTTAAATAAAATGGCATTTGAAGAATGGGCTATGGTCCACAAAACATCTGAATAATAAAACATATTAGTCTCTAAGGTACTAAGATTTTTTTCTGGTCCAATTACCTTAATATTCCTCATCTATCTTATTCCTGATTTATTGTATGGTTGACTTTTTGACAGCACTATTTCATTCATAAATATTCAGATAAATTGCAGGTGACAGGCAAAAGGGGAATTTCTTCTCTCTCTCTTTTTAACAGTCTCTTTCAAAATCATGATACTCATAGAAGAATCATTGTATTGCTTATATAATTATTTTTTGCAAAGCTAATAAATTAATTGACTTGGTCTCATATGAACACCAAAGCCAGGCTTATGCGTGATTTTGATGGAAACATTGATTGAGCTTTTATTGACAAACGGGCCTTTCCTCTAATGGAGATGATGGTGTTCCTAAGGGCAGACCAAAGACTGAATGCTATTGGTGAAAACTGTATGAATGGGAGGACAGGTGATGTCTAATGTATTGCAAGAAATCCGACACAGTGGATCTCTCCAACAAACCATGATAGGATAAAGAGTTACTTTGTTCTACCTCCAGTGAATGTTACAGTCACTACAGTGCCATGTGGCACAACATTTTCTTAGGAATGGTTCTGGCCCACAAAAACCCAGCCTCCTTAGATCCCTGGATTTCACGCAGCCTTCCACCAACAAGATTCTTCTTTGAAAGTATGGCCAATGCTCTGTATCAGAGTAGGGCAACAGGATGGCAAAGGGCAGTACTTGATTGTCAGCGTAAGAGTGATGACATATTTTGCCCGAACAGTATTGGCAAAGATGGGGGGAGTTATGTTTTAGGCTGTACATCTTAGAACAGCCTAGCCAGCATTACCCAAGCTGGCTGAGATACCGGAGGAACTGTGCCCCAAAAGGAACATTTCTTCCTTTTTCTTTAGGGGGGGGGGGACTTCCTGCAATTCTGCACAGTTAGCTTTTTAAAATTCCTCTGACTTTCAAGGTTAATCCCATGTGTTAAGTATTTAGGTAGTCCCATGTATAAGATAATCAGTGTACAATAGGTATTTCTGCTGATCCAGCAAACTGTCCATATTCTGGATAGTGCTCTCTATAAGCCTAAGGAAACCCATTTTCCTATTTTCAAGTAGTCATTCATGCACAACACTGACCTCTTGTGTGAAATCTGTTCCTTGGTTCCGTCAAAAGCTCCCTGCTTGCTTTAACTGTGTGGACTGACCGTGGCTTAGATGTGTGACAATATTTATTTTGCTTCTTCACTCAGTACGTGGTAGCAATTTCTTAGGAATCCAAGGAAACAAATTACTATACCAAGTACAGGGTCTGCGAAAATGTGAGAGCAAAGCTGCGTTTCTCAGATGCTAACTTGTTTTCTTTTGAACTTCCATTGTAAACAGAAACCCAAGGCTATTTGCAGAGAAAGGCCTTCCATTTTCTCTTTCTTTCCCCAAACGTATTCTCTTTTCTGACTTGTAACCTGCACAGGCTGGACAATCAAAGACAGGAGGAGGGATAGGCTGCTTCTGAGTCACATGGTCGTAGAAATGACACACCCGACATACAAAAATCCTGACTTACAAGCACTCTTCAGCGCTCCCCCCCCCAACCGGCTGCTTACGAGCAAGTTCGATATTCCCTGTCTTGCAAGCAGTTGGGGGGGGGTCAGGATTTGAGTTCCCTTCCAGTCACAGAGGCAGCATTTGTCTCAATGACTGGAAGGCAATTCAAAAGTGGTGTGCTGCTTCTCCCCCATGCGGGGGCTCAGGAGAAACAGCACATCACTTTTGAAATGCCTTCCAGTCACAGAGGCAAGTGCTGCCTCCATGAATGGAAATCATTTCAAATTACGTGCACAGCTTCTCCCCCCTTGCGGGGGGCGGGGTCAGGAGAAGCTGTGCATGTGATTCCTCCCCCAGCCACCCCAGCCACCCCAGCGCTCCCAGGCCATCTCCAATAGATGAATTCAGCTCAATAAGCTTCTGAGTTGGCATGCATAGGTTACTTTATATATTGTATATTGTATATTGTATATTCTAATAAATAAATAATTGTTAGCGATGGAACTAAGTGTTATTTCAATATTTAAGCTGTAAAAAATCAGTATATTCAATTGCTTAATTTTGACTAGTGGCATTCAAAGCTCTGACTGGCTGTCTGGCTGTTTGTAAATATAGTTGTACCTTGTATAAAGGAATTAAATCATTCCAAATGAAATTATGTGAAACAAATTTTCCTTTATACAAATTTCCCATAAGAATGCATTGAAAACAGAGTAATCCCTAATCTCAACCATTTTTATGTTGTACGGATTTGTCCCATAGGCGATACTGTTAAGCAAATTTTCCCTATCTCTGGAGTTTTTTAAGTTGTACAGATTTTATGTTATACAAACCATTTGTTATACAAGGGTCCACTGTATTTGTAAATATTTACAAGTGACATTTTAGGACTAGAGATGGGCATGAAATGCTACAACAGCATTTCGTTTCTTTTTTCGTTTTTGTTCCATTCTGTTTTGCTTCATTTATTTGAAACAAATTTTTTTTCAAGGAATTTTGTTGGAAATGAGCGATTTTAAACTGTTTTTTCCAGCTTTAAGCCCGCGCTACAGCACTTGGGCTCAGCAAAAATAATAATAACAATAATTAAACATCCTGCCTTTATTATTATTATTATTTGGCTGAGCCCCAAGCACCGATCAGCTGTAGTACTGCCAGCTGAGGGCACTTTTTTTAAAAAAACAAGTGCTGGCTGTGTTACAGCTGATCAGTGCTGCCACTTTGGAAGCCCGCTCCACAAGGCTAGTGAGCAGCAGCAGAGGGGGAACAAAAAATGAAATGAACAAAATGAAAAAAAATGTTTCATTTCGTTTCTTTTTCCTTTGAGGGGCAATTCATTATTCATTTTGTTACATAATGAAACAGATAACAAATAATTAAACGAATAAAAAATTCTTTTCATGCCCATCTCTATTTAGGACCAATTCACCTTAATGTGCCTACTATGACAGGTATTGTTTACAACTCCAATAAAATTCAATATTAAAAATAGCAATTAAATTTGACCAGGATCTTAACCATACAAAATTAAGCTTAAAAGGAGTTGTAAAAACCCAACCACAATAAAACCATTCAACAGAGCACCTTAACTTCAAGAAACAAAAAAAAAATACTTGGCCCACCCCACCTCCTGTTGCTCCTGCTTGATGTACCACCGGCAGGGGCTCCCATGCCTGGCTGTGGTGGTGCGGCGGTGCAGCTCGGCCAGTGGGTCAGGGGGAGGGATGGAGGTGGGTGCCGCTGAGCTGTGCAGTGGCTCCTCCTCCTCCTCCTCCTCCTCCTCCTCCTCCTCCTCCCACCTCGGTACCGGCCAGCACATCCTTTTCTGGGGCCCAAGTGCACAGCCACACCTCGCCCCCTATGGCCTGAGCAAGCACAAGGGGAGCAGAGTGCAGGGGCAGGTTACACCCCACCGGTGTCACTGCCACTGCACCGGAGCCCTGTGAGCGTAGGCAAGTGCAGGGGGAGCAGAACACTGGAGCCAGGTTCCACCCCCCACCCCCGGTGTTGCTGCCGCCACACAGGAGCCTCATGAGCTTTAGCAAACACAGGGGAGAAGATCACAGGGGCGGGTTCCACCCCCTCGTGGCAAGGCCAACACCCTGGAGCCCGGTGAGCCTAAGCAAGCACAGGGGGAGAATAGTGCAGGGGCTGGGCTCCAACCCCAGTGCCACCACTGCTGTACCAGAGTCCTGTGAGCCTAGGCAAGTGCAGGGGGAGTGGAGCTCGTGGACTCGGTTCCACCCCCTGGTGGTGAGGTCCCTGCACTGGAGCCATGTGGACCTGGGCAATCACAGAGGAGGCGGAATTGAAAAGCGGGAGCTGGGTTCTGCCCCTTAGTCAGCACCACTGCCACGCCAATGCCCTGTGTGCCTGGAAAGCATGGAGGGGTGGAGATTGGGACCAGATTCCCCTCTCTTAGTGGCATGGCAGCGCAGCAGCACACTGGGCTCACTTGGGCCTGGGCATACCCAGGGAGGCGTCCCATCTGGGTGACACAGCCACCGCCGCAGAGTGCAAACAGCTGTTGGCTAGGCTGCCTGCCCTTTCGGTGGCACTGGGCTGTGTCACCATGTCCTGCCCCCACTGGCCCGATTAAAGTCGCCAAGAGAGGGCTAAAAATGGTGCTGCTGTGCCGAGCCCTGCAAAGACTGACTCTGAGGCCATTTGGCACTCCCGCGATAAGGTAAATGTCCCCAGGTGGGGCAGGTTTGCCCAGGTCAGAGTGAGGGGGAAGCCCTCTATTCCACCACTTCAGGAGGCCTCTGAAAGTGAAGGACTCTGGCCACCCCTCCTCCTCCTCCTCCTCCCCTCCAGGGCCCGCCCACTGGATTCCCCCTCTGTCCCTCGACTGGCTGGAGAGGGGCCCAAGAAGCCCAGACCAGAACTGGGAAAGTGGCTGGCCAAGCGTGCTGAGCACCGCACAGACAGGTGGCCCTTTGCTAGGCAGCCTTGCAGGGAGAGCGACCCAGAAGCGAGTGGGCAGGCGGAGGGGTTTCCGTGACCTGGGCCAGGCCCGGCCACCCTCCCGGCTCCGCTTCCATCTCTGACCTGGGCCTGACTCCTTCCCGCCTCCACCTCCTCTTTGGCAGAAAAGGGGAGGTTGCCAGTGCTAGTGGCAGTGCAGATGGAACTGTCCACAGTGGCAGTGGCAGAGGCATGCCTTGGTTCCTGTGCCCTTGGTAAGGGTGAGGGGGTGACAGGGCTGCCACCGAGGCTGGCTCCTTCCTTGACAATGGCCACTGCAGCGCCTGCAGGATGAAGCTGAAGAAGCAGGTGATGGCTTACAAGGAGTCAGTGGGTGGGGCTTATGGGGTCAGTGGGTAGAGCTTGCAAGGGGTAAGTGGGTGGGGCTTGCACTTGGGTAGGCAGGGTTGGAAAGCAGCTGCCCCCCCCCCCACATTCTCAGCCACCAAATCTGGCCCTCCTTAAAAAAACTTTTGACACCCCAGCTTTAGGATGTGTGGCTTCTCCACTTGGGTGATCTTTGCAACCCGGCAAGCCATCAAGGCTGATAATTTAAGACTTAAACTATTCTACAGGAGAAGTATAGTTTTCATAATTTAGAAGAGCAAAAGGAAGCAGAGGAGTCATTTTTTTCCTGCCCTTCCATCCTTCAAAGGTGCTTTCTTTCAAAATATTATTTCATGGCTGCTTTCAAAATATTATTCACAGATTTCCTGGACGTCTTACACACCAGCTCTTAAGGGAAGGCAATTTGCTTAAATCTGAGTAGGAGTGTGGGACAGTGGTTTGGGCAATGGGCAAAGTGCCAGGAGCTCCTAGTCCTAACACCCAAATGATAACAAACATGTTGGGTGGTCTATCAGGTCTTCTGTGTCTTCTGACATTACAGCCTCATGATCTCCATCCACAATTCGTTGTCCACAAAAGCTAGAACAATACTCCCACACCAATTGAATTACTCCAAAGTAAAATGTCTATATTCCACTCCTCAAAAGTCCAATCAATGGAAATAAAATGTCATCAACGAGTGAGACTGCACCACCAAGAAGATTAACTAGAAATAGAGGCTGGAAATGGACAGCGATTTCAAATAGATGGCCCTTTATACAAGGAACAACCTTATTTAAAATAACTGGTTTGTTGCAGCTCTGGAAATAAAGCAATATTTCTCAAATTTTGTTACACTGTGGATCATTTGTGTCAAAGCCTCTGAGTCCTACTATGATAGAAACAACATAAATCCTTTTCCCCCCAAAGAACATTCATATATTTATAGGCATTCTGCTATTCTGTTTATCATTCCCAATGAGGTTGGCTGGCAGGGGGAGCAGAGGATTAGGAGAAACACTGAATATCCACAGCTACTGCAATTTAAAAGGAAGTTCTTCTTGTTCCCCTCCAACACAAAGGTGTTGTACTGCAGCCAAACCAGTTCCCAAGGTTCTTCTGCCAATATGTTCCTCTCCTTGAAATTCTTTTACTATTTATTTTACCTTGAAAGTAACAACCTGTACTTTTTATTTCCTGTCATGTGAGCAAAGCTGTCTAGTTTTCTGCATTTTATGACTTTCTCAAATGTTATGAATTCCTGGTCTTTATTCATTCATCTTGGTAGTTTGTGGCCTTCTTTGGTGACCCTCTCAATCCAAGACGTTTGTGGCATCCTGTGAAAAATCCCCATTTTAAATACTTTTATCTTGTTCATCTTTGCCTATGTTGAGAGTCACAATTCTATCCCATACTGACACAAAAATGCATAGGACATTGCAATGTAGGATTAAATCAAGCTTAACTTTTTATTGTATGCTACAATTGTCCTAAGGAAGCAAAGTAAAGTGTTCTGCTTATATAACACCCCATAGTGCTTAAAACACCATCTGGAGGTTTACAACGTAATTATGTAGGCTACACATTGCCCCCCACTCCCAGCAAGCTGGTTTCTCATTTTACTGACATCAGAAGGATGGAAGGCTGAGTAAACCTTCAGCTGGCTATCTTTGATTGAACCCCAGGTTGTGAGTAGTTTTAGCGGCAGTACAAGCATTTAACCATTACACCACAAGGCTCTTAGCTGATCTAAGCCACCTTTATTCTGACTTTTATTGTGTGACCACACAACCACTTCATTGAACCACATTCCAAGTGCTCCCCACGTTTGTTCTGAATCTTTAATTGCACTTCTTGAATAGCATGCTATTTACCACTCACTATGGCCTTGCTTTTCTTAACATATATTTTGGACTGTGTCTGTTACTTAGTTCATTGAATTTCCTGAATTGCAGGCCATCAAAACCGGAGATGGGCAGAGTTTCAGAGGTCACATAGGCCCATATCTGCTTTTACTTCTGTAATTCCTCCCCCATAAAATCACAAAAAAATGGAAGAGGTTGGTTGATAAAAGAAAGCCCTTGTATCATCTTGTAGCCTCATAATTTAGAAAAGTTAAATTTGGAGATAAATTGGGGACAAGGGTGCTGTGGAATCTCAAAACGTGAGAAAATTGCCCTCACATCATCTACAGTAGACGTTAGAGATGGGCAGAAAATAAAAACAAAATGCTGTTTTGTCATTTTGTTACATAATGAATAGGTTTGTTATGAAATGAAATGGTAGGATGCATTTTGTTACAAAACAAAATGCCGTTTCCCCCCCCCTCTAGGAACGAAATGATTCACCCCAGAGGAACCAGAGGAAGCCTTACCTTACCCGAATATGGGATGATGCTGTAATGGGATGTGTGTCTTTTGCTGCTGAAGTTTTTCTCCTCCCAACAAAATGTGGAAATGCTTTATCCATGATCTGGGTATGAGGATGATCGTAACAATCATCTTAGAATGGAAAGGGACTCCACGGATCATTGAGTTCAGCCCCTAACAAGGAGGGACAGTGGGGAATCCAACCTTCAACCACAGGTATAAAATTACATTCCAGAGATGTGGTGCAGATCACTGAGATCATATACGATTTATACATTGTAAAATATTATTATTTTGCATCAATAGCAGCGCACCTGAAGAAAGCCAAAGAGGCACAGGTCCTTTTGGCAAAAAATATTCATTTTCCAAAGAGAAAGGTGGAGTAAAAAATATTCAATAAATAAATAAATAAAATAAAGCCTTACTTCCGATACTATTGTTGGATACCTATGTCTCGGCTAGACATAACTTTTTCCACTGAAACAATTCAGAAAGCATAAAATTAGAAAATTGTTTCTTGGAGGTTTTAAAACAAAATAAAGCAAAGAATCGAATCCTCTAGCTTTTATAGGTACATCTCAGATCATTTATCTCATTTTTGTAACTGGACTATCTGCTCAATCCTCCTCTTGTTTTTTGCCTCCCCATACCAAGATAACCATATAACCAGTTACACTAAGAAACAAGACCAAAAGAAGAATAGGAGTTAAAAGAGGTGCCACATTCCATAGCATTTGTAAAGTGTTCAAGCAAGTCAGAAAAAAAATAAGTAAATCAAAATCTGTTGGGCGTATATTTTGGGAAATCTATGCTTTGCTCTCATATAAGCTCCAAATACCTTTTCCATTCAGCATGGAAACTCTCAACATTTGCAGAAAAAGTTGATTGTTTTCTTTGCATATATTAAGCATTTGTTATGCTACATAATGAATCATAACCAATTTCTAACCCAGAATTGGCATGTCTTAGACATATAATAAGGAAGAAGTCTCTGTGTATTTAAAGATTCCCCCCTGACAATTAAGTCCAGTTCGACTGTGAAGATTCTCAGTCATCCAAGTGAGTTTATCTGGAAGCTGAGTCATGGCAACTGGACTTCTTTTCTTGGGAGACTGAAATGTTTTGCTGCTCATCCAAACAGCTTCGTCAGTCTGAGGAAAGCTAGTTGCGAGTCCTCCATTTTATAGTTCACTTTGACCTCTTGTCACCCTGGTCTGAAACTATGCATAGCACTAATAACAAGCTATCTCCACATTCAAGTGCATCCTCCTTCAGTTTGAAAACCCTTTTGCTTCTCTTTTTCCACGTTGCCTTTTGGCTAAGCCCATAGAGGGTTCAGAGTTGTTTATCCCTGCTTTGGTATTAGAAGAACAGCACAAAGTGCAATCTCTCATTGGAATAATGGTGTGCTTGTTTGCCACACAGGTTGTTTTGGCACCAATTCAAAGGGCTGATCCAATGCCAGCAAAGGCTTCCTGCTGCTCCTGGAGGCAGATCCTTAAGCTGAAATGCCTTCAAGAGTTCATCACTGTTTGGACAACGCCCAAACCACCTCTGTAAGTGTCTAGACCAGTTTACTGCTTTCAGTGTGATGACTTCTTTGAAGAGCATCAAACCAGTGTGAGTTTTTTGTCAGTTGCTGACCCAAGTTGTTTCTGTGTACCGTCTTCAAAGGCAAAAGAATCTGCCAGCAATGGAAGCAGTTTAGGCTGCCTGTCAGGCATTTCTTGCAAGCTGCAGAGTAGAATCCTGGGTCGCCCACCTTCTCAAAAGCACTCTTTGACATGGTGGTTCTTTAAAGGTAGACCGTAAATATATGATGTGTGTCTTCAACTGATCGGTTTCTACATGAAAACTATTCAGAGCTACATTATCACCTTTCAAGAGGTATTCTGTGCAACATTTTTGTTTTGCTTTTTCTTCTAAAAGAATGGCCAGAATCCTACTTGTGTTCATATAAGGTTTGTGTAGCACGCTGTAAGAAATTCAATTGATGAGGTCCCAGAGTACATGTCACTCCCATGCTTGGTCATATCTGATTGCACAACTGAGATACATCCTGACACTCTATACAGCTAAATTAGTGAACACCAATAAGATTCTAGTCAACATGTTTATTCTATCTATCGATATTGTGTGGGTATAGTGATTGATATACATGCACAGATATATGTATATATACACTGATGGGAAGCAAATAAATGCTCATTGAGGGGAAAGGGGGAAAAAGAAATGAAAAATATTGCCCATTTTTTTCCATTATTGTATCCTTTTGTGGATTATATTGATTATTTATCTAATAGGCTAGTTCTGTAAAGAAGGCATTGTTCCAGATCATCCTGAACCCATTTAAAATACTATGTGGTTCTGCTAGTTTCGAAACCTGGTTATGTTAGTGTCAGATGCAGAAAAGGGGAAATGATTCTTACAAAGTCCTCAAATATGAATTCTTTTAAGTCTCAGCAAAAGTATTTCTCCCATCTGTGATAAAAAATGAAATTCACAGAAGGAATATTCATTTTTGTACTTCAGATTTACATTAACCATTGTCATCATCTTGAAGAATAAATATCCTTTAATTGTTCCCACCCCACCAGATCTCCTTCACAGATTTATAACTGACATGGTGACACTTGATAATACCATTCCTAATACTTTTTTGCAAGAGATATATGTCTTTATAAAACTCCGGTTTGGACATTGCCCAATTTGGACAGAACCTGTAATCACAGTAAAGTTGTATTTTTCCTCTCTGTCCCTGACAACGTGGATTGCTGTGCCATGCCTTCCCTCTGTTAAGTAAAGCCTCTGCTCTAAAGTGACATTGGAAATATACAAATTATGAGCTAACTCCTTAAATCTGGGTTAAAATGGAACTAGAAAGCTGAACTAACTCTTAAATCTGGGTTAAAATGGACCTAGAAAGCTGAGCTATATGTTATAGATCATTAGAAGCTGAAAACCCATAAAACTTCCAAAATTATCATTCCAACCGATCCTGATGACTGAAAAAATATACTTTTAAAGGAAGCATAAAAAGAGTTCAATGAAAACTAATTTGCAAATTGGAGGGTGAACTTCTTCAGTAATTAAGGAATAATCTTCTTCAGTGAACAGCTATCTGAAATATATATGTTGGCTGTCCATTTTATCCAAGAGAGATTGAGTTTGATCAGCAGCCAAAGCCCAACTAGTCTATAGTCATTTTCTTTTTCTGGATCCAGATGAGTATCCTGATCAATGTCTTTTCTTTTTTTAAAAAGGATGGCTACTACTGTCAAAAGGGGATTGAAAATCTCCTGAAGCTTTGCGGGCAGTTTCATGCATATAAGCTACCTGGTTAGACTTGCTGAATGCAAAGAACAGAGCATGGAGACTCTGACTACTGCTCCCAGAATCCGCTAGCCAGGATTGTTGTAAGCCGCCCAGTGGACAGATGGCCAAATGGGTGGGGTATACATCTAATAAATAAATAAATAAATAAATAAATAAATAAATAAACAATGGCTGTCTTGGCTAGGGGGTTATTGGAGCTGCAGTTCAGAAGTGAGAAGTAAAGGTTCCCCCTGCACTTGCGTGCTAGTCGTGTGTCCACTGCACTTCTTATCATTGTCTATTAAGGCAGGGGATAGATACAGTGCTATAGCATGCTCTTCTTCTTCCTTTGAATGCATAGATTTTATCATTCTTGGGAGAAAGATCATGCCTTTCTCTTCTTGGGAGAGCTGCTCACGCTGTGCCTCAGGGCAGATTGGGTGGGAGAAGGCGCTGAGGTGAAGGCAGCCATCTTGCCATTGGCACCATTGCTAAGCTCAGTGTACTGAGGCTTCATGGGCTTTCATTTCCATCTCTCCCATCACCCCTTCTCTAAGACCACCTCAGTGGTTTTTGGGTTGTTGTTGTTGTTTTTTTTACGATGGCCTCTTCTTTCTTCCCTTGCTTAATCCCAGTGCTGTTTCTGCCTGGGTCCCATGTATTTTATGTTGCCTGTCCCATGTATCAAAACAGCTAGCTACAGCGCTGCCTGCTCTCCTCTTCAAACTACCAGTGAATGCAAGTATGAATAAAAATACAGTACTCCCATTCCTGCAAAATCACAATAATGACTATATATAGAATTGTCTCATGGTTGCACTGGTCTTTCCTCTGTGCCTGGCTCAGTTTATGCATTCCTTCATTCTTATTTTGCAATCTTGCAAAGTGGTCCAGAGGATAAAGGGTTTGGCCATGGAGAATGGAAGGTAGAAAACATGATTCCCTTTGCTCTGCTTCTGTTCTGTTTCTTTTATCCATATTTTTATGACCTGCCTAGAATTATTAAAATTATGAATTGCTCTTTGACCCTTAACATTTTTTGTGCTTATGCTTTGACACACTGTGGAAAGAACCAGTCTATTCCAGTTTACCTAAAGGTGCAGCTGAGCTCCTGGGCGCAGGTGAATTTCGTTAGGCACTTTCCTTTCTGGGATTTCACACTTGTCACAGCCATCCATGTCAACCAGATGGCTCTCCATGAATATGAGATAAGCATGTGTGCATTTACCACGGTGTTAGGTGGAAAAATGCAGTGTGACTTTTTTTTTACCCAGAGACCACATGCTTAGCATTAAACTTGCAGAACATTAGTTCTGCCTGTGTTACTTTCTGTGGCTTTCTGTCACTTTTGAAAAGATGATATAAACAATTGCATTCAAACAATAACAGATGTTGGAAAGGCACATATTGTGGAGGGCTGGGGAAGACACCAGTGAAATGTCATTCCAGACTTTCAGTCCTTGTTTAAATCTAGAAGAAGATAACTAATAAGCATGTCTGTGCTGAAGGGCATCCTTTGGAGACAGGCAAAGCAATGGAGGTTTTCTTGAAAATCCTGTATGTCTCAAACAGGGCAGTGAGAGGCTTAGGATACACAGACAGAGAGCCTTTCTGAAAATCTAACCCTCAGCAGTGTGGCACATTTGTCCAACAGGCCACAGACGGTGTCCTTTGCAAAATTAAAGCTCAAAAAAGACTTTTTACTGCTACAGTTCCCAGAATTCCCTAGACAGGATGGCCACGCTGGCTTGCGGAGCTCGTGTCTCAAAGAATAACATTTTCTAAGGGTGTAACTAGATGGCCAGATTACCCTGGCATGATTCATGCTGGTTTGGGATCATGTTGGGGGGTATAGTTCGTTATTTGGGGCAAACCTTACATCCACATGCAAGGATTGACCACACTACCTTAGGCAAAGTTATTTGACCCTTCTTACCCATTAAGAGCAAAAATTGTACTGAACTGTTTATTGTCCATCATTATTGTAAGCTGCCTTAGGTCCTTTTCCAAGGAGAAAGGCAGGGTAAAATACTCAAATAAATAAATAAATAAATAAATAA
>JAHTLZ010000007.1:18762722-18780971 GCA_023846285.1 Phrynocephalus versicolor | reverse complement strand
TAGGGACTAATGTTTGTACCCACTTTTTTCTGTCACTCTCCCTATCTAACATTCCTGATAGACCACCTAATTAATATCTGTTCTTGTTATGTGACTCTGGTTCATGACAACCATAATAGGGCTTTTGAGGTGCACCAGATGTTCAAAGTGTGGGTTATCATTGCCATCTTCCAGTGAGCTTCCATGGGCAAGCAGATATTTGAACCAAGTCTTCCAGGTCCCATCGTCCACCACATCATATTGGCTCTAAGCTCTAAGGTTAAGGCATTGAAATATATTGTCACAATGTAAATTAGGGATCAGATGTTGGTGGGTTTTTTTGCCTTGTTTGGACTATCAAAACCCATAATTTTCCATTCTTGGTGTTCCACCTGACAGGTGGATGCCCAAATATTACTCATCTGGGAGAGAGGCCTAGTGAAGAAGGCTTTTTATGGCCTAGCTAGGCCTAGCCACCTCTCCAAAAGAAAGTCTCTAGTTAGAACTGGGGCAGCTTCCTTTCAACACAGCCTATTTATTCTATCCTGATTTGCATACAATGCATTGCTTTAATATGATAGTGCCACAACTTTGATCTAATCTACATTTTTGTACCCTGATTTGCAAACTATTAGATGACTTCCTGCCCAACTTCCTGCTAGCTTTCATTTGAACTTTTGAAACAAATGCAACATTAACTGCTTGTCTTTGATAAGAACATCATTGGACCATTATTCCTTTCTATATAATGAAATAATGGAGTGAAGCCAGAGCAGACCCATAACAATTAGTGGGACAATTAGAGTATACTGTATAGATTTCAGTGAAATTTCTTTAAGTATGACTATGCTTGGATCTGTCCTAACAACTACTAGAAAAACTCCCATAACATTAGGAGAGTGTTAATTAGACATGGGTGTTTTGTTTCAGAAGTGGTCCAGTTCCAAAATAAAATGTGGAAGGCCAGCTGGCGTTCGGAACCAGACCAACCCTCCAGAATGAAATCAGCCAATCCCTTACCTTGCTCTGGGGTCATGTTGGGCTAAACTCTAATGAGGAAGAAGCCTCTAGCAGCATCTTTCCTTCTCCCTGGTGCTGGCCAATCAGACAGGGAGGTGGGATGGTGCATTTCCCTGCACAGCTCCTGACTGGCCAGCGTCAGGGAGACAGAAAGATGACAACAGAGGCTTCTTCCTTGTTGGAGTTGAACCCTGTGCAAGGAAAGTGCAGACAAGTAGGGACAGAGCACTGCAACAAAGATAGATTAAAAATGTCTGTAAATACTCCAGCTAATTCTGCAGCACAGTCCCTGACAACTCGTCCCATGATTCCATCTGGTCCAGCTGCCTTCCTAGCATTAATATTCTGGAAAGCGCGTTGCACATCAGAAATCTGCAGTAGTAGTGGTTGTCCATCAGTAGTAGATTCTAATGGTGTGCTATTGGTGGTCGATGCTGTAGTGATAGTGGTTCCAGTTTCCACCTCAAAACGGCTGAAGAATTGATTCAGCTGATCAGCCAAAGACTCACTGCTACTAGACAGATTATTTTTAATATTCTGCCCTGTGATTTGTCGCAGACCTTGCCATACCCGGCGAGGATCAGAGCTCTCAAAATGATGTTCAATCCTCCGACAGTACATAGCTTTGGCATCCCTGATGCCCTTTTTCAATTTAGCTCTGGCCTCTCTGTACTGTAGCGCATCACCAGAGTGAAATGCAACATTTCTGGCCTTTAACAGAAGGTGCACATCTCTGTTTAGCCAGGGCTTGTTGTTAGGAAACACCCGTACTTGTCTGGTGGTAGTGACAATATCAATGCAGCTTTTGATATAGAACAGTACTGTCGAGGTATATGTATCAACATTGTCCTCCTCAAACAGTGCCCATTCAGTGCTCCTAAAGCAGTCCTGAAGTTGCTCTGATGCACCTGCTGGCCACACTCGTATTTCTCTCGTTGATGGTCTAATTCTATTAACGAGAGGTCTGTATGATGGGATCATGAACAGAGATATATGATCTGACTGTCCTAAACTGGACAAAGGCTTAGTCTTGTATCCATGCATGATGTTACTATATACTTGGTCCAAGGTATTTTTCCCTCTGGTGGGACAGTCAACATACTGATAGAACTTAGGGAGGACAGTCTTTAAATTGGCTTGATTAAAATCACCTGCAACCACCAGTGCTCCGTCTGGGTAAGCCTGCTGCTGTTTGCTAATAGTAGTTAGCAGGTGACCCATAGCTGTAGTAGTGTTTGCATCAGGAGGTATATATACCGCAGTTATTATAACAACATTAAACTCACGTGGCAAATAAAAGGGGCGGCATTTCACTGCTAGATATTCCAAATCAGGAGAACAATGAATATCCATTATTTTAACATCTGTGCTCCAGTTGTTATTTATGTAGACACAAATCCCTCCACCTCTGCTCTTCCCGGATTCGATAGTTCTATCTGCTCTAAGTGCTGAGCGTCCTTGTAGCTGTAGAAGCTCCTGTGGAAAGGCAGGATCCAGCCACGTCTCCAAAAGGACCATAGCACAGCAATCCCGGATATTTTTCTGCAGAGAGATAGTAAGTTCCAACTCCTCGATCTTATTGGGAAGAGATCTAACATTTGAAACAAAAAGACTTGGCAATGCAGGCTTGTAAGGATTTTTACTTAGCCTCACTCGAATTCCAGCCCTGCAGCCCCTCTTCTTGCGTTTTCTCCGTTTTCTTTTCTTTCTGGCAGGGAAAGTAGGGAGAGTAGCCCAAGGATATGCAGACCCTCTGATAAGCTCAGCTGTAATGTTGTAAGTTGAAACCTCCTGGCTGCAGCCTTCTCTGCCGATAGTTAAAAGCTCTTGTCGACTGTAAATTACTTGTGCCTGAATGTGCAGAGTCCATAGTAAAATGTACACAAATAAAACATTAATTAAAAGATACCGATCTCTAGAGTGCCAAGCCGCTGCAAGTGCTTGTGCCGCCATCTTAGAAACATGGGAGTGGTGGTCCAAAACATCTGGAATATCAAAGGTTTGCCACCACTGCCCTATAAGATGATCTCTTGAGGGAGGCAGACAGGGGATTCTAGCCCTGTTGGTCCTTTCTTTTGGTACCATCTGAGATGGCTACTGAGTTAAGGACAGGGGCCCCATTTTTTTGTTCCAGATCTTTCTTGAGGACAATCCCCAATGGTATAGCTTGGGGAAGCAATGTTCACCCCTTGTGACTTCCATTATGGGGTCCCTCCAGGGAATGGACACGGCTCTATGTCACTTTTTATTCATCTGTAGAAGATGCTGTGCAGATCCTTTTGTCCTGCCTGGTATTGATAATGAACTGGACAAGAGGCAATAAACTGAAACTGAATCCAGATACAATGGAGATCCTACTGTTGGGGAAACTGTCTGGCCAGCTAAATATTTATTTAGTCATGATTGTTTTAAATCCCTCTAAAGGACCACATTCATAAACTGAGAGTACCCAACTCTCTCTATGAAGGTACAAAAAATATCTGCTGTGGCCAAAAGTTTTATCTTCAGTTGCTCAGCTGTGCATCTACCTGGATAAGAAATGCCGGTCAACAGTGATTCATGCATAGACAAGCTCTAAAATAGACTCCTGTAACAAATTCTGCATAGGGCTGCCCTTGATGTCAATATAGAAACTTCAGCAAGTCCAACATGTGGTTGCCAGATAGATTACAGGTACCAGCAGATGTGGATACACATCCACAGTTTTGAAGTGCCTTCATTCACTCCCCGTTAGTTTCCATGCCGAGTTCAAGATACTAGTCATAGTTTAGATCTCAATACTTGACAGAACAACTTTCCAACAAAATAGCTTATCCATCCCAGGCACTCCTTGCAGTTCTTGATGTTAAAAGGAGTTTAAAAGATCCAGTCCTGGTCCTCAACTTCCTCAGTCATGGCCCCTTCCCTCTGGAATAAGCTTCATACAGACATTCCTAAGTGCTAGAGATGGGCACGAATCGAAAAAATTACATTTTGGTTTTTCGTTGGGGGTCCATTTTGGTTCATTTTTGTTTTTTGTGGGTTTTTTTTGAAAAAAATTCATTTTGTTTTTTTGTTTTTTCATTTTTCATTTTTCATTTTACCTGCTTTTTGCATGACTTAAAGCATTTCCGCGTGCAGAAATCCCCCAATGCCCCAGACCAGAGGGAAAACACTAAAAAAATGATGCTGGCAGAGACACAGTATAGACTAGGTACGCAGGGAGGCTGCAAAGGCAGCAGCAGGCATTGCCCAGGGTGTAAGGCAGCCGCAGAGTGACTGCACTGTGGGGCAGGGGAGGGTACTCACCGAGAGGTATGCACGCATGCACACAGGGAGGCTGCAAGAGAAATCTCTTCTTTCTCTCCCCTAAGAGCCAGGCTGCAGCCAGCAGGAACACAGAGACACACACCTGTCTGGCTAGCCTAAAGTAACGAGTCACAGAGACAGCAATCCCACCCTAACTCCCACCACAGACTGCAAGGAGGACGGGGGTTGCCAAAGCTTTTTATGCACTCTGTGGCTGCCACACCTACCCAGTCTGCAACCTGGGCATGCCATTGGTTGAAATTGTCCAAGAATTTACATGATCCCATCACATGGCTTGCATCCATCTTGTAGCTGGAATCCATTTTGTGTCATCCTTAAAGGAAAAAGAAAAAATACATCACGATGGAAGAAAGACAAAAACAAAGGTTTTAAGGACCCCTACCCCCTGGTAGGTAATAATTTCAAATAATTATCACTGCATTTTTACGGATGTCCAGGGCATTTTAATACCCAAGAAATCAATATTAGGCATCTGGGAGCCATTTTGGGTCTATGTCCCCTAACTCCCCTTAAAGGAAAAAAAATACAGCGATCTGAGAAAAGACATAAATGCATGTTTTAAGGACCCCAACCCCCTGGTAGGTATTATCAGGCAGAATAAATAATTATCACAGGGTTTTTGCAGATATTCAGGATGTTTTTTAACATTTAAAAATAGCTCATTTCATTGTACGTCGCCATTAACGAAAACAAAACATAATGAACCTAATTTCCGTGGTTCTGTTCGGTTCGTTCCAAGTTCCTCACAATTTTCGCTATTCGTTTCGTTATATAACGAATAAGAGAAAGATTTTTTTTTCATTTTGTGCCAATCTCTACTAGGTGCCATCCTGCCCAGATTAGAGGAGGTTAATCAAAATACAATTACATATTGTAAAGCTGCTTTCTACTAGTGTTGATTTATTGACCTGAGATGTTTAAATATATTTTAATTTATGTAATTTAGAAGTAGGCCTTTTGGTTTATTATACTTGCATTGTGTTACTCTTTGTCTTTTTAATTACAGTGATACCCTGACTTAAGAGCAGCTCTACTTAAGAGCAATTCGACTTAAGAGCGGAAAACTGTTGGCGTTTTAACTGCTGCCTTACAAATTTTAGATATGGTCTGCTCGACTTATAAAATTTTTTTAATTGTCTTGATTTTTAACTTATTTTTTTCAATTTTTAGATAGGTACTCCGACTTAAGAGTAGTTCGACTTAAGAGCATGCATTCGGAATGGATTAAATTCATAAGTTGAGGTACCACTGTGTATTATTCTATTGTGAACTGCCCAGAATGTGTTTGCACTAAGAGAGCGATATAGAAGTGGAAATATATGTCAAAAATAAATATATAAGGCTAATGGCATCATGAGGTCGAGCGATTCTCTCCACCCAAGGTCCTGAGGCTCCCATGGAACCCTTTGTGTCATAGGCTAGCTATTGGGGGATGCATAATGTGGGCAGGATAAGTCTTTAATTTCCAAAAACCAGTGACAGAGGCATGACGTTACCAGTTGTGGCCATAATCATAATTTTTCCCTCCCATGTCCTGCAGCCCCCATCGACTTCGGCATAAGGAAAGGTATTCCAGAGGAGCCTTGAGAACTTCGGCAAGAGGGGTGGAATTGGAAATGTTTTATTTCCTCCCCCCACCAAAAAAAAAAAAGCTGTCATGGCTGATGAGGTCATCAGACTTACATGGTGTGGCTGCTGATCAGGATTTCAACCACTATTGTCACTAGCATTTTTATTTCTGTGTTTCCCTGTTGTCTTTAGTTTACTGTCTCAATGCCAGACATATTTTTTTCTGAAATCAGCTAAATTCTCAGTTTTAGGCATTCCTCAAAGCCTTTGCTGCTAGTTAGAGCTTCCTAATATTGTTTCCCCTAGTTCTTCAGGAATTCATTTCTTCAGAAGTGCACTAGTTTTGCACTCCACATGTTGTTACTAGAAATTAGACCCTTGGTCATGCATTAAGTCTTGGACTCAAAGAACAATTTCCCTCTCCACGCTCTTCTACTCCTCCTAGTTTAATAAACAGTTATCAGATTCTGTAAAAATGGAAACAATCCAAAGAACAAATATCAATTGAATTTTTTTTCCTTCTCTATAAGAGCAATCAGTGTAAATGCTTTGTACCGTTCCTGTCAAGCAGGCATGTATCAAATGTACATGTATAATTAGCTTCATATCCTTTTTCGTAAACTTAATGTTAGAACAGGGATTATGCCCTGTACTACTTACAGCACTGAGACTCCAACCTCCTCCACAAGAGGAAATTATACATTACGGGAAAATCAGGAGAAATGTTTGTGTGTTAATCCCCAGCTGAATGTCTCCAAGTGGCCAACCAAGAATGACATCATTGCTTCTAACTGTCAAGAGCTAGTCACTTGGGAGGCATTGGTTTATATTACAATCAGCTGTAGGGAATCCAGCAGGAGTGATCTCATCCCCAGATGAGTAGGCTTGAACTTTGCACCTTTTCAGCACATCAAATCAACCTGTCCTGAGTTGGGGCATGTCTGACAAACTGGTAATTTCTTGTAGCATTTCAGACTGTGTTTTAATACAAAAGAGATGGTTCCAAAGTAAATATGCAATTAAAACCCAAATAAGGACCACAACGCTGATTGATCCAGTAAAGTTTATGACAACAGAAAACAATAACATTTAAATTAAATAGTTCCCAGATGGACTAAGTGAAAATGAGTTTTCTAATGACTCAGTGGTTAGCTCATTAGCAAATCTAGAAAGGTAGGTTAGAATTTATTTATTCCATGGCAAAAGTGAAGTGTGGGGTTTTTTATTTTATTTTTGTAGACACGTCCTTCAGTTTCACAAACAAAACTGTATCGAAGATCTGTTCTTCTTGTGGAACCAAATCCTGCCCCATGCAAAGCGGTCGCAACTCTGCTATAAAGTTTCCAAAATTGGACTTTCTTGAATTCTTTAGTGCTTTTCAGTTGCTTCTAAGGCATGGAGGGCATTGACAGAAAATGCATGCTTTCGAGACCCGAAGGAGAGATGTGGAAAGTGGAAAATTATATTACACAACTGTTGCAGTGTGAAATTATGTTAGAGCTAAGAAAGGCATTGCATGAGGACAATTACAGGTAACTGGGTGTTCTTACAAGACACGTGGGTTTCTTTCCATTGTGTTCTTCAAATGCTCTCCCCGATGAACTGCAGGAGTACTTCATTGTTCTAACCCTGACTATGCTACTCTATGCCCTATCTTTCAGAATAAGAATGGAAGTAACAACACTAAATACTTCATTATTCATTTGGGACTCAAATGATAAGCAAAGGGAGGGAGGGGACTATAGGTTCCTGGATTACTACAGCTAAAATGATTGTTTCCTTTCTTAACTCCACCACCAACGTTCAAATAACTGCCAAGGGGGAAGGACTTGCAAGGGTTATTGCTTCCCATCCCCTGCTAATAGAAGAAAAGCACAGCTAAAGCATTCCTGGCAGATTAACACCACCATTCTGTCTAAAAATATCCTATGAAGCAGAGTCCAGTGTAGTCCACGACAGCACATTGCACGGTTGAACTCCTCTTACCTATGGAAAGGTTTTCCCAGTGTTTATTCAAGATCTCCTTTCTTGTTTTAGAGTCTATTTTTGGGTCCTATCATTTGAACCAGCAGCATCTTCCCCATGACAGCCCTTCAAATCGCAGAAGATGCTTGCTAACCATCTCTCAGCGTTGTCCTCTCCAGGCTAAACAGAGCCACCCACTCCAAACACTTCCCATTGGTTTTGGCTGCCCATATCTTTTTGAATCTCGATCTCCCTTTCTGGATGTGTTCCACCTTGTTAATAAGCTTCTAAAATATAGTGCCCCAAGCCAGGCTGCTTTGAAGTGGCCACTGGTGCTAGACTCATAGGAACATAATTACTAGCTGAGGCAGTGCTGAAGGGACATAGAAGGTGCCTCAAACCGAGCCATATAATTATTCCATCTAAATCAGTATTGTCTATCTCCATCAAGGACAGGAAATCTAGATCTTTTTAGAAAAATATTATGCCGTCCCATCAGTTCCCATCAACTTATGGCAACCTTTTCCAGATAAATAGTACCGGTTCTGGGGGCACACTGTGATGGTGCAGCGTGTCAGACAGTACACTGGCTACGTTTTCTCCTAGGAGGCACAGTGGGAAATCAAACTTCCAGATACCTCCTGTGTGTCAGATCACCTGACATTGTCATCTGTCCAGGTTACTCTTTATTACTTTAGCTTCTACTGAAGCAATGGAAGGCAAAGAGATCTAATCGTTGTGGCCATTTTGCTTGCAGTAAAACTATGCAGTTATTCTGTCACAGCTATGTTTCGACTATTCTGAGCACACTGAAGGGAAGGTGGGGACATAAATGCAATTACATAAGAAACAAAAGCATTTGTAGAGCAGTTTGCTTCATCAAATAATTTGCTACTTCTGGCCAATATTTGAAATGCAAATATTTCCATATAATAGCAGACAAGAAATAAGCAAAAGAACTGTTTTCAGTCTTATTCAAATCAGAAATTAAGCTCTAACTATTGACATAGTGTAAGGACTGTGACTTATTGACTCCCCATTTTTATTTGAATGCTGGAAACTTTCCAAGAGCCTGAGATATTGTCAAGTTCAGAAATATGAATATTCCCATCTGCCACTGGATCTGAGTTCAGGTCATTGTGAACTTCCAAACCCTAGCCCTAGTTATTATGTCCTTCTCAGAGATTTTATCGCATCTCTGATTTCCTTCTCACTCTTCCTCTGCACATTCAATCTTCCAGTCTCAACATCTGCAAACCCACAGGGTCTGTTGTTTTGGTGTTATCAAAAAGTCATCAGACAAGAATTGACAAGTTCCCAAGACATGTTTTTTTTTTTCTGCTCAGGAGCTGATCTCGAGCAAATGTCCCTTCATATCAACTGTGAAGACTTTGAGTAACACATATGAACGTCTGCTACCATTTCAGGCTGTTTAAAAGAGCCATGGTCTTTTAAACGCTCTTTTAAGTAGCGCTCTTTTATCTTGCCTACTTCTGGGGGTCACTGGTGTGCTTACTCAGTGAATCTCTTCTTCTTGCCATATTATTGAAGATAGTCAATTCAAAATTAAGGCATAATGTGGCAATGTGATCTAGACCACGGAAGACTTGGACTTTTCATCATTTCCCATCTTCTTTTTGAATCTTGGGACTTATGATTTCCGCCACTAAGCCTGCACATTTCTTGTAGATCTTTCCTCCAGTACTTAAGTGAACTGGAATAAATTGGGCCATGATGCATTACAAAGCAAAATTGCAATTTGTCACAGTCTCTCCTAGATAGGACAAACCCCCAAGATCTCTGGTCCGAATTTAAGTGGCCAGCGGATCTTAGGGGTCATGTAAAAGTACCCATAGTCTTTTGCAATAAGCATTTATTCTGTTAAATAGAGGTAGACTAATATCAGTCAACGGACTGAAAAAGTCTACAAAAATTAACAAGTTTATCTTCTGAGCAAAGACTTTAGAAACCTTTAATACAATTAAAACATCAAGCTTTCAGCATGTAATACCCTTCATGCCATCTTCGGGATATCAGAAACGACAATTACTGACTAACATTGTAAGTTATATACAGCAGAACATTTAAGTGGACCAGTTTGTTCAGTTACCTTTCTGCTGATCTTACAGGCTGCCACGAATCACTAAATTTTTGCCCATCCTCCTGGTTCACCACATTCTGTCTCAAACATACATCTAAAGACTCCCTTATCAGCCTTAAATTCCACGCATGAGATTGGAACAGCTTTTTTGTTTTGTTAAAGCATATGCTATGTCCAGTTTCCCAGCCATGTTTAGCTAACACAGACATTTCACCTTTGTCCAAACTAAGGTAACACTGATCTTCTTAACATCAAATCCTAATGCTTCTTCCTGTTTGTCCAATATAACTTAAACCACAAGAACATGGGAATCTCATAAAAAGCTGGTACTTTTAAACCCAAACTATGCTATACAGGCTGCATTCATTAATTAATCTTATTAAAGGGTTTTTATTCCTACCTTCCTTACAATCTTTCAAGGCGGTTAGCTACAGTGCTACAGCAAGGCAAATTGCAACACCTCCTATCAAGTCTTCCTCCTTGTCTTTCAGTTTCTTGCTCTCCCCACCTTGCAACACTTTAAACAAATCTTTCTGAGTACAGTAGGACTGCCGTATCCACAGGGGATTGGTTCTGGGACCCACCCCACCCCCACCCCCCGCAGATAGTGAAATCTGTGGATGTAGAGCAAATGCTCTTATCCAGGTTGACAGTGGAAACAGGGGTGGTTGGGTGCTCAAGTGAGAGCTTTCAGCCTGGCACCCCCCCCCAAAAAAAAATGCTGGGTAGTGCAGCATCAGTGTCAAGGAGGGAATAAAGTCCCCCCCCCATCTCCTTGCTGCTGGTGGTGGCAGCCAGCCGTCCTTCTCACCACCACCGCTGGCCAGCCATCCTCCTTGTCACCAGGCTTGGTGGCCAGCCTGCGGAGGCATTTGGTGGCAGCGAGGAGAGGGGGGGGGATTTAATGGCACCAACACAGGCTGGCTGCCCTTGCCCTTGCTGCCACTGCCACCCAGCCACACTCCTCATTGCCATTGCCGCATGCTTGCCACCCTCCGGAGGGGTGGGGAGGGGACTAAAGAGGACCCACCTGGCCAACGAGCCTTTCAACTTCCTGCTCGGGTCCCAGGAGGAGGTCCGGAAGTTTTGAACTTGGCACTCAAGCTCAAACTTCTGGTCTGCCATCCGGGACTCAAGCAGGAAGTTCAAAGTCCCCATCCCACTCCTCCGGGGGCAGCCAGTGTGCAGCGGTGGCAGTGAGGAGCTTGGTTGGCCTGCATTGGCGTGGGTAAGTTTTTTTTCTTTCTTTCCCTCTTTGCTGTTGGGCTCTGACTACTCCTGCATCCTGATCACCAACTGTGGATAACTGAATACCCATTCACCTGAAATGTTTTTCTCAAGAAAATGTTTTTCTCAATATACCCAATTCTTTTGCTATATGAAATTATATGCTATGGTCTTTGCTCTCTGTGTTAATGTGTGCATCACTGAATGCTTTTGTGCTGGGTTATCATGACTAGCACTGTTCAAATAAAGGTTTGTGTGAGTTGCTTTCCTATGTACAGTACACTTCTACCTAGTGAGCCATCTTGATTCCTGTATACTAGCACATCCAGAAAAGGTAATTTTCTGTCACTTTCTATTTCTACAGTGAATTGTATATTTTTGTGGCTCTAATTTAAATGTGCTTCAAACTCGTATAATATTTCCTCTCCATGTGGCCAGATTAAGAAGGTATCATCCACATATCTTTTGTGAAATTATTGTTTGAAAGGAGCAGATGCTAAAGCCTTTCAAATGCTTCCATATAAAAATTAGCTACTACTAGGGACAGGAGAGACCCCATTGCCACATCATTTCTTGTTCAAAGAACTTACCACTAAACATAAAATAAGTCAATACAAATTTGAACAATTCTAAAACTGATAGAGGGAATAATGGTCCTCTTAATGTATCTTCCAAAGGAACCCTAGTAAACAATGATGTCACATATAAACTAACTAATAAATAATTTTCAGATACCAATACATCCTGAATTTCTTATGCAAAAGCCATAGAATTTTTAAATGAAACTCAGTTAGTCTCAACTTGGGGTTCAATAAACTTGCATGGTGCTTTGCAATTTTACAGGTGGGAGAGCCAATGGTGTTTACAATAGGCAGGTTTTTAAAGTTTTTACTTGGAAGCTAAACTTGTTAATTTTTTTGCAGATTTTTTTTTCAGTCTGTTGACTGATATTGATCTACCTCTGTTTAAAATTAAGAATGCTCCAATAAAGTAGGAAAGTTTTTATTTATTCTATTGTAGTATTCATTTTTGAAAGACTTTGTGAATATTATCAGCTTCAGGATAATACATAACCAGATTTTTTCCAATGATCATAACATGGTCCAACATTTTCAGAGATAAATATTGCTATACAAAAGCTGTTTGGAGAAAATCCCAACCTGACATTCCTAGTGTGGCAGTCCGTAGCCAGGCACTGTCTTGTATCCATTAGATTACATCCTCATCTTTTTCAACTTAGCTGAAAATGACCATGCCTGCTGGAGATGATGTAAACTGTAGTCAAACATAGCTGCAGTGCTGGCACCATTCTCAGGAACATCACTGAAAACTCAGGGAGGCTCCAGTTGTTCAGTTACCTATCCAAGGGTAAACACTATATTTTTAAAAAGTGTGACTCTCATGTTTTAATATGCACTGAATATATCCTTGTGCAGCGCATGCTTTATTGGTTTTTTTTTTTTTAAAAAAAAAACTCTAATAACAGAAAAGAGTCGAAGACATGTCTGTGAAGATTCTCAGTCATCCAGGTAAGGTTATCTGGAAGTTGAGTCATGGCAACTGGAATTCTTTTCTTGTGAGATCGAAAAATTGCACTACTCATCCAAGCAGCTTTGTCAGTCTGAGGAAAGTTAGTTAAGTATGGGTCATTAGCTGTGACCTTTCTGCTGGAGGTATGAAATGCTTCCAATTTCTCTGGAAATTGATGAAAGGACAGCATGATAAGTGGCAGACAGATTGTGCGTGAGTCCCCCACCTTAACTATAAATTGGAGGCATTGCCCCTAACTTTCCTCAGACTGACAAAGCTACTTGAATGAGTAGCGAAACATTTCAATCTCACAAGGGAAAAAAAAAAACAGTTGCTATGACTCAACTTCCAGACCATGTTGGGAACATCTGCTCTTCCTTCTGCCTGAGCAATGCAAGATCAAGGATTCTTTGTCATTATGCTGAAAAATGCCATTCAAACATCTGTCTTCCATAATTAGATTGTGAAGGCATCTACTGGCCTGGTCCACATTAGTAAGACCTCACTAAATCAGGCTGATGATGAGATGAGGATGTCACAAAGGTATCTACGTGTGCCCAGAGATATTACACTAAGTGCAATTCCCTCTGAAAGATGGTTGAACAGTTTGCACTTTTTTCCTCCTATTTCCCTCCTTCCTCCATAGTTGGGAAAAGTCAATTATTACAGCCACAACTCTGCTAATTCTACAGTCAACATGGCTCGGAGTCAAAGCCCCCCAAAAGTAACTTCCATTTCTGTCCATCCTCTGCACAAAACTGTGATCCAATGAGCTAATAGGAACACCTAACGTCCCTGGGAAATTGTTTTTTAAACGGGGGAAAACCTGATGACTTGTGGGAGGAGGGATTGTTTTGTGTTGCTTTGTTTTGTTTTGGTTTTGTTGTTTTGTGCAGCATGGCAGTACTGAAATTGAATCAAGACATTTTCATATGGCAAATCCTGCTCTCAGATTGCTGAAACAGGTCATATCACCAGATGTTTCCTCACAGCTTCTGGGACTGTTTGTGCCTGACTGTAATATCTCAGACTGATGCTGATGGGAAACAAAATATCTAAACTAAACTCCCAAGGCAGCTGACCTTGTTTGTGGTTGCTTAGAGGCAAATGTATGTAGGAAAACTGATACAAAAACTAGATTGATGGATGCTGTTACTCTGTGGAGAAAATCATTCACATGTGCCCAATAAACAAGTAATTTCCCAGGGTATCAAACATTCTTTTTTGTGTCCAGAGTTGGTACAATGTGAACTACTGCACAGTCATTGCTTGAAAGTAATCAGTTACAAATAATTGTAATAGGTACTCTTTGCCATCAACTAAGGCATAAATACATTACATCAGAACTGTAAAAGAATAAGGCATAGCTTTTCCCTTTCTATGGTGCAATGGTTATTTCTTAAGTACTTGTACAGTTATAGGGATTCCCTAAATGGTGATGGAGAAATGTCACATGTTACAAGTGTTCACTCATGCGGGATCTTTAGCTTTCTTAAGAGAGTGGGCATTGGAGTACTGAAGAGATGAGAGAAAGAACCTGTTTTTTTATCATAGGCTGATGCCTGTATCATTCAGACTTTTTCTTAATTTAACTAGAAGTGTCTCTTTTATTTTTGAGAAACAGAAAATCAACAAGTTGAGTCATGACAACTGGACTTTTTCTTGAGAGATTGAAACGTTTCGCTGCTCGTCCAAACAACTTTGTCAGTCTGAAGAAAGCTAGTTGCGAGTCCTCCATTTTATAGTTCACTTTGAACTCTTGTCACCCTGGTCTGAAATAGGCTTGTTAGGTAGACAACAGTCTCAAAAGCCTTAAGGTAAACAATGGCCTAAGGTGCAGAAACCCATAAGTATGGGTTGTTAGCTATGACCTTGGTGGTGAAGGCATTATGTATTTGTGATTTGTCTCAGTATTGTTGAAATCACAACCTGATAAGTGGCAGATAGACTGTTGAGGGAGGGTGTTTCAATGCTCACATGAATGGCTTCCCTGACCCCTCTCTCAAACCATCTATCTTCTCTGTCTCATCTTCGTATAAGTGCCCATTGTCCTTCTAGTGGAGGTACACTGCTGATTCTGGTCCTGAGCTGTTACCCTTCCTCTATTGGGCCATCCTTCTGTTTAATGGCTGTTTAGTTTCTACAGTGTAGAGGTCTGCACACTCCTCACTGCATTGGACTGCATAAGAACATAAGAACATAAGAACATAAGAAGAGCCATGCTGGATCAGGCCAAAGGCCCATCTAGTCCCGCTTCCTGTATCTCACAGTGGCCCCACCAGATGCGTCTGGGAGTGCACGAGACTAGATATCTGTTTCGTGATATCACTCCCTGGCATCTGGCCCTTGAAGTACCCCGGTTTTAAGACTGGAGATTACACATCTCCATCATGGTTTGTAACCTGTGATGGATTTTTCCTCCAGGAATCTGTCCAATCCCCTTTTGAAGGCATCCAGGCCAGATGCCATCACCACATCCTGTGGCAGGGAGTTCCACAGACTAACAACGCGCTGAGTGAAAAAATATTTTATCTTGTCTGTTCTTACTCTCCCAGCCCTCAATTTGAGTGGATGTCCCCTAGTTCTGGTATTTTGGGAGAGGGAGAAGAGCTTCCCTCTATCCACTTTACTCATGCCCTGCATTATTTTGTACGTCTCAATCATATCCCCCCTCAGGCGCCTTTTTTCCAGACTAAAGAGGCCCAAATGTTTTAGCCTTTCCTCATAAGAGAGGTGCCCCAGCCCAGTAATCATTTTAGTCGCTCTCTTCTGCACCTTTTCCAGTTCCACTATGTCTTTCTTGAGATGCGGTGACCAGAATTGTACACAATACTCCAGGTGGGGCCTTACTATTATTTTGTATAATGGCATTATAATGTTGGCTGTTTTATTTTCAATCCCCTTTTTGATAATCCCTAGCATGGAATTGGCCTTCTTCACCGCTGCCATACATTGGGTAGACACCTTCATGGAGCTGTCCACCAAAACACCAAGATCTCTTTCCTGATCCGTCACGGATAACTCAGAGCCCATGAGTTGATAGATAAAGTTTTGATTTTTTGCCCCAATATGCATTACTTTACATTTGGCTACATTAAATCGCATTTGCCATTTTGCGGCCCATTCCCCCAGTTTGGCGAGATCCTTCTGGAGTTCTTCACAATCTTCTCTGGTTTTTACCACACGGAAAAGTTTTGTGTCATCCGCAAACTTCGCCACCTCACTGTTTATCCCTGTCTCCAGGTCATTTATGAACAGATTGAAAAGCACCGGTCCCAGGACAGATCCCTGGGGCACACCGCTTTTCACTTCTCTCCATTGTGAAAATTTCCCGTTGACACCTACTCTTTGTTTCCTGGATCTCAACCAGTTCTCAATCCATAAGAGGACCTGCCCTCTTATCCCCTGACTGTGCAATTTTCTCAGCAGCCTTTGGTGAGGGACTGTGTCAAAAGCCTTTTGAAAATCCAGATAAACTATATCCACCGGTTCACCCAAATCCACATGCCTGTTGACCTTTTCAAAAAATTCTAAAAGATTTGTCAGACAAGACTTACCCTTACAGAAGCCATGCTGATTTTCTCTCAGCAAGGTTTGTTCTTCTATGTGTTTTAAGATTTTCTCTTGGATGAGGCTTTCCACCATCTTACCTGGGACAGATGTAAGGCTAACCAGCCTGTAGTTTCCCGGGTCCCCCCTCCTTCCTTTTTTAAAAATTGGTGTGACATCTGCTATCCTCCAGTCCTCCGGCACTGTGGCCGTTTTAAGAGACAAGTTGCATATAACCATTAAGAGATCTGCAATTTCATTTCTCAGTTCCCTAATAACCCTTGGGTGGATGCCATGTGGGCCCGGTGACTTGTTAATCTTCAATTTATCAATTAGACCTAAAACATTCTCCTTTTTAACCTGTATTTGATTTAATTCTTTAGTCAAGAGGGGCCGTTCAGGCAGCGGAATCTGCTCACAGTCCTCTGTCGTGAAGACAGATGCAAAGAACTCATTTAATTTCTCTGCAATTTCCAAGTCCTCCTTAACCTCCCATTTTTCTCCCTCACCTGGATTGCTGCTTTTGTGTTTTGGTATTGGGTCCTTTGGGTGGATGAGTCTCTGCCTTGGTATGTTTGTGTGTTTGAAATAAACAGGGATGTGGTGTTTGCCAAAAATCATTTTAAGCTTCTCAAACACTACTCAGACATATTACACAGATAAAATAGGTGGTTTGAGAGAGGTGTCAGGGAAGCCATTCATGTGAGCATTGAAAACTCATCTCTCAACAGAGGTGGAGGGCTCGGGCACAGTCTATCTGCCATTTGACAGGTTGTGGTTTCAACAATACCCAGACAAATCACAAATACCTAATGCCTTCACTACCAAGACCATAGCTAATGACCCATACTTTATGGGTTTCTGCACCTTAGGCCATTGTTCACCTTAAGGCTATTGAGACTGTTATCTACCTAACCATTGTTAATCTTATGCCCGGGGACTCCTGTTGCTGGGTGGGTTCAAAGCAGTAGGGGGGGCAGGAGGGGTGCAAAAACAACAGTTGTCCCCTTGATATGCCTCTGCATCGGCTTTGGTGAGTTTGTTTTTTGCAGGATCAGGCTCCGTGGGCTTGAGCAGCCCATTAGGAAATGAGTTCCAGAGAAAGAAAAGAAAAAAGCCACACTTGTTTTTAGTGTGAAAAGGCTAGGGAAAGGTGTAATGGGCTGCTCAGGCCTGAGGGAGCCTGATCCTGCAAAAAACAAACCCATCAAAGCAAAGATGAGTGTTTAGAACCAGGAAATTAAAGGTAATGCTGGGGGTGGAGAAGATCTCAAGGAAGATTCATTTTATTTATTGGGGGGGGGGGAATCTAAAAGTGTGTGGGGTGGTGGTGGTTCTAATAAAAGGTGGCATCTTATAGATGGAAAATGTGGTGTCTTCCCTACTCTTTCCTCTCCCCTTCTTGTTTTACCTGTCCATAGGGCAGTGGTGGTGAACCTTCGGCACTCCACATGTTTTGGACCACAACTCCCACAGACTTTTATCATTGGCAATATAGGCTTGGAGTTCTGGGAGTTGCGGTTCAAAATATCTGCAGTGCCAAAGGTTTGCCATCAATGCCATAGGGCATGAAGAGGTGAACACCAACCAGCAGAAAAAACACCCAGGAGGAAACTATCATCAAATGGCAAAAGTATACTGATCAGCATGAACCAAGACAGTGCTTGGGATTATGCAAGGAGATCCTGCACTAGAGTAAACCATAACAAAAGCACACAAACAACCACCTTGTGGTGCAATAAAATAACATGGAAAGCAAATGCTCTGTTCCATGTTGACTCTATCCAGGGTCATATTACAAAAATACACCCCCCTTTTTTTGCATCTTCTGCTTCCAGGGGTGTTACCCATTGTTGTCACCTGGCAAATCTTTTTTTCTTTTTTACAGTAAAAGATGCAGTACATTATCTACCCCCTCCTCAAGTGGGCCATATTTTAATATGTAGCTTGGCTTCTATCTATCTATCTATCTATCTATCTATCTATCTATCTATCTATCT
>JAHTLZ010000007.1:18698960-18762712 GCA_023846285.1 Phrynocephalus versicolor | reverse complement strand
TCTATCTATCTATCTATCTATCTATCTATCTATCTATCTATCTATCTATCTATTTCAAATAGCAGTATTTTTATCCCACCTTCCTCCTTGGAAAAGGACCCAAGACTCTTTAAGCCTCTGAATGTTGCAGAGTGCAGACTGGATTAGCTGAATCCCCCACATAGTACTGTCCTCTCAACTGGATCAGAACTTGATCCAATTGAGCTCAATTAGACTTATCTGTGAAGCATCCCTGATTTGCATGGCTTGCCTGTAAAAAAAAAAACAACTGCTTCCTTCTCTTTCTACAAACTTTACTTCAGTGCTTCTACACATTTCTGGTGCTGCAACAATGTTAACAGGAGTCATGCTCTGTATAAAATCTTCAATATATGTTAACATACAAAGAAGATACGTAGCTTTGGAATGTAATGGTAATGGTATTTTCAACATGAATCATGTTGTTTCTGATCTTGCTTTTAAACGCTGAATAAAGGATACGTTGCCCTCCCATTAGTTTGATAGTAGCCATTTCCCCAGTACGTACCACAATGAACTGTGGTCAAAACAAGACAATGTACAGTTTTGTGGTATGTAAAAAGGAAGCCGTGGGCAGAATATATGGTTTGAATGTGGTCAACATTTCCATTTTGCCTGTTGATATGATTCATTTGTGTTTCTAAACAGAAGAGAATCTTGAAATGAGCTTTAACTACCAGTAAAGGTAATAACATACCTCTTAATAAGGGAAATGAGACAGATAGAAACAATGCATTGGAACATACTGTATAAACTAGTATTTATGTATCTGTGCCCCTTCTTTTTCTTTTATTTTGGGAAAAATTAATATGTGTGAAGCACTCTTACCTATCTAACTCTGAAATATAACCTCTCCTTCAAACACCAGAAGCTGCAACTTTTGTCGGAAGTTTGGTTTTTGCTGCCCTTCTTCCCGCTCAGGCCCTTGGGGGAAATTTTGGGTCTTCCAAATAACTCTGGAATGTGAAATGGGTGGAACAGCTATCCTCTCTCACCCTGGCCTCCCAGATGTGATTTCCACTTGCTTATGGGGAATTGTGAATTCATATTTGGAAAATACTTAAAATTTAAAGTTTAAGGCTGGCTGTTGGCTAAATTTTGTTTTGGGTGCACATGTCAGCGATAGAAAAACCCAAGCTTGCAGGATTTAGGAATAGGAATAGGAATCTTTATTGTCATTGCCCCCTTGCAGGAACAACGAAATTTTGTGGTTGCTATATAAAACTCATTTAAAGCATTTCCCATAGATTTAAAAACAGGTACAACACATAATATGACATATAAAATGACTAAAATATGACATATAAAATAAGCTGACTTCAAAGTCCAGGATTTCCATTTAAGGCCAATATTGCTCTAAAAAAGAAGCTATTTTTGAGATGGTTTGTTCTTGGCCTTAGTAGTCTATATCTCCATCCCGATGGCAGCAACTCGAAGAGGCGATGACCAGGATGTGATGGATCTCTTAATATATCTAATGCTTTACAGTGGCACCTGGTAGTATAGATTTGTTCTAGGGTGGGGAGTGAACAGCCAACAATACTCTCTGCAATTCTTATGATTCTGTGCAACACTGTCTTATCCTGGTGGGTACAACTTCCATACCACACACATAACCCGTAAGTAAGCACACTCTCAATTGCACAATGATAGAAGGCCAGCAGCAGCTTTTGTGGAAGATGGTTTTTCCTTAAAAACCATTTATTATTTTAAATCAGCAATATTTAACCCAAACAGTTGCTTTGAAAATTACTGTGGCAACCCTGGTTGTGCAGCAATTCCATCAAAGGGAACAGATGCCCATTAGCCTTCTGTGCCCACTGCTTTTTCTCTTTGCCGAGCAGTCTCAACCTGGGTGTAAAGGACCCTGATGAGTTCTGATTGATACAGGGGAGATAGTATGGGTTTCTCAAACAACACAATCACACACAGGATTAGAAGGCTCACATACTGCAAAAGCCATAAAACCGTAAACCATGTTTACTTTGTAATGAATAAGAGGACCAGAGGAAATGTCTCTATCAAGTGCCCCCCTCCATTTAGAAAGGCTTTTTTCTTTTAGAAAAGGGAGGTAGTTATTTCAGTCTGAGGCAGACATACTTGGTGGGGGCAGTTTACACCTTGGGCTGTGTGACATCTGCCAGAACAAATGGGCTGTTGAGCAGGACTGTACTGGTAAGGAGACTCAGGACCTGAACTTTACAGAAGTTCTTCTCCCTTCCCGGTGCAAACGTTTTAAAGCTTGAAGTTGATCTCAAATTATATTGTTGACTCTTCTCTACAAGCAATCCTTGATTTGGATTCCTGCATTGAGGAGAAGAATGTAAGAACATAAGCACAGCCTTGCTGGAACAGGCCACAGCCCATCCAGTCCAGCATTCTGTCTCACACAACAGCTCACCATTTGCTTCAGGGTATTCCCAAGCAGATGTCATCACCAGCTTATGATCCCCTGCAAATGGCATTGAGAGATCTCCTGCCTCTCTCTCCAACCTGGAGGTTGTCCTTAGGCATCCATAATGATAGCCATTAATACCCTTGTTCTCCATGAACTTGTCCAATTCTTTCTTAAAGCTGTCAATGTTGACCGCTGTCACCACTTCTTCTGGCAGGGAGTTCCATAGACCAGTGATCCTCTGGGTGAAAAAGTATTTCCTCTTATTTGTTTGAGATCTAGCACCCAAAAGTTTCATGGAGTGCCCCTTAGTTCCAGTGTTGTATGATAGGGAAAACAGTTTTTCCTTATCTATTTTGTCCATACCATGTATGATTTTATAAACTTCAACCAGGTCACCTCTTAGGCGCCGTCATTCAAGAGTGAAGAGACCCATTCTTTGCAGCGTCAGATGGTAAGGAAGGTGTTCCAGTCCCCTAATCATTCTGGTTGCCCTTCTCTGCACTTTTCGCATTTCCATAATATCCTTCAGCAGGTATGGTGATCAGAACTGTACAAAATACTCCAGATGGGGCATCACCTTATAAAGAGGCAAAATGACACTTGTTGACTTACTTTCTATACAATTCCCAATGATCCCCAGCATTGTTTGCTTTTTTCACTACTGCGGCACAGTGGGTTGACACCTTCATTGAACTGTCCACCAGGACACCAAGGTCTTTTTCCTGGTTTGTTGCAGTGAGTTCTGATCCGATCAGTTTATAAATGTAATTGGGTTTTTTTGCCCCAACGTGCATCACTCTGCACTTGCTAATGTTGACACTCATTTGCCAGTGGTTTGTCCACTGCTAAACCAGTTCTTGTCTCTCTGTTGATTTCATCATATATCACAATCAAAAAGACAAGATTATGTGAAAATGTAATTTAATTCACAGATGGAACATGGGAGGCAAGTTAGGCAAAGAAGGCTGTATTGAAAACAGGGCGTACAGCCTTTTGGCCTTTCCATATGTAATTCCTAGACCTGATGAACTCACTTTTTCCTACAGTCCCATGCACTAGGTGTCTTAGATGTAAAAAAAAATGGTTCCAAAATCACAGATGAATGGAAAAGATCCCCTACCCCACCAACTTAGATCTTGATGAATAGCAAGGGAAGTCTGAAACTCCCTCTCTTTCCGTTGAGATGTATAAGCATTAAACCGACATTGGCTATTTCATTCAGAGTCTTTACTCCTGATTGAAAAGAGGAGAAGAAATTGTATTAGGAATACTCTAGGTAAATCAGTCTTAACTATGTGCAGGTGGTGAGGTAAAAAAAGATGCTAAAGTCTGCAGATGTATATGCAAACCATCATATGTTTACAAATTCTAATCATGGAAAGACAGAAAGAGCTATGGATTCCACAATGGTCCACTGGTTCATTTTGACATCCATCTTCATAGGAATAAGCAAAACTCATTCTTCATCAACAAGGCCATAGCATTTTTAAGTCTCACTATAGCCTATGTGTTGCTTATTTAGTTGTTGCAGGGAATCTAAATATTACTCTGCCAGATAACACTTCCACGACAGAAGGTTGGGAGCCCAAAGCCTTTTCCCAGCTGATGGTCTCACTCCATGAAATCACATTTTCCAAACCAGAAGAGTTTCCAGCAGTTCTACATTCAGGTCAGTAGCAACCCAATGGTGTTTCCAGGGTACCTCTTAATATACTCTGAATGTAATCAGAGTCCTCCCATTCTTCAGGCAGGCCTCTTCCACGGCCCCCTCCAATAGTAAATACATCCACTGTCTTTTTTAAAAGATTGAACAAACTTTCCATTTTAATAAGATTATAAAAGATAGAATGGCTGCTAAGAAGGCTGGAGGGCTGGAAAATATAAGAATGATCAATAAAACAAGCTTAAAAGCCAGTGACTGCAAAGTATTTTCATGCAATGTCCATCTTAACCACTTGACAATAAAACCATAAAGATTTATGTGATTGCACTGTATTTTCTATAGAATATTCATCTAAACCACTACAAAATTAAACCAGAAATATCAATATTGCAATGCACGAGTTTCCATATACAGTAAACAGAAAATTAATGGATGCCACTCTATGTGAAAAAATAACAAGCCATTCCTCAGTCCAGATATGTTGGTGGGGAAAGAGGACCAATGGAGCTCAAAGAATTTCACGGCTGTAGCCAGCCTAAAATTGGATCTGGAGAGGCAGTTTTTGTGAAGACAAATAGGAGGGGAATATTCCCCCTCTCCTTTATCCTGTAATCTCCATTTGTCCTTAAAAAACAATAGAAAATGTTGCTTTGAAGGACTAGAAACCTTCCCAGAGTGGGTTTTGCCATCAGACAGCAAGATGGAGGGATCATAGAATCATAGAATCACAGAGTTGGAAGAGACCTCAAGGGCCATCCAGACCAACCCCCTGCCATGCACAAACCCCCATCACAGTATTTCAGACAGATGGCCATCCAGCCTCTGCTTAAAAACCTCCAAAGAAGGAGACTCCACCACCCTTTGTGGCAACATATTCCACTGCCGAACAGCTCTAACTGTCATGAAGTTCTTCCTGATGTTCAAATTGAATCTCTTTTCCTGTAGTTTGAAACCATTTCCCCGAGTCCTAGTCTCTGAAACCATGGAAAACAAACCTGTTCCCTCTTCAATATGACATCCTTTCAAATATTTAAACATAGCTATCCCCCCTCAGCCTTCTTTTTGAAAGGCTAAACATTCCCAGCTCCCTAAGCCGTTCCTCATATGACATTTCTTCCAGACCTTCAACCATCCTGGTCGCTCTCCATAGCACCCGCTCGAGGTTGTCAACATCCTCTTAAAATTGTGGTGCACAGAACTCGACACAGTACTCTAGGTGTGGTCTGACCAGAGCAGAATAGAGTGGTACTATCACTTCCCTTGATCTAGACACTATGCTTCTGTTGATGCAACCAAGAATCGCATTGGCTTTCCTGGCCGTCGCATCACACTGCTGACTCATATTCAGTTTGTGGTCCACGAAGACTCCCAGATCCCTTTCACAGGTACTATTTTCCAGCCAGGTATCTCTCTTCCTATATCTGTGCAATTCATTCTTTTTACCTAGATGCAGCACCCTACATTTCCCTCTGTTGAAATCCATTCTGTTAGCTTTGGCCCAACATTTTAATCTGTCAAGGTCGTTTTGGATTTTCATCCTATCCTCTAGGGAATTAGTAACCCCTCCCAATTTGGTATCATCTGCAAATTTAATTAGCATACTCTATTCCTTCCTCCAAGTCATTAATAAAGATATTGAACAGCATTGGACCCAGAACAGAACCCTGGGGCACCCCACTGGTCACGTCTCTCCAAGCTGAAGAGAGGCCATTTATGACCACCCTTTGGGTGTGATCAGCCAACCAATTACAAATTCACCTAACAGTTGCACTATCTATCCCACTTTCTACTAACTTCTTAGCAAGAATACTATGAGGAACTTTATCAAAGGCCTTACTAAATTCCAGATAAGCAACATCCACAGCATTCCCCTGATCCACCAGGCCTGTAATTTTATCAAAAAAAGAGATCAAATTAGTCTGGCATGACTTGTTTTTAAGAAACCCGTGTTGACTCCTTGTAATAACAGCATTGTTTGTTAAATAATGACATACTGCCTGTTTAATAATCCGCTCTAGGATCTTTCCAGGAATTGAACTCAAGCTGACTGGGTGGTATTTATTTGGGTCCTATTTTCCCCCCTTCTTGAAGATAGGGACAACATTAACCCTCCTCCAATCGATGGGGACTTCCCTGTTCTCCAGGACTTCTCAAATATTATTGCCAATTTTTCTGAAATTACTTCTGCCAGTTCTTTTAATATCCTTGGGTATAATTCATCTGGCCCAGGAGACTTAAATTCATTTAATGTTTCCAGGTGTTTCTGTACTATCCCTCTACCTATTCTATGTTGCAACTCCCGTCCTACCTCATCTACTCTTTGTCCCAGATAATCTCTTTCTTCCTTTTTGGAGAAAACGGAGGCAAAGGTGTTGAGTAGTTCTGCATTTTCCTTGTCTCCTGTTAGTAACTGGTTATCATTGTCACACAGAGAGCCTACCATTTCCTTATTTTTCCTTTTGCTGTGGACATAACTAAAGAAACCATTTTTATTATATTTAATCTTTCTGGCAAGTCTAACTTCATTTTGCGCTTTAGTTTTTTTTACCACCCCCCTGCATATATTAGCTGTTTTCTTATATTCCTCTTTGGTGCATCCCCCATTTTTCCATTGCTTGTACTTGTTTTTTTAATAGTTAGCTGAGTTGACAGCTCTTTAGTAAACCATTGTGGTTTCTTTAGACCTCTGCCATTTTTTCAAAAATCTTAACTCTACTGCAAGCGACATGTTGACTTGAAAACCACAAAGATGAAGTATTTGAGTCTCACTGTTTGCATCTTTCTAGTAGGAAAGAATGTTGTTTCACATTTGTCTATAGCTTTTGAAAGTACAGTGGTACCTCGGATAACAACTGCCCCGGATAACAAGTAATTCGGATAACAACTGCAAATTTCCGGGTATAGGGCTGCCTCTGATAACGAATTTTCCGTATGGGCTGCCTCGGATAACGAATCGCAATTCCTAGGTATAGGTCTGCCTTGGAGAACGAATTTTCTCTATGGGCTACCTTTGATAACGAATCTTTCTATGGGCTGCCTCGGATAACGAATTTTCCCTATGGACTGCCTCAGATAATGAATTTCCAGCATGCATCAGTAAAAAAGTTATCCCAGGTGACATTGCATCTGTACCTTTAAAGTGCACTTTTTAAAGAGTTTTGACCAAAAAACCAGGTGTCTGTGCCTTTTTCCTAGTCTCCAGAATGGATTAAACGGTTTCCCATTCATTCCTATGGGAAACTGTGTTTCAGATAACGACTTGTTTCAGATAACAACTAACCTTGGCGAACGAATTACCGCCGTTATCCAAGGCACCACTGTACTGTATAAAGTGCGATGTGGCTGTACTGTATACTAGTCTGAGGTAACAATTGGCTACATTATTCACCTCTGGAGCACTAGGTAAATGTGAAAGCATGGAAATAATTGAACCCGGAGTAGTTGCAAAGCACTCTTAAAGGGCCTGCCTCAAGACATTTCAGTGTCTGAAGAAAAGGGAAGGAAGTACTGTACCACTTTCACATTCCTGTGCACAGAAGATCGTTGGACTCATGGTTGAATATTGCACAAAAACAGAAAAACCAGAATGCCTCAGGTCAGGTTGTCAATTTCTCAAATGGATGCAAAAAGCTGAGAGACTCCCTATCAGTGTCTGGTAGTTCTACCTGAAAACGCTGTGAATTGAGAATAGCAACGGTAGCTATTTTGAAATAACTAAGCCAGAATGCGTATCTCAAGTCATCACAATGATGAACTGACTCCTCCTGACCCCCCAAAGCAAGGGTTATCTTTGTCATTATTGATACAAGAACACTTCTGGGGGCTTCATTGGCAACGGTGTTCACAAGGAAGTTCCCAGACCACTTTTCCGTGTAGGTTTCTTCCCTAAGCACAGCCCTTGTGCTCTTCATTCCCCTGCAGATCCCAGGTGTCAAGGCGAGGAGGAATTTCGGGAGTCTGAAGTCTGTAACGACCAAGACATTCCTCTGTGCATGTGAAGAATGCAGTGGACACAACGATCCCGAGCGGCAGGGGCTCGGGGAGGCTGCTTTCCCGAATGAAGACAAATATACCACCACCACCCCCCGGCCGCCGCCCTGTTAGTCCTCGTTTCTTCAGGACTTTCGGGAATCCCCGTTTGTTTGAAGAGACCGCCACGCACCCGGGCGAGCTGCGTCCCAGGCAGGGACACCCGCCAGGCTTTCAGGTGCGTGGCCGGGGGGGGGCGTTTGTGGGGTTTTGGCTGCGCCTTCGCGGGAGCCCCTCTGCTGGGCTCCGGGAGGCGCTTTCGCAGGCAGGAAAGGAAGCCTACGAGACCGAAGCGGCGGCGGCGGGGGATGGTGGTGGTGGTGCTGGCGGTGCTTGGACGGAGGGTTTGTTGGGGAAGGACTCTGTCCAGGAGGAGGCGGGGAAGGGGCGGCCGGCGGACCCGGAAGTGGTTGCACCCATTGGGGGGGGCGGCGGCGGCGGGAGCTCTCTGGGTTCGTGGGTGGGGGAAGGAAAGGAAGGGGAGGGGGCGTCGGCGGCCCGGCCCGGCCCGGCCAGGCAAAGGCAAAAGCAAGGGAGCGAACCAGCTCGCCCAGCCCAGCCCAGCCCAGCCGCGCTCCGGTGGCGCGCCGTCGGCCCTGGGAGAAGCGCGCTCGGGATGCATTCGGACTGCCTGCTGCTGCTGCTGCTGCCGCTGCTGCTGGGCGGGCGAGGCGGGCGATGGTGAGCAGCCCGAGGCGCCCGCTCCTCGCGGGGACCTCCCTCCGCCTCCGCCTCCACCTCCTGCTGCTGCTGCTGCTGCTGCTCCTGCGGCGGGACGCGGCGGCCCAGAAAGGTGCGTGGGGAGAGACGGGGGGGGGAGCTGGGGAAGGGGATGCGGAGGGGGACCCTCTTCCCGCCTTTCCTGCCCGGCGCCCACCCATTACACACACATACACACCCCGAAATGGGAGGGCCACGCGCACTTTTGGGGCCCCTCTCGTGTGCTCAAGGGGACGCCCGGAGGAGACGCGTGCAGCGGCCCCACGTCCCCGGGTCTCCCTCTTCGGCCGCTGCGGGAGGCTGTCCGACATCTCTTTCCTCTTCCCCCCCCCCCACGAACACCCCCCCGGCTTTCCCTCGAGAAAGCCCGCGCGTGCCTCCCTCCTCCTCCTCCTCCTCTTCCCGCAGGAAAAGGTTAAGCTCGGCCGGCGTCGGAACGGACTCCCCCCCCCCCCCGCGGAGGGAGCGAGTGCCTCCTTGGAAAGAAGCCGACCCTGGCTTCCAGGCCGCCCGAGGACGGCGAAGGAGTGGGCCCGCGGGCCCTCGGATACGTGTGAAGCGGCTCTGCTGCCCCCTTCGTGCTCACAGCCCTGATGCGGAGCTGCAAGCTCCTTCCCCGCAGGTTCTGGTGGTGGGAATTCTGCTGCCTGCCTGCCTGCCTGCCCGGCGCAGAGGGGTTGGGGGTGGGCATCGTGAGTGGTCACAGCTTCCCGGGCTTTGGACAGACACTTTTGCAAAGGAACGCGGTCAATTGCTAAACCCAAGTGGTAATTTCAGTGGGAGGATTAAGGGGTCTGTCTTAAGCCCGTGGAACCGGTTCCCAAGGGTTGCATTTAAGTACTGTAGATGCCATTGCCTTTCAGAGCATTCCGGGTATCTTTCCTTGGTGACCTTAACGGGGCTTCGCCATCAGATACAGTGGAAGCAAATATCCAGCCTCTCTTGTTTTAAGAAATCAAGTTGCTGCTCAAGGTTTTGGGCTTCTAAAGATTTGTGAAGTACAAACTCCCTGGTTCTTACGATTTTCTAGGTGTGGGGGGATGTCTCTCAGTTCCATGTTGGGGGTGATGGCACAAAACTGCCTTTTTGGTGGCTGTTTCCAGATTGTGGACTCTTCTCCCTGGAGAAGCCAGGGTGCCCCTCCTGCTTGCTGGCCCTATAAAAAGCATCCTTTTTAGGTAGAATTACCACAATTAAATTGGTCAGGAAGGAATCATGTTGTGAAATGTTGTGTTTGTTCTTTTTATGGTGTATATTGACTTTTAAATTGTTCTAACTAAATGGTTAAATCTTTTGAATTAATATAATTTTCTTCAATATTGTAACTTAATCCTGCTCTTAGTTGTGTCTGTTTTTTAACAAAAATTATTTGTGAGCTATCTTACATCCTTTCTGGCACTGAAATGGAACAAATACAGGAGAGTGACCTGTTTTTCTGAAGAATTGTAAGAAGCAATACTGGAATGACTCCCACTTTCCTCCAGTGGGATAGCTGAGATTTTAAAAATAACATAATCAGAAAAATAAGCAGCATTGAGAATGATTTGTAATTCTCTTTAATATTTAATGTTATTTCTGTGAGGTTTTCAGATATAAGAGGAAAATGGTTAGAAGGAGGAAATCCTTTGTGGATTCCACATCAGAATTCTCTGTACAGTACTTGCATTTCTGATGTGATTTAGGAGACAGTCATTAGAAAGGAAAATAAACAGAAAGCTTGTTAGAAAAACTGCCATAGTAGTACTTGGGGATGAGATTTCACATTCCTTGGATTTTGGAGGACTGTCATTTAAAAGAAATATTAATGGTTGACTGTGTGGCTAAATATTCATTTGTTCATGAAACTGAGGTTGTAAACAGTGGAACATGTCAACAGAGGATTTTTATGTTCACCACACACTTTGCAAGGGAACTTGTGGCAAGAAGTTCTTTCTATTAGAAGGAGACCTTGCTTTCTTAGGGAAAGGATGGTTGAAAACCCCCTCTCTCTCCCCCCTCTAGTAATTGGAAAGTGCTGGAATAAACATGAATGGAAAAGGTCCAGCAAAACAGTTGGCATGAACTGCAGCAGCATGATTCTAGTCTGTCAAGGATAGGTAACATTTGTCAGTGTGGAGGACACTCAGACCAACTGAAATTCCAGCAGTATAGATACAGACACACACAGATGTCTGGAAGGAATACTTGAAAGAGCCACTGTTTTGGTGGGATGTTAAATAGTGCGAGAGATGTGATTAATAGGCTAATTGACAAATTTGGGGCTTCCAAGAATTGCAGTTCCTATCTTTTTAAAGCAAAAAAATATTCAAAGGCTGCAACTCATCCCCTCCGTACTATGATTATAATAGCACATTAGGAGAAACAGCCCTATTGTATTATTTATATAATTTATTTACAAATAAATAAATTCAACAATGCAAACCTGTTACCTTTTTCATATATAACTTGGTTTTCAGAAAAGATTGGCTAATGGCTACCCAAGTGGCCTACATTTAAACCTTACAATATTACAGATACGTGGAAGTGTTTGGCACTCTTCTGGTTACTGTCAGTTGCTGTCATAATCCTGTTTCCAGGAGGCTCATTCCAGAGGAAGTGGGCAGAAGGAAATGTAGATAAGTACAAGGGCTGACTGATGGGAAAATAACATTCCACAAAATCATCTCTTCCACTGGTCTGCAGTGCTTTACAATTTGTGGTAGCGGATGACATAGTCTTAGTTGTTGACTGTCCTTCCACTTTAAGTTCACGCAGCATTACAAGTTGATGTTTAAAAGTGTAAAACAGATTTTCATATGTAAAAAAATAAATACATATGCTGGATTCACTTCAGAGTCCTAACATGCTAACAATATAAAGTTGGAGGTGCCTTATTCAGTAGTCCACAAGGCAGGAAGAAATGAAGATAAGAACTGATTATCAGTTTTCCATGCATTTCCAGAAGGAAGTGAAAATGGCTTGTAAGAAGAACAGGGATTCCTTATGGAAAAAACATGCTTAACAAAAAAGGAGGAGATATATATTAGACCCAACTGGGTTTGCTGCTTGATCCGTTTTAATGGCAGTCAATCCACAGGTTGGGGCACACAGTCCTTACTGTTGAGGGAGGCTGTGTTGGACTGACATGTGCATCTTCAAGACTACATATTAATACAATAATAATTTGTGCTTATAGGAGTTCCATCAGTACTCCAGAAACAATTCTCCTGGCATTTTGAAAAGGCTTTAGAAAGGGTTTCTTGCAAGAAACAAGATTTCTTTGTTTCCCAGTGCTGTATGGATATTGTAATCTGGCAGTTTTGATATCTGGCCCATATAGAATAAATAGTGCTAGTGGTGTAGAACTAGCTGTCTCAAGTCCTAATTTTGCCTGCTTCTATTGGATTCACTTTCCGTTGAGGGAATATTTTTACTGACTAGCATCTGAGTTAGTTGGTTTGAAGGGATTGCTGCTCATCCAAATAAATACTCAGTTGAAAGCAATGAACAGCATCTGCATGGAATGCAGCTCCTACCTGTACCTAATATATGTTCCTTAAGCAAGGGTAAATGTGAACAGAAAAAAACATGGGTGAAGGATAGGCTGTTTTCTATGACTGGGTTTCTCATCTAAAGAAGGACCTGTCTTCAGGTAAAAACAAGACCAGAGACTATGGTCTCTGTTCCCAATTAGGATGATCCATTAGATTCCAAGATTCCAAGCATGACTATTAAACAGTCTGATGGGCTTTCATAGCGAGAATCAGCAAGCTGCAGTCTGAGTGAGATAAAAAATAAAAGGAAGAAATTGTTTGTTCAGGCAGGTCAAAAAAATAATAGATGGTTTATCTTAAACTCAATAGATTCTATGTACAGGCACCACTGTATTTGTATAACATGTTATAGTCCTGGTAATACTGCAACCAGTATATATAGAAATAAGACACAATATATATGTAGGAATTTCTCAAATATAAATTTATAAATTCCTCACAGTTGAGGAATCATGCTCTTTTGAAAGGTCTGTGGAAGTCCTGGGTTTGAAAAGTCACACTGAGTGCATTTCTGTCTAATGGCAATGATAAACTATGGTCTGGCATTTTGAGAACAAGCAAGGCTTACTTTTGCATTTGTTTAGAATGATTAACTGCACCTTGTTGCGATGGATAAATCAGAAGAACCTGAGATCTTCACTAACATTTTAAATAAAACAAGCCAACTCCAAACTGTTTAAGGAGTTGTCTTGTTTGGTAAACCATAGTTATAAGTAACCAGATTTTGGAATTCAGGTATAGTAATAAACTGTGGTTATTTAAAATTGGAAGTGAATACCTCTTTGGAGTCAAACTGGAGGGCGTAGAGCAGTGTTGGCGAACCAATGGCATGGGTGCCAAACGTGGCACTCAGAACCCCTTCTTTGGGCACCCAACATCACCCCTTCACAGCCACCTGTATTCAGGTTAAATTGCTGTAATGGGACTTTGCGAAAAATTAGTGGGTTCTGAATCACAGTTTGGGCACTTGGTCTCTAAAAGGTTCTCCATCACTGGTGTAGAGCATGCAGAGTCTTGGCTTTGCAACATAATACTAGGGTTGCCCCTTTCACTGCCATTTGTCCAGCTTCATATTTTCACACAGTGTGACTATACTGCGAGGGAAATGCAAATTACGATAACTCACATTCTATCACTGTCAAGTCCTCATTTAGGGATTCCGCTATCTTTTAAGTTGCCACAAAGAAAGGAAAGGAAAGGAAAGGAAAGGAAAGGAAAGGAAAGGAAAGGAAATTGAAGTGCCATTTCACTGTGTAAGTGACAGCCTTAAGAAGGCTTTCCTTCCTCAATTACTCATTTTCTCATTCATTCTTGCTGGAAGGTGAACAACTTTGTTAAAAAAAGCTGGTAAAAAAAGTTGAATGTCTTGGGAGACAGGCAAATGCTGGCACTGCTTGTGTCTGAGAGAGAGTTAGTGTGTGTGCATGCATGCACACACACGCACACACACACACACAAGCACAAGCACAAGATCTTGGGAGTGACAAGACTGTGTCAGGAGGTACCACGTACCTGTGTTTAAAAGACCTCAGCCCACCTCTTCTATGTACTTTTATGTTCTCAGGCATGTCTTTTTGGGAAATGGGTGTTTTGTGACTGCCAGTATCCACAATACTTGCTCTGTGGCATAATTCTCTTAGTTTGGAAACTCCTGCACTGTGTAAAAATTGTAAAACCAAACAATTAAAAATCAAACAACAAAGGTGGTACTTCTTTGAGTTTACACAAACTACCAGTGATGGTGAACCTTTTAGAGACTGAGTGCTCAAACTGCGAATCAAAACCCACTTATTTTTCACAAAGGCAATTTAACCTGAATGCTTTGGGTGCTACTCTTTGGGAAAGTGAGGATTGAAGAGCAAGTTTTTGAATTTGCTGCAGCCAGAGTACCCTCGCTGTGGCCACGGGAAATTCAAAAACCTGCTCTTCAATCCTCATTTTCCCAAAGAGTAGCACCTCATCCACCTTTCTGCCCTGGGCAGAGAGGCGGATGGGGTGCTACACCATTGGGAAAGTCAGGGAGAGTGGCAGCGGCTTGTGGTCTCATTCGTAGCCCCAGTTTACTCTCTAGCCCCACTGCTCTGGGCATCCCAAAAGTGTTGTGGCTGGAGAGTAAACAGGCTACGAAGGACCACACAAACCACTGTCTCCCCTTCGCCTGGCTCTCTGCACAGAGCACAGTGGCAAGTGTCGTGGCTGTGAGGGGGCGATGTTGTATGCCCACTGAAAGGGCTCTGCATGCCACCTTTGGCACCTGTGCCATAGATTCACCAACACTGAACTATACCATAATTCCAAAGAAAAGGCTATGTTTACAATCTCTTATAAAATAGCAAGAAAGAGAACTGCATTGCTAGGGATACTTTTAAGGATGTAAAACATGCTTGGTTGTGTCACTTGGAAGTAAATTCCACTGATTTCAGTAGGATTAAATTTGAAGAGAATGTGTACATAATTCTTGTGTTATAGCAAATGGAGATAACAACTGGTCGCAATTCAGCAAACCTTATGTACTATGGAGTAAAACTAGACAAAAAGGGTAATAATCCTTTTCCATTTAGCTAAGAGATGGGAACCAAATGAAAGACAAAATTGTGTTTCATCATTTTGTTATGTAACAAATTGTTTCATTACGAAACAAAATGATAGAAACTGTTTCATGACAAAATGAAATGAGCAGCCTTTTTTGGTTTGGGAGAAGAAACCTGGGAGCTTCTTCAAGCTCTTCCCTGTAAGCCTGCAAAATTTGGAGGGATCTGGGGTTCAGGGTGCTGAGTTATTCAACTTCAGAGGGAGTCCCCCAGTTAATTACAAAAGTGCTGTGCAGCACACACCATGCCAACAATAGGTCAATTTATTACTTCCCCTTGCTAGTTTAACCTATTGCCGGCATGTGCTGCACAAGCAATTTTGCAATTAGCTGGGAGGACCCTTTTTGAAGTTGAATAACTTGGCCCCCTGAACGCCAAACCTCTCCAGATTTGGGGGGGGGATTACAGGGAATAGCTTGAGGAAACTCCTCTGCAATTTCCATGCCACTAGATGCCTATTTTACGATAAAATGTGTACTCGAAAATAGTGATCCATGCATCTAGCGGCATGGAAATTGCAGGGGAGCTCCCTCAAGCTATTCCATATAAACCCTGCAAATCTGGAGAGATTTGGGGTTCAGGGCCCAACTTATTCAACTTCAAAGAGGACCCCCCCAAGCAATAATTGGAAAAGGGCTGCCGAGGTTTGGTAACCAAGGGTAACTGAGGTAAACCTCGGTAGCAGTTTTGCAATTAGCTGGGGGGGACCCTCTTTGGAGTTGAATAACTGGGCCCTCTGAACCGAAAACCTCTCCAGATTTGCAGGGCTTAAAGGGAATACTCCAAAGAAGCTACCCACAAATTGGGTGCCTCTAGAACCCAGGGGAGCCATGCAGTATTGCAAATTGTTTCATTTCATTTCCAAAATTCTTTTAAAATTTCGTTAGTAACGAAACGAAGACTAAAACGAAATGAAACACTATATTTCCATTTCATGCCCATCTCTAATTTAGCTTAAGATAATCTGTCACTGTCAGTCTTAATGTGTTTTGACAGCATTTGAAAGGTTTCACTATACAGTAACACTATTTTTCAGAAAAGAATGTTACAGATTGCTGGACAGATTTGTGTATTCATGCCTGTGCCTCGACACAGCTGTCATGTTTATTCAGGTTTTCTCATTAGCAGTCACTTTTTTCTGCTGATGCCATCTATAATGAACTAAAACTTGTCTGTTTCTTAAATTGTTATAAACAAAACTTTCCAAGGAAAAGAATATATGAGCTAAATTAGACAATGTGAATATAAATTGAATAAAAGTATGAAAGGCACACCTCACTCATAATTATGTGTGTTTGTTAGTTCTTTTTCTCCATCTAATGTCCCTAAGGAATTTCATTGAAAGCCATGTTACAAGCATTTATTGCAATCACACTATCTCTCAATGTACTTCAGTTGTTGGAAAATGGTAGTAAAATGCTCTCATACCACTTTGGGTCAATTTTTGGGACCTCAGTATTTAAATAGGTATTCAGTCGTGGTGACTATCTGAATACAAAACTGTTAGCTCTAATGATGGTTTGTTTAAACAAAACAGAAGAAAAAAGGGGAGTTAAAGAAAGTATGTGTTAAGGAAAGGACTATACAAGAAAAGGGCATGGCGACTTTCAGTTGATGGTATTGATTCTGTATTACATGTGCATATAGTCCAGAGAAATGTGAAGATGCAGGGGGCTTGGAGTTAGGATTGCATAATTAGAGATGTTTTAGGACTGAGGCTTTGGGCGATTAGTACCGTATGTGAAATCGGTATTTATAAATGGGTATTTATCTAAATATTCTCATCTACCTCATATAGTAGGCTCCTGCAGGAGTGTCCTTGTTCAGACATGTGATTTTTAAAATAGTGATATTATTCAGTGTATTGCTCTCCAAATTTTTCCAATTTTAATTTTGTAAAACTGTCCACACATAATTGGCTGCTCTGTTTCTGTATAACTGCATCACTCCATGTAACACTAAGCTCAGCTCCTGAATAAGGTCGCAGTTATAGTCACTGAGGACACTTGAAAAACCAAAATGTGAAATCATAATGCTAGGGGAAACCCTAAGATTTGCAGAGGTTGAAAAAAACCTGGTGAGAATGAACCTTTGAGGGCCTGGTGAATGCTGTGTGGCCATAGAATGCTGTATCTGAATGCCCAGCATGGGGGACCTTGGTGGGCGGGCGGGCTGAAATATTTTTTAAAAGGCGCACCTTCCCCTCCAGTTGGGTGGGTTGGGGTGAAAGCGCACCTTTGTTCAAGAGGAGATTCAAGCAGCCCAGGAATTTACCGAGGCAAGCAGCAGTGGCAGATCGGATCTGCCACTGCTGCTTGCCTCTGTAACCGTCCTGGCTGCTCGAATCTCCTTCTTTGAACCTGCCCCCTCCTCCCGTTCATGGCGAAGGGAAGGAGGGGGAAGGCTCAACCCATTTGAATTTGGCGCTGTACCTGCGCCAGATTCATACATGGGGGTATGGGGAAGGGGGGACTCTGTGAACACAGAGACTCGAAGCCCCACCCCACCCACAAGGGAAGAGGCGGCAGCGGCAGCACCAAGAGGGGCCCGTCCCAGTCTGGTGGCCGCCCAAAGTCCAGCAGCTTGCGGTAGTGGTAGGAGCAGCCGAAATCCAGGGCAACCACAGTGTACATCCCCTCAGCAGCTCCCCAGCACTGAAGGGGAGGGAGACGCCACCTTCCCTCTTCAGGGGCTTTGTGGCTTCGGCAGCAGGAGGAGGAGGATGTCGGTGCTATGGCCGTTGCTTCCTCCACCCGCCATTGCCGGTGTCGCATTCACGAGGAGCCAGGGCCATCTGCTTGGCTAGGCATAGCGAGTCATGTTGGTCATGCCACCGCCAGCCTTCCCTCAAGCTTGGCAGCTTGTTGCTCCGCTCTCTTCTGAGCCCTGAGCCTGTAGGAGCAGCTGAGGTGGGGTTGGACTAGCCCAGGTGGAGCGCGTGTGGAAACGGGTATGGAGGAGGGGCCGTGGGCCACAGCTCAGCCCTGCACTGACTTTGGTCTCCAGGGGAGGCAGCGGCGACGGTGAGGAGGACCTGAGAGCGGTGTGTCCTTTGCAAAGCTGGGACTGGGAAGGTAAAGGCGAGCGAGGGGTGCTCATGCGAGGATGCCCACGCACCCCGCCTCCCTCCTCTGCTCATGCCGGGCAGCGAGTGAGCAAACCCGACAGGCATGCCACCCGCCCAGACACTTTGTCCGGACCTCCACCCCTCCGACACCTGCCGCCGCCAGCACGCCACACCCTCTATCCAGGAGCACCAGGAGGGGCACCCATGGGGAACGCCCCGTGGCTGCAAGTGGACTGCGGGCCAGTTAAAGTTTGACAGCCCTGAACTAACCTGTGTCTCTCCTTTTCACCCCACAACTTGATTTTTTTTATATAAATTGTGGCTTATCATGATTAGTTGCATGTTTATTCCTATTATTAAATCATTTTTCTAATAAGATTGATTTAATGGCAATAGGATGAACACATATGCTTCTATTTTATTATTTATTTATTTATTTATTTTTAGCTCTTGTATACCGCCCTATTCCCACAATGGGGACTCAGGGCGGTTAACAACATAAAAGTAAAACAGATAAAATCAAGTACAGGCAATAGACAACAAATTTCCTAAAAAAAACAATTAAATCCAAGATTAAATAGGCGGGAAAAAAATCTATGTCGCATTTATGTATACAAATGAAGTTGTGAAATTATTTTCAGAATGTCTGCACTTCTCAACATATATTCAAGTGTTCTGGGAATGGTGGAGAAAATTGCCCACAAAGTTTGCCAATATTTTAAAATGAACTTTGAAGTCTTAAGGTCTGATATTTTTGTGAATTCCTATTGTCGTTCTGGAAGGCAGGAAAAGTGTTTCAAAATCTGTGGCCACTGCATAAGAATCAAAGTCTTTCTTCAGAATTCATAAGCAGAGTCAGTAGATATAGACATTGCCATTGTTTGAGGTGTTTCTCTGATGGATGAATGGTTCTTGTGTCATATAGGGTAGGGTCATAGCGTTGGAATGAACAGTGAAATTCTTTAGGCGAGGAAATGTTACCTGCTAATAAAACTATACAGTATACATAAATGCTCTACTTTCTCATCCATTTTCATGAGTCGTTTTTAAAATGCTGAGTAGCTTCTCAGTAAGAATAATGTCTGTGGGACATTTTGCTGTGATGGACTTTGAATTCTTAAGACATGACAGTCTGAAATTCTTGCTGTCATCACGCTGACATATTGTTCTCAGAAGGGTAGAAGCATGGCTGAGTCATATCTATTCTAGCTCTATTTAATCCTTCCCCCAATTTTTAAAATATTCTTGATAGTCTTAATATGTGCTTCATTCTTTTATTGGGTGAAATGATTAGTATTTCAGCACAGAGCAACAGGATTAATTAATTAATTAATTAATTTTAAGACTTGTATACTGCCCGTCTTCCTGAAGGAACTCCGAGTGGTTCACAACAACTAATATAGAACAAGAAATCATAACAGCAATATAAATACATAACAGTTTGAAACACCTAAACAAACAAAACAAAACACAAATAAGCAAGTGGCAGATGGCAGATGGCGGAGAGAAAAAAAGTTAATTAATTAAAAGTCACCAAATGCCTCTCGGAAGAGCATGGTCTTCAGTGCTTTCCTAAAGGCAGGCAGGGAATGTGCAAGGCGCACTTCGCTGGGAAGATGGTTCTATAAAGTAGGGCCAGCCACAGAGGAGGCTCGAGTCCGGGTAGATGTTTTTCGAGCCTCCCTGGGCATGGCCACCCGCAGCGTGCGCGCCCGCAACAACCTAGCCGGTCGGGCTGAAGTTGACCGCTGGGGGATCCGCTCAACCAGGTAGTCAGGTCCCAAGCCATGGAGGGTTTTATAAATTAAAACCAAGACCTTGAATCTAATCCGGGATGCAATGGGTAGCCAATGCAAACGAGCCAGAACTGGGGTAATGTGATCGAACCGGCGCACACCCGCCACCAGTCTGGCCGGCGAATTCTGCACCCGCTGCAATCGCCGAAGGAGAGTCAAGGGCAACCCCATGTAGAGAGTGTTGCAGTAGTCTATGGGGTTGCAAGATCACCAATGCTTGCACAGCAGTCCTGAGGGAGTCCCCATCAAGGTAGGGACAAATGAGGAGATAAGCTTTCCATTGTGACTCTTCAGCCCCTAAATTGAGAGGACATATGACCAAACTAATGTGGAGCTTCAGTGGAAAGTGCCGGAGAAGTCACAACTCTTCTCCTGTTTGTTTGTTTGTTTGTTTGTTTGTTTGTTTGTTTGTTTGTTTGTTTGTTTGTTTGTTTGTTTGTTTGACTGGCAGGGTTTCTAGTGGGCTGGGTAACTCCCTTCCTGTTCAATCCCTTCCTGGTCTGACACAGCCAAAGCATTTTAATCCAAGGTCTGATTCAATCCAATTTACTGTATGTACTTTCAAGCAGATTATTTCGCCCTGTTTGGGCATTACTCTTCAGCAAACAAGTTCCTCTGCAAAATAGCTTTTTCCATGTAGAGAGATATAGGGGCTGTTGACATACAGGCTCTCATGCCTTTTTGTATTTCTGGCTTTGTCTACTGTCCCTATTTAATCCACAAACAATTTAATCCATGAAATATCTAGCAGATTGGTCACTGTAGTGATAAATGATCTTGTTGTGTAACCACAATTAAAGAGTTAATCCAGCTCATCAGTGGTGATGGTGGGGAACCTAACTGTTTTTATCAGTAACAGAAAGGGGCTTGAAATGATGGTGCCTATGCTATTCTTGACCAGACATGAGGCATTTTCTATTTCAGCCACCTACAAATTAACTGGTTTAACAATTCCTTCATAAACTATCAAAGTTTGGCCCTATTTGTGACATTTAATTATCCAATAAAGATATTAACCAACCTCAGATTTTTTTACAGTATAGATGAGAATGAAATGGGACACCATCAAAACAGAGGGAAAAAGGACTTCATTAGGGTAATATGTAGCACTTATCTAGCATTGGGGCCACATGTTCAAGGAATGCTGAACTCTTGTGTTGTGTCTGAAAATGCTACCTCCAGAGCTCACATTTGGGAACTGTAGCTATTCTTTGCAGGGCTCTATGCAGACACTGACAGAACCCTTACAGCAGGGGTGTCCAAACTTTTTGCAAAGAGGGCCAGATTTGGTGAGGTGAAAATGTTTGGGGGCTGACCATTCAGCCCTTTTGGCCCCTGGACCGGAATTTGGACAGGTGTCTAGGACATGCAAGGAAGTGGGGAGGATGCTGCAGCAACGGAGCCAGGGGAGGCTAGGCCAGGCAGGCAGGGAGGGCAAGCAAACCATAAAACCACAAACTGATGTCTCTATCTGGTATAGGGAGGGGCCAGCTGGTGGGGATGTGTGACAGGCTGATCTGGTGTGGAGAAGAGGCTGTGGGCCACTCGAAATTTGAAAACGGGCCGCATTTGGCCCTGGGGCCTGACTTTGGACATGCCTGCCTTACAGTTACTGTGACAATCATGAAATTAGCTTGTTGCTTGCCCTTTCAACCTTTGTGATTATGTATGCTAGAATATTCTGCAAGTAGGTGGAGTTACTAGTTTACAGTCCATGGCCTTTGGACATACAGCATACATTGATCTGCTTCTCATCTCTATCAGCATATCACCTTTTAGGTTTTCCTTGTTAATTGGTTTATGTTCTTCCAACAATAAGATGGTGGAGAAATCCATGGCATCCAGCTTGGGCTGGACGCTGCACTTTTGTCTTTGGGGTGTGGTTTCAGATCTGATTCCTGGTGTAATACTACTATAGTCAATTTAAAGCAATGCTACAGATGCACTTTTCTTTTGCAGGTGATGGATGTGGACATACCGTTTTAGGTCCCGAAAGCGGGACTTTTACATCAATTAACTACCCACACGCCTATCCCAACAGCACAGTGTGCGAATGGGAGATTCGAGTGAAGCCAGAACAAAGAGTTCAGCTAAAATTTGGTGATTTCGACATTGATGATTCAGATTCTTGCCATTTTAATTATGTTCGAGTGTACAATGGAATTGGGCCCACGAGAACAGAGATAGGTAAGAAGGTATTTCTTAGGTTAAAATAAGTCTTGCTGCCTATAGGCCATTCCAAATATGAAAATTATGCCTTACAGTTAATTTGATAAAATCATCTGTGAACCTATGTGCATAGCCCTTATAAATCTCCATTAAAGGCAATGAAAAAGAACTTAAATTGATGTACTGTAAGCCTTTTTAGATTAGTTATATTTAAAACTGGAAGTCATTTTATTATGTTTGTAAGTATCAGGGCATTTTATAGTTTTGTGGATTCAGACTTTTATGGCTGGGCACCCAGGACGGGTGGCAGCCAGCCAGGTGGTATTATGTGGAGTAGACCTATGTCTGGGATAAGGATGACATGTATGCAAAACATATTAATTAACAACCTTTGGTAGAGGTTTGATAACAAAGCACATTAAGCATTTCTCTCTGAAGGGCACAAAAAACCCACACACTGTGTGGCTTCCATTGTGATATTCAACAGACTTCTGGTCTCTGCATGTAATTCCTTTGTATGCTGTGAAAATACAGTTGAGGTGGAAAGAACAGGTGTAAAATGTTACTAATATGACAGTTGGTATTTTATAGCTTGATGGATATTTAAATTTAAAATTGCATTGTTTTTTAGTCTTTTAAGTACATGGCCTAGATATTTCCACTAATAGTATATTTTAGATAGAATATTGTGGATTACTGAATCAAATCTTATTGCAAGACATGTGCATTGTGAAGTTGATAAGCTCACTCACCATTCTTCTTGAATGTTGCATGAAAATATAAGACTTATTATGAGCCAAGCTTACTCATAAAAAAGAAAACACCGCATGAGGTCCTTAAATGGCAAGAAACTCCCAGTTCCAAGAATATATTCAGTTTTACAAGTACAGTTCACTGGCCCAATTAAATTATCTACTTTTGTTCCTTTTATCTTTCAGCTGGTTCCAGCTGGTATATCTGCTTAAGGGGTTGAATAGTGTATGTTGCTCAGATGAGACAATGTTTTTCTGAAATATCAATGGTGAAGTTAACATTGATACCATATTTTAAACCCTTATATGTTAGAAATCAGAATAAATGAAAATGTGTTGACCACAGACTTCAGTATTTAGCAGATGAGAGACTTTTGAGCACATGTATTGTATTTTAAAGGATTGGAGAATGGTCAGGATGAGAATGGATTCTTGAGACAATCTCAAGACACCAGGGGGGGGATGTGTTTTAAAGGAAAATTCACAGTGGCAGATTGCTAGGAACCCATGCCAACCAATTTCATTTTCATGAATAATAATAATAATAATCCATATGTTGAAACACTTGGTTTGCACATGTTAGGCCTAAAGCTCTGTTGCTCAAGAAGATACTCCTAGTTGAGGACAGGGGTCACCTTTTAAAAACGGTAGTTTTAAGCCCTTTAAGTTATCACTGAGGGGGTGTTTGATATTTCATAGCATTTGGGGCGGGTTTGTGGAAAGTCCCATAATTGTTTTGAGATGTGCCTCTAATATTTATCTCCCAGGTTCTCCCTTGTGGCTGTTTAAAATTATGCAAATTTGTGTTTCATGTTTTTAATCTTTCTGTAATCCCTTAATTTAGGAGAGGTTTTCAAATGATGATATAGATTCACAAAGTTGCTGACTTGTCCAGAGAATTTTAAATGCATACATTTGTGCTAAATCTATAAAACGTTGTCTTTTTTGCCCAGGAAAATACTGTGGTTTAGGTCTACATATGGACAATTTAAATGAATCAAAGAGTAATGAAGTTACAGTGCAATTCATGAGTGGCATACACTTCTATGGACACGGATTTCTTGCATCTTATTCAACCACTGACAAGCCAGGTATTTTTCAGAATCTTACCTAACAATACGTTGGAACACCACACATTTATTTTCATGTTCTAAATGTGCTGTCTTGCCATATGTAAAAAGTTAAAGGTTCCCCCCGCACGTGCATGCTAGTCGTGTCTGATTCCAAGGGTAGTGCTGATCTCCGTATTCGAGCCCACGAGCCAGTGTTGTGCAAATCCATGGCCACATGGCCGGCATGGCTGCAAGGAAACACTGTTTTACCTTCTCGCTTTTTATGGCGGCACCCATTAATCTACTTGCATTGACATGCTTTCAGGAGCTGGGGTTATTAGCGGGAGCTCGCTCCGCTGCGTGGCACCCGGGATTTGAACCGCCGAGCTGCTGACTTTGCAGCTGGCAGTTTTCAGAAGCCTTAGTCCACTGAGCCACCATTCATTTCTATTTCCGCTATCCCCCACATTCTGGTAAATTATTCATAATAAATTAAGCACAAGCTGCTACAAAACCACAATTAGGCAGGGTATAAATAAGAATATTTAGGTAAAAGGAGACACATTTAGAATCAACTAATCCAATCTACCTAAAATGTTTTGGGGGAGCTGCATAATGGCAGTGGCACACATTTGTGGATGAAATAGCAAAGACTTCCTAGCTTTTGATAGGACATTTTTACATTAGAATAGGAGTGGAGAAATATCTTCCCTTAGAAAGGTATGCATTCTCCTGGAGTAATCTGTCAAAGTCTTCATACTATGTGTGGGGGAGGCCAGAGCCCAAACTGGTAAGGGCATTCTTTCTGTTTGTTCATCTGGCAAACACCACATGGCATGTGTCTGAATTGGTAGCTTGTACAGACACTAGAAACTGTATATGGTCCTAGTGTCTTCAGCTGCTCAGCCATGAATTAGAAGTAGAGGCTTCAGCAACTTGCTTGCTCGCTTGCATTTTCTTCGCCCCCACCCCCGCTTAATTTGATGTTGAATGACCACATCTTCAGGGATGTATACGATTAGACTGTTTCAGGGAAAACAAGAAACAATTTTGAGGCACCTTTAGCACTGACATGGTGTTTGATACAAGTTTTCATAGACTGTAGCTCTTAACTCCATGAAATGGCACAATGTATTTGATGAAGTACATTATGGTCTACTGAAATACATACCAAATAAAATTGATTGTTGTTTTATATCGCTTTGTTACCTTAACTGTGCCTGCTGTGATTTTGCTTGACCTTTTACTTGACTATGAATATGTTCATATTGTCATGGTCTTTTGTGACTTTCCCTTTAGCAAAGCTTTACTGTGCCGTGTGGGGGAAATCTCCAGTATATTTGCCATGTAGACATGGTTCAGGTGGAGAAGGTCATTATTGTAGGTTAATGGCTCTGAACTGTGGAACACGTGCAGTTTTTGTCATCATAAAACTTCTCTTTTAAAAGGAAATGTGATTTTTGCTTTATAATCTTGCTTGTAATTTGTTTTTCTTTCCAGATTTAATAACATGTTTAGACACTGCAAGTCACTTCTCAGAGCCAGAATTCAGGTAAAAATTTCATTGCTTGCTTCTGGGCTATTCCACACCTGTGAGCCAGCAGAGAGAGAGACAGAGAGAGAGAGAGAGAGAGAGAAATTATTTATTTATGTATTTATTTAGTCAATTGCATAGGACTGCATCGAGGTGAAAAGCAGCACATAAGATTTGGCTCTATGGCTGCAAGTTTACAACAAATATTTATATTTTAGTTATCTTTCAGGTATAAAGGTAACATGTTCAGCCCTCACAGAACATTTTTGAGTAAACACAAATGGGAGCAGCAACAGAGAAGGCCCTCTCCTCTGTCCTGTGAGGAAGATACAGGAGAAGGCCGTTTCTATTGCTGCTTCTAAATTGTGGAACTCCCTCCCACAGGAGGACGGACTTGCCCCATCTTCGCTGTCTTTCTGCAAGTAGGCGAAGAATATTTTATAAAGGCAAGCCCTCTGTCAGTAAATGCTATGTGATTCTTGGATTGTTACTTCTTGGACTGGATTAGTAAAAGCAAAAGCAAAATGTTCTGTGTATATACCACCCCATAGTGCTTCAAGCACTCTCTGGGCAGTTTATTATTTATTTATTATTTATTTATTAAATTTATACAGTATACCGCTCCATCTAGCTACATGGCTACTCTGGGCGGTTTACTAACTGAAGAGAAATCAAACCATAAACAGTAAAATACAATATAATAGATAAGCACATATATATAAATAAAAACACTATAACTAGTAAACAATTCCAAAACTATTAAATTATGCATTCCTCACCACCACCACCAGCAAGCTGGGTACTAATTTTATCAACCTCAGAAGGATGGAAGGCTGAGTCGACGATGAGCCAGCTACCTGGGATTGAACCCTAGGTCGTGAACACAGTTTTAGCTGCAGTCCAGGCCTTTGACCACTGCACCACAAGGCTCCTAGTGCTACCTTTCCCCCCATTTTTCTATTTTCCACCTTCCAGAGTGGTATTTTTTCTGTATTTGTTTACTTATTGTTCTTAGCTTTAATCTTGCCTTTTTAATTGTGTGATGACCCTCACACTCATTGTTCTTGGCTTTTAATATTGTTTTTAGTGTGTTAATGACAACTATTGTATTCTCATTGTCTCAAACTTGATATATTGTCCTTCAGTGTTGTAAGCCATCTTGGGTCCATTCCAAGAAAAATATTTTAAATCAGTCATTAATGTTGTTACTTTATTTAGTATAATTTTCCCATTCTGATTTTGGAATATTGCTATTACTACTATTTGTTTCAGAAACTGATCCTTGGAAATGTAAATCTAGTGTAGCTAAAAGACAGAATTTGTTATTGCCATTAATTGTAGTTTTTAACTCTTTTTAAGATATGCAACTCCAGTGAGTTTCCATGGCTGAGTAGGGATTCAGACTAAGGCCTCCTGAGTCCCAGTCCATCATTCTAGCCCCTAAACTACACTGGTTATCACAGTCTATGGACTTCAGTTTTCTTAACTTTGGAATGACAGAAAAGATCGAGTTCTTTAGCCAATTGTAGCCCAATTGAATTATGTGGGTGTTAATTTTGTTATAGTTGTAAAAGCCCTTTTTTACAATATTTAAAAATATTAAATGCAACTGGTCCTGTAAATTATTATTACATGTATGCTCATTGGTATATAATTATTTATTATTTATTTTGGGGTATTAATATCAATTTGGTTGCATCTTATTGTAATCAGTTGGTCTTAGATGCTTAAACCTTAAAAGGAGAAGCCTTAATATGATACCTTTTACAGTAAAATGTTGCGTGCAGTTCTGGAAAACTTTCCTTTGCCTCCCCTGCCGTATACTTCACTTGCTTGTATGAATCACTAAACTTACTTAGCAAACTTTTCTGATGAAATTTTGCTGCTCATTAGATTTCATATATTGTGCAAACCTGAACTTGATGACTTGGCAAATTACTTTGCAGGAGTTAGATTTATTTAGAGTTTCAGGAATTCATCATGAGCTGCACTTATTCCCTTTTTAAAACAACAATATGCTGACAAGTTGATTTAGACTCATCAGGATTTTCTAGATCAGTGGTTCTCAACCTGTGGGTCCCTAGATGTTCCTGTACTATAACTCCCAGAAATCCCTTCCAGTGGTGGAAGCATCTGGGAGTTGCAGTCCAGGAACATCTGGACACCCACAGGTGAGAACCACTAATCCAGACTATTACATTTTACAGTTTCTTCCTTCTGGTGATGTTCCGGGGACCTTGCAGCTTGCCCAAGATATTATAGGCTGCCTCTTCTTCTCCTGGGAGGCACAGTGAGGAATCTAACCCCACGTCCCTCGTCCAGATGTGCCAGCCCACTGAACTACCCAGACATTGGCACATTTCTTACCAAATGTAAAACTTATAAGCACAGACAAGCATAATACGGATTTGATTTGAGAGCTCCAAACAATATAACAAACTTATAGTATAAATGTTACTTTCTTTTAAAAGTAAAACCAATGTTGGTCTCATTAATTTTTTCATGATCCCTTATTTGCCTATTCATTTCTTGTTGTGAAAGCTTCTTTTGGCCTAGTATCCTTGATTGCTTGGCAAGTTTTTTGTGTTCGGTTACCAGTGCAAAAGGCAGCAAGTGCCCTCGTGTATCTGGTGAATCATTTACTATTCAAAACTTCTGGCATGTAATCTGAGTAATTTATGTAATGTGCTACTTTTATTTTATATCTCTTACAGTAAATATTGTCCAGCGGGATGTGTGCTTCCTTTTGCTGAAATTTCTGGGACTGTTCCTCATGGCTATAGAGACGTAAGTAAACTTAAGAACATAAGAACATAAGAAGAGCCCTGCTGGATCAGGCCAAAGGCCCATCTAGTCCAGCTTCCTGTATCTCATAGTGGCCCCACCAAATGTGTCAGGGAGCTCACAAGACTAGATATCTGTCTCTTCATACCACTCCCCTGCATCTGGTCCTTGAACTACCCCGGTTTTAAGCCTGGAGATTACACATCTCCATCATGGTTTGTAACCTGTGATGGACTTTTCCTCCAGGAATCTGTTCAGTCCCCTTTTGAAGGCTTCCAAGCTAGATTCCATCACCACATCTTGTGGCAGGGAGTTCCACAGACTAACAACACGCTGAGTTAAAAAATATTTTCTTTTGTGTGTTCTTATTCTCCCAGCCCTCAATTTGAGTGTATGTCCCCTAGTTCTGGTATTTTGTGAGAGGGAGAAGACCGTCCCTCTGTCCACTTTACTCATGCCCTGCATTATTTTGTACGTCTCAATCATATCCTCCCTCATGCACCTTTTTTCCAGACTAAAGAGCTCTAAATGTTTTAGCCTTTCCTCATAAGGGAGGCCCCTAGCCCAGTAATAGTTACTTCAGAATAGTTACTTGATCTCCTGTTACATACAGGTGAAACTCAAAAAACTTAGAATATTGTGCAAATGTTCATTTATTTCAGAAAGTCAACTCAAAAGGAGAAACTAATATATGAGATAGACTCATTACAAACAAAGCAAGATATGTCAAGCCTTACTTTGGTATAATTGTGATGATTCTGGCATACAGCTTATGAAAAACCCCAAATTCACCATCTCATAAAATGAAAATGGTGCAAAAAGATTCAATATTCTAGGCTCATAGTGTCCCACTCTAATCAGCCAATGAATCCATAACACCTTCAAAGGGTTCCTGAGCCTTTAAATGGTTCAGTAGGAATCACAATCATGGGAAAGATTGGTGACCTGACAATTGTGCAGAAAACCATCATTTATACCCTCTATAAAGAGGGAAAGCCCCAAAAGGTACAGATTGCAAAAGAAGCTGGATGTTCCCAAAGTGCTGTATGAAAGCCCATCAATAGAAAGTTATGTGGAAGAAAAAGGTGCACAAGCAGCAGGGGCGACCGCAGCCTGGAGAGGATTGTCAGGAAAAGGCCATTCAAACGTGTTGGGGACTTTTGCAAGGAGTGGACGGAGGCTGGAGTTAGTGCATCAAGAGCCACAACACAGAGACGGATCCTGGACATGGGTTTCAAATGTCTTATCCCTCTTGTCAAGCCATTCCTGAATGCTGTTGCTCAGTGGTCCAAAGTCCTCTTTTCTGATGAGAGCAACTGTTGCATTTCATTTGGGAACCAAGGACCCAGAGTCTGGAGGAAGAATAGAGAGGCACACAATGCACGATGCTTGAAGTCCAGTGTGGAGTTTCCACAGACTGTGTTGATTCGGGGAGCCATGTCATCTGCTGGTGTTGTTCCACTGTGCTTCTTTAAGTTCAGGGTCAATGCAGCTGTCTACCGGGAGATTTTGGAGCACTTCTTGCTTCCTTTCGCAGACAAGCTTTATGGGGATGCTGGCTTCGTTTTCCAGCATGACTTGGCATCAGCCCACACTGCCAAAAGTACCAAAACCTGGTTCATTGACCATAGGATTGATTACTGTGCTTGATTGGCCAGCAAACTCGCCTGACCTGAACCCATAGAGAATCTATGGGGCATTGCCAAGAGAAAGATGGGGGATATGAGACCGAACAATGCAGCGGAGCAGAAGGCCACTATTGAAGCATCCTGGGCTTCCATAACATCTCAGTAGTGCCGGAGGCTGATAGCATCCATGCCATGCCGCATTGAGGCAGTAATTGATGCAAAAGGGGCCCAAACCAAGTACTGAGTACATATGCATGCTTATACGGTATTGTTCTATTTCCAATCCTTGTGTTATTGATGTCTTGTAATATTATAATTTTCTTAGATTGTGAATTTGGGGTATTCATAAGCTGTACACCATCATCATCACAATTATACCAAAGTAAGGCTTGACATCTCTTGCTTTCCATTCAATGAGTATATCTCATATATATTAGTATTACCTTTTGAGATGACTTACTGAAATAAATGAAAATGTGCATGATACTTTAATTTTTTTGAGTTTCACCTATATTCTTCTGTGGTGACTTGAACCATGGCATGCAAAGTACTGGAGGTGAAATGATATGCATACTTTGGCTGTCACAAAGTACCTAGGCTCATTTCAGATGTGATTTAGTGCCAGTGAAAGCAGTGCTTACACTTTTGTAAAAGGAATCTAAATATTAATGGTCTCTGCCTTTAATACTGTAGGAGTACCAGCTGCATTGGTAGCTGCTGTGCCTTTACCCTACTGAAATATTGAACTAATATTAAATAGTGCCTAATTTTACATTTTTCCTCTTTCCCAAGTCGTCATCCCTTTGCATGGCTGGTGTACATGCAGGAGTAGTATCCAATGTTCTGGGAGGTCAGATCAATGTTGTAATCAGCAAAGGGCTTCCATATTACGAAAGTTCCCTGGCTAACAATGTCACTTCAAAAGTGTAAGTGTATGTTTTTTCTTTATTTATTACTCTTAGCATTGTCAAACTTTAACTTCAAGGCAAAATAGTTCTGAAGTATGAAAGTGAAACCCAGAAAAGGATACTTTTATAAGTGGTCATGCAATACATAATCTTGGAGTATTAAGACATACAGTATTTGAAAGCTGTGAAATGTAGATGCCAGAATCTTTTTGTCATTTGGGTGAGGGAAATCATGAAAGCCATGGTAATTACCTCAAACAGAGATGCTGGTTGCATTCTTGAGTGATTGGACACTTTACTTTGTCCCCCCCCCCCCCGAACTCCTTGTCCTCTTTGCTAACTACTAGTAACTCAACCTGATCAGAGCTCCCACAATGTGTTCATAGCCTACATGTACTAAACATTGCATTCATTTCAGGCAAAGAAAGTTAGTTTAAAAGGAGTTCTACATGGAAGTTTTAAATGGAACATCAGAGAATGACAGAAACTGCAGTTTCGCAGAAATACATTAAGCCATTTTAAACTGTTTATTCAGTGTCCTTCTTGCATGGGATTCATGCAGTAAGATGTCAATGTAGAACAATATATTTAATTTTACTTCTGTATCTCAGCCCCCTTGTACTTGAAAGACGATGATACAAAAGTATGACATTGTGGTAAGATGCTGTGAAGTCCGAGGTTTGAATGGAGAGTGCAACTGAGACTACCTCTGTTTCCTAATTTTATTTAGGAATGTAAATGCTTCAAGAACATCTTTATACTTATATATTATCCCAGAGCTTCTATGGTGTTATGTGGTACGTGTGCTAATTTTATTGTAATACTTTTATTACTGACATAGTGTATCCCTAAATAATGTTCTAATAGCACACAGAAAGAGAGGAAAACGAAATTAGGGAGAATATTTATTATTTTTTGTACTGAACATATCATTTCTTCTGCTTATTTGTTTGCTTTTTCACAGAGGACCACTGTCTTCCGGTCTCTTCACTTTCAAAACCAGCGGTAAGCCTCCATTCTTATTATTGGTTCAATGTTAAATGAGATTTAGCTTACCCAATCCTACATTCTGATTGCTTCTTTGATACGCACCTCCCCCCCCCCCCCCCGGAAGTCTTGCTGCAATCTCAAATTTGTGAAAAGTTTTAGATGACAATATTGTAGAAGATAGTTCTTCTGTACAACATTACTTTGAAGTCCCCTGGAAATTTATTTCATTCAACTTTCATCCTTTGCCAGTTCAATCATATTTATTTATTTATTTATTTATTTATTTATTTATTTATTTATTTATTTATTTATTTATTTATTTCATATACCACTTAACACCATCTGGCCTGAAGACCACTCTGGGCAGTTTACAAAGTTATAATAAAACAAAACAATACAGTATAGATAAATAAAAGCTCAAAAACACAAATCAAATTAACGTTCGCATAAGCTGCAACACCACAGTCCAAAAAGTCCAAATAAAATCACAATCTCAGTCACATTTGTCCTCCACATTGCTGAAGTCCAGCTTTTCCTTGATGTATTCATAAGGTATCTGTAAATATACATCTAAACTGAGAGATGGTATCAGTTTACAAGCCTTAAATACCATACATTTAGACTCCATAGTGTTTGCGATCTTGCCCTTCCTACTCTCTTCCTTACCAAAGTTCCATCATTTCTGGTTGCTTTTTATATATATAGGTTGCTATGGTACATTGGGGATGGAATCTGGAGTAATTGCTGACTCACAGATTAATGCATCATCATTTCTGGAATGGCCAGAGCAAATGGGTCAGCCGAGCACCTGGAGGCCAGAAAGAGCCAGATTGAAAAGGCCCGGGCATTCTTGGGCAGCTTTTGCCAATGATGATTATCAGTGGTTGCAAATAGACCTAAACAAAGAGCAACGAGTGACAGGTAAGGACTTCTGAGCTCCATTATTAAACAGAAAAGAAAATTAAAGGTTGGAAAGAATTCAGCATTCATGCAAAGGAATATCAGGTAGAGTTCTAGACTCTTGTTACCATGAATCTACTTCCTGAGGTTACTTGAAAATGCATTGTTGAGTACTTGACCATAGGTTAATCCCATGTTATTCAGGCAACAGAAGTAGAATCAGTGACAATTCAGTCAGAATTCCCTATACTTGTTCCATTGCATTTTATAAAGCAGTCCTGGTTTGTTTTTTTCAAAAAGATTATTTATTCTGAAAACAGTTATGCTAGAATTGTATGTGCTTTATGCTGTGCGGAGAGTAGTTTCATTATAGTGTACTCTGTTTAGAGATGGGCACAGAACGCCAAAATGGCGTTCCGTGCTCGTTATTCGGGCCCTGGGGCCCGCTTTGGGTCGTTTCCATTTTTCGGGCCCCGGGGACCCGCTCCGTTTTTCGGGTGTCGTTTTTCGGCACCTGGTGGGAAAGCGTTCCCGCAGCCGCAGGGAACCCTCCCGGGGCCGGGCACCGCGGGTGCCGGCAGCAAGCCTCCTGGGAGAGCTGTCCCGCAGCCGCGGGGAGCCCTCCCGGGGCCGGGCGCCGCCGGAGCCAGTGGCAAGCCTGCTGGGAGAACAATCCTGTGGCCACGGGGAGCCCTCCCGGAGCCGTGTGCTGCCGGAGCCGCCAGCAAGACGGCCAGGAGAAAAGTCCTGCAGCCACGGGAGCAATCTCCTGGCCAGCTTGACGGCGCTGGCGGTGCCCGGGAGGGCTGGGGGGAGATTTAAAAAGCCCGCTCTTTCCCCACTCCATCAGGTGGGAGGAGAGAGTGGGCTTTTTAAACCTTTTCCCCTCCCAAAGCTAGCACCGAGCGGCTACTGGGCACTGGCTCTGGGACCGGGGAAGTGGGGGAGAGAGCACGGATGGGGAAGATCCCTTTCAGACCCCCCCTTCGCCCCTCTGCATGCAGAGGGGAGAAGGGGGAACTCGGCTTCCCCGCGTGGCTCAGCCAATCTCCGCCCCAGGTGGCAACTGCCCGGCCGCCATCCGGGGCGGAGGAGATTGGATGAACGAACCAAACATAACCAAACTAATTTGTTCATGTTCTCTTCGGTTTGTGCCCAAATTACTCTGGACTCCGTTAATTCGTTCCGTTACGTAACAGAACAATTTTTTGTTGTTGTTTTGTGCCCATCTCTAACTCTCTTGTCTCTGACTGAACAGAAAAAACAGATTTGCCACCAGTGGCTTTTCTAGTCCACTTGGGGAGGGGGATTAAAACCATTGTGTATGGGTTTTCTCAGCGGCTGTTGATTCCTTTTTGTGGAAGACTAAGGTGGGAATTATTAACATTATTCCACTACAGATATTCTGCTCTTATCTGGATAACTGTTTCAAGATGTAGCTTCTGCTTGTTGCTCTGGCATTTGATTTTTTGGGAGTCCTCCAGGATTCTTACATAAGAAGAGCCATGCTGGATCAGGTCAAAGGCCCATCTCGTCCAGCTTTCTGTGTCTCACAGTGGCCCCACTAAATGTGTCTGTGAGCGCATGAGACTAGATATCTGTCTCCTGATACCACTCCCCTGCATCTGGCCCTTGAAGCTGCTTCCATTGTTTGAATAGAGGTGGCTCTTTGCAATTTAAATTAGCAGAGGCCTCTAAAGCAGCTCTAGTCCAACTGCTATCGCCCCAGAAACTTACCAGCACCCTTGCTTCAGTCCATTGCTGTTTAACATGTAAATGAAGCTGCTGAGTGCAGCTCTGTTCGTGCATTGTCAAGGACACATTTAGGGGTCAAAAAGTGGTAGAGGGAAGGGCACTCAACTAAGCCTCGTGTCTGCCTACCATCTGGCGGCCATGCAGATCTTCTTGCTTTCGGTATTACGGTCTACATAGGTGGTTAAAGTATATTCAGCTAGATAGCCTATAGGATTTCCGTGATCAGTTCCACTTCCTCATTTAACATTTTCCTCAGTTTGACACCAGTGTAGGCCTTAAGGTAATCTATAAATTTAGAATACAATGTTATCAGCATGATAACATCCAGTTCTGTTTCTCCTTCCCAGTAAATCTTTGGTATACTGTACCAGTATTTCTTGATGAGTGGGGCTAGATAAGTGCCAGTCAACTGATGCTCGTTCCAGAACAGATGGAGATGCTACTTTTATTTGGGTCACTCACATAGGTGAATGATAAACACCTATTCTAGAACATGAATTTCCTCAAAGGACGAGGGCCCTACATTGAGCTGCTCATTGAACTATCTTTGTCAGTAGAGGCGCAGGTGGACAGGTCTCTGAAATGGAGTATCCTCCACCTGCTCATGTTGATACGCCACCTATGACCCAACCAAGACAAAAATAACCTTGTTTGAGTGATACATTTCATGGTAAATCAATTTTGGATTATTTTTGTATAGTGGTAGTCTTTGAAGGCAACCTTGAAACTCCTGCCCAGAACGTGGGGGAAAGTTTGCTAATCAGATATCTGATAGATATCTTATGGCAGATCTCTGATATTGGTTCCTAAGCCATTCTGAGCCTACTTTGAAGAAATCATTTTGCTTAGATGCATTTTTCTGGCTTGAGAAAGCCCTATTACATCCTTGCCACTTGTGCTTATGTTTTCTTGGTGCATGTCTTCATTGAGCTGGCATTATGAAACCAAATTCTTCTTCCTGGCCAGTCACTCCCATCTGAATCAGGATATGTGTAATTGCCCTAATGCGCATCAGTCAGATATCTAAAATTGCTATAATATGAGAATTTTATTTTTACTTCTTTGCAACAACTTATGGCCTATTCCAGTGTTTTATTTATTTATTTATTTATTTATTTATTTATTTATTTATTTATTTATTTATTTATTTATTGAATTTATACCCTGCCCATCTTCCCATAGGAACTCTGGGCGGCTTACAAAGGCTGATCAAGTCAGCTAATGACACAATAAAAACAATAGGAAAAGCAATAACAACAATAAAAACACAACTCTAGGGCCACTTTAGCGCCCTGGCATTCAAGTACACAAGCTCAGCAAGAGGACCTCATGGTAGCAAGTGAGGTAGATGGCAGGAAAGAAAGAAAAAAAAATTACACTAACTCGCCAAAGGCCTCGCAAAAGAGCAGAGTTTTTAACGCTTTGCGGAAGGCCAGCAGGGACTCTGCAGAGCACACTTCGCTTGGAAGGCTGTTCCAAAGAGAGGGGCCAGCCACCGAGAAGGCCCCGTTACGTGTGGAAGTTTTCCAGGCCTCTCTAGGGGTGGCAACCCGAAGCGAGTACGCCCGTGAGTGCTGAACTGGACGGGCCGAGGTTGATCGCTGGACGATCCGCTCTGACAGGTAGTCCGGGCCCAGGCCATGGAGGGTTTTATAAACTAAAACCAAGACCTTGGATCTGATCTGGGATGCAACGGGCAACCAATGCAGGCGAGCCAGGACTGGGGTGATGTGGTCGTGGCGACGCACACCCGCCACCAGCCTGGCTGCCGCATTTTGTACCTGCTGCAGACGCCGGAGGAGAGGGCAACCCCATGTAAAGAGCGTTGCAGTAGTCCAACCTCGAGATCACGAGCGCTTGGACCACAGTTCTCAGAGAGTCGCCATCTAGATATGGGTGGATCTGGGCAATTTGGCGAAGATGGTAAAATGCAGTTCTGGTCACGGTAGCTACCTGGGCTTCCAAGGTAAGCGCCGGATCCAGAACCACACCCAGATTCTGAACCCTGTCCGCCAGCTGGAGAGAAACTCGCCCCAGACAAGGGAGAGGGCCTCCATATCCAGATGGGGAACTCCCAAAGAACATAACCTCCGTCTTCTCGGGGTTGAGCTTGAGCCTGTTGGCCCTGGTCCATGTCAAAACCGCATCCAGGCATTGGTCGAGAGTCCGAACAGCTTCCACTGCAGAGGTGGAAAAGGAGAGAGAGAGCTGCGTGTCATCAGCGTACTGATGACAGCAGACTCTAAATCTCCTAATGACCCCAGCCAGCGGCCTCACATAAATGTTAAACAACATGGGGGAGAGAGACGAGCCCTGCAGAACCCCACAAGGGAGTATCCACAGGGCCGACAACTCTCCACCATGTTGCACATACTGGAGACGGCCCTCCAAGAAGGACCGGAGCCAACTGCGAGCAGTGCCTCTGATTCCTACCTCAGAGAGCTGGTCCAGTAAGATACCGTGGTCGACGGTATCGAAAGCCGCTGACAAATCCAGGAGAACCAACAGGGTAGAGCAACCCCTGTCGGCCTCCCGTATTAGGTCATCTTGCAGGGCGACCAAAGCTGTTTTGGTCCCCCGGCACGGCCTGAACCCGGATTGGCATGGGTCAAGGCACTGCTGTTCCTCCAGATAGGACTCAATCCGGATCACGGCCACCCTCTTGATAACCTTTCCCATAAAAGGGACGTTGGCAATCGGATGATAGTTCGCCATTTGGTCCGATGCCAGGCCAGGTTTTTTAAGAATGGGCTTAACCACTGTCTCCTTCAAACGGGAGGGGGAAAAACCCTCGCTGAAGGAGGCAGTGGCAATGGCAGACACCCATTCTGGCATACTCCCCCCGGCAGCTTTTATCAGCCAGGCAGGGTAAGGATCGAAGGGGTGGACGTGGGCCGGCAGTGGACAGTCGCCCTGGAGGCCTCCAGAGAGGAAACAGGCCCAAACTCATCCAACTGAGGAGAGTGAGGGGGCCCAGCGACAGGGGATGGCGGGGAAGGGCTAGTACAACCGGAGTAGAAACCGGCCCGGATGGCCTCTATTTTGAATCCAAAAAAAGATTGCAAAATTCTCACTACTGAACTCAGTAGGAGGAGGCCTCGCCAGACTAGGATTGGTGAGTTCCCGAACCACCCGGAAGAGCTCCGCCTGGCGATTCGAGGCCTCACCAATTCTCAGGGAGTAATAGGATGTCTTAGCCTCCCTGATCGCTCAGGAATAGCGCCTAGTCTGGATAACGACTGCATTCTTATTACTTGCCGTCTGGCTTCTTCTCCAGCTGCTCTCCAGCCTTCTCCATTCCTGCTTCATCGCTCTCAACTCCGCCGTGAACCACGGCGAAGGTCAAGCTCTGCTGCGGAGAAGGCACTTGGGGGGCGATCCGGTCGATGGTGCGGACAGCTGTTTCAAACTATTGGTCAGCCGCAACCTCGGCCGGAGCGTCAGTCAAGCCACCAGGAAGCTCCCCAAAGGCATCCAGGAACCGGGCAGGGTTCAGGAGCCTCCGGAGTCGGGCCAAAGCAGGAGGTCCCCGCAGCCCCCCCCACGATCGACAGGGAGAAGGACAGCAGGTGTTGGCGAACCTATGGCACGGGTGCCAAAGGTGGCACTCGGAGCCCTTTCTGTGGGCACTCAACATTGCCCCCTCACAGCCACCTGTATTCAGGTTAAATTGCTGTACTGGCACTTGGCAAAAAATTAGTGGGTTTTGGATTGCAGTTTGGGCACTCAGTCTCTAAAAGGTTCGCCATCACTGGCTTATTCCTACAGTTTGCGTAAGCTAATTAGAGCAGTACGGCAGTGGAACCAATTACCTCAAGAGATAGTGAGGGCTCCAAGACTGGTGCCATTCAAGAGAAATTTGGACAATCACCTGGCATATATCCTTTGATTTGTATTCCTGCAGGGAGCAAGGAGGTTGGAATTGATGGCATTACAGGACCCTTCCAGCTTCACTATTCTATGATTTTGGAGGTCTCCACTATTCCTTTTTATATAAGTAGTATCTTTATCCTGTCAAAGCATTGGTTAACTTTTTCTTAACTTTTTTCTTGCTATTTATTGTAAATGGGAACCTTTTGATCCACAGGTATCATTACCACTGGCTCCACCTTAGCAGAGTACCATTATTATGTCTCTGCCTACAGGATTTTGTACAGCAGTGATGGACAGAAGTGGACAGTATACAGAGAGCCTGGTGTTGAGAAAGATAAGGTAATAAAAGCAAAAAGTGTTCTGCTTATACACCGCCCCATAGTGCTTAAAGCACTCCCTGGGTGGTTTACAATTTAATTATGCAGGCTACACACTGCCCCCCCACCCCCAGCAAGCAGGGTACTCGTTTTACCAACCACGGAAGGATAGAAGGCTGAGTCAACCATGAGCCTGCTACCTAGGATTGAACCCCAGGTAGTGAGCACAGTTTTAGCAGCAGTACAGGCATTTAACCACTGCACCACGAGGCTCTAATACTAAGGGAAACATTTTTCAAAAATTACAACATATCTTTTTCCTGGAATCTTCATTTCTTTTCCTCGCTGATCAAAAGGGAGGTTTAAAATATATTTAAGTATGACCCTTATTGACCTTGCAATATATCCCAATGTGTACACATAGTGAATGAAGACAGGCACAAACTGAGGTTCTGCGCAGCGCCCACACATGTTCCATGAGCACCACACACCTCCCTCCTCCTCCTCCTCCTCCTCCAGTCAATTGTCTATTCACCGGCTGCAAAATGCTTCGCTCATCTGCCCGCTCCATGTGTTCTTCTACTCAGAGGAGGAGATGGGGCAGGGGGAAGCCCATGGTGCTGCCCGTGAGTGGATGATCGCATGCAAAATGCAAGGAAGGGAAGTGAGCTGCAGCCAGTGAAGGGATGATCATACAAAGGAGCCCAAAGTGCCCACAGAACTCTTGTGCAGGCACCGCGCTGAAACACCAAACTCCAGTTTGTTCCCGTCTCTCATAATGAACAATAGAAAATGGATATACAAAGATGAAATACTCGTTGGCTTTTAGAACTTGAGCCTAGAGGTTTAGGAACAAAAATTGGCATGCATGTTTCAGGAGATGGGAGACAACAGTATAGTGGGGTTCACTTGAGGAGATGCAAAATAAGTAATTTTTCTACAGCTGAAGCACAGTAATGTTGTTATGGCCGGGAGTGCCACTCTCTCTCTCTCTCTCTCTCTCTCTCTCTCTCTCTCTCTCTCTGTTGCCCAAGATACGTGACTAGAATTTTGATTTCAGGCACACTTAACTCTTTAGGAGACTGTACAAGTATCTGCGCATCTCACACCCAGAGTACTACTACCCAGTCTAGGAATGGGATGATTGGTATGTGGTTTTCCAGATGTCATCCCATATGGATTTGCTGGCTTGGTCTGAAGGTAACTAGGATTCCAGGATCTTGTGAGCGGCAGGCTGCCCATTTCTGACAGCAACATTGGGTGGGTGCTAATTAGTTGTCACATCAAGCAAATTTTCAAAGGGGCCACTAAGTTGACTGCCATTTCCTGCTCGAAACTGTTTAGCTGTGAGATTGTAAATTCTAAGTTTAAACAAGAAAATTGATCACTTGTGAGTTTTAATTCTAGCTTTTGACTGCCCTCTTCTGGCTTCAAAGTAAAAAAAAAGTCCTCTTAAGTATATGTATTTGATTCTGTTAAGCCTCTTATTCTAACCGTAACATTTAATGTTTCTTCTGGCTCTCTTAAAATTGTTTTTTCTGCACCACTTAAAGATATTACTCCAAATATAGCAGGCAGTATATAGATGGACTAAATAAAAGTAGCGTAATAGTGATGATGATATAGATGAGTGTTGGCGAACCTATGACCCCCCCCCCCAAATTGCAAAAAATTAGTGGGTTTTGAATCACAGTTTGGGCATTAAGTCTCTAAAAGGTTTGCCATCACTAATATAGACCACAACCAAAACTAGGTTATATTAACATAGGTGGTATAGTGTAATTTAGATCTTTCTAGTTAGATCCCAATTTTAAATTTCAGAAATGTGTAATGTACCAGGAGGGATTTTAATAATAGTTGACTAATTTAAAATGTTTCATTGCTGCAAGTTGCTATGCTTTCTGCTACTTAGAATAATTTAGCAAGACAGATAGAGAGCGTCTGAAAAACTTAGCTGCATAGTAAATTTGGTTTCATATTTATTTTAAGCTCCAATTATCTGTTATGCAAAATCCAAGAGTGGATATCTCTGAGCTAAACATAAAAAACCCTGTGAAACTGATGTGCTATCTCTACTCCACCGCCTTGCGCAAAATCTCTGGGTGGTTTTGGGGCAGTGGAACACAACATTAAAGACTTGCTTGTTGTTTATTCCTCTCTCTCCCCCCCCCCAGATATTTCAAGGCAACATTGGGTACTATCAAGAAGTGCGAAACAATTTCATTCCGCCCATCATTACTCGTTTTATTAGAATAAACCCTGTGAAGTGGCACCAGAAAATTGCAATGAAAGTGGAACTGCTAGGCTGTCAGTTTAACATTGGTAAGTTGTACCACATGTGGCATTCTTTTTAACAAAGCTGCTTGCATAGGGGTGAGCAATTGACATATGTTGAAGAATTCCCTCTTCAATGACCAGCATGTAAAATCAAAGACATGTTGAGTTTTCAGTGGTTGGCTGTCAGATCCTTGGCGTTCTATATCAACCACTGATCTCAGTGTCCACCTAATACTTCTGCATTAGGAATATAATATATCTCGTGACTGTTCTCCTCAGCAGTGATCTGCATATACATTCCCCTTCAGCTGCTAGAATAGCAGGTCTTGGCAGCTATTTGGGGAGAGGTTAGCAGTACGACAAGGGCTCTTTTTAATGTGAATGTAGCATTGTCTGTCACAAGAAATGAAACGGCGTGTTGTACTAATGAATGGCATGACCTCCAGATTTTGGTCTTCTTTCAAGTTCGAGCTCCAAGACCTACAGCACCTCCACCACCCAGGAGCACCAATGATTTTCCTTTCCAGACTGATAAAACCACCTTCACTCCAAGGATCAAGAACACGACAGTGACTCCAAGCGTAACCAAAGGTAGAGAAGGGCATGGAGCAGCATAGTGCTCTTTCTTGCTAGTGCTCTTGATTCTTGTTGCCTTCTTGATCTGTTATATGTGTCTGTTGTGTCATTACAGTCGTGACCGACTCCCCGCGACCCCATTGCCATGAAGTTTTCTTGGCAGGAATGCTGGAGTGGCTTGCCAGTTCCTACTCCAGGCGCCTCCAGCACCTGGTATTCCCTGGTGGTCTCCCATCCAAGTACTATCCAGGGCCGACTCTGCTTAGCTTCCGAAATCAGGCAAGATCGGATGTGCTTAGGGCATCTAGGCAGTGTGCGATCTGTTATAGACTAAACACTTATACGTTTAACATATAGAAAATTCTATAGTAGGGACATGGTTTGTATGTCTATATAATCCTGTATCAAACCAGTCATGCCAATTTTGAGTCAAGAGCTCTTAGCTAAAATCTTATTACTCATGTATGCTGGAATAAGGTAAACTGCTTGTAACAAATCTAGTATTCCTTGTGCCCAAATCATGGGGCTTAGCATGCAGTGGGAATGCAAGGTTTGACTTGTTAACCAGGAACCATTATATTACTGCATTGTATACAGTTTCATGTATGCTGGTATGTGTAAATAACAGGATTCTGGCCACTGAATGATTTGGTAATCATTAGCAAAAGCAGAGGAATTTTCATCTGCCTACTAAGATTTATAGCCAGTTTAACAGTTTAAGTTCCTGACACATTTCAGACTAGTTCTGTTCTAGTGATCCCTACGTTCTTTTATATGTACATTAACTTAATTTTCATGAATATCTGTTAGTAAAAGTGTGGATTTTTCCAGTTAGCTTTTGCTGAGCCTGCATACCTAACACACTCCATTTATTTAATGGGTTTCAGATGTGGCATTGGTAGCTGTCTTGGTTCCAGTGTTGGTCATGGTCTTGACTACACTAATCTTGATCTTAGTTTGCGCTTGGCACTGGAGAAACAGGTATATGAATCACAAGCTGCTTTATATCCTCAATAATAGAAGTGGGGAACAGGTGCCCTCACAGAGGTTATTAGATCAACCATTACAAGTAATATGCAATGGCAACTGGAGGCCCTTATGTCCACTATTCCTGTTTTAGACTAGGAATATAACGCTGCATAGAAATGCAAACAGTTGATTCATTCAACATTGCCAATGTCTGCATTCTACCTTGAACCCCACCACCTAGAACAAAGGCAGCATAAAATGTTGTTATTGATCAATCAGTCAATCAGTCAGTAATAAAGTTGAAGACTGCACCAGGGAGACCATTTATAATAGTAGATGGTGCTGATATGTATCCTGCTAGTGCAGGCCATAATCTTGATCCCTTTTGGGGGTGCCTAAGTTTGGGGAACGCTGCATAGTTCAGCAGCTGTTAATGTGACTCATTTTTTGCAGAGCTGGGATGTGTGATGCCTTTTAATGGTCAACTCTATAACCATGTATTATTCTTAAAAGTAAAATGAAATCTCATGATTTATAGTCATTAAGGTGAAAATGAAGCAGCAGTGGGAAACATATTTTGATACTAGATGTCTTTTCCGTTAGGAACAGCTTGGGGGGGATTTTTAAGCTGTGCTTAATAACCAGCATCCTTAATTGTTACTTCTAATAATTGTTTCCTGTTGATACTAATTATGGATGTATTCTAAATTTCATCCACTTTTTTTTAGAAAGAGAAAATCGGAAGGAACATACGACATGCCTTATTGGGACCGTGCAGGTAATAATAGCAGAACATCTGGATGTGATGTTGAGTCTTGAGTTTCAAATATAGTCTTCAAATTTTATGAATTTGAGCTTTGTTTTAACAGCTGTTGAATTCTCAGCTTGTAAGCCGCCCAGAGTTGCCCCGGGAAGATGGGCGGGGTATAAATTCAATAATAAAATAAATAAATAAATAAAAGTCTTATAACTTTTATCTGCAGGCAGTCAAATCTGGGTAAACACCTGCTTGCTTGGCCTTCAGATCATTTCCAGTGCTTGCGAATTCGAGAATAATACTCAAAAATTCTGGCTAATGGTCAGATTGAAGCTCCCTTCAATCTGGATATCCTCTCCTAGATCGCCCTCTGGGATCTTCTTCTAATGGGCAGTGGAAGAAGTCACATACCCCTAAAGAATCTGCATAGTACTGTCACTTGCAGCCAGAGGTCATGAGGCTGATGTTGAGTCCCACAATCCGCAGTTACAAATGTCAGCTCCAATTAAGCAAGCTAAGGCCATCCCTTTTCATTTCTCAGTAATGTGTTTTAGAAGAGTTAACTAGAGCCGTGCATTTTAATGTGACTTTGCAGTATTTATCACCATTCAGTGGATATTCTATGACAGACTATCTGGTCATACAGTGGGATCCCTCTGGATGGGTGCATTTCAACATAACATTCCTGGCATTTAGAGGGCTTGTAGTGTATTACGAGTTCTTCAAGCAACACAGTTGCACAAACATTCCAAAAATGTTAATTTGAATGGAGACAAAGTTACTTGTTTTCTTCACATTATAACCAATTTTAAGGAATGCTAGTTAGTTTAATCTCTTTTTTATTAACAAACATTGGTCAAAAAACATCTATTTTTAGAACAAACTGTAGCCTAAACAACAGAAGTTCTGAGCTCATATGTAATGGCAGCACTAAATAGTTTAAAACCGAGTAAATCTCATTTTTTCCTGGAGGCCATGCTAGAGGAAGAAAGTGAAGAAAAACAATCTTAAATATCACTTTCGATAACTGACATGCTACTAAATGGCAGCCTAGCATGCAAGAGTGTGCCTGCCAGAGGTGATGCTCCCGTTTTCTTAGACTGAGTGGTTGTTAGACATACTGGACAAGAACAATAAGAATTGTAGTCCAGCATATGTGGAGAACACTAGGTTGGAGAAATTTGATTTAGAATTATGAATGAAACAGGGTAATTGGATAGGGAATCTTCCAAAACCAAATAAATCCATAGCATGGAGTTCTGACGCATATCATTTGTGTAGCCTGTATAATTCAGCTGTAAACCGCCCAGAGAGTGCTTGAGTGCTATGGGTTGGTTTATAAGCAGAACACTTTAATACATTTTTGATTTAATACTTTAATACATTTCCTTTAAAATCTCTTTGCAGGATGGTGGAAGGGAATGAAACAGTTTCTTCCTGCCAAGTCTTCAGAACATGAGGAAACCCCTGTCCGTTACAGCAGCAGCGAAGTTAATTGTCTTAGATCAAGAGAAGTGACAACCATGTTACAAACTCAGTCTGCAGGTATTTGTGTTCTTCATCTTATCCTATTTGAGCGGGTGACTACATTGATCACTTACCCCCTCAAGTCCCATTGGACTGGTCACAATCAAATTCAGATTAAACCTGATGACTAAAGTATAAAACCAAAGTGCACTGCTTACCGTATTTTTCCATGCATATGATACAATTGCGGGTTTTCATTTATCGCGGGACAGGTCGGGTCCTTAACCCAACCCCCCCCCAAAAAAGGCAGGGGGTTACTGTAACACCCCAAGTATGTGGTGTGTACTCTAAATTGAAACACAGGGCCTGTATAGATACTACAATTCTTTCAAAAATTGTATCCCATTGATTTAATTCCCCCTACTGTAACCATTCTCAGCAAGAGAGCTTGAGAACTAGCTGGGCTCTAGCGTGATATCAGAAAGCCTGTCTTCTTAATTTTTAATGGAAAATCTCAGTTCAGATGACCATCATTGGAATGAGTCCTGGCTGCATGAAATGGAAAATGAAACATTTTCCATATAATCTTTGATTGTGCCTATTTATTAAAAAAACTTAATTGCTACAGAGTTTTTCAGTGAACACGCCTTAATGTAATTGGATTAAAATCTGCAGTTTGCTTATCCCTTATTATGTTGAATATTTTTATCTGTAGAAGGCAGCCCCAGCATGATCACCTTAGGAGCACACTGGGAGCTCTTCTTTGGCCAACCTAGTACTGTACTTATTCATATGTAGTTATTCCTGATATGATCAGAATATCAGGGTTTTGTCACCCATTTCTCTAGCAGAAAGGCTGATTCGAATAGTTAGTGACTCCATGTGATCCTGAGAAGATCCTTCTTGTATTGCCTTATGTGTGGATTAGTTTCTGTATGTTTTATATGTTCTGGGTACTAACAGTGCCATGTGTTAGAACTGCAAAGAATAATATTGAAGATGATACTCCTCTCTCTTTGAATACAGAGTATGCACAGCCGCTTGTGGGAGGAATTGTTGGCACCCTTCATCAGAGATCAACCTTTAAACCAAAAGAGGGAAAAGAAACGAGCTATGCCGATATGGATCCTTACAACTCCCCTGAACAAGAGATTTACCATGCCTATGCTGAGCCATTGCCCATAAGTGGGCCAGAATACGCAACTCCGATAGTGATGGACATGTCGGGTCACCCTGCAGCTCCTGCAGGTATTTCTTCCGTGTCTACTTTCAAGGCTTCAGGGAATCAAGCCCCTCCCATAGTGGGAGCTTACAATAAACTGGTTTCCAGGGCAGAGAGCTTATCGCCAACACATGTACTCTATGATACACCCAAAGGGGTGCTAGGGGTCAGTTCCTGTGACGAACTGGTATATCAGGTACCACAGAATTTGCCACATTCCACGGGAAGTAGAGAAGAAGAAATTAGTTAAAGTCACTTTTAAAAATTAAATCCTTGGGAAGTGATGTCATAATTTTGTACTGAAGATAAATGTGAGATTTTAGGCCTAGAAAGAAAATATGATTCAGTTGCCCCTTTGTGGGTCGATACACAACTACTGCTTTCCTGTTCATAAGATGATGGGCTGCCCATTCGCTACTGATGTGCACTGCATTCTATGTTAGACAGAGGTAAGAAACTTTAAAGATGCCTTATCACTGAGTGCTAATGTGTGTGTAACTGTGGATATAAATATGTCCAGAACTCCCCATTGTATGGCCTGGGTGCCAAGAAGAGGAAAGGTACTATTCTGGACAGAGAAGGAGTGTTTGGAGGCATGGTTGCTTGTTGGACAGCGTCAATCTAAATCCCTTGATTTCAAGTGTTCTTCTATGGTTGGGATTTGCGTAATTCGGACTCAAACTGGATTTAGCTCACCATGTTAACAGGTCGGCCATCTAGCTGGTGACGTAGTAGTGCCTAAAATCTCTAGCAAACACGACTTGAGAGTCACTCTGTGCTCTGTGTTCAAGAGGTATATTCTGAATGCAGTTCTGCTTATTCCTTGAAACCTTGAGATGCTGTGCTATTTTAGCCTGAAGAAATTTGAAAGAAGACATTTTCCATCTGTCCCCAAAGCCATATTTGTCTTTGGTGTCCAGTTTTCTACAGCAGCCCAGTTGGTTTGGACTAGATTCAGAGGCCAGTTGCCTGTGTGCGGGGAGAAATCATGATAAATCTTGGAGCAGATTGTCACTTCATTGAGGTGCCGATCAGTTCCCCCACTGCCCAGGAACGCAAGCAGCTTCTTAGGTTAATCAATAGAAATATGCCACCAAAACTAAAACTTGTAACTCTTAAACAAGCATTAAATCATCATTAGAATTGTGGCTAGTAGGTGGCAAATGGTGTTCTACATTATATGACAAATAAACTGTAATAAAATATTAAGTGGTTTGAATAACAGAATAATTTTAGAATTGCTAAGAATTACTTCACTGCTAAACCAGGCCTTATTGAAGATCTCTTGGCAACAGGCATTGCTTTGTCCGCTAAAAATGTAATTATTTCTTCTATTAGAAAATATTAGAAACACAGAGACTATTTGAATTGAATGAATGGCCAAAATCCACTTGCGTAGTTACTTTGATGGAACACGTGTGTAAATTTTGGAAGTGACTTGCCTCAAGTTAAGAAATTACCACAGATATTGTCTATTGCTTACTGAGTCTCGTGACTCAGTTGCACAACAGTGTTGTCTATGGTCATTTGTTAACGACACAACATTTTTTTTGCCATTTTAAATAAAAGAATGTAGAAGTGTGTTTGATTTTGTAGAACCTAGGCACATGAAGATAATCTGTATAATGTGTGTGCACAGTTGAGTGTACACCAGGGCTCCTGTACATCTGTATTTGTACAGCAGCTCCCAAATATGGTGTTAGATATTTCTATGCCTTAAGAAAAACATTTATACATTGACTACCTGAGAGTATTGAAAATGTGAAATCTTAAATTAAAAAATTGAAACAAACTTAAATTATTATTATCTGGTGTAATATGAGACATTTTAAGATTGTTTGACTCCCACAGGTTCTGAAATTTCAAAATTCTCTGTAGCTTTTAGTTTAGAATTAAAGGCACATAACCTTCCAAATCTTAATGAAATTATTTTTTCCAAGATTTACTCTATATACTTGAACCAGTTAGTGAGCTTATACACACTAACATTCCTAAAATCATCACTATGTAACATCACAAACCAAACTCCCTCTTTGCCATGTTTAAATGCACATGACCAAATAAAAAGCACATTGGAAAAATTCATTGTTTTTTATTGTAGTATGACATAACTGCAGTGATGATGCAGAATATACAAGCATGACATCCCTCTACATGCAATAGCCCAGTTTTATGGACTTAAAATATTTTATGAATGCATAATTCCAAAAGAAGTGTAGTGTATTTTTCTCATGGTCTTGATAGCTGAATGCACAATATGTGAATCTAGCCAGCTGACAATCAGTGTTATTAAATTGAAGCAGATTACATTTGCCCAAACTCTGATCTTAGCAGCATAGTAATGCTGGTTTGCTCTTACACCTTTTTCCATTTATGTTGTGTTTTTTAATTTATAAAAGTAATACATAACTTATTTTTATTCTGTAACAGCGGTACACTAAGCTAAATATGTGGCCTAGGAAAACTTTCAGAATATATGTATATATAGATTCTACTCTGTGGCCTTCTTTAATTCTTGCTTTCTTTGACCCAACGGTTGTGGTGAAGTATCAGCTAGATTGGATTGAAAAGATTTGTATGAATACTAAAAATATGCTTCATCTGTGTATCCGTGGTGTTAAGTTTGCTAAACTCACTTGTGCTCTTAACAAATTGGCATCTTGAAAAAAAATGAAGGGTAGAGGGAGCATATGTTCATAATTTTTCAAAAAAGATCCAGGTAGCATTAATAAATTAATAAATGGAACCGCTTTGTTGTTTCTAAAAAATGATTGAATTTTGGAAGGAAAATGCAAGAGGGCAAGTCAGAGGTTCAAATTATGGTACAGTGGACCCTTGTATAACAAGCAGTTTGTATTACAACATAAAAAATTCCAGAGATAGGGGAAATTTACTTAACAGAATCGCCTATGGGGCGAATCCATACAACATAAAAATGGGATTACTCCATTTTCAACGCATTCCTATGGGAAATTTGTATAAAGGAAAATTTGTTTCACATAATTTCATTTGGAATGATTTAATTCCTTTATACAAGGTACCACTGTACTTATGTGTCTTGTCCACCTGCTCAGAGCCATGCCCTATATTTCTTGGGCTCTGTTCTTGTTAAAACATTGGAGTTGTACAGTTTGATTTAGTGGAGAAGACCAAAACAAATGTGAGAATATTAGTATACTCTGACTCCAGTTATTTTTATTTATTAACAGTATGTAGTTTTTTTTACAAATCAGAATAGTTTCACAAGACAGTGTATCAGCTGATCCAATTAAAATAATATTGAGCTGTAAACTGAGTATCAGGAAAAATCAGGAAAACACTCTTAGCTAATTTCCAAATGGCTGCTGGAATGCATGTACCTAGATTACACAGATGTTGTAAACTCTTCTCTTTAAAAGGGTCTGCTCAGATCGTAAACATACAATTCTTTTCCTTCCTTCCTTCCTTGAGAGTTTAACTTGAAATAGATTTTATGTGTGTCACACCAAAGTTTTTGATTTTTTTTATATACAGTACTTGAGGTTTTATTCACAACTGATGCATATATAGAAGACACTACCAAAAAGCCACTGTAGGATTGTCTTTCAATCTCCTGCAGAAGAATGTACATGCAGGGTACTTAGTTAAAAGTAATGTATGTGTAGCACAGACTTCAGTGCACACAGGTGTAAAAGCAAGCCACTCCTCACCAGTAAGTTGCAAAATAAATCTGAGAGCACATCAGATGCTGGAATGGTCTTAAAGGCACTGTGTGAGGGATTGAATGCATCAACATAATAACATCAGATGAAAACAACCTTCTTGATTTACAGCCCCATAATTTAGAACTTAAGTTATTGATTCCTGAATGTAAAACATGCAGCACAGACAGTTATCTTCTTATGTATTTTTGATCCGATGTTATGGTCTTTGATAGGTTGATGCTAAGCATGTGCAGAGGGATCTGTATTCTAGTGCATGCGAGATGGGTACAAGTAATGTCGAGTGGTTATTTACCTAGAATGTACGTTTTACCTCAGCATGTTTGGTAGTCACTCTGTATTTGTATATGTTGCTAGAATTTAGATAATTTTAATAGCAATTTTTATGTATGTGTTAAGATCTTTTGAATAAAATGCACAATATGAAAAATCAGGCTTATTTCTTTGTTTCTTTAAATCATTATTGCACCACACCAGAGGACACGAATTGCTGCCAAGTTGGACTTGGTTGACGCAGGTCTTTTTTCATTGACATGGACTCAACGTGCAACTTGGAAGCCATCTATTCACTCCCTTTTTTCTGGGGGCGGGGGTGGGGAGAAGCTGGTTTTTAATAAGGACTTGGACTTGGTACCAAAGACATGGACTTAGTCTTGGGACTCAAAAACTTCCCGCCATCCCCAAAAATATTCCACATTTCCATTACTTATGGAATAGACCAACTCATTAATGACTGGTGAATCAAATTTGGGGTGTACATCTTGTTTTATGCAGACAGAAGTATTGCGCCCTTGTACCAAGAATATTTTTTGTAAAAAGTTTGTTCTTAGTGGATATTTTTGTACAAAAAAATATAACAAGGAATTCAGGTTACAATTTACAACCAATGTTCTAGTGAACTGGGTGCCAGTTGTTTTTGTTTTTGAAATAATCAGGTCTTCATCAAGTATAGCTTTATAAGTAAACTAGAATTTATAGTTTGTTGATCCTCTAACAACCCAGCTTGAAATCTAATCTGATGTTGGCTTCCGAATTCTAGACTTAACTAGAAAGTGACTCTGGTTTGAATATGTTATGCATTTTCTTGGTGATAAGTTCTGTTGAAGAGTTTTGAAATTCTGCTGCAAGTCCCTTTTTCTCTGCTGTAGAAGGACAGAAAGCCACAGAGAAGATTAACAAGTTCTGTCAAGTCTACCTTTTTCACATTAACTGGCATTTAAGATTGCAGTAACTTACTTTGAAACATAAGTAAGAGAAAGAATAAAAATATTACTTGACTTACAGTTGCTTGAAAGAACAGACTTTTACATGCTCTTTTCTTTATTGCACCTGTAGTTAACAACCAACTGAACAAATCAACAACTGCTATCAACAGACTAAAAACGGTAAAGGTCCCCCCCCCGCACATGTGTGCTAGTCGTGTCCGACTCTAGGGGCAGTGCGCATCTCCATTTTCAAGCCAAAGAGCAAGTCTGTGGCCATGTGGCTGGCATGGCTGCACGGAACCTTTTTACCTTGCCACTTTTTACAACTGTACCTATTTATCTACTTGCATTTACAAGTAGCTGGAGTTAACAGCAGGAACTCACTCCGTTGTGTGGCACCCAGGATTTGAACCACCAGGCTGCCAACTTTGCAGCCAACCTTTTCAGTACTCTAGTCCGCTGAGCTCACCATGCCCACAGGATCCCATCAGGCAGAAGGAGTAGGTGGATCCTCAAACAGCTGGGGTACTTTTTTTACCATATTAAAAGGAAATAAACCTGACACACATTATTGAAAGAGGACAGCCCTGTAAAGACTGGCCATCCAGTCCAGAAAGTAAAATCTGAATGTATTTAAGAACTAAATGCATCATTGGGATTTTGAAAACATTAGGGGGCACAGTGGGGAAGATTTGGGTTTTACTTTTCCATCCTCTGAAGTCAGAACCGGCATCTAACTCATGGTACTGAATGCACAGGGATTTTTGAAATTTATTGATATTTCTTCACACAAATAAGACAAAATGTGTCCCTAGGAATTGCCTATGGCCCCTTCAGTGGTTCTGTAGGCCTAGGCTTCTAGAAGGTGCACTGTAGCTTCCAGAAGCATCTAGGATTGACAGTTTGCCTTTTAAATAGGTATCTCTCTCTCTCTCTCTCTCACACACAAACACACACACACACACACACTGCTTCGAAGACTACACAAAGCAATATTGAAAGGATACTACAAGGTATTTGTAGCCCATAGGTCCCTACTGGGAGTCCTTCTCCAAACTCATTGTTGCAATTAAGGCAACAATAAATGTTCTTGAACGTAGGGAAAGCTGTTCCCTGCATCCAGATGATGAAGTCCTCATTGACATAATCATTGTTCTCTTCATCTTGGTCTAGGAAATACACTGGTTTTTTGCCAGTAAGGAGGTCTAGGCATCCCTAGGAAGAAGGATGGGAGGTACAGGAGAACAAACTGTACTTTGGTGCACTTAAATTCACTCTCAAACATAATGTGAGTGGTTCAAAAATGGCATTTACTTCCTAGTACATGTAAAGAAAAGAACAGAATCTAGCAAAAGGTTAGGCAGATTAGGGGTGGAGGTTATTTTGAATGCTTATTTTTAATTACTGCTCAGAGATAACGCCAGAACTTCCTCCAATGGAGGATGGTGCTTGGTAGAGAAGAATGTAGGACAACAAAAGGACTGAGCCAGTGAAGCACTGCAGGAGTGCTCTTCCAGCTAGAAACTCAACTGGGAACTTTCTGTATGGGTTAAAGGAAGTGCATGTGGAATCAAGGGTGTGATCCAATCTTCTGGTATCATCCAGCTCATCTGGCCAACAGCCCATCCAAAGTTCCTCAGCCCTCCATTTGGAACTAACTACAGTTATCCTCTGCCCTGAAATAGAATTTCAATTTCATTATTAGTATCAGTAAAAGTTTCCAGGAGAGGACTCTGTGTAACATGTGGCTTTATTATAAAAGAAACAAGCCTGGTCAACACAGATTTCTGCCATGTGCATTTTATACTGAAAAGCAGATTTAACATGGCCAAAGATGATACAAACTTCAGAATGAGTTGTGTTCAGCTACAAAAGGATAATTTAAAAGAGTCCCAGCTTCACAGAGCCCTCTCTGCACAGTCTGATGAGTCCCATTTCCAGAAGTTCAATAGTTTCGTTCCTTATCTGAAGAAAATAGACATCACAGTTAAAAGCATTAATAATAGCATGGCATGATGTGCACACATATTTATTTTGATTTTCCCCAACAACTTAAAGGCAGCATTTCTCCCAGGTATTCGTAGAACACCTCCCATAACTATTTATGTGTAGAACATTATGCCTTCATTAATAATTACAAAAGCAACTTTACTAATTAACTCAGCCTTCCAATTATTCAGTTGTGTGTGGCAATTAACATTTTTTTCTGAACCAACAACCTTTCAGGTCTACTCTTCAAATCAGACTGCACAATATTTTACATACAGGTGTGAGGCCAGGCAGACTATAATCTTGTCTACAGAAAATTGTGATGCCTCAGCCTGCTTGAAAGGTCAGTGGTAAAACATGTCCTTACTCATGCATTTTCCACAAGAATCACATTCATTATAACTGAGTTTTAAATGTATGCATTAGTTGTTTTGTGAGCAGCAGTTGTCATTACATTAATCTCATATGGAGGAGAGCCACAAGGGGGCACTGAATGTTCCTCAGATCTTTTCTGCTCAACTTATCTAACAATCAGCACAATTCTGTATGAAAAAAAATCAAATTGCTTCCTGTATGGTGACAGATGCAAATTCTTAAGCGAAACAAGTTACAGGAAAAATTCAGTGGCCAAAGAGAAAAAAAGACAGGTGAAGCAACATACTTATTACAAATAAAGCTCTGCACACGAAATTTTTTTCTGGCACAATGAAGAGTGAGTCTAAATAGTTTTAGCAACTTGATGCCACCCTAAGCATCATGGCTATATCCTATGGAACCCTAGAATTTGTACTTTGCTGTGACACTCTGAATTATCTGTTACTGAGTTTTAATGCACTCTTGAGAACTCCAACAAAGAATCCCAACTATTTCACCAAGCCACTAATTCAAGGATTCCATGGGATGAAAGCATGCCAGTTAAGGTAGAATCAAACTGATCCGAATTTGTACTGTAGAAAGGGTGAGTGAGATTGTTGATTTACTGGTGTACAGTATAAATTTGTATTTGTTGCAAATACCTGCCATTAAGAACATAACAGTGCTGTTCACTCACCTCTTAATTCCAAACATAAACCAGAGGGATTTATGCCAAGTGACATCCTGCTTTGGTTCACATTACTGTGTTAAGATCATGTTTTTCTTTGTTGTTATTGGAGGAAAATGACTCTAAATGATGTAAACTTGGCATTTTGCTACAAGTTGGACTTTCGTAGTGGTATGTTTCTGTTTTTCTTTCAAATTTAATAAAAGAGAAAAACAGTATGCACAGGAGCTGAGCTGTAAAAAAAAACTCCACTTTTCTCCAATAAGTTACCAGGTAATAAGTTTTATATTCAGCATGAGATAGCTTGTCATATTATGATTTAGGGCTTGTTATTATTTGATTCAGAAAAAGATGAGAGTCAGCTTTAAACGCCTATTTGAGGCTTCCTCTACAAAGGGAGGGAAAGAGTCAGCACAGTATAAGTTTGAAATCTGCTGTAGCAGATTTTGTTCTGCCCTACAGATTTACCAGTCCATTGCATTTTAAAATATTCTAGATTTTCAGTGTGGAGACCAGAGATTAGTAAAATTACTTTTGTAGGGCACAGCTTCCAGAATTCCAGGTTTGGGGAATTGTACTCCAAAAGAGTAACTTTTCTAACTTCTGACGATAAGGATTATTCAGCATGTTATTTTGAGATACTTTGAGACACACACTTAGGTCAAACTCCTATTGCTTGTCCAAATAGAGAGTAGACCCACTTGTTGGAATTCTATTGGTGTTTGCATAACTTGCTGCATTGCAACAGATGCTTGACTCTGCACTTGGGTATATGACTAGGCATATGATGGACATGAACACCCAATAGTATTCTGCCTACGGAATCAATAACTGAATATTATGTTATCATTAAAGTAAATCACATTGAGCTGATATATCAACTCTGGTGAGATAAGCAACAAGATACTGGCCTTCAGCTGTGAGTCTTAACTAGTATGTATCTGACAGATGCGTCTTTCAACAAAAGCTGTACAAAATCACAAATTTATCAGGAAACCATCATTGGCTCCAATTCCCTGCTAAGATTACATCTAATTTTTCAAAGACTGCCTCTGTAGAATATGTCAGGTGGCCCAAAGTGTTGCAATTTGTCAGTGAAAACTTAAAATCTTAAGTGATATGTTTTGTGCAAGAGTACTGTACTTATCACTTTCACTTGTATTTCTAGAATATGGAATTTAAGACGTCATCTTAATCACGAAAAATTCTCCGACTTTTAGACACACAATTGCATTGTACCTCAGGGATGTCTACTAATCTTCTTAACTTCTGATCTCTCCAATTCCAGTCCAAGACGAGATACTTCAAGGATGTCAGGCTAAGGCCTTCTAAAAAAGCCACAGAAGGCATTTACTGGCAACAAGACACGTGGAGATCAAAATGATCCTGGAGTGTTGCTATTCAAACTATGAGCAACAATTCTGGCATAGTAGGTATGTCCTTCTCGATTAACTGACTATAGCAAGATCCTTGCAAGCTGCAGGGTGTGTAATCAATATTATGCTTTTTTTATTATGTAACGGCAAAAGCTGAGCAGCCACTGGCTGATGGATGTCAAATACTGGTGCTATTAGCGAACTACATGTATTTCAGCTTTCTAAACCATGCAAGAGTCATGCTTTTATTACATAGATAATTTACTTGTAGGATTTCTAAACCACTTTTCTGTGCTTTTTATGCACAAGCAGTGGATAATAAACAGGATTATAATAAATATGCAAACTGGGGTGTTATGACTCCCCTGCCCACCTGCAGCTTGAACAAATGCCTGCTTTAGCAGCAATTAAGTTAGACGTTACCACCAGTGTTGGCACTTTCTCCAGTGCAGGCTAGCTTGTACATTAAGACAACATTTGGAGCTCCTGTTCTAGAGATGGAATGGAGGAGGATAAACAGAAGGGCCTGCTCAGTGATGCCAAACCAATTCTGGAGTGCTCTCCCCAGATGCCCACGTTTATATCTTGTGGACGCCAAGCCAAGTTCTTTCTGTTTTCCGACGTCTTTTAATTCTTTTTTGGCTCTTTTGTGATGGTATTCTTTCTTGTATTTTGACTTAGCTGTTCCTATATTACACATTTTACTTTGCATTTTTTAATTTTACGAGTGAGAAAATATGTTTATGAATGGCAATGGCAAAAACATAAAATGAAAACTTTTAAAAATACAGTGGACCCTTGTATAACAAGCAGTTTGTATTACAACATAAAAAATTCCGGAAATAGGGGAAATTTGCTTCACAGAATCACCTATGGGGCAAATCTGTACAACATAAAAATGGGATCACTCTGTTTTCAATGCATTCCTATGGGAAATTTGTACAAGGGAAAATTTGCTTAACATAATTTAATTTGGAACAAATTAATTCCTTTATACAAGGTACCACTGTAAGTAAGAAAGGAAGGATACCCCGTGTTTTTGCAGCTGCCAAGAAATTCCTTAAACATGGTCCTGGGTGTTGGGCAGAAACCACCTTAGAGAAGTCACTGCTCAAAGGAGCATGCAATGGGGTCCTACAGAAAGCTTCTTAAATGAGCCTCTAAATATTACCTGTCTGGATTGTGGTAGGGCTGATCAGGGCCAGTGCTAGGTTTTTTTTGCGCCCTAGGCAAGGGGTAGGGGGTGGGGCGGGCGGCGGCCAGGTGGGGAGGGGTAGTGGGCGGTGGTGGGGGCAGGGGGTGGCGGATAGTGGGGGACGGCGACTGGTGTGCGGGGGGTGGCGATGGGCACGGGGGTGGCAGGCAGCGATGGGTGGACGGCGATGGGCGGCTGGCAGGAAGTGGGGGGACGGATGGCGGTGGCCAGCGGCAGAGGGCGGCAGGCTGTCCAGCGCCCTCCATTTTGGCACCCTAGGCAACTGCCTAGTTCCCCTTAATGGAAGCGCCGGCCCTGGGGCTGATGCATCCAGAAGCTGAGCAGGCTGAACTGCCTTTACACGTTCGGACAATCCCTTGTTTCACAGCCCAGCAGTTGCAAAATCTCTGGCGGGGCAGATACATATAGAGAGTGGAGCTTCTGGGGTAGGTTTGCCCTCGCACTTCTGCCCATCTTAACCAACTCCTTCTAATGGATATGGGCCTTAGGGTTGCTCTCTGACTCATAGAAACAACTCTGTAATGCGCATGCTACATTTTCATTTGTATACAGTACTCTGTCCTTTCCTTCCTACCTTGCTCTACAAGAGCCTTTATTCTTCCAGGTGTTCCCACACCGATATGGATGATGCCCTTCTCCAGTATCCTCATTTGTTCTTGTATCTGTTTCAAGGAAACAAATTTAAATACTGAATCAAAAGAAGATGAAACACTGTAAGCACTTCTGAGCCCCTCTCTAAAGTTTAACAAAATGGAAGACGACTGAAGGAAAAAACCCTGAAGGGGTTTTAGGTATGAATGACAGTATTTAAAAAAAAATACCCAAAGGAAATGCTTTACAGAGAAGAAGGTAACAAACCCGCATTATATATAAATGTTTGTTTCATTCCAATGTGTCACTAAAGTCTCCACTGTTGACAAGGGTGTATGTATTTCCCATCTCAAAACAACTAACTGAAAAGGCAATGCTGAGGTTAAACTCAGTAGAGTAACTACACAATACTGTATATGGTTAGCACAGGCATCATGCAATGAAAAAGAAGGGATTGATTTGCATTCAAAAGATGAAATATGGCTAGCTAGCCCAAATTGGTGTCATAGGATACACACATGTTTTCTTGCTGTACAGGGACCCACACAGAAAGTTGTGACACAATTGTAATGTTTGTTAGTTTTGGGTTTGTGTCATTTTTTCCAAATATAACATGGAATAATTTTTTTCTTTTTTTTTTTAAAAAAAACCTTTATTTCAGAATACAGTATTTCCAAATTTACTTCTGATATTTCTGATTGTTACACTATTTATGTACCCCTAACTAGTGTATGATAAAAAAGAAAAAGATGCATTAATAGTCAGCAAAAGAAAAGCTAACAGACAGAATAAAGACTGAAAATGAAAAGGGATCAACATTAGTTTTTTGGAAAAGGATGACTCAAAAATGTCTTCAAAACCCAGAAAAAACACATTGTATATGACATTTCACATATGGCCGGGGGGGGGGGACATTTCAAAGGGCGGAGGTAATAAGAAAAAATACTAATTTCAAGGTCATTGTAGTACTATAATCTGCAGGATGCAGTGGGAAAAATAAATTTCTCTTTGGTAAATACAGGGATATAGCAACCCTATAAAGTGGGAGCTGATCATTCAATAATCTGATCCTGAAGTTGTCTGATTTTGGTAGCAAATAGGCAGCCAATTAAGTTGCTTCAGCGTGGATTTTAAGATGTATATTAAAACTTTACATGCTAAAATATTGTACTTACTAATTGGTAGACATAGCTGTGAATTTAGATACAATGGCCAACATAAAACTGATCTCAGTTAGGACAGTTCCATTGGTCTAAAGAACGTTCTCAGTTACTGTTTTGTCAGGTCCAGTTAATCAGTGGGACTGTGCAAGTTACAATTGACAACTGGATTCAAGCAATTACTTTAATTAAGTTAGAACATATTTTGAGATTCGCTCGGTGTGTGTGTGTGTGTGTGTGTGTGTGTGTGTGTGTGTGTGAGAGAGAGAGAGAGAGAGAGAGAGAGTCTTATTCTCCACTGTGCCTCTTTGAAAAAGAGCTGACCTGTGCAGCTGTGGGCAAGTTACACAGGCCCAGGGCACCCCCAGAAGGAGGGAATAGTAAACCACTTTCAAGTTGCCTCTACCTACGAAACGCAGGAGAGGTTTGCCACAAATCAGATCTCTCCTGAAACCACACCATTATTAATATTACAATACATCTTGCCATAATGGAAAAGAATGCAACCTGCCGGCCCGGCTACGAATGGAGAATTAAGGCCTAAGTCTCCAGAGCCATGGTTCTTTATCATTAAAAATCAGATCAAATGGCCCTTTCAAAACTGTCCTCTGTAAAGTCTCGCATGTCTGCCTGTAGTTGAAGTCTCTTGTTTAAAAACAAAGAGAAACAGGAGTATGGAAACACACTGTTGTAAAGCAGGTCCTGTTTCTGGCTCCAAATGATTTGGTCTGAAGTCAAATTCTGATAGTGTTTTTTTTTGTTTCCTGCTGTACCAAGAAAATTACACCAGACTCAGATAATGGAAAAATGACAGGGAGCAGTTGGAACTGTTTGTGTCTTCTGCCAGCCCTAAGAAGGGATATCCAGTCTCCACTCACCTACTTGTGTGAGTCACGAGACCATGAAGAAATTGCTTTGTTCTTGCGTGACTAGTGGTGATACCTGAGCATTCTGGAAATGATAGCCTACTAAGCTCTGGATCTCAGGATAGCGCTCTGAGATTTTCTGAGTTAAGCATCTCCATTTAAGATGAATTTTGTGATAGTTAAAACAGCATGTCAGGTTAACAACTTTCAATTTTATGCAAATAATCTCTCCTCTAAATTGAACATAAGAGCCATGCTCGATCAGGCCAAAGGCCCATCTAGTCCAGCTTCCTGTATCTCACAGTGGCCCAACCAAATGCCTCTGGGAGCACACGAGACTAGATATCTGTCTCCTGATACCACTCCCTTGCATCTGGTCCTTGAAGTACCCTGGTTTTAAGCCTGGAGATGACACATCTCCATCATGGTTTTTAACCTGTGAGGGACTTTTCCTCCAGGAATTTGTCCAATCGCCTTTTTGGGGTTACAGTAACCCCCGCCAATCGCGGGGGTTAGGGACCCACCCGACCCGTGATGACTGAAAATCCGCGATATGCGGATGCGGGTCGGGTGGGGCCTGGAGGGCGGTGGAGGATCTGACCTCCCGCCGCCACCCGCCCATGCTGCCCTGAGACATCTTGGAGCAATGTGTGCCGGCGGCGTTGGAGGATCTGACCTTCCGCCGCCACCCGCTCGCACTGCCCTGAGACTTCTTGGAGCAGCATGCGCCAGCGATGTTAGGGAATCTTCTCTGGAGGGGGAGGGGAAGGCGTCCCGGGCATCTCCATTGAAATGCATTGGCTCAATGCATTTCAATGGAGAAATTTTTCCCCATTGGAATGCATTGGCTCAATGTATTCCAATAGGGAAAAATTCTCTATTGAAATTCATTGAGCCAATACATTTCAATGGAGATTGTCGGGCAACACTGGCCCCAAGCCAGCGTCAGGCAGCTGACTGGCGCTGGCTGGGGGAGGAATGGCGCCTGCAGCAAGGGTGGTGGTGCCTTTGCACAGGCTGCTGGAAGCAGCGGTGACATGCTCCAACTGATTGGTGCTGGGGTGGGGAAATACCCCAGCACTAATCAGCTGGAGCCCCAGCATGTACTCTGGTCCCGCGATATAGCGGGACCGCAGTACATGAACCGCGAAATGGTGGGGGTTACTGTACCTTTATGTGTTTTGCAAACATTTTCATAACCTTTCCTTCTCCTTTAAATGCTGCTATTGACCTAGAACAGAAAAAGAAAGTTTAAAATAAAGAACCTAAAAGTACACACACTTCAAAATGTGAATTAGTATGCCTGATGCACAACTATATTCTGATCAAGTACAAGGCAATTTCTTATGTCCCTGTCCTCCAATTCTTCTGCAGGAAAGGGGAATTTGCAATGCAAAGCTTATGCTGTAGATTGAAGCTATTCTATTAAAAGCTCCTACCCACCAACTCCTCTTTTGCATAGAAATTCAAGATCAATGGATTTTGTCCTCTCTTTCTTTTAATACAATTAAGAGATACATTTTCACACACAAAACTGCCTTTCTCCACAGGTGGCAGCACTGTTGATCCAACTCCCCCAAACATGTCTTGGCACAACTCACTTGTAATGCTGATGGGACTCTAGGCAGAACTAACATGACACCGTATGAAAACAAGTGACTTTTTAAATTAAAAGTACGGGCCACATTAAAAGCACGGGCCAGTTTACAATCGGTTAACAAACTCTTAAACTACAGTTACCCAGGCACTTTAATCCCAATTTTAAAATTTTTTAAAGCTAAGATAATTCCTATGTTAATTTATGGGGCTGAAATATGGGGTTTTGCAAACCTTAAGAACATTGAACAGATCCAAACACAATTTTACAGGGCTATCTTGGGAGTTTCACGTTCTACCCCAGCACATGTAATAAGAGCAGAACTTGGTGCAAAAACGATTTCAGGTCTGATTCTTGTAAGAATGGTAAAGTATTGGTGCAGAATAAGTAGCTTAAGTGAAGAAAGATTGCCCAAGATTTGTTTGGAGGAGCAGTGTGTTTCTAGGTACGAACATTCGTGGTTAAAGAACCTGTTTAAGCTCTTTCCAAAGTTTGGTTTTTCAGCTCAGGCTTTAAATCCTTTACGTGAAGATACAATTCATATTTTTAAGCAAAGAGTTTTTGATGTTGAGGCACAGATGGATATATCTGCTGTTGCATCTACAACAACAACAAAATGGTTGGCTAATACAAATGCAAACATTATTTTATGTTGGAAAAATACATGCTAAAGGAAGCTTTCTGGACTTGCTGGCCCTCCCATATGTTGTTCTACAACTCCAAAGACCATGCTGACTGTAGTCCCATGCATCAGGAGAGCTGATCCAGATTTTCAGGATGGCTGATCTGTAACTCAGCAAGTGAGCAATGGCTGTCCAAGTCTTCCAGACCACAGGATAGGGAATTACATACTTGATAAGTTCCAGGCAGCGCAGGGCTGAGCTGCAGATTATCAGCATCACCACTGACTTCTTCTCTGTGTGGTTTTTACGGAGCTTTGCCCATTTGGGACAAACTGCAATGTGAAGTAAAACGTACATCAATAGCAGACATTCAATGGGAGTGTAGCGTCTAATTACATAACAGCATAGTGAAAAGCAAGCCACTAAAAGATAATAACCTATGATCACCTAAGGCAAATGCCAATCCCCTATATAGACGGGTGAGTGGGGAATTAAACATATGAGCAAAATCATCGTAAATGTGAAGATATGTTAACAATTGAGACATCTAAGCTGTAATACATTAAAATCAAATCTGTCCTGTTCAAAAAATATACATGAGTATACATGTATACATACTAGGGCAGTGATGGCGAACATTTTAGAGACCGAGTGCCCAAACTGCAATTCAAAACCCACTTTTTTTTTTTGCAAAGTGCCAATACAGCCATTTAACCTGAATACAGGTGGCTATGAAGGGGCGATGTCGGGTGCCCACAGAAAGGGTTCCGAGTGCCACCTTTGGCATCCGTGCCATAGGTTCGCCATCCCTGTACTAGGGAGATACAATAATACTACAGCTATAACACTGCAGCTTGTTCTTTAAACAGAAAAAGAGGGGAAGCAAAAAAAAATTACACATAAAGGTCAGTATAAGAAATATTACAGAACTTAAAACTGTAAAAGCCATAAAATGGAAAAGTATACGGCTACATGTTATCATGCTATTTCAGATTTCAGTTATTTATAAATGCCTTTGATTTTTCTGTAGACTCATCCAGGGGATGACTTTCGTTTACATTTTTACAGCATATCTATTCTAACCATGTTGAGCCTCAACTGCCTGTTGTGTAATCAATCGGTCAAATAAGGAATTCCTTTATTGAGACTATTAATGGAAAAGCCTGTTTTCTTCTAAAGAGTTTTGGGAAGCAATAAGCATTAGAATTATAGTTGCACTCAACAGCTCTGGACCAACCATCTACTCACTTTCTTTCAGGTAGGAAGAAAAACTGTGGGTGAGGTCATTGGCAGGAAGGAAACAGGCATCTGAAACCATAAGAGACAACTATTGTTGCTTGGTGTTACAGTTAAGACCTTAGATTAAATCTTCCAGGAAAGCTTATTTGCCAAGAGTCAGGGAAAGTGCGCTTTGGGAAGGCAGGGTTTCACAAGCACTCACAGCTAATAACAGGAAGATTTAAGGTGGATTAACCAAATGATGAGAACAACTTTTAGCCCCATCGAGTTTCCTTCAAAAATTATCTCCCGATTAACCTTGAATGCAAGTGAAAGGTCTGCACAAGCTGTGGGATGTTTTGCAGCCTTCTTTCTCAAGGCCTGACTCATAGAGTAACACCACAAAACAATTTAGTTCACCTTGACAAACCACTGGCCAGGCCAATACCGCTAATCCCACACATTTATGTCATCAAGAAGTAGTGCCTTATAAAGCACAATACGAATAAATGTATTTGCTTTACAGCTGTTATTATTAAGGGTCTTCAGAATTTCAAAAACACCTTTCTCATACACAATCATGCAGTTCCGCTATGTTCAACATACTGCATTTAGTTATTAACAAAAATGGACACCATGTCCTTTAAGCAAACTTTCTAGACAGATGAGACGAGAAATTTGTTCCCAAATTAATTTCCTGAGCGCTTCTTAGTCTCACGTTATAAAGCAAAATTAAAGTGTTCTGCTTATATACTGTACCACCCCATAGCACTTCAAGCACTCTCTGGTTGGTTTAAAGTGTAACTATGCAGGCTACACATCCCCACCACCACCTCGCAAGCTGGGTACTCATTTTACTGACCTCAGAAGGATGGAAGGCTGAGTCAACTATGAGCCTGCTATGTGGGATTGAACCCCAGGTCGTGAGCACAGTTTTAGCTGCAGTACAGGCATTAAACCACTGTGCCATGAGGCTCCTAAGTTATAGGTCTAGAATACATGCATGTGTTCTACTTAAATGACCACACACAAACACAATTACATTGCCATGCTGACAAAAACTTTGTACAGGTGAAATACAATGAGAAATAGTTCAAGTCAAGCTACCTACTGAGTCAAAAGACCTCAATGCAAACTCATATTAGGATTGTCAAGACCTCCATGACTGGGTCAACTTGAGAGAATCGTGTTTGTGTGTAAGAACCTGTCTCTGCAAACAATGTACTGTATCTATGTAAATCACCAGCCATGCACACTTCTGAGATGCTTGTTTGAAGCTCCACAATCACAAGCAAGGCAAAGTGTTCTACTTATATACCACCCCATAGTACTTAAAGCACTCTCTAGGCGGTTTACAATTTATTTATGCAGGCTACAGATTGTCCCCCAACCACCCAGCAAGCTGAGAACTCATTTTACTGAC
>JAHTLZ010000007.1:18659063-18698950 GCA_023846285.1 Phrynocephalus versicolor | reverse complement strand
TTGAGCCTGCTACCTGGAATTGAACCCTAGGTCATTTCTAGTGGCAGCACAGCAGTTTAACCACTGTGCCTCAAGGGTCTTCAGTAACTTTTTGTTAACTGATAATTAGAAAACACGCAAATTGTTAACTAAATCCAATTTCAATCTCAACCAAACTACTTTAATTTGTAACTTGTGTTAGTGGTTTCTTATAAGATCCATGCGTTTTCAACGGGTCTACACCTTGGTATGAAATAGGTTTTATTATTGTTCTGTCACAATGTGATCACCCTCGCCCTCCCCACCCCCATTTGTACTACTTTGATACAATGTTTTCTTACCTGGCAGTTTCAATTCCTCTAGTTCAATCACTGAACGTTTGGCACCAAAGTGTTCATTAAGCAGCTTTTGTAAGTCTGCAGGAGCTCCTGGTTTTGGGGGCGATTTTGCAATCATATCAGAAATTTTCTTCTAAAAATAAATAAATAAAGAAGAGGTAGATTCAAGAGAGTGGCTAGACTTTAGTCATCAGCCTGTTCCACAAATGGTGCTTTCATTTTTATCCTTAGGATTAGAGATGGGCATGACACGAGTGATTTTTTGTTTTCATTTTCGTTTTTTCGTTTTGTTACGTAACGAAACGAAAAACGAATTTTGACTCCAAAATGAAACGAAACGACCCGAAACATGAAAAATTTTGTCGACCGCTTCGTTTTCGTTACGGCAGATACATTGAATTGCGCTAAATGGTAACAAAACAGCAATTTTTCATTTTCGTTTTCATTTTTTCGTTTCGTTACCTAACGAAACGAAAATGAATTTTTTTTGCAAAAAAACTCATGAAAACGAAAAAGAACCGAAACGGACCCCTAAACAACCAAACGACAAACGAAACACCATTTTTTTGAGCCGTGCCCATCTCTACTTAGGATCGATAAGGGAAGGTCTTCAAATCCTGCATTTCGGTAATTTTACTACAGCCTGTATAAGAAAGACAACCTTCACCAGCCCTGGCCTGGGCTAGACTCTAGTCAAACACATTTGGCAGAGGAAAGCTATTGCATGGGATCTTCTCAAACAATTGTTTAAAATTGTTCAGTTAGAGCAGAACAGAGACAGATGGACTGTCTGTGAAATGTCTCAGAAATTACTTGGATTTCAACAGCATCCATGCCCCACCATTTTCAAAGAAGCACACTGGTTTGAGCTAACTCACAGTGTTTCCTTTAAACACATTGTCTACTGGATAATTCTCCAAGTGACATTTTATGCACTCAGCATAGTTTAGGTTGCTACAAATCTAACGAAGATCAATGGGACTGACTTCATTTAAAAGACAGGGTATGGTCCAGCGGGGGAGAGTGACTGCTATTTCATGGGTATTACATCATTTGTTGAGTCACTCAATTCCTAGAGGAAAATGATGATCCTCTTGAGGGTGATGCTGATATTAACAAGAAATTCCACAACAGTAAGAACAGGGACACCTGAACATATTCCCTTCCTTCAAAGAAAAACGGTGGGGGTGGAAATGTTCTTCACACAGGAAGTTTTATTATTTTGATTCTAATTTGTTCCAGATGGCAAAAAGCATAGGATTTTTAAAAATGCACAGACACAAAAGAATGAGTAAGGGCGTTTAGAAAATATTGAGATTTGTTGGGACATTATAAATGTCCATGCTACAAAATGTTCATAAGTGGGACTCAGTGCTGTGGGATGGCACAGCAATAAATGTTGCTCTAGATAGAAAGAACACACACAAAAAGACATTTGATTCTACTCTCAGCACAAGGATGGGGAGCTTTAACTGGGACATTTCCAAAATGGATAGCATTTCCTTGCAGGAAATGGATCTGCATATCTAGCCATGCACCTTTGTGCAAAGGCACTCAGTGGGTGCTTCGGAACACAAACAGAGCCTCCCTGGCTCAAAGGAAGGCCTAGGCCCTGTTTAAGTGTTACTTGCCTGGTTGACATTCAACACATGCGAAGAAAAACATCTACATCTGCCCTGTTCCGTTTCTCTCCTCATGTACTATAAACCACTTTATAGTAAACCACTTTATGTCTCTGGGAAGCCCCCTGATGAAGGCACCAGTGCTTTCAGGTGTAACAATTTCAGTAGTTTCCTCTGGGTAAAACTATGGGAGGTTTGATGCATTTGTCATGTTGGCACTTTTTGTTTTGGTAATTTGTAGACGTGTTCTCTGTACAAAAGAAGACTTGTATTATGTACAAAAAAGTATAGTTTGTGAAAACTGTACGGGTTTATGTAGGCCCCAGAAGGATTTTTTCATTAATGCTGCTGCTGAAAAAAGTAAGACCATAAGAAGAGCCATGCTGGATCAGGCCAAAGGCCCATCTAGTCCAGCTTCCTATATCTCACAATGGCCCCACCAAATGCCTCTGGGAGCACACGAGACTAGGTATTGTCTCCTGATACCACTCCCCTGCATCTGGCCCTTGAAGTACCCCGGTTTTAAGCCTGGACATTACACATCTCCATCATGGTTTGTAACCCATGATGGACTTTTCATCCAGGAATCTGTCCAATCCCCTTTTGAAGGCATCCAGGCCAGATGCCATCACCACATCCAGTGGCAGGGAGTACTGGCTATTTTAGTCACAAAATTTTTGCAAGCATATAGCCATCCAAATTCCATAGCTTATACTAACGGACTATTCCTTTTCATGCATTCTATTCTGTCCTGATGGTGGGCAATCCAAGGGCAAATGGACTAATAATGAATTATTTCAACATATAAAAGTGGTTCAACCTTTTCATAAACTGCACCCCTCAACATGATGTTTTAATTAGTGAGGAGTTACTTTTTGATTAATTTTCAAAATAGAAAAATCCACCAATTTACAAAAGTGGACAGAAATACATTCCCCCAGATGTTCCCCCAGAAGTAATGTTTTAGGAGTATTCAGTACAAAAATGATGTGTAATTTATTCCTGCAGCTTGTTTTTAGTTGTGTGCAATAAAATGTTGATTTAAACCAAGAGGAAACAGGCTGTAAGACTTGATACCTTTCTTTTTCTCTTTGGCTTCACTTCTGTTTCATTTTTATCTTTAGACTCTTCTTTCTCTACAGTGAGATGAGACTCTGTAGGCTAAGAAAAGGAAGGTGAGGAACACAAAGAGTAGCATTTGGTCCTAATTATACAGCTATTAAAACACTGTAGGACACGATGTTGATGGTGAGGAATGAGGCACATGTTTCGGCTTCCAGGGCTTGGCAGAAAATTATAACATTTTTAGATCATGCTGTATATCTGCTAAAATCAGTGTGGATTTGGAGCAAATGGGAAGGTTATCATAGATGGAGATCAGCAGTGTTTTCTCCTAAGAGGAATAGGAACTGAAAAGAAAAATAAACAAAGAGCTATCACATTCACATAACATAATGAATAGTCCAGTTAAGTACAACCTATGGATAACGTGGAAAAAACAGGACATGGCACTAACAACATAGGCTATTGAAAGTAGAGAAATGTACTCAGATATTTTCATCCTGCTGTTTGGATATTATGATTTCCGTAGTGCAAAGCAATATATTTAGATTAATGAGCTACCCTAATTTCCTAAAGGTATTTTAGAAGAAGCAGAAGTGTTGAGAAACATTTAGAATGACCAGTATGGGAAATTCTGGTTCACCACCAGTTTCAGAATTTTCTGCTATAATTTTCACACCTTTTGCCTCATTTGAATCAAAGAGACTCAAAATGGCTAGCACATATCACCTGCATAATGAACCACAAAAAAACGAGGTGGGGTTTATAAAACATAAAATCAGATATTCCAGTTCTTCAGTATCGTTTCTACTGGCACTGGTTCTTCACGTTTCCTAACATGGAGACTCCAACTTGCTCCGCCAAATGGTAGGGTGGCCCTGCTGGGTAGTGACACCTTAAGAAGTTTTCTCCGGCATTTTCACTCCTTCTGCTGTCTCACTGTTTGGTGTTACTTTTCACAAGGCGAACTTCGCTCCCACTGCAACTGACAGCCAGCCCTACTACCATCCATTCATTCACGATGTGGGTACCAATCTCTTTGTGCTGGGATTCTCCAAACAGAGATCCCAACCTACTTCTAGTAGGAGGCATTGGGACCTGCATAGACCCCTTTCTCCTGTTCAGTGGGGATGCAGCCATGTAACCAGTCCTCATGCTTTCCTACAATGCATACACAAGTTTCCTAAAACTTTTTAATAGCCTAACTTATTTTTGCTGAGACTTCCCTAAGTCCTTCTGTTAAATGCAACTGCATATCCAAGTTATTCAGACAGAAAAATAGAGAGTAAATATGCATGTTGTGGTCAAGTTGTTGGAACTAAATAAAATTCTGAACAGTAGGCACCCAGAACACCCCGAGGCAGCTTGGACAGAGGATTGTGGGCAAGGACCTCGGGGAGGGGGAATGAGCCTGCTCCAGTCACAAGCCCCTCCTAAGAATACCTTTATAGTTTATGAAGCATCAGGGAAAACACAGACATTTGGATTTTCATTTTACATTTTCTATTGAGCAGCATATCTTTCTGCCTATGAGTCATGAGAATAAATCCAACCAACCTGCTTCCTTTTTTTTGAAGAAGACAACTCTAGGGTGACACACTTCTGGACAGGTATGCTTCTGCCAGCATCTTCCTTCAAGGACTCATCACCAGATAGGTCTAAAGACAAAAACAGATCTCAGTGGGCTATTCATTGTTCTCCCTAATGCCCAGAGAACTCTGGAGTAATAATTCCTTCTAACAGTGAATGTGCGTTGCTAAGTGCTTATCAGTCTGGAACTAAAATGAGAGTTCCAAATTTAGACCATCATTTTTCCATACTCTGGAGACTCACTAAGCATGTGGCAGCATATAGCTTCTAAGGGTGTAGCTGTGAACCGGAGGCTTAGACAGACTGCCCTTGCTAAGGCTTCTACAGTTGAAAGAAAACAAGAACAACGAAGGGCCCCAAAACAGTTGCTATTTGGCATAAGCTTTCTTGAGAAACAACCCAATTCATTAAGCACAAAAATATCCTAGCCTTTAAGAAGTACAGGGGTTTGTAAGTCAAAGTACTTGTTAAAAATGGCGTGACAGGGCCCTGTAAATGTTCGAGCTTGTATAATATTGAGGTGTTTTGCTTTAATATATACGGAAAGATTGCTATTGCCTCAGGCTTCTCTTAGGACAGCTAATATTTCTTATAGAAGATACTTAACTCCAATGTATAGTTAACCTTCTATATAGAAGGTCATCCAGGGGTTCAACATTTGCATGCCCTGGAATATACTTGCATTGCCCTATCCACATGCTGAGTCAACTGCTTCCCAAATAAGACGCTGCATACTGTAATGCAGGGACTTTGTACAGTCTGTAGCTTGCCAAGACAATCTGACAGCTAACTTTAACATTTCTTTATAAAACCTGACTAGGCATGTCCAGAAAGGGAAGACGTCGATGCAAAGCCGAGTCATAAATAGTCTCTTGATCTGTATCGGCCAGCATATTGCCTGTTATAGAACTCTAAAAGTAGACAAATGGCCTCCAGGACAGAACTTTGCAAACAATGCACCACCTGTTCACTGCCAGTCTTCGCTTTGGATTTGACTGCCACATGCGGTACCCTCCAACTAGGTCACCTTAGCACCATAAAGATAAAGGTTCCTCCCCCTCCCCACACTCTAAGGGCGGTGCTCATCTCCGTTTTCAAGCTGAAGAGCCAGTGTTGTGCAAGTCCGTGGCCCCATGGCCGGCATGGCTGCAAGGAAACACTGTTTTACCTTCCCGCTTTTTACTTCAGTACCTATTTATCTACTTGCATTTACATGCTTTCAAACTGCTAGGTGGGCAGGAGCTGGTGTTATCTGCGGGAGCTCGCTCCGCTGCGTGGCACCCGGGATTCAAACCGCCAAGCTGCCGACTTTGCAGTCAACAGTTTTGGAGCCTTAGTCCGTTGAGCCACCATGCCCCACTGAAACTCAAATCTAAGCATGGATCCCCCCTCAACAATAGATTGAAATATTGTGTGAACCTGGGCAGTACAAGCGCATCTTTAAAATGCTGCAATACTTTGTAGACAAAACTAAATCCCAGCTTTTAAAACTACTGACTTATCTATTATACTTTAACTGCCTAATGATTGTACAGTGGTTTAAGAAAACACAACATACTCTATAGTGGTGAATGGATGAGCCAAAGGGTAGCTAGTCCTACACTTTATTATAATACCGTGATTTAAATGACAATACAGTGCTATACGTTGACTGGAATCCTGTAGCTCTGTTATGACTGCAGAAGGCAAATACTATAACAGAACTCTAGCCATTAATGAAGCCATTCTGGATATTCTCAAGTATGGGCCAAACCAGCAGGTGTGCACCTCCCCAAACAGGAATCAACTTTTTAATTATCAGCTGACTTGGCTTTTTAATTGCCAGCTATAAGCCAGTGAATGTTACATCATTTGCCTTCCACATGCATAATAAAGGATAGGATTTCAGCAATTGAATACACAATGCTGAACAATCAATTTTTTTCTTGTATAAGTAAGCCCACATCGGGATTCCTGAGCTGTATTTAATTTAAACAGAATACCAAATTCCAATACAGGTTATAAAAGTAATGACTTCTCCTGCATGGCAAAAGCTGAGTCAGATCTGCTTTGTCTCATGGGTATGCAGATTATAATTTTTAATACTGAGAATTTTAAAAAATGTAGCAGTAAGAGTGAATTTGAATTCCATACATCTACCTGTTTTGATTCCTACAATGACCACTGACCTTCCTTTATATGCCTTAATTGTACAACTAACAAGCACATCATACTTCAAGAGACTACTTTTGGGTGGCTGTCATTCAGAATAAAATTAATTTGCTTTGATTTACCACTCCTGGTGATGTAATTGCACATGGTTCATTTATTTATGCTCACATTCTTGATACAGTAGCCAAAATGGATTGGCCATGAATGACTTTGTGCGGCTTCATTTTCTCTTTTGACTTTTCAGGAACAAAAAATTCAGATCTTCAAATGTAAGCCTATGTTTGTGTGAATGTTTCTGCATATATTGATAATGTTGAAATAAATATGTTCTTTCTTATTTTGCCGGGTTGCTGTAAAATATCTGATAACAACACACTCTTTTAACCCATACATGTCCTCTATAACCACTAAACCATTTAAACAAGGACATCTTGCAGAATCAGTTCCTAGAGGTAATTATGATCATGCATCTCCTTAGTTTCTCAATAACACTTTAATGTTTCATTTCTCTTCAAAATACAGTAATCATTTCTCAATAAAGTGCTGTTTTTTCTGACCATCAACAGTTACCATCCACATCTCATTCACTTAAGCCATGCTTTTTTCTGTTTTATATCATCAAGTCCCTTCTCTTTCCAGGTCACTAAGAGCCCTTTTACACGACCCCTGAAATCCACTGCAAAACACTTGCAGATCTGGAGCATAAAATTGTTTTCCCACCAGCAGCGGACTTAAAAAAAATAAAGTATGCCCACACCCACTTAAGCCCGCCCCAGCGCACTGAACAAGTACCTTGTCTCCAGAGGTTAAAAAAAAAATCCGATGCAGATTGTAAAGCTGTGGATGCCGGGCTCTCCTCGCCTTCTGTTTGTTTTTGTTTTCCCCCCGGGCCTTTAACAGAAAGGAATCCCTACGTGGCTACTCCTTCCCCTCATCGCAGACAGAAGCAACAGAGTGCGGAAGGGTGGGAACACAGGAAGAGGAACAAAACCCACATGATATCTGGCTGGGGGGATCCAAATTTAAGCTACCAGCGGATCTTAGGGGTCGTGTAAAAGGGCTTTTAATTCCTGTTGATTGATACTACTGGTTTTAAGGGGGGGGGAATCAGTGCATACAGAGAGTGGGACAGCAGGCCAGGCTTAAATGTGCACTGTCATACCCTTGTTCCGCTTTCTGTAAAAGCTTAGCAAGATCCCCAAACACAATTTACAATTTTAATGTTTTAACTAAACATTCACTAATAAAACTCCAGCTTTTCAGTTGGTGTAGTAGGCATATTCTTTGCTGCATATAAGAGTTTACTGAAGCTTAAATTGAACTAGCAATAGAAGTTATTTATTTATTTATTTATTTATTTATTATTTTCATATTTATATACTGCACCTATTCCCAAATATGGGACTCAGGGCGGTTCACAACAGACAATATAAAACACTTAAAAGTCAAAACATCACCTAAGCAAATCACAGAGTGATTTTAATAGAAGAGAAATTTTTTAACCGTTGGGTCCTGCTGTCAAGGGGGCAAAACAGTCTTCCTCTGCCTACAATATTGCATTCTTGACTTGCTGCTCAGAGGTTGTTCCAAGTGGTTTGTTGGGATCTGGCTCAAAGGCATCAGGAGTGGAACCCACTGCAATAAATCTGCTAGGTGTTTCAAAGAGAAAGTCCACCGCAGTCACTTGGAACTTAAATCCACAGGGATATGTCTGCCTTCTACCTGTGTCAGGATAAGTTTGACCAGGGCACCATTTAGCCAGGCTTCTTGGGATTGGCTTCGGTTATCTCAGCCACCTGAGGTGAAAAAGACACTTGAGTCCATCCCACCCTATCTAAGCTTGAACCCCATCATCCTGGTTGATAAGATGAATGCTACCATAAATAAATAAGTAACTAAATAAAATAATATATTTAAATATAAACAGGAGATTTATATTTAAATTATTTACATTATTTAAATTAACCAGGAGAATCTCCTGTTTAATTTAAAATTCAGAAACTGCACAGTAAGTATTAAAAAACAGCAAACACTTGTGACCAGAGAGCATGTAGGTGCCTCATCCTGTCTTCCCAGGGTTTCTTCCTGACTACTCAGATGACAGGCTCTCCTGCTCAGACCTGGTACAGCAAAGGAAAACATACACTACAACTGATATGTTGTTCAAGGCCTGGCTGACCAAATGCTGCTGATAGATACTTTCTTCCCTAAAGCACTCAAAGCACATGTGCTCACATAACATAACTTACGGTTCTTGTCAAGAAAAGAAGGTGATATGGAAAAGTTACTACAGTATTTCTACAGTAACATATAGAATCCAGAAGTTATCATGGTCCCTGACTGGGGAATTCTGAGAGCTAAACCCTCCAGCCACCCAATAACATTTTCAAGGTGTTTTTTTTTTATCTATGCACTAAGCTGAAGTTAAAACATTAACACAGTTCATGGCACAATCACATATGACTCATGTCATGTCATATGTGAGAGGGAAGCACTATGCACTTCTCAACTTGGAAGTCCCCTCTGTCCACACTTAATAAATCTCCAGAGAAGAGGCAAAAAGCTGAAAGCAGCCATTCTCCCGAGTTATCTATCCTGCAAAAATGCACACACGGGGAAAAAAAAACCCATGAGCAGAATGCAGGTGTGCTACAAATAAATGAACGCCCATACTCATACTGACTTCCTGCAGCCAGAAGCCCTGTTGGCTCACCTTCTGTCCTATTTCTTTTGCAAAGCATGACAAGGAGAGGTCAGTTTTCCAGCAAGGTCGCCTCTCTTCAGTCCTTGGGAGAGACGCAAGCACAGAAAGTGGGCTGGGTTATATTTAGAGTTTGGTCTAAATCAGTGCCAGGGTCCCCCTTCCGCTCTCCTTTACACGACTGTCTCTGAGGTCCCCGGACTTCACACTGATGTGCCAAAGCCTGCACAATACACATGGGGATGGGGAGACGTGTTATAAAGCTTCTTCCATAAAGGCAAGCTGTATATCTTTCCCCAGTTAAGTGCTCAGAAGACAAACCCTCAAGAGAATTTGATTTCAGTAAAAAGGCATTTTCATTTGTTGATCTGGACTTGTACTTGGCGGAGTAAAAGGAGATTGCCCAGAAGGCTGCCTTTATAAATATGGTAAGTCTTTCTATTCTTATAATATTCTTAATCAATTGCCATGTGGCATTGCATTAAATTTGCTTTCACTGTGATGTTTCCATATGTGGACAATACACATTTTGCTTAAGTTATTCAGCTATGGGTATACAGACCGGATTGGTTTTTTTTGCATCAATATAGACAGGAAATCTTTGTAAGTTGCACATAAAATGAACTGCATGTGCCCTGCAATTCAACTGCTGTTTAAAAACTTTCACCAGTGGTAGAAAAAAAAATTATGCCAGACTCAATTAAAAAAGGGTAACAAAGGACATGTCTGCAGACACAGACAACATTTTACTGCTGTTAAGTATATGTGAATATTACATTTTTTTTTAATATGGAATGGTACCTAAGCTTCATGACAAGTAGCAATGCAATTAGAACAATTTCTGCAAATGTGAAAGCCTTCCAACTCTATTAATGAACCACATACTTATAATGTAACTAAATGCAGCATGCTTTATGTTGGTGGTATGCCCTACTTAAGTACAGATGTTGTATATCTGTCAGTGGCCTTTGGCCTGAATGGGTTGCATAACTTAATCCATCTCCCTTCTCTTGGTCCACGGGTCCCAGTATCCCAGAGACACAGACACCAAACTGAGCATCCAAGACAGATCTCTCAGGCATATTTATGATGCTTATCATCTACTTTGGTTCTCCTTTCATCCCAGCCCTTTCCATCTCAATTTGACAAGGGATTTCTCCCACTGACCCCACTCTTACTCTATGGTAACCTATTCTCAGGGTTACCAACCAAAGATTCCTGATGCAAACTGCAATCCTATGAATGGTTAAGGATATCTGAGAAAACCAATCTTTGATGGCTCTTTAGGAAAATTAACTGCAGGAGTTTAATTTGATTTTAACAGGGCTCAATTTTGGGGACAGAATCTTCTGTTTTGGGACCCTTTTCTCCTCCTCCAAGTGTGTCCTGATGTCTGATGTTTGCCGTTCTTTCCCACCAAGACTGCATGTTGACGGTCCTCTCTGAACTATATCCTAGTTTCCCTGTTAATGTTGTCTGAGAGTACTCAGCGATAATCACTGAGCATCCGTTATTTTATCCTGATTCTTGTTCTTAATCATGCTTCATGTAGCAGACTCTTAGGGCTCAGTATCAAAACAGATTAACACCTGCTGTGGATTTCTCTATTCCAATCCTAACGTTTGATAGAGACTTTTCTGCTCACCATAATTAACTGGCTTGCTAAAATCATAGTGCTGCACAGTAGTACCTCGTAAGACAAATGTTCCTTAATACCAAAACCTCGTAAGACAAAGGAAATTTCCAGGAATAGGAAACCCTCGTAAGATGAATTTTTCCTATGGGATGCTTCACAGGATGAATTCAATGCATTCTTATGGGAACCATGTTAAACTGTCTTTTTTAGGATGAATTTTTCATAACATGAATTGACCTGTAGAACAAATTAAAGTTGTCTTAAGAGTTTAGCATCATTGCACTGTCAGTGCAGCCTGAGTCTTGGAACCACAGGTATAAATATCCACAGAGTATGAAACAGAAAATATGGCATTTTGTCTCTTCTTATGATTCTCATTTGACCATGGGCCTCATCTTATTCACATCTTTACCTACTTAATACAATGGATATGGTGAAATTGACAGGGAATGGTATAACGTTGGGACTTGGGAGATTCAGACTATAGACCTTACTGAAACATGACCATCACTGGCAAAATCCTATTGCTTAGTGTAGTAAAATGCACAATAGTAGGCCCAGTGAATCAACAAGGGTTTGGTGAGTCAACTCAGCACAGCATGTCACAATTAACATAGGTTCATATGAATTAATGAAAGAGCTGCAGGTTTCCTGCTGCATAGTTAAGTCAAAGTGCGACCCACTGAAATGAGTGGGGCTTTCATCTGAGTCACACGCTTTGGACTACACTTCAAGTCCAACAGCTAATGCCTTTTCAAAGTAGCTGCCAACCTGAGCTCCATCCCCTAAGGCCTGGATGTGACATGAGTCCAGAATGTGCCTCCTTAATCCATCTACATGGTAAGTAAAACCTTGGATTTAAACTGAGAAGTGAAGAGGCTCAAAAAAGTAACAGCCGAAATGCCAGAACTTTGCTGAAGTGCCTTTCTAAGAACAGTGTATTTCTGGATTCCTGCAGCTGCTGGTCAAGGACTTTAGGCAGCAGTGAGTTATATCAGTGCACTTCATTCACAGTTTCTTTGAAAGGTTATTTTTAAATAGCTGCTCAGATAAAGAGCCTTGCTTGTGCACACATGCAAACCCTTGTTCTCTGAGAGAGAGAGGGAGAGGGTGTCAGCTTCCTCATCTGAACAGAAATTGTGGGCTAGTACCACCTTATCATGAACCAATCTGGTGCTTATGGACAGCACCACCAAGTTGAGCAGCCCTGCGGAGAGACAAGGAATCATGACAGGGCAGAGTGTAGGGAAAGAGGAAGTGATTCTAGATTCCCTTCTCTTGTGATTAACAGATCTCCTTCTTTCTTTCTTTAATTCTTTCGTTCTTTCTTTGTGCTGCTGTAAAACAATGCAATAACATTCTCAGGCTCTCTTACATAATAGCTGTTGTGAGTTTTCTGGGCTGCTTGGCCGTGTTCTGGAAGTTTTTCTTCCTGATGTTTCACCAGACTCTGTAGCTAGCAGCTTCAGAGGGCAAGGAGCTCAGGGAACCAGGAGTTCCCCGGAGCACAAAGAGAACTCCCAGTTCCCTGAGCCCCTTGTCCTCTGAAGATGCTGGCCACAGAGTCTGGCAAAACATCAGGAAGAACAGCCAAACAGCCTGAAAAACGCACACAACAGCTATCAGTTCCCGGCTGTGAAAGCCTTCGAGAATACATCTCGTATGTAACTTCTGTCACTATCATGGAAAGTGATCACCATGCCCGCAGTAGGTGATCTGAAGTCAGGGATGGAGAACAGGCAGATAAGAGCCTTGTGGCACAGTGGTTAAATGCCCGTACTGCAGGTCAAACTGTGCTCATGACCTGGGGTTCAATCCCAGGTAGCAGGCTCAAGGTTGACTCAGCCTTCCATCCTTCTGAGGTAGCTAGCGGGGCAATGTGTAGCCTGCATACTGTAATTAAAAACTGTAAACTGCCCAGAAACTACTTGAAGTGGTACGGGGCAGTATATAAGCAGACCACTTTAAAGAAGCTATGTGCGTTTCCCCCTCATGTTGGACCTGTTGAACTTGTATTCTGAGGTTGGTTAATATTCTTTTTTTCTCCCTCTGGAGTCACTTTCCATTCCTGTGTTTTCCCAATTAGATAGAGGCAGAATCACAGGCTTTCTCTACAAAGGCTTATGGTCATCTATAATCATGTTCACTGTAATGCTGAATCCGGCCAGTGAGGGCCAACTAGAGACAAAACTAGGCCGCTGAGAAACAAGAGCAAGGTGTAAGCAGTCTTCCAGAAGCCCCAAGCTTTGTGAAATATAAAAGCTTTTAAGCAAGGTGAATTTAAAATGACAACAAGCATTCCAATTTAGGGTGTTCACTGACCACAGAAAACTAGGTGGCGATTTGCAAAAGTGGAAGAAAGTTAGCAGTGGAGACTGGACAGAGCATCTCAGAAGACAGCATAAGTAGTCAGCTAGAACTCTGAGCAGGAACTTGGGGACCAGATCCTGATTTTTGTGTGTCTAATTGTTAGCATTATGTCTGGCATAGTACAAGAGTCAAGCAGGGCCAGTGACAGATTTTCTCTGAACTGCATGCATGGCTAGAAATGATCCAGTGACAAAAAAAAATTCCTGCATTACGTTTTCGCAATCTCAAATCTGTCTTACGCTAACTGATCAGGTTCAATTTTCGGCTCAGTTTCCTACCAAGTCTTGTGGGGCTACTTGTCTGTGGTTTTCATCAGACAGAGGTGTTGAGTAACTCTCCTAAGGATTCAAACCTTGGGGGTACTATTTGACTCAGGCTTAATGAAGTATATGTTCTTATGAGTGCATGCTGAAACAATAAAGCAAAATAATGTGTTTGGAACCATGTGCTGTCGTGCCTTGTGAAGCATTTGTTTTTTTTTAAACCTCTTGCAAATCTCCAATTTAACCCAATTTTCTTTTGTTATTTAATCACTCCTATTAAGTAGGCTCTTAATACTTATTTCTGCTATAAATGTGCATGGTGACGTAGCTGCCAAACACTATATAAATTAAGTTGCCAGATCCTTCCCTTGCCTGCCCAAAAAGTTCACATTTTATCAAAGACACATTTAATTTCCCAGCTTAAATAAGAGCTCCTTCCAAACCTCAGGACATATTAAGAATTACTTAGGGAGCTGTTACTCCAACTATTTATGATGTCATAACAAGGCGTGTACATTTTAAGGCCACCAATTTTCAGATGTATGCTGTGTCTGCTCATGTTGATGTTTTAATGAATGCTCATTGATAGCCAATAACACACGTTGACATTTCACACTGATAACCATAGCGTACTACCATCCTCCCCCCACCCCCGATATCATGTGTAGTGTGGAACAGGATTGGGTACATGATATTAACTTAACCTGTTACTAACTTCAGGGCACAGCTACACTGAATGTAATTTTAATCTCTATCTAAAGGTAGGAAGGGTAAGTCCATCCCAGAAGCACTGGGAAAATCCATAAAACTTGTGTGTCAATATTCTACTGCTCATCATTATTTGTGAAAAATTATAAATCACAGGTTTTTAAAAGTATCTTCCTAAATACAGTGTACATCTTTGTTTATTCTAATGGTGTTTGAGGTCAATTCTACTACTAATGTAATAAGTAAAAACATGCACATAAAAGTGTAGTAATGAAGATGTAAACACATCTGCTTCCTTTGTGAATGCAAGGGAGAGAGCTCTCCCATTCAGCCCATCTTGAAGAGCAGCTCTATGGTCATTATGGTTAGGTGGTCACTCTCTAGCCCGTTTCTCATCTCTATGGTATCCAGTAGGGCTGTTTACCCTCCCTCTTCTATTCCATGGAACAAATCAATCATGCAAGGTAATCTTTTTCAAAAACAGCTGGTTTGGGAATCCTCTGCTGGGGCTGCAGCTGGGGCTGGGACCTACACCAGGTCCAGAGGCCTCTGCAAGTGCTGGAGGCTTCCCAGCATGGAGGCCTGGACAAGGGCGGCAGCTTGTCTTTGCATATTACTCTCCAGCCATGCTGCTCTGGGCCTCCCAAGAACAGCATGGCTGGGGAGTAAACTGGGGCTGGAGATGTACCAGGACCGCAGTATGTATGTGTGAACATTTTTTTCACACATACATGTGTCTAAAACTAGGTGCGTCTTATGGTCCAGTACGTCTTATGGAGTGAAAAATACGGTATGTTAAGTCCAGTCTCTTTCACGTCTCACTTGAGCAAACCTTCTCTCCACACTTGAGATCATGCTACAGGTCCACACAAAGCAAGGTTTACCTGGTTCACTCACAAGTAAGGAGAGAGCAACAGGAAACACAGCCTGTTTTCCTGCACTTTCTCATGGCCATCAGTCAAGGAACTGGGCTGATGTTCTCTCTCTTTTTGTTAAATAAAGTGGCATATCAAAATGGCAATGCATCAACCTAGCATGGTATTAGAATTCTGCTGTGCTGGTTTGGGAAATATCAAAAATGAAGTAAACGAAACAGAGGACGGTGTTTTTCTATCTTCCCTTTTAATATCACAATCCATCTAAGACATCACTGAGTTGTCTCCCTAGTTAACAGTACCTCCAGTTCTATTTGGGTTCTAACCGTCCACACAGACTATGCAGCATGTTAATGATGGTCATGCAGAATTGTACGAAAAAGAATATATGCCCTACCAACTTTTCCGAAAGGTTTCAATCTAAGTAGAAGTACATGTGAACCCTGCCATTTGGTTCTAACCAGACCATAACTACAGTGATAAAAATGCATAAAATGATCTATATGCCAGGATGTGTGTTGTGTCGTTACAGTCGTGATCGACTCTTTGTGACCCCATGTCCAAGGAGTTTTCTTGGCAGGAATACTGGAGTGGTTTGCCAGTTCCTACAGCACCTGGTATTCTCTGGTGGTGGCCCATTCAAGTACTAACCAGGCCCGACCCTGCTTAGCTTCTGAAATCAGGCGAGATTGGATGTGCTTAGGGCATCTAATATGCCAGGATAGGCACCCCTAAAGTTGTCCTCTCAATGTAGCTGCCATTTCCTGAAAAGCTTATCTGGCATTTGTTGTCACTACAATCCCAACTATGTCTGCAAATATCTGTGTCTGAAAAGTCCATAAGTGCTACACCTTCTTTCCTTGTTTTGTTGCCTTCCTTTTCCAACAGAAAGACTATACATTTTAAATATTTTTACCTGGCTGAGGGTGGGTGCACCCCCAAGAGACTGTCTCACATCAATCCTGTAACAGCCATATCAGCTCTCAATATGCTTCCAGGCATAGTTCAAATGATTGGTGTTTACACTTAAAGAAAGCCTTAAATACTGTTTTGTGTGTGTGTGTGTAAATATATGAAGGTATGCTGCAGAATGCACAAACTTTATGGCTCTGAGCATCTAGTGCTTCCTTTAACTGATGGCCGTTGGCTGCCTAATCCAGAATACAGAGCAGAGTACTGAAAGAGCTGTGCACTCTGCTTTAATAGTTAGAGCACTATCATTTTTAGAGCAGCTACACACTTTCAAATGTAATTCTGATTCTTCCTAAATACATTATCCGTGATAAGAGAAAGTTCTAAGCAATCAGAACTTAGATTATTTTAATGCTATAAATTATTTTTATGGACTTCAAGTTGTAGAATCTTCCAGGCAGTGCAACCACCAGCTATGATGGCTGGGAGAGTCTAGAAATTCAAAAATGTAATATTCCCAAGTTCAGTCAGCACCTTTCAGTTCAATAGTGAGGGATGTTAACTGTAATTTACTAGAGGCTGGCCAGTTCTCAAGACTGTCATGAAAATGGTCTGTACTCTTGCCTGCCGTTGCAACATATTTTTCTTGTTTGGGACGTCTATATGTTGAAATTGCCCATATGGTTGGTGTTGAAGCAAACACAAAGAACTCAGAAACAAAATTATGATTAAGTCTTGCAAGGGCAACCTGAATTCCTTTCAAAATGTAGAAAGCAAGCCTCCCGTGATGAAATTCAACATGCAGTGCACCCTCGTATAACAAATGGTTTGTATACATAAAATTTGTAAAACATTTGCTTAACAGAATTGCCTATGGGACAAATCTGTACAACATAAAAATGGTCGCGATTAGGGATTTACTCTGTTTATACAAATTTCCCATAGAAGAAATTTGTATAAAGAAAAAATTGCTTAACATAATTTCATTTGGAACGAATTAATTCCTTTATACAAGGTACCACTGAACCTTAAAGAGGAAAGATTTTTTTAAATTTAGAAACTGAAGGTGGGACAAAGTAGCAGCCACAGAAAAATTACTTCTTGCCAACCAGCTCTCTAGTTGGTTTTCTCCAATTCCACAGTGCTAATACTGTGCTGTGTTACCATGGGCTTTCCACTAAATAGTGGTCTAGAAATAATTGCTTCAGGAACCTGGGCTTAGAGAGAGGGCAGAGTGCAAAGCAGAAATAGCAAAGCATTGAATTACTGAGGCAGCACCAGATGGTACCTAACCTTGACACAGAGGCAGTTTCTGCAGAGGTTTGCAAGCGCCAAACATTCAGATCCCCCCCCCCCCCGCACTTCCAGCTGAGTGCCTGGTTCAGGTTTCAGAGCAACAGAAGTGATGCATTTAACACCTGCTGTTTATGTTCAATGTTAATGCAAGAGTTAAGATACTAAACTGTGTTGCCGGAACTCATTGATCTAATGGTCTAAAGCAAGTGACAACAGTAGGAAATCTCCTACCTGTAAAGGTCAGAAAAAGCACTGGCCTCCCATGTTAAAAAAATCTAAAACCGCACACACAATTTGGGTGTGGCTATTTTAAATCTGAGTACGTTTAGGGCCACTTGTTTCTGAATGGATGCGTGAAGTTTTGCTTCAAAATCCTTTTGCCTAAATTTGGCACCGTGGAAGAGGGGACTGTCTGCTAGAACTTTGCCAAATCTGCAATCCGGTTTCAAAGTAATATTTTTTTTTGTTTGGGCTGCCTCCATTTTCAGAACTGCTTTATGGAATGATGATTTGCTTCTACTCTGTCAGTGCAGCTATAATAACCTCTGAGACCCTTGAACCTCTTCTTCTATCTTTTCTATCTGAGGTTTAAGAGACTGTAACAAAGCTGAAAGGAGCTGCAGCATTAGAAGACGCTGTACCAGTGTAGCCATTTTTTAATTCCCGCAAGCAAGAGATCATATTGGGCACAGCCAAGCAATGAAGGCAACAGTAAATGCTTGCTGAGAGATTCTCTCACTGAATGTGGTGGATTGGTAAAGGCAGTTGAGACCAAGAGTGATAAAATATTGCCATACTCCCTGTAGTTTTGACTGTAAATAATAGTAATGTATGACACTGGTAGCAAAGCTTTGAAGCCAGTAATGAAGACTTTTAATCTTGATAACCGGAGCTATTTGTCTCCAGAGCTGGGCATAAATGCAAACTAATGGACACTGCATTACTGAAACATAGATTTATTCTCAAAACATTGAATGAAAAGTGATACTAAGCTGTTGCTCTTTTTAAAGGCACAGCACTTCTTTCATAAAGGGTATGTGGATCCAATGCATTAACATACAGACCACATAAGATTTTAAGCAAAGAACTGCTCATTAAAAAGCCACACTATCCTAGAATTGCTATGTACCTTTAATAACACTTTCTAAGCTCTCCTAGCTGTGTCTAGGTGGACCTTTCCTTGGAGGTCAGCCCTGTCTTATCAAATCCCACTGAGTTCAAAATTTATCCATCTACTTAAATCAAGCATTATCTGTCCTCTTCAATTTCCTAGCCATAAAATTCTTTTATATTAACTGGACCTCACCTGACTCCTTTCCTACCCCAGCACTGGCAGCCTGTCTACGCCCTATCTGATAGTTAACTAGTCAGTCACTGGATTCTATATCTCCCTTTCTCACCTGCCTGTTTTTTTTGTCTTGGCATGATATAACTGGCTGGGATGCCTTTTTGAGGATGATCTAGTTGCTTATCCATCACATGTGATTTTCCTTGCAAGCTCTTTGTAAAATCTTTCTTTCAATGTAAAGCTGCAGAATCTGCAGAATCAGTAGCTTTCCCAGACAAGTTTCAGTCTAGCACATATAGACCTGTGCCAGTGGCCAAGAGTTTGGACTGCTAATTGTGACAAGATGCCCTAAGCACATCTGATCTCGCCTGATTTTCGAAGCTAAGCAGGGTCGGCCCTGGTTAGTACTTGGATGGGCGACCACCAGGGAATACCAGGTGCTGTAGGGGCCTGGAGTAGGAACTGGCAAACCACTCCAGTATTCCTGCCAAGAAAACTCCATGGACATGAGGTCACGAAGAGTCAGTCATGACTGTAACGACACAACACACACACAAACACAGGATATACCTTTAAAGACCACTAAAAATGACCACTCCATACACAAGCTTTCATGGGTGAAAAATTTACCATGTCTGTTGTTATGTAGTTTATAAAAATGCTTCACAACATAGGTGACATGTTGACATGTAAGTTTAGAAAGATAAAACTGCTTCTCAGTACAGTATTTATTCTACCTACCTAAGTATCATCATAAAAGGGGGCAGGCAGACTTTCAACAAGGTAAAAAAAGCTCTTCCTATGAGAGAGGAGCATGGGAAAAATAATTACTTTTAAAAGGAAAAGGGTGCAGAAAATAATGATGATTCCAGACCATTCTGGAGAAGTGATTAGTTCAGTATGTGAACTTTCAACCCTTACATATTAGGAAGGGTTTCTGTTGTCTTGGCATCCCAACTGTTTTAAAGCAGGGATTAGTGTCCCCATTTCCGATAAACAATACCCACAAGACGCTGTGCAGAAATGTTGCTTTAAAAGGCTGGCCAAAAAAAAAAAAAAGTGTTCTAAAGCAATTCTTTTTTAAGGGCAAATAATTCAGTGCCTAACTACAGTGGTACCTTGTATAAAGGAATTAATTCATTCCAAATGAAATAATGTTAAGCAAATTTTCCTTTATACAAATTTCCCATAGGAATAATCCCACTTTTATGTTGTACGGATTCTAACCATAGGTGATTATGTTAAGCAAATTTCCCCTATCTCCGGAATTTTTTATGTTGTACAGATTTTATGTTATACAAACTGTTTGTTATACAAGGGTCCACTGTATATGCAATATTATGTTGTTAGCGTATTTAAGGTAAAAAAATTTAGATGCACCTTATTAAAATGTATTGTTCTTCCTTGTCACTAATGGAAGTTTATCCCAAATCTAAACATGGTGCTGATAGTGTGCTTTGTGGGCACATCATTGCCCAGTGAACTCTATAACTCAAAACTAAACAAATATATCAATTACCAAATGCAGCAAATTGGCATCTGTATAGGCAAAAAAACCCTATCACAGTACAGCATTCTATGTTTTAGTTCTAGTATTATTTTGAGAACAACAACAACAACACATAAAGGGAGATAAATTGTGAGTTGATGACTACAGGCTGAATTGTGATTCAAGTGCCACATGAAACTACCCTAAGTAAAACATCTTAATAGGGTAGGAGGAAGCCTTTAATGTTTAAAGGGATGTTCTGGAAGCAGTAGGAGGCTCTAGGAATATAGGAGTTTTGAATATGCAGTTGGCCTAAATGTTCATATTTCATGATAATAGAGACCTGATTAAAGAAGCTTTTAAGTAGTCTTCCTGTTATAATATTTGAAGCTTGGTTAATACTTATGCTGTGGTAACACAGAATTCTATGTAGAAGGACTGAGATGCATGACCATTTTATTACATACAGTATGTCATCATGTAATCCAGTATGCAATGTATTGTTTTGTTGGGAAATACCTGTACAGTATGTATATAAGTTGTCTTGAAGGTAGTTAACCACATTAAACTTGATGTTACAATGAGCATGTTCCATTGCTGCATAAAAATCTTCTTAGTCTTTCTCACACTCACACACAGACAAACACACAGACACACCAGAACCTCAGTGTTTACAGGCACAATGACCAAGGTTCTAAAAATAAGGAGCAATATATATAATTACTAGGCAGATGAAGACTCCAAGGAGATCTTTATCAGTTTTAGTGGTTAATAATTATGAGGAACAAACATTTAGCATAATTTTCATTTTCAGACAGGGCAGGCCAGCTAAAACCATAAAAACATTGCTCACGGCAACTGATTAATTATTATCACAGACAGCTACCAAACTATGCATGCTCTGATTATGTCATGTTAGCAGGGGCACAGTAATTCATGCAAGGATTCTGGAGCATGACTTATGTGTCTGATTATTAACTCAGTGATGATGGGATCAAATAGGTCCTCCTTACCAGAACTCCAGTGCAGGGTGTGTCACAATGGGATATTAGATTAAACTGATGAGGTTGGGTGAGTGAAGCATGAGGCCCTGAATATGCCAGAATTATAGCACTGATGGTCTCAAGATACCAAGCACTTAGGAAGTGAGAACTTAATGGGGCAGAAGAAATTTGCTACAGCCATAGAATCATGAATCATAGAATCATGGAGTTGGAAGAGACCTCAAGGGCCATCTAGTCCAACCCCCTGCCATGCAGGAACCCCCATCACAATATTTCTGACAGATGGCCATCCAGCCTCTGCTTAAAAACCTCCAAAGAAGGAGACTCAACCACCCTCCACGGCAGCATAATCCACTGCCGAACAGCTCTAACTGTCATGAAGTTCTTCCTAATGTTCAAATGGAATCTCTTTTCCTGTAGTTTGAAACCATTGCCCCGAGTCCTAGTCTCTGAAGCCATGGAAAACAAACCTGTTCCCTCTTCAATATATGATATCTAGGCCACAGCCCATGAATATCTGCTATGAAATGTATATCTCAGCTCATATTATATCTTACACCTCATTCTGCTGCTATATATGTCTGAAGAAGTGCACATGCGCACGAAACGTCACATTAAAATATGAAAGTTAGTCTTTAAGGTGCCACATGTTTGTGTCTTTTGTTTTGTTTTGTTTTTCTTTGATTTTTGCCTCAAATGCAACTTATTAAACTTATTTCTCATGCCTCCTTATAAACTTACATCTTTATATATACTGTTGACATTTAAAGAAAAGGATACAGAACAGATGCTTCTCAGGCACAGTGAAAAGCCACACACTGCAAGAACCTCACTGAACAATCTCAAGCAGTCTATCATACTGTGAATCAATCTATGTATACATAGTTTTTATTTGTACAATGCATTCATTCTGTCATCTTAAAAAAAAAAGACATGACACGACAGATCTTCAGCTTGCTGTTGTATAATGAGTTCAAAGGAGGTCACCAATCTGGCAATAACAAACCACTTCAGAGCCAACCTGGAGCAAGAAACAGGAGACTTGCTGCTGACTCTTTGTGATCAAAAAGACCTCTTCAAAGGTTGTGATAGCAATCTATGCAGTGGATTGTGAGGCAGCACAACACTCTCCTCTCTTATCAGAGCACTTTTTATGGACAACATTAAAAATCAAAACCAGAAATAATTTTGAATTTTTTTTAAAAAAATTCAGAACTGATTCTCTGGCCACAGGCAAAATGCGTGAAGATTATGTGATCTTTTTTTTTTACAATGTTTTCTGGAGTACATTCTCCCCAGCCTTCATATACTGTCCTTCAGAAAGGGACAGTCAAGCAAATTTAGCTTTTACTGGCCAGCTTTCATGGCATCACAAATTCAGGGTAAATAAATGTGTAGCCTGCATAATTAAATTATAAACTGCCCAGAGAGTAGTTGAAGTGCTATAGGGTGGTGTATAAGCAGAACACTTTAAATAAATAAAAGGTGCCCTTTCTGTGGGCACGCAACATTGCCCCCTCACAGCGACACTCCCCCCTCTGCTTGGAACACACCACTGTGCTCTGTGCAAACAGCCGGGCGAACGGGAGGCAGCGGCTTGTGGGCTCGTTCATAGCCCCAGTTTATTCTCCAGCAATGCTGTTCTGGGCCCTCCAAAAGCAGTATGGCTGGAGAATAAACTAGGGCTACTAAGGAGCCCACAAACCACTGCCCCCCTTGGGCCGGCTCTCTGCACGGAGCCACTTCAAGACTGTCAAACCGGCTCTGTGTAGAGAGCCGAGCAAAAGGAAGGCAGCAGTTTGTGGGCTCATTCGTAGCCCCTGTTTACCCTCCAGCCACACCACTCTGGGCATCCCAAAAGTAGGGTGGCTGGACAGTAAACTGGGGCTAAAAAGGAACCCACAAACCACTGCCTCCCCTTTGCCCAGCTCTCTGTATGGAGCCATTTTGGTGGTCCCTGAATGGCTCTATGAAGAGAGCCCACTGCTCCCCTTTCTTGGCTCTCTGCACCGAGCTGTTTCAAGACCACCAAAATGGCTTTCTACCTAGGGCAGAGAGGTGGGTGGAGTGCTTCTCTTTGGGAAAGTGAGGATCAAAGAGTAGGATTTTAAATTTCCTGTGGCTACAGTGAGGGTGCTATGGCCGCAGGAAATTCAAAAGCCTGCTCTTCGATCCTCACTTTCCTGAAGGGTAGCACCCAAAGCCTTTGTAACCCAGGATACCCCCTGTATTCAGGTTAAACTGCTATATTGACATTTTCTAGAAAAATAAGTGGGTTTTGAATTACAGTTTAGGCATTTGGTCTCTAAAGGTTTGCCATCACTGGTATAGATGATCTTGATCATGGTCTCTACCAAAACATCCTTATACTTAATGATCTTTTCTAATCCCTTTGTTGCTTCCCTTATTCTTCTCAGTCTTCTTGATTTCTTGGCCACAGTATCCATTTGAATTGATGATTAACCCAAGATATTCAAAATTTCTAACTATTTTAGTGTCTTCACGGTCAATGCTAGAGTTGTATAGCTCTTCTATAGTCATGATTTGTGTCTTTTTAATGTTCAACTGCAGATCTGCTTTCTTCTTTCATTATCAAGCTATTTCAAGTCATTTCTGCTTTCTGCCAGTAAGACGGTGTCATCTGCATATCTTAAATTATTGCTGTTCCTTCCTTCAATTTTCACTCCTCCTTCATCTGAACCTAGTCTGGCTTTCCATATAATATGTTCCGTGAACAGATTGAACAGATAGGAAGACAAAATACATCCTTGTCTGACCCCTTTGCCTTTTGGAATACCATTCTTTATCGCCGTATTCTGGCCTAATGGTATTGTCCACAATACAAGTTATGCATCAGGAAAATCAAGTGCTGAGGCACACCCATTTATTTCCGAATAACTCCTAGTTTTTCACGATCTACACAGTCAAAGGCTTTATTGTAGTCTACAATGCAGGAACTGTTCTTCTTCTGAAATTCTTTGGTCCTCTCCAGTAGCAAGCAGATATTTGCAACACAGTCATGAGGGTCACTTCTTTTTCCTGGGGCTGTGTAGCTTGCCCAATACTACACAGAGTGGCTCCTCTCGCAGAGAAGGGCTGAAATGTATCATACGAGACCAGGGGGTCATTGCAGCTGATCCTTGTAGTGTTAAGCCATGGTATAATCAACGTTATCAGATGCAGGTAAAAAATGTGAGGCTTCACCTATGGGTAGACTAAATTTTATCCCTGAGTTTCTGATGGGGGATTGCTATGTTTCTCTGTACCTCAATACAAACAACGGGGGAGGAGAAATGCTGAATATCTGGAAGTTTTTCTTTTGGCAAACTGGGGAAAATAATTCTCCACTACATAAGTCAAATTTTGTGACCATGTCTGCTAGGCAAAGCAGAAGACTCCCTAACTACAATGTCATGAATCATGCAAAATATTGCACGAAGCTTCTCCTATTATCTTTAGCCAGCAAGGCAATGGTTTGATTATGGGACTGTAGTGCTAAATATCCCAAAGGCAAAAGTTTTAAGCAGCCTCTTGAAGGCTTTCTCCAACCCGCAGGCAAACTACTGCACTCCAACAGATTTTCCATTTCTGGGTCTGAAGTAAGAATTCTACTACTGAAGAAGTAAGTACAGACTGAAACCCAAGATAACTTTTAAGAATGGGCCTGACCTCATGACACTGTTTTTTTCTATATACTTCAACATCAGGATGTTATCAAGTTCCTGGAAACTTCTGTTGAACATGAGGCTGAGGTTTTACCATCCATCAGCAGGAAATACACATGTTAGAAGCAAATTAATGTGCAAGGAATGTGCTTTGATTGTATCAGCATAACAGAAATCTAAGAAATGGAGGAACAGAAACAGAGTGGAACTGATGTCCGTGTTGATCTAGTTATAACCATCTAGTAATAACATGGGGAAAACACACATGGCTTTATTAGAAGCTTTACGCAACTTTATTTTCCACAGTTCAGCCCCTCAAAACATGGCAAAGGTGCCCTCATTAAAGAGCATAATGGGATTTTCTGAACAAAAAACATTGTTTCTAATTTTTTAAATAAAATATATCAGATATGGTGAGGCTGGGAGGTAAGTTCAAAACGGCCCTGAGAGCTAGATATTCCACTCTCCTGTTCTATCATAATTCAACAGGAATTACAGGAGTAGAATAAATTATCTCTTTAAAAGAAAGTCCTGTAAAGATCAACCCATGCAAATATTCTTTTTAATAGCTATATGACCAATGCATGCATTAATGAAAAGGACAATTTCAATTATTTTATAATTTTATAATTTCCCTATTCTCTGTTAAAAATCCCTGTCATAAAGAACATTTTCATTTTCAGTCTTGCAAGACAACAGCAAACATCTGTACTCAGTCACTGTAAAGAGAATAGATTTTAATCAACTCTGATCATTCTCATTGTACTTAAGAACATAAGAACATAAGAGGAGCCATGCTGGATCAGGCCAAAGGCCCATCTAGTCCAGCTTCCTGCATCTCACAGTGGCCCCAACAAATGCCTCTGAGGGTGCACAAGACTAGATATCTGTCCCTTGATACCACTCCTCTGCATCTGGCCCTTGAAGTACCCTGGTTTTAAAACTAGAGATTACACATCTCCATCATGGTTTGTAACCTGTGATGGACTTCTCCTCCAGGAATCTGTCCAATCCCCCTTTGAAGGCATCCAGGCTAGATGCCATCACCACATCTTGTGGCAGGGAGTTCCACAGACTAACAACATGCTGGGTAAAAAAAAATATTTTCATTTGTCTGTTCTCACTCTCCCAACCTACAGTTTGAGTGGATATCTCCTAGTTTTGATATGTTTTGAGAGGGAGAAGAGTGTCCCTCTATCCACTCGAGTCATGCCCTGCATTACTTAAAGGGAAGGATGCTACTAAAAGCTTCTTTAAGAAGCTCTGTCTTAATTAACTTGCAAAAGGCCTGGAGGAAGGAGCCTGACAAACATCAGATGAAAGTGAGTTTCACAGGGACACAGCCACTATTAAGAATGCCCTGTTCTTATATGACGCCTTCCAGGCTGCCTTCGGTGTAAGCGCTGTAGCAACAAGGCTTGTGGGGAATGGGTGATATAGGAAGCAGTTCTACGCAAGCTGATAAAGGAGAATGCAGGCGAATAAGGAAGATTACATTTCTTTCTGTACGTATGTACACATCTTCCAGTAACAAACGTTCTCTGGGAGATCGCTTGTGCCTTGTGGCACAGTGGTTAAATGCCTGTACTGCAGCTAAAACTGTGCTCATGACCTGGGGTTCAATCCCTGGTAGCAGGCTCATGGGTGACTCAGCCTTCCATCTTTCCGAGGTCAGTAAAATGAGTACCCAGATTGCTGGGAGGGGGCAATGTGTAGCCTGCATACTATCATTAAACTGCAAACTGCCCAGAGACTACTTGATGTGGTATGAGGTGGTATATAAGCAGAACACTTGGCTTTGATGGATCAATATAGATGTATCGCATTTGAAAGAATGCATATATGCATGTGGCCGTACAGTGTAAATATATATACACATGCTGTATATACAAACACACACACACACATGTGTGTAATCAAAATATTTAATATAAAGATTTAGTAGTAACAGAATAGAATAAAATTGACAACAGAGAAGAAAACAATTAGTAAGAATATAAAAAGTATTATAAATATTTAAGATTGGGAGGATTGGGACAATAAGAAAAAGTGTTTTTCAAATCCAAAACAAAAAAGGCTGACAGGCTGTGTACACCGCAAGCTTCTCGGGGCAAACACTGTACAACTTGGGATTAAACATTGAAAAGGCATTCTTTCTTTTAAGTTATCTCCCATTTGGTGCATGTGTCCACTCTTTTGGGGACAGCACACAAAGGAGAGACCAGAACATGAGACGTGAGAATATTTCTTCAGGTAGCATTGCTTCAGTCATCATTTTTCCATTTGTAATCCTCATAATTACCAGGTGAAACTTGAAAAATTAGAATATTGTGCAAAAGTTCATTTATTTCAGTAAGTCAACAAATGGCGAAACTAATAAACGAGATAGACTCATTACTGTACATGCAAAGCGAGATATGTCAAGTTTTACTTTGGTATAATTGTGATGATTATGGTGTACAGCTTGTTAAAACTCCAAATTTGTATGCCATACTAAAGCCATGAACAAAAGGGTTATCTAAAATACAAATACAGGTGAAACTTGAAAAAATTAGAATATTGTGCAAATGTTCATTTATTTCAGTAAGTCAACTCAAAAGATGAAACTAATATATGAGATAGGCTCATTAAATGCTACGTGAGATATATCAAGCCTTACTTGGGTATAATTGTGATGATTATGGCGTACTGCTTATGAAGACCCCAAATTCACAATCTCAGAAAATTAGAATAGTGTGAAAAGGTTCCCTATTCACAGTAGTGCATCAAGAGCTACCACATAGAGATGGATCCTGGACATGGGCTTCAAATATAGTATTCCTCTTGTCAAGCCGCTCCAGAAGAACAAACAACGTCAGAAACATTTTACCTGGGCTGCAGAAAAAAAGAAGTGGTCTGTTGTTCAGTGACCCAATGTCCTCTTTTCTGATGAGTGCAACTTTTGCATCTCATTTGCGAACCAAGGACCCAGAGTCTGGAGGAAGAATGGAGAGGCACACAATGCACGATGCTTGAAGTCCAGTGTGAAGTTTCCAAAGATTTGGTGAGCCATGTCCTCTGCCGATGTTGGTCCACTGTGCTTCATTAACGCAGCCGTCTGCCAGGAGATTTTGGAGCACTTCATGCTTCCTTCTGCAGATGAGCATTAGGGGGGTGCTGAGTATATATGCATGCGTAGACTTTTCAGAGGTCCGATATTGTTCTATTCCCAATTCTTGTGTTGATGTCATGTAATATTCTTATTTTCTGAGATTGTGAATTTGGAGTTTTAATAAGCTGTATGCCATAATCATCACAATTATACCAAAGTAAGGCTTGATATATCTCACTTAGCATTTATTGAGTCTATCTCATATATTAGTTTCATCTTTCAAGTTGACTTGCTGAAATAAATGAACATTTGTACAATATTCTAATTTTTCAAGTTGCACCTGTATTTGTATTTTAGATAACCCTTTTTGTTCATGGGTTCAGTATGGCATAAATATCACCCCTATATGATTTACTGAAAACATAAAAGATCAAGCACTAAACGGGGCAATCTGGGAGCAGCTGCATTATGAGAGAACCAGATGAATTATCACTAAGAATTAGGAAAAGTATCTGTTTTTTTCAATAAAATTAGCATGTATAGCAGTGCTTTAAAGGTATATATTGCACACTGATAGGTACTCTCTATTACAGGTAGGGTTAAATAAATAATGTCCAAAAGCTTAGAAAGAAAACATGTCACTTCTAATCTATGTTAAATCTGATTTTGTGCCAGTAGCATACTGAATAAAACAAGGCAGACTTTACTAATTACTCTCATGTGTAACAACAAGGACATTACATTAAGTTTATTTAAAGCCTTGGAGGATTTACTTATGACTGGATAAAACATACTTTTCAAAGTACTTCATTGAAAACTGTCTGAAAAATCTGTTCCAGAAAATGAAGCACACAGTTTACAATTCCTAAAAATGATTTATTGTCAGGCTCCCCATGCTCCCTAATAAAATCAGGAATCTTTACATTTAGAGGGTAGTTGGTACCTGTGCCCTGGTACGTAATTTACTGCTTTTACTCCTCGGAACATAAGAATGTTACAAGTAAGGTGCAAAAGAACTCAGTAAGAGCAGTTATCATTAAAAACATATACACAGCAAGATATTTAGAGAGAAAGAAAGAGAATTTAATATTCAGAATAATAGGGTGTAATACTTTGGTAACCCCAACTAATTTCAAAATATATATTTTTTAAATCTTCATTTGGAAGAGCTGCAAATAACTTTTAGGAAAAGTAACCATCTCAGTTGCAGTGTCCACCTTTTAGTTCATAATCATCACTGTGATCTATAAAATGAAGAATCTGCAGTTGTCAGAAGGGTAGCAAAAGGAAGCATTCTGGTGGCCACTAGAACTCATTTCTTCCTTTCGTTCTACTCTGTATGAAAGGCAGCAAACGTCCAGGCCACTTGACATTTCTGCGGTTATGTGCAATCAAGATTGCTTCAGATAAATGATAAGCCGTAGACGGCTTTTAAAGTACGTGAGATGTTCAGGGCGTGGTTTACCATTGCCACTCCACAGTGAGTTTCCACAGCCAAATGAAATTTTGACTCGTAGTCGTCCATCACTCTATCCATTACACCACACTGGATCACTTGGTATTTGCTTGGACAAAAATGATAATAATTTAGACAGCGTTTGGACATACTTTCCCAATGGATTCATAGGCTGTCGTCCACTAGCAGATGATGCCATCAGCTGTGGGGGTCTTTTTGTAAATTAAAGGCTTCTAATTCCCATCTCTGGGGAATCATTAAATATATCTCCTCATTCTACAGCTCCCAATGGCTTCCCAATATGAAAGGGCTCCCAAGGGAGCCTCAGAAGGGTGGGAGTCAAAAGACTTTAATTTACCAAAACAAGCTGTGGCTGAATGTGTGTAACCAAGGAGTTATAATAATAATTAGATGCCACTATTCCATGGACAGCTGGGATATGTACTTTGGAGAGGCATTTAAAATTCTCTGCTAAAGAGGTCTAAAGCTGAAGTTCAGCAGCGAAGTGTGTAAGACCTTGTAGGGAATTCAAAGTACAGTACTGTATATCTCACCAAACATATCAAGATTCTGCTGGACAGAGTCACTGCAATTAAAGTGGTGTCAATCTGGATTTATCATGCCATGTCCAGACACTCTTAGAATCCTCCTTGCAGTTAGGAACCTTGCTGTCGAGAGATGTCAGCTGCAGGCAAGATTCTAAGCCACCTGAGATGAAGCTGAGGGTAATCCTGGGCTGCCCATGATAAGAATGGGATAGAGGTATTGAAGACAGTGTGTGGCCCTTCAATGGGAAGCACAGCGGAACCAGGGCTTTAGGAATAAGCGGGCCTCTCCATCTTCAGTTTGCATCCCTCCCACACCTTTTAAAGCCACACTTCTGCTCTGTACCATTTCCACAGCAATTAGTGATTTTTTTAAAAAAAGAAATACTGCTCTCAAAATACATAATTAAGTTTTTCAAAACAGTATTTATGTGTGTATTTTGTTATCTTTAAATGACTGAGAACCGCGTCATGACACCAGAGGAAGTGTGAAAGTCTGGTGGAGAGTTAGTTTCTGGTCTCCGCATTAGACCAAGAGGTGTGAAGGTCTAATCCCCTCAAGCCTTACCAGAGGAGCCATCCAGCTGGCTGTGAGCACACTACTCCAGCTACATGCAAAGGGCTTAAGGCTGCCAGGCCATTACAGAGTGATATGCAGGGTGTGTTTCAGCACAAGCTGCCAAGAGCTACACAAACTTGTCATGGGAAACTGTCACTTGGTTGTTTGCTTGGGTGAAAGTGCCAGACCTTCTAGGTAAGTAGACAGATACTCTTTGCTGTAACAAATACGGCTTTTAAATGTTGGCTATATATACACAATGCATTTTCTCCTGCCTTGGCTGACTGTGTCCCCACCACCACCACCTCATTTATTGCAACAACCCAAAGGAAAGTCTGTTCCAAGTAAGAGTAGGGAGTGGGGGAGGAGGGGGCCACAAACAAACAGGACAACACAAGATTAGTTGTGTGGAGTCTCAAGTAGGAATCTGAAAGATTGTACAAGTGCTATGATCAGAAGCTCTCTACAACTTGCTTAAATTGAGCACCCCTGCCTTTGAGTTCTGTCAGGACTTTTATATTTCATTGAGGTTATGGTGTCCTTTTGCTTTTTATGCTGATTTGTGGAAAACATTTCAGAATTTTGATACCTCACCTGGAAATGCCCTGACATTTTTGGTAAATAAAAAAGGTTATAAATTTTAAAAGCACACAACCTAATAGAAGAAAACTTTCTGTTTGTTTCTGGGCAATACCGAGCAGCAGCAGAAACCAAGAAGCTGAGTGCCATGCAGTGGTCAAGAGATTGCACTACAACTCAGATAATCTCTAGTTCAAAGAATGATTGTGTCATGGTGGCCTTAAAGAAGTCTCTCTCTCTCTTTCTATGCCATACCTACAATTAGCAATATAGTAGTAATTCTAACTTGTGAAAACCAGAATTATTTGGTAGAATGATTTATGGACTAGGACTTAGGAGACATGGGTTAAACTCTCTGCTTCTAAACAGGAAGCCTCTGGGGATGGCAATGACATAAATGCTCCTTCAATATCTCGTATACCTTGGAAATCTTTTTACGGTTACATTAGGTTGGACATAACTTTACATCACTTAAAATACCATACTGTATCACTCGGGAGAATAATTGTAAGAACTGCAGTGAGAAGAATTTAAAACACTGTTGGTGAACCTATGGCACAGGTGCCAGAGGTGGCACTTGGAGCCCTTTCTGTGGGCACCTGACACCGCCCCTTCACGGCTACCTGTATCCAGGTTAAATTGCTGTATTGGCACTTTGCCGAAAATTAGTGGGTTTTGAATTGCAGTTTGGGGACTCAGTCTCTAAAAGGTTCACCATCAATAATTTAAAGCATATGAAGAGTTTTAAAGTCTGGAAAGGTCAGGCAAATGTAACATATTCAAATATGAATAGGTTACATATTGATTGATTGAATGATTTTGTCTGGAATCCTAGTACATACTTATGTTAAGATAACTCTTTTGGCATAAATTTCAGCAGCAAATCATCATGGGTTAAGAAGTCAGCACAAGCATTTGCTATCACACACTAAGTCACACAACTGGTGTGTGATAGCGCATATCTACTAAGACGGGGGTCTGCAACCCGCGGCTCCGGAGCCGCATGCGGCTCTTTGGAACATTTGCCGCGGCTCTGGGAGGGTTCAGAAATTTCAATACAAAGGCGCCGAATCTCGCGAGGACAGCCTGCCCCACAAGGCGGCGCGAAGCCAAGCGCGGCCACACTCTCAGCGCGCTCCCTCTTCTTCAGAGCAAGAGAGAGAGAGAGGGAGTCATGGTGGAAAGTGCCCGCCGAACGGCAGCCTTTTTTCTTTTTTTTAACTTCAAGAAAACCTCCCAGATCTGGATTGTTGCCTCCCACCCCCCGAGAAAAAAAGACGGGAGGAGAAAACCCTCCTTCCTTCCTTCCCCCCTTCCCCCTCCTTTCTTGCTTGGGTGTTTGGTGGGAGGGGGAAGAAGCAACGTGTGTGTGTGTGTGTGTGTGTGTGTGTGTGTGTGTGTGTGTGTGTGTGTGTGTGTGTGCAACGTGGAGGAAGAGAAAACCCTCCTTCCTTCCCCCCTTCCCCTTCCTTTCTTGCTTGGGTGTTTGGTGGGAGGGGGAAGAAGCGACGTGTGTGTGTGTGTGTGTGTGTGTTGTGTGTGTGTGGTGGGGGGCAGCGTTTAGATGGGACGGTTCAACGTGGAGGAAGAGAAAACCCTCCTTCCTTCCCCCCTTCCCCTTCCAAGCATTGCACATGTGCATTTGGCATCTCTCTCTCTCTCTCTCTCCTTTTGCTTCACTACAGCCCCCCCCCCAAAAAAAAACTACAGCTTTGCACTAACTTGCCGGGATGAAGCTCCAAAAACGTGGGGGAGCGGGCGCGCACGTGGCATGTCTCCGTGAAAGAGAGAGAGAGAGAGATATTAGAAATTCCCCTCCTCTCCCCCCTGTACTATTTTTTGGAATATTTTTAAAAACTGCCCCCCCCAAAGTGGAATTGGTGTGGGCACGATGAAGTCGGGCTGCGCTTCCCTCCTCCATGGAGGGTGGGGGCGAGAGGAGGAGGAGGAGGAGGGAGAGATGGAGTATGTGTGTGTGTGTGGGGGGGGAGAGTCAGACCATGGCTGCAGGATCCGGGCAGAAGGCAGCGAGGGCGGAATGGGAACCTCAAGAAAGGCGGCGTGGGGAGGGGGGCACGGCTAGTCTTCTCTCTCCCCACCACCCCCCCCGCCGCCGCCGCCGCCCTGCTTCCTTGCCCGGTGCTGTCAGTTCTGGCCCAACAAGCAAGGGGTTGGTGGCGGCGGAAGCGGGGAGGGGGGGAGCGGCGGCGGAGAGGCGAGAAGCAACGGAGGAAGTCGGCTTTTCTTTTTCCTGCGCAAGATCAACTTGGCAGTCGAGGGACGCGGCGTGACAGCTAGTTCGAGCCCGCCCCCCGAGGAGGGGTCTCTCTTATTAGACTTCCAGCGGCTCCCTCCTGGAGTCAGCCGGTTTCGGCGGCGGGGTGGGGGCGCCGGGCTCAAGTTGTTCAGGGGCCCCTGGCCGCCCGGGGAGGCCAACGGCACGCCACCTGGCTCGAGAAGCTGAGCCGAGCCGAGCCGAGCGCCTGTGCGCCTGCCTGCTTGTCTCTCTCGCTCTCGCTCTCTCCGAAAGCCCGCCAGCAGCTGCCTTCCGCTCCATTCCAACACACAGAACGTGCCTCCTGCGCGCCCACCCACCCCCCAGCCCGGCCCTCCCCGAGGCTGGTGGACACACAGCCGACCCAGTTGCACGCGCGGGAGAACTTGTGGCAGATGCACGCCTCAATGGAAACCCTCGGGGACAGGGTGGGGGGTGGGGGGAGGCAGTGGCGGCTCGGGCTCGCCCGCTTGCTCACTCTGCCGGCGCCCGAAGTGCCGAAGAAGCAACTTTCATTGGCTTCCTTCTCAGAAGCCCTTCGGGGGTGCCCGGAGGAGCCGCAGCCACTGGTGCTCCTTCCCACCCCACCCGAGCCCGGCGCCGGGACACAGCGTGTCCGAGGAGTGTGCGAGGGAGTGTGTTGCTTGCGAGCGCCCCAAAAGCCAGAAGCGAGGGGAGAGGAAAATATATTTGCAGTGTTATATTTGTTTTAAATGTCGCAATGGTTTTGTGGCTCCCAGGTTTTTTTTCCCGTCGGAAATGGGTCCAAGTGGCTCTTTATGTCTTAAAGGTTGCAGACCCCTGTATAAGACTAAAATATATGTGGACAGAGATAACACAGGCAGGCATAATTAACACAATTTTCCAGCTAGGATAGCTCATCTTTTTAGACTAATTTCAGTCAATACTGTGAGTGAAATCCTCTTGTTTAGGATAAGCAAAATTGCATCCAGTCCATTCCTCTCTAGTAAAAACGGTTCCTGCTGTGATTCTCATGGGTGTGCATGCATATCAAGAATCGCAGTGGGAATGGAGCAGACCAAAAGTTATTATTTGGTTTAAAACAGTGGTTCTCAACCTATGGGTTACCAGGTGTTCCTGGACTGCAGCTCCCAGAAACCCCTTCCAGCACAGCAAGTGGTGGAGGCTTCTGGGAGTTGCAGTCTAAGAACACCTGGGGAACCACAGGTTGAGAACCACTGGTTTAAACAATGTGACTGGATTTTGGCCATTGACTTAAGAAAAGCACAACGATGCTATGGCTTTTTGAGGTCACTTGCAAATGTGCAAAGTGAGAGAGACAAAATGAATAAAGATAGAAAGCTGATCACGAAACAGTAATAAATGAATAGGGTCAGAAGAGCTAAAGATGTTTTTAAAGAAGACTAAAAGGAAGCAAAGCATTTAGAATTTAGCAAAGAATTTAGACAGGAAGGACAAGGCAATTCCAGGCATAAGCAAATGGCCAGAAGGGGACTGAAAGAAAGAAATGATATTTACTGAACTCGATCAAAATGCCAGCATTTACAAATTCAACGTGCAATGGCCTCAGGTTTTGGCAATGGCAGACGGCACATTAAACAACACTTTAAAAACACAACCTGGAACTTATTTTGTGGTAAGTTGTGCTTTGTAGAAGGATTGCTTAAATGACCAACTTGAATGTTTACTGTGAACGTCACCATCTGTACCAAGTTTCATCTGCTTTGTCTTGATGAATGTGTGCTCTGGGAGACAACAGAAGATGATTTATCATCAAAATCCCACTGTTTGTTTTTTGTGTCATATTCTTAATGGTCAAATGTGGGTGTCACCTGTTTCTGCCTTTGTATTTTCAATGGCCATGCAGAGTTTCCCTGTTTTTCCCAGAACTATTGTAGTCGGTCTAAAATGTCTTCATCGATGCTGCCAGATTTTTAACCCAGGATAAGTATGGGTGAAAATGTCCTAGAGCAGTGGTGGTGAACCTTCAGCACTCTAGGTGTTTGGGACCACAACTCCCACAGTCCTTTGCCATTGGCACTCTAGGCTTGGAATTCTGGAAGTTGTGGCCCAAAACATCTGGAGTGCCAAAGGTTTGCGACCACTGTCCTAGAGCCTACCAATAATGTGCACCAAACATTTGCTCCCATGTCCAAAGAGCAGTCACATGCAGTGATTTACTTACCAAGAATACAGCTGATTGGCTCAAGCAATACCAAGGAGCTGCTCCAGTATTAAACATTACAATGCGCACTACAGAAAGTTTTTGAACTACAATAGCCTTCTCATCAAGGTATAGTAACATGAATCAAGAAAATGCTTTGCTTGCCCTGAGAAGTGACAGGTTTTACATAACTCGTCCAAAGGGGTTAGTAATTGGCTTTGAATGGAATAGCAGAATCATAGCATATTGCAATAAACAGTATCATGTACAGTATGTCTGTATTGGGGGAGAGGCATAATAAAACAACATTACTCATGTCTTGGAAGAGTTTCTATTTTCCTTTTGAACCACACAGCCCTCTCTCTGCACAGCAAGAGATTCACTCTCCTCAAGTCAGGAGGAATGTGGCAAGCACTATCTGGAGTCATGGCATCATGCTTCAGCTACTAAAAAGGAAGATACCTAGCAAGTATTGTATTAAAGGGGTGGTTTGGCTGCAGCCATGCAAACAAAAAATGGCATAAGAGGCTAGTCAAAGATCCAAATATAATATACCGTAGATATGTGAGTGTATTCAGAAATGTGAGTGAATTGATTGAATGAAATGTCTTGATACACTCCTTGAGTTCATCCATGTAAAAGCCTATGGCAGTTTCTCAATATGGCTCTAAAAACATGAAAAAACACAACTCTTAAAGAGTGGTTCTTTTACTCTTTACCTTTTTTGAAACTAAGAGACCTTGTGGAGAATTCCTGGAGAGCATAAATATTTTTGGAACACTATTTTTTCAAGCCACAGGTCCCAGAATTACCCAGCAGGGACACGAGGTATGCTGAGCAGCGGGCTGTGAGAGTCGTATTCAAAAAAGTAACTTTTCTAGAATGTGCAAAAATTATAACATGGGGAGGACTGGCTTTTGGGCAATTAGAACACATGTGAGCAACTGTTCTGTGAATATTGCCAAAATACCACCAAAATAAATGTAAACATTTGAAATACCAGTTTGTTAGAAGAACAAAAAGTACTACTGGTATTCACTCTGTATTAGGATGGCCCTATGAATGAGTGACTTCCAAAATGTCTGATTATTAACAGCCCTGCTCAGATATTTCTTTATGGAATTAACCAATTAGTGTCCTATTTGCTCTTCCATTTGTCCAGCTGCCCTCAATTTTCCCAGGATTACTGTCTTTTCCAACACAACTTGTTTTTTCAGGATATGCCCAAAGTATGAAACCTGAGTTTAGTAGTTTCTTAGTGAGTCCATTAACTAGAAGAAAAAGATAAAAATTGGCTCCTGACTAAAGTAAGGTCAGTGTCTCCTTTTTGCCTAACTGGTGTACAAGTCTCAGTTGAAGGGATGCAGAGAATCCTGGAAATCATTTTTCTTTTTTCCTTTTCTCTCATTCTCTGTTTGTCCTGCACTCTGTTTTCAAAGCAAATAATTCGAGGCACTCACCGATAGCCCTCATGACTTAGACACATGCTTGGAAACTGTGGGCTTCAATGAAGAAGGCATTAAGCTTCTATGCCAACAGTGACAACATGCCATTCCCTCATGATTTCCAGCCACTTTTTGCTAAACATACAATCTTAACACTGGTCACCCTGCTGCTTTGCAAAAGTAAACACACTTTCTTCACTTGTAAATGAGGTATACTAGTACCAAGCTTTGAAATAGGAGGAGGACAGTAGGATATCAGAAAACATTCCCCAGAATAACCAATGAAATTTAAAAAACAACAACGAGCTATGCATGTAATGAGTCAGTTTCCCAGTTTTGGCTCTTCTAACATAGAAAAATACCTATGGTAACATTGTTACTGTGTACAAAATTATATAGGGGAAAAGACTGACAGCAATTCCAAATGGAACAGAAACATTTCAAAAGGTCACAGATTCAAGAATATAGACTGGCATGGGATCTACTTGCAGACTCGGTAGCCTCGTCACCAACTGGACTTTAAAGGTTTATTAAAGTTTTTAGGCTATCTAAAGCTGGCTAGTTGAAAGATTTTATAACTTTAAGCTAAGTTATTTAAGCCCTGTATGGCTGGGGTGTTTTATTAGGACATTTTGTTCTCAGCCCTGGAAACTGACATCCCAAAAAATGATGTCAGGCATTCACAATCCTTTAACTGTAGGGTGTTCTCTGATCTCTTTTTCTTCCTGACTAGATAAAGGGTATGGAGAAACAAGGTGGACCTTTCCTTTTCCCAAGGAAAGCAAGATAATATAAGTCTGAAGGAAGCACGACTCATTTCTCCTTTTTGAAGTAGCTAAAGAAGGCTAATGTGGAGAATTTTATGAATAAAGCTAAAAGCCTCCTACTCTTAGACTTAATTATGTTACACACATGCCAATGTGCTCCCTCTGTCTGAAACCCTACTGCACCAGTTTGAAGAAAAGTGGGACACCATTATAATTAGTAAGTCAATACAATTAAGACAAAGCTTGGGAAAATTACTGTTTGGACTGAGGCTGAACAATGGCCGTAAGATTTTGTTTGTTCGTGAACTTAAAGGACTGTGGGATAGCTCAGCACAGTCAGAGGTTGGGAATTTGCCTCCTTGATGATCCATAGGGTCTCTTCCAGCTCTGCAGTTCTAAGATGATGATGATGATGATGATGATGATGATGATGATGATGATGATTCAAAAATACCAATCATAAAAAATTATAAAAATATTGACTGGTACTATACATCTAACAGATAAAAAAATAACCAAAAACCTAAGCATCTGTTAACTATTGGTGCTGTCTGTATACTGTTCCTAATATTGCAGGGTTTTGTAGTTCTGATGGTGTTATTTCTGAGATCCACAACTGCCTATAATACTGTATGAAATTTCTTGATATAGTTCCCAAAGCCCCAATGACTAAAGGGACCATTGTAGTGTGTTTCATCTTCAGGTGAGATGTTTCGATTGTCAGAGCTCTGTATTTTTTTTTAGTTTTTTCAATTTTTATTTTCAACTTTGGTATCTCCTTGAATTGCAATGTCAATGATTGAAAAAACTCTTATTATTACAGTATCATCCATATGTTTTCTTTGAGTTATGGGTTGGTTTTGTTGTTGTCCTCGTTGTTGTTGTTGTTGTTAAATCACAGTGCCCACAGAATCTGGACAAACAGGGCACTGAAAGTGTTTTAAATCTCCCCCTCATGACAAGAGAACTAGGAGGCAGTTTAGGATACATAACCATACACATGCAATTCTTCTTAAACTTTTAATTTTTGTCTAAAAATTAAACAAAAATAGGATGATGTTATAGAGAAATGCATACAAATTTAGTTGACAGAAATGTGGCATGGGATAAATATCAAGCTATTTCCAAGGAATATTCCTACCTCAGCATTTACATGTGATTGGTTGTAAATTTAGTGTACTGTAACCCAAAAGCCAAGGACTTTTCCTGTATGTTTCTGATATGTTTGAGAGTGCTGTGATGTGGATATGAAGCACATACAGTCTATTGCTGCCTATCCATGTTTTCTCATACAAGTCAATGACAGAAGGCCAGCAGGTTCTTTTCAGAAAACACTTGGATTCCCCCCCCCCCATTTGCGGACAAGGCGTGTATGTGCATAATATGTTAGGGTATAATGTGTCATACGCGTAGTATTTGTCTCTCCTCACTGAAAAACCTCTGAAGTGAATCCAGTTTAAATAGTCTTATAACCGAAGTTCTGCAACTGTGGTCGGAAAGGTATTCCGGTGATTCATGGAAAGCTTTCAGAGTAATTGAGATTATTTACACTCAGCCCTAAACTTAATTTATTTTTTTCCCTGCCAGTTTATCAGAGGACTTGTCTAGCATCTAATATGGTGCTAATTTTGCTCATTAATAGGTATCCTGAAGATTTTTTGAAATTCAAATTTGCATTATAGCCTCTGATTTGCTGATCCAAACATTCTGCATTGTGTGGTTTACAGAAATCCCAGAGTTTTCAAGTGATGCACAGGAATGAAGTTTGAAGGACCTCTGTCCTTTTGATAAATACAGAAGTAGCCTGAAAGTATTCTGTGCTGTCTGTAATCACTTGCTAAGATAGGAAACATTTCTCTCTCTCTTCAGTCTTGAATTCTTGTTTCCATAATTAAATTTTCTGATTTATACATAAGTACACAACACCAGGGATTTCAGGGAATTACTACCTAATGCTTCCAGTGTTTTGTTCCTTTCCACTGAATCTTCTGATGGATCTTAGTGTTGGTTCTTGGAGCTTTACTAGTGTAGCTGCAATCTACCTTTCCCAGTTATTTTCTTTTCCTTTCGGACAA
>JAHTLZ010000007.1:18643098-18659053 GCA_023846285.1 Phrynocephalus versicolor | reverse complement strand
TTTTTTATTTTCTTAAGTATAGATCAAAATAAAGACAACATGCAGGCAGTCATTTAGAAAGAACTTGAAGGTGGGTGTGGGGCAAGTCTTAGCTGGTCCAATTCCAGCCTCAGCCAAGATCTCCCTGGGTGGCCTCAGGCAAGCTGTTATTTCCCACCTCCGCACTATCTAAGCCATGAACTAAAACTCCACCAGAACCATTTGTCATTCAGCATTACTCAGTAGCGTGGTCTGTTTGGGCTTCTGAGATTGTTTTGCTAAATAAAAGGTTGCACAAGGACAACATTTCAAAATGTCCTGTTAGGAATACGTGATCTTCTGCAGCCAAAGCAGGAGGACAATGTTAGAATGTAAATAGGATAACCAACAGGGTTTCATGGGGCTGGATCCAGATTTAGTCATACTTAAGAGGAGACTTACTAAAGTCAATGGGACTTAAGTTAGTCATATTAGTTATACATTTATTTAAATGGCCTAAATAAAATGTTTACACTCCTTCACAAAAGACCAATTACTTCAATAGAACTTAACATAAGTGATGATTTACTGTTCTCACTGATTCAGGGAATCTGTTGGGACTAAGAATTAGATTTAAGTAAATGGCTCTATTCTAAATAAGGCTAAATCTTGACTCAACCCAAATTCCTGTGAGATCAAGGAGGAAATAACCACCTAAATCAGAAGTGGGTATTTCTTAATCCTGTAGATGTTTTGACTTTCAGCAACCTGAAGCATGGCTAATAGCATAAGACTGTGGAAGCAACGTCAAAACATATGATTTCCCCAACCTAGCACTAAGTTGTATATTTCTGCTTTGAGGAGGGAGTTGGACTTGATAGTTTTTCAGGCCCCTTCCAACTTCATGATTCTTTGATACTGCTATAGCATAGGGTTGGTGCAGGAAATCAGTCAAGCCTAGGAAACCAAAGAGGTCGTAAACAGCATGAGGTTCATTTCCACCTTGGAACGAAGGATATCTGGCTTTTAGTGACATCATTGAATATATCTGCCAAAACTGTTTGTTCTGTCTGTTCTTGGTGTGTTGTTTTTAGGCTTTTTGTTTTATGCTTTTTATGTTTTTGTTTTATGTTTATATTTTATTGACTTTTTATTCTTATCTTTATTTATTTTATTGCTATATAATTTGTCTTTACTTTGTTTGTTAACCACCCAGAATAATGCTCTGCATTAACTGGGGAGTATAAAAATGAGTAGGAAGGCATAAAATTGAAAGGCTGGGATTCAGGACAGAAATTCCATAATGCCTAGCCAAATCCTAGCAGTTACAACCTTCCCTGTTCAATAAAGAGTGTATAGAGGCTAAAAAATTATTAATATCAAAATTAACAGCACAGAAATAATAATCCAACACAAAGGGAGGTGGAAGCTTTGCTGCAACTCAAGAAAGTTTACAAGAAACTAACTGAAGTTTAAAAAAAAACGTAGAGTCCAACAGATAGAATGGGAAAAACTTATCAACACAGTCAGGGAAAGAGATATGAAATTATTTTGGAAATCTATAACACTAGCTAAAAACAATCATTTAACTCAGTCGGACTGTCATATTATTGCCTGAGTGTGGGAAACCCACTTCCATGATCTTTATGCCAGAAGAGTTAAGTCCACATTCCATGTGAGATACATATCTACAAACCTACCCGAATGGCACTCAGTTTCAATTTCTGAAATAACCAACCTTGTAAATTAACTAAAATTTGGCAAAGTCCCAGACTGCGATGGTATTCCTCCTGAACTTATTAAGAACAATTGTTAATGTTGGTCCCCAATTTTGGCAAAGCTTTTCAGTTATATAGATCAAAATGCCCATGGGCCACCTGAATGAGGTGCAGCCATCATTATCCCCATTCATAAAAAGGGCAGGAAAGAGAATCCAGCTAACTACAGGCCAATCAGTCCATTACCTGTAATCAGCAAGCTTTATGCCAGACATTTATCTTGGAAATTGATAGACTAGATCAGGCATGTCCAAACTTCGGCCCTCCAGATGTTTTGGACCACAACTCCCACAGTCCTTTGCCATTGGCAATCTAAGCTTAGAATTCTGGGAGTTGTGGTCCAAAACACCAGGAGGGCCGAAGTTTGGAAATGCCTGAACTAGATGGACTCAGAGAATATTTTAGCAGATGAACAGATCTGGCAGATCTACCCAGGACCATGCCCTTATTTTAAGGCATTTAATAGATAAGTACTCTAACAAAACTCAAGGGTCCCTTTTTGCTGCTTTTATTGATCCTAAATCAGCCTTTGGCTCAGTCACCAGGAATAGGCTCTGGAGCAAACTTGAGTCTTTTACTATAGATCAACGTCTCCTGTTGCGCATGTAGAAACTGCATGAGAATACATCCCTTAGAATCAGATGTAATATGGAAGGTCATCCGTCTAACCAAGTTCCTACTTATAACACATGAAGCAAGGGTGTATGGCACAAGCAGCACAAAAATCTAGCTTTGCCATGCTAAAATTCTTTTATACAGGGGGAGGTCAGTATGTCCCAGCCGCTTTAAGGCTCTTTCAACCCAAATCTCTAAGTTAGCTTTTATATGGAGCACAATTAGGCCCCTATTCATTTGCCTCACTAGAAGTAGTACAATCCAAATTTGTGATGGCAATCTTACAAGTGCCTTGATGGATTTCTAATGCAGCACTCAGATTAGAAGTGGGCTACCTGAAGGTTGAGGCCAATCTCTCCTGATTTTGGAAGCTAAGCAGGGCTGGCCCTTGTTAAGTACTTGGATGGGAAACCACCAGGGAATACCATGTGCTGTAAGCGCCTAGAGTAGGAATTGGCAAACCACTGCAGTATTCCTGCCAAGAAAACTCCATGGACATGGAGTCACGAAGACTCAGTCACGAATGTAACAACACAACACAACACACACACACACACACACACACACTTGATCTAGCTATTGTCTGCCACAGTAGTTCATAGACAAGATTCTGGTGCAGAGGTAGAGGATTTATGATAAAAAGGCCTACAATTTGTTACATATATGCTATGGAGTTTTATATAATTTTGCCTTTGCTGGTCAATGATCATAATAAAATTTTATTATTATTACCACCTTCCCTGACTAAACTGAGAAAGCTGCAGGAGCATAAAAACAATCCCTACCTTTGAATTTAGTCAACACTAGGTGACACTTCTTGATTTCACTTTATTTAAGGACAGGGACAGAGGACATTTGGCCTTCCCACCAGATTGACCGATGGTCAAGTAATATACATTAGCTGTAGTCCGAAAATCCAAGTGCCCATACTGGCATTAAAGTTTCCACACATTCCATATTGCATGCCCATATTTCCTCATTTAGTTTACCATAAATTCCTGTTCCCATATGTGAACCCTAAAATAGATGGGCATATCTATTATCTTGTTGCTGTTCTTTCTAGCATCAGGCCACCATGTTTCATTCTCACTGCTGAGATCATTTAGAATGGAACAAATTTTATTCAACATGCTTATTCATGGCCAAATATGGTGTGGTTTTGCAACATGTAAAATGACTGAAGAGGAACTGCAGTGAAAATTACCAAATTCTTTTCAGATGGTTGCCAAATAGCTCTCTAAGACTGGCTGCTTTTCTTCTGATGGATTTTGACTGGCTTGGAGCTGGCAATGCATAGCACAAAGTCTTCATTGCCTACTGCCAATAAAATATTAACAAGACAAGTTAAAATGTCAAAATAAATATTTCCTGGACATGACATGAAAAATTATCTGAGTCTGGATTTGGGAGACTCCAAAAATTGTTTGTTTATACAGCACCATTAATGTGTGAGGCAGTTTGTAGAAATAACAATGAAGACACAGATGCCTGCCCCCCAAAAGCAAAGCAAAGCAAAGCGTTCTGCTTATATACTGCCCCATACAGTTTAATTACAATATGCAGGCTACACATTGCTCCCCCCCAGCAAGCTGGGTATTCATTTTACTGACCTCAGAAGGATGGAAGTCTGAGTCAACCATGAGCCTGCTACCTGGGATTGAACCCCAGGTTGTGAGCACAGTTTTACCTGCAGTACAGGCATTTAACCACTCTGCCACGGGGCTCCTTAAAAAAACCCAAAACCCAAACAATCTGAATTTCCGCACAAAGAGAAAAGGTAGAAAGAGGAGAGGAAAAGACAGAGGCAAGGGGCTGAATATATATGCAGGTGAAGTCTCCTTACACGTATTTAGCCTTAGCTTTATTTGAGAGGAAGCCTAAAGTACAGAAGTAGTCTTTGAGGACTGGCGATAACTCCATTCTTCAGGGAGGCAGTTCTGGTTGGAATAAGCAAGAAAGAAGAGCAAATGAACAGAGTTGTTTAAGCAAGTCTTTGCTTACTCAAAGAATCTATTAGGAAGCATCTTAGAAGAATCTTCTCCTACTAATTGGTAACGAGCATACCTTGCATTAGCATTAAAAGAAAAGAAAAGAAAATTATCAGGCACACTGCTAGAAAAAACAAGGAAAAGGCGGAGTATGTACTTGACTCTGTACAAAGTGTAGGGTACAACTGTACTCTCTATAGTACAATACACTATGCTATTTGCTACCTACAATGTTAAGCAACAGGATTTCAACCAGTAAAATGAGCTGCTGGATAGCTCAGTGGTTTAGGTCTCTGGCTGAGGAGCACAACATCAGGAGTTTGATTCCCTACTATGCCTCATAAGAACATAAGAACATAAGAAGAGCCATGCTGGATCAGGCCAAAGGCCCATCTAGTCCAGCTTCCTGTATCTCACAGCAGCCCCACCAGATGTGTTTGGGAGCGTATGAGACTAGATATCTGTCTCCTGATACCACTCCTCTGCATCTGGCCCTTGAAATACCCTGGTTTAAAGCCTGGAGATTACACATCTCCATCATGGTTTGTAACCTGTGATGGACTTTTCCTCCAGGAATCTGTCCAATCCCCTTTTGAAGGCATCCAGGTCAGATGCCATCACCACATCCTGTGGCAGGGAATTCCATAGACTTACAACGCGCTGGGTGAAAAAATATTTTCTTTTGTCAGTTTTTACTCTCCCAGCCCTCAATTTGAGTGTATGCCCCCTAGTTCTGGTATTTTGGGAGAGGGAGAAGAGCTTCCCTCTATCCACTTTACTCATACCCTGCATTATTTTGTATGTCTCAATCATATCCCCCCTCAAGCGCCTTTTTTCCAGACTAAAGAGGCCCAAATGTTTTAGCCTTTCTTCATAAGGGAGGTGCCTCAGCCCAGTAATAATTTTAGTCGCTCTCTTCTGCACCTTTTCCAGTTCCACTATGTCTTTCTTGAGATGCGGTGACCAGAATTGTACACAATACTCCAGGTGGGGCCTTACTATTGTTTTGTATAATGGCATTATAATGTTGGCTGTTTTATTTTCAATCCCCTTTTTGATAATCCCTAGCATGGAATTGACCTTCTTCACCGCTGATGCACATTGGGGAGACACCTTCATGGAGCTGTCCACCAACACACCAAGATCTCTTTCCTGATCCGTCACGGATAACTCAGAGCCCATGAGTTGATAGATGAAGTTTGGATTTTTTGCCCCAATATGCATTACTTTACATTTGGTTACATTAAAACGCATTTGCCATTTCTCAGCCCACTCCCCCAGTTTAGAGAGATCCTTCTGGAGCTCTTCACAATCTTCTCTGGTTTTTACCACACGGAAAAGTTTTGTGTCATCTGCAAACTTGGCCACCTCACTGTTTATCCCTGTCTCCAGGTCATTTATGAACAGATTGAAAAGCACCGGTCCCAGGACAGAGCCCTGGGGCACACCGCTTTTCACTTCTCTCCATTGTGAAAATTTCCCATTGACACCTACTCTTTGTTTCCGGGATCTCAACCAGTTCTCAATCCATAAGAGGACCTGTCCTCTTATCCCCTGACTGCAATTTTCTCAGCAGCCTTTGGTGAGGGACTGTGTCAAAAGCCTTTTGAAAATCCAGATAGACTATATCAGCCGGTTCACCCAAATCCACGTGCCTGTTGACCTTTTCAAAAAATTCTAAGAGGTTTGTCAGACAAGATTTACCCTTACAGAAGCCATGCTGATTTTCTCTCAGCAAGGTTTGTTCTTTTATGTGTTTTAAGATTTTCTCTTGGATGAGGCTTTCCACCATCTTCCCTGGGACAGATGTAAGGCTAACCGGCCTGTAGTTTCCTGGGTCCCCCCTCCTTCCTTTTTTAAAAATTGTTGTGACATCTGCTATGCTCCAGTCCTCCGGCACTGTGGCCGTTTTAAGAGACAAGTTGCATATAACCGTTAAGAGATCTGCAATTTCATTTCTCAGTTCCCTAATAACCCTTGGGTGGATGCCATCTGGGCCCGGTGACTTGTTAATCCTCAATTTATCAATTAGTCCTAAAATCTCCTCTCTTTTAACCTGTATTTGATTTAATTCTTTAGTCAAGAGGGGTGGCTGAGGCAGCGGAATCCGCTCAAGGTCCTCTGTCGTGAAGACAGACGCAAAGAACTCATTCAATTTCTCTGCAATGTCCAAGTCTTCCTTAACTTACCCTTTTCCTCCCTCACCATCCAGAGGGCCAACTGGTTCTCTGGCAGGTTTTCTACTTCTAACATATTTAAAGAAGTTTTTATTGTTACCCTTTATATTGCTAGCCATTCGTTCCTCAAAGTCTTTCTTTACCTCCCTTATCATCTTCTTACATTTCTTTTGCCAGAGTTTGTGTTCCTTTTTATTTTCCTCATTTGGGGAGGATTTCCATTTACAGAAGGACCTCTCCTTGTGCTTTAGAGCCTCTCTAACTCCACTTGTTAACCATGCCGGTGTCCTCTTGGACTTAAATGAGCTCTTCTTTCTTTGTGACCTTATTTATTTATTTATTTATTTATTTATTTATTTGATACATTTATATACCGCTCCATCTAGCTGCACGGCTACTCTGGGAGGTACTCATGGGCTGGACTTGATCCTTTCAAATTTGCAGTTCTAAGATGATGATGCATGGGAGTGTCCTTCACTGCTCCAATCAACCCTGTGAAACAGGATAGAACACCAAACCAGGGTCCCTTTTACTACACTTGCCTCAGGCTCTTTTCTGATATGTAAAATACCTATGATGCATTTTAGTTTCACCCTGAAAATCTCCCATTGCAAACTGTGTTTTTTTCAACATATGCAGACAAAAGGTTGGCAGGAATTGTGCACATAGAGAGACACAGATACTAATATACAATTGAACCATTTCAAGCAAATAAATTGCAGGCACAGCCAGATTCCCTTAAAAAACTTTATGATTATTATCAATCAATCAATGACTATTTAGGCAATATCATAACGTTGGCCCTGCTTAAATAAGAGAATGAGCTCTTGTACTTGCTATTATTTTTACTGGATGATGCAAAAAAAAAGAGGCCTTTAAATAATTTTCTAAAGGCATATTTAAATAATTAACTTGGTGTATCATGTCAAGTGTAACACAATTTAATAAGTAATAATGGTTAAAAATACCAACTGAATTATAGTATCAGAGGATTACACAGAACCACAAAATCTGGTCAGCCATAGTAAGAGGTCTAATTTAAACCACGTGATGTTCAGTTTAAGTCTCTGGAACCCTTTAATTTGTGATGGCTTTCTTTTTTTAAAAAAACAGGGAGGATCTGGAAACACTTGCCCGCTCAGAACATTCTTGTTATGTCGTGTAAACTAATTTATGTGGCATTAAACTGCATTTCATACCTGGTCTAGTACAATGTACACTATTCTTAAAACTATTTTTCCCCTTCTGGGGTGTTTACTATTCTATTGATGTCATTCCAAATGCAAAGCCAGTGCAAAAGTCTTGAGGCATCTTAAAGAGCAACACATTCCATTAAAGTGAAACTTTTGCTGGTCCACAGGAAAAGAGGGTCTGCTTCCACGTCACCAAAAAAGAAGAAAAAAAGAGGGCAATGGTTTGGACATTCTAATCTCGCTGCAAAAACTAAAAACAATGTTTATAATGCATGCAGCATTGCAGTACCCTTCAGCCAACTGGGGAAAACCATGACCAGACAGATGAAGAGACGTGCATGATGTGTTTGCTGTCCAGATGCTCAGTGCAGATTGGCAACTTCAGCGTCCCTGACCTTTCCTGTTACAACTCTAAGGCCGTTACTTCACGAGGTGCCTCGCTTCGAATTGACCTTGCCTTCGATTTGAATTCGGAGGCGGTCACGTGGTGGTCACGTGGTCTCCCTTCGCTCCCACCCCCGTTTCTCTGTACTCACGCGGGGCATTTTTGGGACCAAATCGATTACTACCTCACGTGCTCCCTTCGCATTAGAAAGCTGATTTGCAACGTCCGGTTCCACTCTCCTTTTATTTTTTTAAAAAAATTTACTCGGCGTATCGATGCATCAATGCTTGGCTGTCATTCACGACAGAGCGTGGTTACTGTACGATCCTGTGTTTTGTTTCCTGGCATCATTGGCAGCCCCCCGCCGCCGCCGCCGCCGCTACTCGGGGGGAGCCCCGCATGGCACAGCCGCCCGCCCTCCGCCGCTTGCACGCTGCCTGCCCCGGGTGCCCTGCTCTGGCCGGGCGAGGCGGCAGCGGCTCCTCCTGCTCCCGCCGCCGCCGCCGCCGCCGCCGCTACTCGATCGAGGAAGTAACAGCGCAAAGCGATGAAACAATATAGCGATGCATTGATATCCCTGTTTGAATATTTTTTTAAAAAACTTGAAATAAAAGCCAAAAACCGAGACCACACGTGACGTTGGGAGCGAAGCGAGATGCGAAGCGAAAAGATTCCCGGCCCATGGCAGGGGAATCACTCACCCCGGGTGGAGCCCCTGGCAATTAGCACCCCGGGGTGACGTCGCAGCCAAAAAGGAGGAGCGTGCGGACTGAAGCGATCGGTTCACACAGAAATGATGGCTTGCCGCGAAGCGAGCGGCTCGTGAAGTAACGGCCTAAATCACACTGAGGCAGACCTCCAAATAAAGGATGTCTAAAAGAGGACATGTGGCCATCCTTTACACATCAAGCATGCAGAACTCTATCCCACCTATGCCATACTAAATGTGGTAGGCTTCAAGATGCCAGAGGTAGGCAGGCAGGCAGGCAGGCAGGCAGGCAGGCAAGTAGGTGTGTGTGCATGTTGTGTTGTTACAGTCGTGACCAACTCTTCGTGACTCCATGTCCATTGAGTTTTCTTGGCAGGAATACTGGAGTGGCTTTCCAGTTCCTACTCCAAGGTAAGTAGGTAGTTAGGTATGAAATCAGTTTCCACACCAATGGCAGAATCCAAGGTGCTCTCACATTTTATTATTTTAACAACAGTTACCAAAAGTGGAAATTTAGACTGGAACAGGCTTGCACCTCTGGCTTGCATGTAGGCTGTAGGCAGAGTAACTTTTAACTACAAAGTGTTAAGAAGACGTTGGCACATATAAAAAGGGGGGAAATATGTACATTCTTTTTTATAAAAAGGTCATAGGCAGAATCATGACTTGGGGATCACATTCTCTCATTGTCTGTCCAAAGGGTTCCTAAACTACTTACACCCTTGAGACTTCAATTGGCTCCTTGTGGAGACAGCAAAGACCAGCACTTTTCTGATCCACTGACTTGTATATTGAAGGGAATTTTGCAGATATACAGTAGTTTCCCTTTCCACAAAAGTTTGTTTGTCATTAAGTACAGACCACAGATCCAGTTTAAAACTGGTGTAAGCTGCCTGGAGTCTGCATGGCCCCTTCCACCAGTTGTAACAAAAGCCTGACAAACATCAGTGATGGTAAAGACAGACCAATTAGTAGTGCTTTGAATTGAAAATGGGAAACTGCAGGCAACACCTGTGGCATGAAGGGAATATGTAGGTGCAACTCCTTGAGATCTATGGAGACCATGTATTCCCCAAGATAAAGGGCATGTTCCTTAAGATCAGAAATGGGAGGGATCTGCTCCGGGGAGTCTGGTGAAATTCCACAAGATAGTCATCTTTAATGCTTCGTAGCACTAACAAGACTCATCCTTTCACAGACAGAAAATGGGAAAGACAGCTACCTACTGCAGACGTGGAAGGAAACAGTATGACAGTTACTTCATGTCCACTCTTGTCCTGGGAGGAAGTTTGTTGCGTGTTGATGTCGGTCGCAGTCACGTGGTCTTCTTGCGGTTCTGTCCCTGTTCCCGTGTATGCACGGACGTGATGGATGATACAGGCATGACTGTTTCCGCACACCCTCGTTCTGTGATGAGATGGGAAATTCCATGCCTTTTTTCTCCGTTTTTTTTTTCCCAGCCCGACCTTCTGTTTTTCGATGTTTCAATTCTCCAAAGCCTTGCCTTCAATGCGTTACGGAGCTATGTTTGAGGCATTTGTGGAATGTACTGGCAAATGGCACTTCGCACTCCTGCCACTAGATGAAAAATGGCATGTTGCGTGATGAGTCTTACCTCACGGGCATTCGTATCAGAACGAGAAGCGAGATGAGGAGATTCCCGAGGCCAGGGAGGGGATTCTCTCATCCCACTTAGAACGCAGTTCAGGGGGTGTGGTCAGGATGAACTCCCCTCGTCCCGCAATGGACGTACGGTTAGATTTCTTCGTACCGGTCCCCAGTGGGTCCGCGAACAGCGATGAGATGGATATGAAGTATCAGCCTAAGTCAGCTTTGGAAGGGGCCTTATGGCCCAATGCTTTGGGTTGAATCTCTAATAGAGTTTGGAAATTGGACTTAAATCTGGATTTGGTCCAAGAGAAACGGAAATGATGGGCATTCCTAGGATGGAAAAGTAACATAAGGAAGAAAAACTCCGTTTGGCTTATCTTTTATCACCTTTTGGGGGGGTAGGGGGTAGGTTTTGCACTACCTTTTTTTAACCTTTGACATCCCCTCACACATCCTTGAGGGTATGGTCCCAAAAATGTGAGTCCCTTTTGTAGGAGGCTCTATTGGAAAGACATCAACATTCCAGTGATTGATTCACAGGTACTGTACTTGCAAGTCACTGTGGCTGCACCAATAGAGCTGACAGCAAAGGTCATGGAATCTTGAGTAACATCAGCAGTGCAACAGACTGGCATAATTTAGTTCGGGACCTTTGAACTACTTTGGCATCAAGATCAGGGTTGCTTAATAAATCCTCCACCCAAAAGAGAGAGCCCCTGGCAATTAGTGAAGAACTTGAAGAAACTCTAATTAATAATGCTGAAGCCTCATGGACTTTGTGAAGAACAACCCCCCCCCCAATGGAATCAATCTTCTTAAGAGATACCAAGAAGAAAATGCCCACTCTTTGGGAGATCCAGAAGAAGAGTCATGGCAACGGAGCTTCTTGTAGGGTCAAAAAGTTTCACTAGTCAGACTGAAGAAGATACATGGATGGATAGTGATCTATTTTTCTCACTCTCACAAGAAAAAAAAAGTCCAGTTGCCTTTCCTCAACTTTTGGATAACCTCACCCGGATGACTGAGAATCTCCACAGAGTCTTTGGGAGACCCAACACTGAGGAGTCAGCCACCCTGCCTCACTATAGACCTAGGACAGTGATGGCGAACCTTTTAGAGACTGATTGCCCAAACTGTAATTCAAAACCCAGTAATTTTTTGCTAAGTGCCAATAAAGCATTTTATCCTGCATGCAGGTGGCTGTGAAGGAGCGATGCCGGGTGTCCACAGAAAGGGCTGCGAGTGCCACCTTTGGCACCCATGCCATAGGTTTGCCAACACTGACCTAGGACTTGCTTGGGTAGCTCCCTTTCTAGGATGGCTCCTTCCTGCAGACAGAGAATGGGACACGGGCTTACCTCCAGGAACTTTCATTCTGGTCTGCGGAGAAGGAGACATCCAGACCCACCCAAGTGGTGGCTGACTCCATCACTACCTTAATCTGGATAGCAATGTGAGAAAAAAACCTGTAGAAATTTAGTTGCTTACTCAGTCTCCAGGTCACAGGGAGGGAAAGATATTCCTTACAAAGAGGAGTGTTGTTGTCTTCTGTGGTACAGAGTGGAAAGGGAGACAAGAAAAAAAGAATAAAAACATCAAGTGTTCCTTCAGAAAGAGAAGACGCCTACATGGAGCACACAGAGAGAAAGACAGGGGAGAAGTATAAATGATACCAGTCCGCATCCTTGGTTGGACTCATTCTAGCTTGTTCATGTGCCACTGACAATGACAGTTTCACAGTTAATATGTGAAACTAACTCGCACAGACAGGAGGGGGAAGACCGCAGTGGTGAGCACTTGGGCAACATAACCAAAGCCGTAAAATGAGAAAGAAGAGAGGAGTAACATCCCAGCAGGCCCCCCAGGCCTTAAATAATAATTTAATGATATATTACAATAGAGAGGCCAACATCTTTCCATATCACACTGCCTAGAGAAAACAAAATAAAATTAGTATCTATATGACCCAAAGAGAAAAAAGAGATATCTCAGGAATGTTCAGTAGCAGCAACTCTTTGTTGAAAGGAAAAACCACCACTATGCCCAAACAAAAGAATGCTGTAGAAAGGCAATGCACATGCAAAAAATTATTGTGCGGTACCAGTAAACAAAAAATAAAAGATAAGGAGAAAGTGTGTCTTCCCCCGTCCCCTGGAAATATACTATTTTAAAATATAGGCTCCCATGCTTGACCTGATGACTAATCAAGAATGTATTTTCTCTAACTCATGCTTTTTCAAAATAGTTCATTTCCCACATCTAGTATCTTGTTCTTTCTTGTTTAAAACAACAGCAGCAGCATAAAAACAAGCACAAGTTCCACATGGATCATGATGGGGGGGGGGGACTGAATGAATGCAATAAGGTCAATCACTGTACCATTTTCCTGGAACGCCTAGTGACCCATTATGTATACTCCATAAGGAAAACAAAATCAGTACAGTACTTGACACTTCAACCTATCCATTAATTAAAATAAATAACTGCAGTTCACATTTTGGAAGTCATATTTGTTCATTAAAACCATGGATAATTTCTGTCTGTATCCTGAATTGTGTATTACAATTGCTTTTTTTAAAAAAATAAGGCAATTATTTCATCTGTAAGTTGATAAGACTTGGGCTCAAGAGGAAATGGGACTGTCACCAAGAAAAACAAAGGCAGCACTAAAGTTCTTTCTGCAATAAATACAGCGATGGTGTGTCCTTAAGTGTCTGGGGACATTCTAACGAGAACATTGCAACACTGTCTGAACAATTAGCCAGCGATACATTTGAAAGGCACCAACAAGGGTCATGTAGCAGATCCTCAAATCCTTTAACATGACATCCTATTTGTAAACATTTTTGACATCATTAAAATAAACAAGAACAACTCAGGGTCATAATACACTTGAGGATTTAAAAATTTAAATGGATGTCCTGTTTCCGAAAACTGAAACTATTGTGTTAACGTTTCTTGTGTATGGAACATAAGAACATAAGAACAGCCATGCTGGATCAGGCCAAAGGCCCATCTAGTCCATCTTCCTGTATCTCACAGTGACCTCACCAAATGTGTCTGGGAGCGCACGAGACTAGATATCTGTCTCCTGATACCACTCCCCTGCATCTGGCCCTTGAAATACCCCAGTTTTAAGCCTGGAGATGTTACATCTCCTTCATGCTTTGTAACCTGTGATGGACTTTTCCTCCAGGAATCTGTCCAATCCCCCTTTGAAGGCATCCATGCCAGATGCCATCACCACATCCTGTGGCAAGGAGTTCCACAAACACCACAAATGATTTGTGCATCTGTCTGGAAGTACTTCTTGTAAAAAGCAGCTTTTATTCTTACCTGGCTCTTGTAATCCTCTCTCTGGGGGATGTTCTGTTTGTCCTGTCAAGTCTAGCTCGGCCCATGCTGTGCCTGCACCTTCTTCCATTCTCTGAACTTTCTAGAGATCTACACAGGCACTGATTGCCCAGGTCACTTGCTACTGAGCGAGATGATGAGCCTTTTCCTTCATTTCTGCAACATGAATTCATGTATGGGGACATTAATGTTCAGTATGTTCTGACCCCACATGTTTCAATATATAGGAGAGCAGCATGGGAGCATCTTTATTATGACCTTAAATTATTTCCACTTGGCTGTGCTGTCTACAGACTGTAGCTACTGCAAAACCAACAATATAGTTGATTTCAAGAAACACTGCAGATCATGTCCAATATTAAGTTTTCTGTTTTTTGAGAATAGCTTTTTTTTTGGGGGGGGGGGACCAAAAGAGAGGTGTTTGGAATGCAGCAATTTCAGATGCTCGACGCCTTACTTCTAGATGGCTTCTACTAGTCTTTTTAGAACAAACGTTGTCAAGACTAATTCCAAATGGAAAGCTTCCCTGTCCAAGGCTGCTGAATCATTCTGCTCGCAGACAGATATTTCACAATTAATTAAAAGATCACAGTAATTGAAAGCGGTTTGGCTGCGTACGGAATTAAAATTATTAAAATTAGACTGACTTCACTGAAATGTAACATTGCAACATGTAGGAAACTGCCCCATTACTACCATAGCAACAATTCATAACAATAATATTGGATGTTGTAATAACAATAATACTGCATAATATCGGATTTTTAGCAACCCACCCACCCCATCTATAGCCCACCATGAACAAAAGATGACTCTATGTCTGTGTGCATACATCCCAGAAGGGCTTGATTTGTTTGAGGACTAAGTTTTAGTTTTAGATTTTAAAAAGGAATAAAGAGAGCAAAGAAATGCTTGTTCAAATAAGGTTATGGTTGAAGAGACAAACCTTCAACCACCCACTGCTCCGTTCCCAATTCTCCTAAGGACATTTGTCTATATAAGATTTTATTTTAATACCTCATTTATCATGATAAGGTCTTCATGCTTTTTCATGAATATAACAACAGCACACTCAACTCATGCCAGATCCTCAACCCTAGTTTCGACAGAACACTGTTTTCTAACACGCCTTTCTTGGCCAACTAAACTGTCTTATCTTAGAGTCTGTCCAAGAGCACAGTTGGTTCACATACATAAGAGCAGCACACTGCAAACTATTTTCCACGCCTGTATAATTAGAACAGTTATGTAACCAACCTACAGTAGACTAACTTAGAACATTTATAGTGGATGTTGAATTTCTTGGACTCCTTGAAGGCTTCTTCTTTGACAAGACTCTGAGAAAAACCTACAGGCTTATTATAAATCTGCTTTATTACCATAGGACTGGGAAATTTAGATTTTTTAAAAAACATCATTATGAGGAAAATGAAAGGCACTGGTGGCTTTCTCGTTGTGGCCATAACAACTCTCAGGCCATTACCCATTCCATAAATCAACTTTTTTTTTAAACTGCATTGGTGTTAACAGAAACTTCTTAAAAGTTTAGTTCCAGGAGGCATGGAAACTTTTTCATAGTTAGCAAACCCCTAACACTTCTAAAATTGAAGTTACATATCCTTCAAACATGATGCTCCAAATAGCCTTGCTATGACTTGTCTTTCAAGATCCATTTAATTTAAGAATATAATTTCATGGTGATATTTACAGCCTTGCATCTTCTTGCCTTCACACAACTGGCACACATTTTTTTCAAAGACACATTTAAAAACTCATCTTCTTTGTCACTCAGGTACCTCAAATTTTGATACAAAAATTTGGTACCATAAAAATTAGGTGCTCAAGCTACCAGCTAAGAAGCTTGGACATCTAATTCTCCACAGGTCAGATGCCAAAAGTTTTACTATTGGCATTCATGAAATGAAAATACCTCTCCAACTTTACTTTCTAAGGTACACAAAGGCTTTGTCTAGAGAAGCACAGTAGCTTTCCTAGAGACAACACAAAGAGATGTTTAGCCATTACTACAGCAGGTTGTGGCCTTTCAGTTCCTGAGTCTCCTGGTTGAAACAGATTTTTAGATCCATTTCAATCTGCATTCAGGACTGGTTATAAAATATAAACAGCTTTGCTCAATTTATTTATTTATTTATTTATTTATTTATTTATTTATTTATTTATTTATTT
>JAHTLZ010000007.1:18629729-18641571 GCA_023846285.1 Phrynocephalus versicolor | reverse complement strand
ATAATAATAATAATAATAATAATAATAATAATAATAATAATAATAATAATAATAATAATAATAATAATAATAATAATAATAATAATAATAATAATAAAAGTAGAAAAGAAGAGGGCTGTGTTACGGACAGTTGAAGAGTGGCAATCTGTGATCCCAGACAGAACTGTAGCAATCTGAGGTACAGAAATTGCCCAGATAATTGAAAGTCCTGTATGAAAATAACAGTAATTTAACTGCCATAGCAAATAGCAGATCAATCCAATTTGGAACAGCCTCCCCATCTAGTCACAGTCCCATGAACATGACCTGTCTACTGAGTTTTGATAGTAGACAAGCATAGGAAGATCAATTCAAAGAATGCATAGCGTTCTTCTGTCTGTCTTGTCAACAGGGAAGAAACCCATCTGCTTTCTATTCATCTCTTAGGGGCAACATGAGATCATTTTTCTCTTTTATGCTACTAGGCACACCAGATTCCAACCAGTAAATTCAAGTTCTGGACACCTGTGTGAGGTTTGGACAATAACAGGACAAGTTAATTGTTTAGAGGCCTGTATTTGTAATGAGATGAAATGCCGTGTACTGATAGTCCAGGGAGTTCACAGAGTTAGCAACAAGATGAAGATGACAACTCAAGAGCAGCATGGAGTTGAAGAGTATTATCTAAGTTACAAGCCACAATTAAGGCATACTAAGGGGAGGATGAATGAGCAAACAGTTGGAGTTCAAAGCTATGAGCATGTATAACATTAGAAACTTATACTAAATCAGACTTGTCCACTGAGCCCAATATTATCAGTACCAACTGGCGACAGTTCTTGGGATTAAAAGCAATTCTTCCAACTCCAGCTAGAAATGCCATGGATGGGAACAGGAATCTTCTGTGTGTAAAGCCCAGCTTTTACCATTGAATGTGGTTCCCTTCATGCAGGGCATTGTAGCACACTCTGTGGCCAAGCAGGAAGGGAAAAGAAAACATTCAAGGGTCTTAGATTAAGAAAACAAAGGAGGAACATTGTGTTTCCCAAGGATAGGTAAGGCTGTTTTACCAGCAATGTCACATGCCAGTTCAAATACAGGTATCGCAGTCCTTTGACTTCCAAGTTATCATTGTTGCCTGTATGGCAAAAGTTTTTTAATCTCTATTTAATCTCTAGGTTTTATTTCTGTTCTTGTTGTAAAGTTGGAGAAGCACAATTAAAGTAGAAGAATTCACCCTGTTTCACCCCTACTCATACTGAGAAAGATTTGCAAAGCCGGAATTATACATCTAATTCTGTTTTCAATAACTGCTAGATTGAGTCATGTTTCTTATAAATTCATTGTTTAAATGATTTTGGCATCTTTCCTTCCAGATTCCTGTCTACTATGTAATGGAAATTTTGACCTCACATTCTTGTTTCTTTAACATAACAGATACCAAGATTATGAGTTGGGGAGACTTTGCCAGTTGACAAAGGGTTTAAAATGAAGAAATGTAAAGACTAAGAAGGAACATTTTGCTGTTTTAAATAAACTCAGAAGTAAATATTTAGTTTCAGTGACATTATGCTACATTCATACTATTGTAGCAACTAGTTTGTAACAATTAAGAATGTGTCTGCTGTCCAAGACTTGATCACTTGGCCTTAAAATGTCATTCCTAAATTAAACTTGGCAAAGTTATAGCCTGGAAGCAATTTCTACATAAGAATAAAATGCAGTTTCTAAACCAGCTAAAATTTATGAATAGAAAAGAAGATTAGTTGCATTGAATCATGTGCTTTTGCTTACATATGTACTGGCAAGAACAATAAAACTCATGCTCAATATAGTACTCATACTTGGGGACTGGATGCTGTGACTATTTTAATCATCTACAGCAACTTGGTTATCAAGTTTTTCCGTATTAGGATCTTCTTCTTTCTAATGATTCACAGAAGGCAGAGAAGACATGGGCTTTTTTGGTATGCTTATTTAATTTTCTTTTAAACAACTTCATCTACCAAACCTTACAGGCTCTTTTAAAAGCATGCATACAGACATGAAACATTTCATGTGCCAAATCCTTTAAATCGCAATATCATGGACCACTCCCCCAAAAAGCCTTTTGGAAGATGGTCACCAAACCAAGAACAGTTGAGCAGAGATTTGAAGGTGGGGACTGTGTACATTAGACAAGGGTATAGAAACCACATGACCAACTCTTCACATGTTTTTGTTTGGAAAGTTAGTGCATCATAACTGAATGTCAGTTTCACAGAACACACCTCCCTGGTTCAAAACATGGTGCCACAGGTTTTGTGTCTTTTGTACCTCTTGATTTGTTTTATTTCTCTTTGATTTTTGACTGGAATTCTTGAAAAGACTAACACGTCTACCCTCTCTGAAGCTGGTTCCAGCTAAGTTTCCACTCAGGCAAGTGGTTTTACACAATGACCTCCCAGAGCTGTCCAACAGCACAGTACTAAACACTATTACAGCGGTACCTCTACTTACGAGTTTAATCCGTTCCAAATGCACGCTCTTAAGCCGAACAACTCTTAAGTAGAGCAGCCCTATCTAAAATAAATAAATAAATAAATTGGGGAGAAAACGTAAGTAGAGCAGACCACATCTAAAATTTGTAAGGCAGCAGTTAAAATGCCAACGGTTTTTCGCTCTTAAGTCAAATTGCTCTTAAGTTGAGCCACTTGTAAGTAGAGGTATTACTCTTTCCCCATAAGCCCCCTTTCCCCTTAGCAGTACCACCCTCATCTGCCATACTTGGCTACTCAGGGTACACACCTTGCCTAATCACATGGGAAATGCCATCTGTGCATAGAGACATATGATCACCAGTCTTTTGTAGGAAATGCCTCATTTCCACTTTGTTCGCAGTTAGTAAATAGGATGCATGAGAATGATGAGGGGGGGACGTTTTGATATCATCATGGAATCATCTGCAAATCACTTCTGATGCAAGCTGAGGAAAGAACCCTTCTGCCAACTTCTCCACTATTTGGGGAGTTTGATGAAGTTAACAGTGGTAACTTTGCGGAGTCAGCTATCCCTTCCAGTTACTGGCTTTAAATTGCAGCCTTTTACAAGGCTAGATGGAATTTTTAAAGGAGATACTGATTTCCTAGATGTGCAATATAATTGAAACCCTCTCCTAAATGTACAGGTGACTTTCTGCCAACAACCTAAGCAGCAATCTATTTACTGAATTCAACAGATTTCAGGAAGGTCCTGATTCTAAGTGCCACAAATTCAGAATATTGTTGTTTAGTGGCTGGAATCATAATATTCAGGGGTCTATGAATGTAAAAACTATAATGGCTGAAATCCCAGAAGCAACTTGGAACTGCAGTAGGCCTATTGAATCAATGGGAATGATCCAATTGTAAGTTACGATTGGATTTCAGCTATTGACAACAAGATACAAATGGGGATGGGTGGGGTTTTGCCTTATAACCTACTAGGGAAAACATGAGGAGTCTGGTTTGGAATGAAGGTAACATAAATTCTGGGTGGTAGTTTTTTGGTATAGAGCCTAAGTTTGGTATAGTGGATAGAGTGACAGATTAGGGCTGAGGAAACCTGGGGATGAACCCCTGCTTGGCCATGGAAACTCACTGGAGAGTAAAACCACTCATTAAATATTTTACCTTGAAACCCCCATTACTGTCACTAAAATTTGGTTCCAACTTAATAGCAAATAAAACACTCAGTGACTGGGTATAAAATGTATGCCTGCCGTTTACCTGCAACCTCTATTTATATATTATTAATTATAATTTTAATTTAGTTTTTTTAATAGCATGAGCTTTTCTCCCATTACTGGTAACCCCAATAAGGATGTAGAAGAGATTGGCCATTGGAAACCATCAAATCCTATTAACATGTAAAGAACCAATGCTACATAAATTTACCTGGAAGTAAGTATCATTGAATTCAGGAGAAATTACTTCTGAGTTGATAAGAATATCATCTTATGCATAAGATGTATATGTATAAATGCATATTCAGTTATACAGATGTATAAGATGTATATGTATAAATGCATATTCAGTTATACAGATCACTAAAAGGCAATGCTCTAAGGGTAAGATAACTGGTTAAATTACATACTCAATATCTGGCTGGGGAATCAGAGGTTGGGAGTTTGATACCCCACTGTTCCTTCCAGGAGAAGAGCTTGAGTGTGTGATATTGGGCCTGCTGCATAATCCGATGGCACCCCTAGATGGAGGGAATAGTTAACTACTTAGGACTACTGTATACCTAGAACATTCTGGGAAGAGTTGCCATAGGTCAGAATTAACTTGACAACACATAAGTATCATTATATTAGGAACTTGCTATTGTGAATTTTGCAGATACACATATTAGAGGTATTTCATGAATCCTTATTTTGGCTTTTAAAAATTGATTTCCCAGAAATAATTTATAAACTTGCACTTTAAAAAAGACTAAAATTCAATATGCTGTGTTGTTTTGATTTTGTTTAAGGTCCAGTACTAGATCCTGTGCGTATACAGTAGGATTGGGGGTATCCATGAGATTATTACGCATGGTTTCAGTTACCTAGTGCATGAAAATATTAGACAAAACCTCCAGAAATACACTTTTTACCAGAACTGGTAGCTGTATATTTTCATGTCCTTGTACACATAAAACTTAAGCATGCACCAACACGATTTGCTGTGCCTTGTGCCTGAATTTGACTTCATACTATTCTAATTCATAATTTTTCATAGGGTTCAGTACTGATAACATATCCAGAATTGTACAACTACTGACCCATGAATTCGCAAGTTCCGAACAGAGCTACCATATTCATTTCGGTCACAAAATATTACATTCAACAGAATACAGTAAGAGCAGATCAAATATATGTCGAGCTAATACAACTCTACTATACTGTAGTAAATTCACCGCCTCGTTAAATGTTGACTCATTCATAAAAAGGGCTAGCTAAGACCGACTCTAAAGGCTGCTTGATTATTTTTATACTTTCTATTGCAACTGCACAATATCATTGTGATATGTTATAGTGGCATCCCTGATCTGTGTTTCATTTATGACAACTGGGTGACTATATACAAATAAAATAAAATATTACATGCGAGGTTTTGTGGACTCCAAAAATGGTTTGGATCTCAGTAGAGACTAAAAGGACTCCAGACCTCCAGAATGTTTCATTTCTGTAGAAGAAATGCATTATTTTCAGGAAAGTTAAACCTTTAAGGTTCCTCCCCCCCAAAACTAGCTTCCCACTTACGGAACTGAATTTAACAAGTTACGATACTTTCACTTGGCAGGTGGGTGTACAATGGGAGGATGGGACATATGAAGAAAAGGCTTATTCTTAGGCTGTCCAAAAGTGGTATCTCATCCTGCTATATTTGAATTGGGCTACTGTGCTTAAAATATTGTAATTGTGTTCAAGTGATATTCATAATCATATTCTTTTGCCTTTGAGCATTTGCCTGGCCACTGCATGAAAGAGAGTCTTGCAATAAACAGACCTTGTTCTGATTTAGCACACCAATTCTTCAGTTTACCATTTGACTTTTAACATCTGACTTCTGTTATTTAAAATCTGATTTGTCTGAAAACCACAGTCAGACATCTGGTAAAGGAAGAATGCTTCACGAAACAGTCCGGAGCTCCCACCCCTGTCACTTTTAACTTTAAGAATATTAACTGGGGGTGGATAAAGGAATACACAATGCAACCACATCACCTCTTGGCCTTGTTCAGGAGATACAGTGGTACCTCAGTTAAGCCGAGCACATGCTCATAAGACAGTTAACTCATAAAATGATCAGCGGTTTCCCATAGGAATGCATAGAAAATCAATTAATCCATTCCAGAGGGAACAGATTAATAGGTTTTCAATGCATTCCTATGGGAAGGCTGTCCCAACACCCCTCAATAAAGGGCAGCCAAGGGCTGCTTTCTGCTTTCCTGCCAGACAGCTGACTTTGACAGGTCTGGCCTGTCAAAATCAGTTCTGGTGGTGGTGGGGTGTTTGCAGAGAGCAGCATTTGGGTGCCCTTGATTGAGGGAGAAGTCCAGGTGCCTTGCAAGGGAAGTGCTTACCTCCAGGTAAGCGCTTACCTGGAGGAAAGCGATTCCCTTCCAAGGCACCCGGGCTGGGTGAAAATGCATCCGTTCCAGGGATCTCTTAGGGCAGACACATGTTAGCTCAGCCCAGATGATTGGGAAAGGACACCTCCTTTCCAAACCGCCCCAGCTACGGGAAGATGCATCTGTTCCGGGGATCTCCTGGGTCAGACACATGTTTGACCACCTCAGACAGTTTGGAAGACAAGCAGCAGCTTCCTGGGCTGCGTGAACATCACTGTGTCTGTGGTCTGCTCACCATATTGGTGGGCAGAGCATGGACTCATTGATCTTTGGCCAGTCCAGGGGAGCTTGCAAGGAAACGCTTACCTCTGGGCAAGCACTTACCTGGAGGTAAGCGCTTCTCTTGCAAGGTGCCTGGGCTGTTCAAAGTTGTATTGTTTGCAGGGAAATTTGGCCAGCCCAGGAGGTTTGGAAGAGAGGCACAATGGCCACCTCCTCCTTCTTACTGGTTGCTTTGATCTCTTTTGCAGAGATGGAAGCAACCAAGAAGGAGGAGGTGGCGATGGGCAGTGAAGGCTGTTGTCCACTCTGCAGGACAGGTCTGACCTGTCAAAGTCAGCTGTCACGTGGAGTGGAGAGCAGCGTTCGTAAGTTGAATTATTTGGTTGTTGAAGCAACCGTAAGTCGTGGTACCATTGTATGTTCACAAAATGCTAAGACCTCTTGCTTAAAAATGCAGCCTCTATTCTGGCTGCATCTAGACCCCTACATTTGGAACCAATTAACATGCCCTCTAAGCTGCACAGATGCACTGCACTGGATCAGGTCCCACCCATCTGCTTCCTGTGGCAGCCAGAATGCCACACTCACGGGGCAGTGCTCCAGAAAATTACGGCAAACACTGGAACTCATGCTTTCCCCAAAGAGTAGAATTTCAGCTCAACAAAAAACACAATGAAGAAAGCTAAATGGGACAGTAGTGAATGTTACTTTGCATTAATATTATTTCCAAAGAATAGTCAGGATATTAAGAACATGGTGAGAGACAGCATGCTCCATTCCTTTTCCCATATTAACTTTTTCTATGTCCTGATTTTCATTGATTCTAGTGAAAAGTGAGGAGCAAATGTAAAGGATGACATTAATAGAGTCAGGAATGGATCCTAAATGCAAATTTTAGCAACTACCAGTTACAGAGAAAGATGTATAATAGTAAGTCAAAAGAAACAGCTGGGGGGGGGAAGAGAATAAGAACTTGCTAAAATTTAATTCTAGAAACTTAAGGGCAATTTAAACCTCGATTACATATGCTGAAAGACCAATAGGAGACTATGCTACTGGTATCTGACCAGAGTACAATAAAAATAAGGTGGTAACAAGATATTGAAGAATTATATAGAACAGATGGTAGGTTCTTTTGAAGAAGAATCCTATGATGAACAATATGCAGTTTTAGAAAGTGAAGTGAAAGCTTTTCTTAAAATCCTTGAAAAAACCCACTAAGGGTAGATGGGATACCAACAGAATAATTTCAAGCAACACAGACTGAATCTTTCAAAACCCTAGCAAGAATGTGCCAACAAATATAGAAAATTAAGCAGTAGCCCACAGACTGGAAATCTTCTACAGTACATACATTCCAGTCCTTATGAAAGGAGAAGCAGAAGTGCAAAAATACCAAAGGACCATTGCATTAATTCCCAATGCAAACTTAAGATGGAACAAAGACTTTTATCATATATGATGTAAGCAATACAAGATAATCTAAGCAAATAAGTGTTTTATCATTTCTCCTACAAGAGTCTCAATGGACCCTGGGGAACTTCAACTATTCTCCACTGTGGACTCTGTCATACTTTTCATCTCAGTGCCCTCCAAATGAATATCACTTATTCACACACCCTACATCTTTGATTCTTGGTTTTCGTCCATTTGTTGTTTTGTGGCTGCTTCTGTTTTATTGGCACTGCTGCTTCCATTAGAAAATCTGCTCTCATTGCATTTAACAACCTATCTGTTCACTATCAGTACACAACTGAAATTTTCTTCTCTTCCTAGAAAGCAATGTCTTTAGCTAATTTTTATATGGAGACGGTGTTAAGTCATCTAATCTACAACACGTGTCACTGTGACCCAGACTGGAACATAGCATGTAGGGGATACAGCTTCCAATTCTATTTAAAGTTCAAGGCATTCAGCGCTGACTATTCCCATTATCCTAATTAAAAAAACATCTGGAAAAATGACATTTCTGCAGAGGTTACTGTGACCCTTCATTGGATAAATGGTATATCATATGAGTTCTCTTCTTTCCCAATACATGTCCCATTGCAATGCTCACTAAAGAACTAACTGATTAGGATTAAAACCTGCCTGCCTGTACCCCACATTTCACCAATCAACAAGAGTTCACAGTGCCACACACCCTGAACTAGGGTCCTTTTAAATCAATGCATGGCAAACCCACAAATAGACATCCTAAATGTCATAACCATTTCAATTTATAGTAGTATATCCATGAAGAGCATTTTTGCGGAGTAAGCAAGATTTGCACAATTCCAGAACATGATGTAAGAACTGACTGACTCACGGTATTCCAATGCTCCGAGTAACCATTCCTGCTCATACTTTACAATAAGGTAGATTAGAGCAGTCCCTTCTGTTCATAAGAAGCACACATGGAAATATAATAACCAAATAATTATCTTTCTCTGTACCATTTTCAATTCACATACAGCACAAGTAAAAAAAACCAAAACAAAATATTATCTGGAGCCCATTTATTTTATAAAGCAATGAAAATTCTTGGTTATTACTGGAATTATCTAAATGTGTTTATATTGATCATTATTAGCAATATGATAGATTTTAACTTTCCCTGTCTCTAAGTCCCTTCTGGAAAAAAGGCCCTAAATAATACTTTTAACATTATACGAGAGTCCATGAAGCTCTAGTTGATTTTAGCAATTACAGTACAATGGCACCTGTACTTACAAGCGGCTCTACTTACAAGCAATTCGACAAGAGTGGAAAACCATTGGCGTTTTAAATGTTGCCTTGCAAATTTTAGATGCAGTCTGTTCTGCTTACAATTTTTTAAATGTTTTTGATTATTTATTTATTTATTTATTTATTTATTAGCTACGACTGCTCTGCTTACGAGTTGTTTGACTTATGAGCATGCATTTGGAATGGATTAAACTCATAAGTAGAGGTACCACTGTATAGAGAATAAAACTCAAGACTGTTATCCTGGTACATCAATTTCTTTTGAGAGCTTCTATGCAAGCTCATAACGCCTCTATGCACAGCTTCACATTCATTAAGTATAAACAGTTACAGTGGACCCTTGTATAACAAATGGTTTGTATAACATAAAATCTGCACAGCATAAAACATTCTGGAGATAGGAAAAATTTGCTTAACAAAATCATCTATGGGGTGAATCTGTACAACATAAAAATGGTTGCAATTAGGGATTACTCTGTTTTCAATACATTCCTATGGGAAATTTGTATAAAGGAAATTTGCTTCACATAATTTCATTTGGAACGAATTAATTTCTTTATACAAGGTACCACTTGTATATAAACAAGTTTATATTGGTTTCATAAATGGCATTCCTCTCAGTTAAGTACTACATAATCTGAATGAATGAATGAATGAATGAATGAATGACAACTTTCCACTAAGACTGGGGATATCCATATTAAACCCTCCACAAGATGTTGACTTGTTCTCGTCTCCAATAAATGTAGGGGGACACTGGAGCAAAATTATGTGTACTCATTATGAGGAACATGTGATAACCTCTGAAATGGAAGTGACTGCCTTTAGAAAATAGTTGCAAATCACATTCAACTTGTTTGTATTTGAATGGTGGTGGGGATATTTTTTTCCTCCTTCAGCAGCCAGCTATCTGGACCTTCTTGCTTATATGTAGGACAAGCACCAATTCTAGGCGATAACAAGAAGATCCACCACAAATCTGCCTGGGAATATGATGGACAATGACCTGGACTCAGTTACAGAATATGCGATGGGCAGTACTTCTTCAGTCCACCTCAGATATTGAAGCGCTCAGCAGTTTGCGAAAATGTACCTTTAAGAACATAAAAATCATAATAATTCTAGGAGCCATTTAGGAATTACATCATGCGTCTACGGCTCCCCATTGTATATTCACAGACGTAATCATGATGCAGCCACTTGGCAACATCCAGGGAGAGAACTATCAGTTTTCAACCACCCCAGAGAAAAGAAAACATTTGTTTTGTTGCCAGGAGGCCAAAGCAGTGTTTAACAAAGTGCAGCACAACAGGTTTTATGTGGAACAAGATAAAGTTTTGAAGGAGGAAAGAAGAAAGAAGGCAGCAAGTTCACAGAGCTGAAGCACCAAGATATATCGAGCTGGAGCATTCCAAGTTTAAAATAACCAACTTAAACTGCAAGGCCAGAGCTGTAATTTTGTGCAGTGCAGCATGACATCATGGTTTACACAGGGCCAGCTCAATAAATCAAGCCTTAGCTAATTAGAGATCCTACTGTCAATCCATATTATTTTGACAAATAATTGAAAATGGGACAGTTCGGAACACAAGCCAGATATGTTTACTAAAACATGTTCTTTTCAAAACCCCTTAGTTTCACCGCGGCTTACACAGAATTCATGTTCAGCAAATTATAGACCCTAAGTCTTTATTTTGAGTCTGACTTCACTGTTAAGGAATTCTTCAATTAACTTTACTGTTGTTTCAAGGGTTTTCTTACCAATGATAAAACAGCCTGTATTTCCTTGGCCGTCCACATACCAATGGCTGCCATCCACAGGTGACTTGCAGATATACCACTTCTGCAACAGCCACTTTTGTTTGGTAAAAGTCAGTTAGCCCTCTCAACGTTTTGGGAAGCTTTGTTTAGGAAGATGGGAGCAAAAGAGAGAACGGGCATCTTTAAACGAATGCATTGAGAACATGACAGCATCAGCTTAGTGAGAAACAGAGTAGGCTATGCTAACTCTGCATTATGCAGAGTTGGGAATGTTTAGCCTATCAAAGAGAAGACTGAGAGGGGATATGATAGCTATGCTTAAGTATCTGAAAGGATGTCATATTGAAGAGGGAACAGGTTTGTTCTCCATGGCTTCAGAGACTAGGACTCGGGGCAATGGTTTCAAACTACAGGAAAAGAGATTCCATTTGAACATTCGGAAGAACTTCATGACAGTTAGAGCTGTTCGGCAGTGGAATATGCTGCCACGGAGGGTGGTAGAGTCTCCTTCTTTGACTGTATTTAAGCAGAGGCTGGATGGCCATCTGTCGGAAATATTGTGAAGGGGTTCCTGCTTGGCAGGGTGTTGGACTCGATGGCCCATGAGGTCTCTTCCAACTCTATAATTCTATGATTCTATGCCAGTCCATACCATACTATCATTTTTATGCTGCAGAAGTCAAACTAATGGACAAAATATTTTCATAGTTGCAGCATGGTTAAAACTGCATGACAAGCTGCTTCAATACTGAGAGTAACTATTCATGCTAATACCTTGGAGATTGCTCATTCATAGGGTCACCATAAACCAGAGGTGACTTGATGGGGTGTAACGACAAGTTGTTTTAAATGGGGAAGTGGACGCTCAGCAGCCTACACAGCTGCTCTCTTTTTATTAGTTTAGATCAGTTAATATTTTCATAATATAAAAACCAAGAGACAAACATACTGCAATTAACCAGAAAGGTTTTGCCTTCAACATGGTTTTCTTGTTGTTTAAGACTTTTCACAAATA
>JAHTLZ010000007.1:18602302-18629719 GCA_023846285.1 Phrynocephalus versicolor | reverse complement strand
CATACATACATACATACATACATACATACATACATACATACATACATACATACATACATTTTGTGTTTGTTGTTGATATACAGTGTAGCAAACGAAACTTGTGGCTATCCTAATTGAATCAATCCAATGTTACCAGTACTGTTTTAGGCCAAGATTTTATCCAATGAGCATTTCCCCTATTACTCTTCCAATTTGATAGAAAATAAATTATTTTTAAAAATCATTTCATGGGAGGAAATGTTTGGATAAATTCTCAAGAGTGTGTTTTCGGATTCTTGGGCTTACTTTACTTGTGAAGTAGCTGTAGACATATGTAATGTGCTGTTTTTCCCTGCACAAGGGCAGCTGGTGGCTTCCCTAGCTTCTCTCACAATCAAAACCTAGGGAAATATTTCTATGGTGTTTCTTAAGTTAAGAAGGACAGATGCCCATGAAAGATGAAGAGTGAAGAAGAAATATGCAATAGAAAGAAAAAGAAATGCCACACCCTTAGTTCTCTTGCAATGTTAGGGTGAGTTCAAAAATTTCACCAAAAGGACATTCAAATGAATTAGGGGGTGAAAAGTCTGTCCCTACAGAATTAAAACACAGGGGGATTCTGACAGTAAACTTTGGCATAAAAGTAATTTTACCCTTCATTGGAAGCCTGACAGAGCACTGCCTCACTCATATCTGCTACAGGCCTTACAGGGAAGGAGAAACATTAACATCTTCTTCAGCAGAGGTCAAAGGCTATATGTCCTGATCTGAGTCTTTTTGGAAATACTCAGGCAAGATGCTAATGAGCAAACCGGACAAAAATCATTTTTCTTAATATGTAGTAACAAAAGCTCATTTTAAAAGAATTATTGTTGCAATTTCTCAGCTATTGAGGATGTACCAGAACATCTTAGACCAGTGATGGTGAACCTTTCAGAGACCGAGTGGCCAAACTGCGATTCAAAACCCACTAATTTTTCACAAAGTGCCAATACAGCAATTTAACTTGAATACAGGTGTCTGTGAAGGGGCGCTATCGGGTGCCTGCACAAAGGGCTCCAAGTGCCACCTTTGGCACCCGTGCCATAGGTTCACCAACACTGTCCTAGACTGATGCAAGACAGGTCATTATGAAGGAAGCACAGTGGTGGCTAGGCTGCCAACTTAGTTGCTGTTGTTGCCATTTATAGTAGTTTAGAAACATCAAAGCCTTTTCTGCTTACCTAAGGGCCTTTTTACACGGCCCCTAAGATCCGCTGGTCCCTTAAATTCGGACCAGAGATCTTGAGGGTTCGTTGCTGTTCCTCCGTCCCCACCCCACCCTTGTTCTGTCTGCGTGAGGGGAGGGAGGATAAAAAAGCCTTAAACAGGGACAAAAGAATAAAGCCTTACCTCCGGTGCCGGTGTAAGTTGCTCCGACCCCTGTTCACTTCCTGGTTCCTCTTAAAGGGGCGGGAGGCAAAAGAAAAACAACAAAAAGAAGTGAGGAGAGCTCAGGCACTCTCCGCATCAAATTTTTTCACTCTCCCAGAGCAGGTACTTGAAAGGTGCACTGGGTCGCGCTTAGGTGGGCGTGGTCACACTTAATTTTCTGTTAGCTCCGGAGCTGTTGGGGAAACATTTTTAAGCTCCGGAGCTTGCAGCCATTTGCAGCGGAGCTTAGGGGTCGTGTATAAACACCCTAAGAATCTCTGGTGCCACATTAACTATTGTGAAAAGTGCTTTATATTAGTAATGAACAATACCAATATTTGGGGATTTATAGTAGTTGAAAGGCAGGGAATTTTATGACTTCAGTTCAGAAACGTCTTGGTGTTCTATGTTGGTCCTAACTTCAAGAGACAATCTTCTTAACCACACTTCTGCCAAGCCAAACAAAAGCCCAAGGGCCATGCATTGTTGCCACCACATGTTTAAAATTTGCTGTTTTCAGAGCACAAGGTAGGAAGAAAGCATTGATCATGTACTGAGCATATGGGACAACATATGCAGATGGGACAGGCCTAAGTTTGTCAAGCCTGCTGAATGATCAATGCAGAATGCTTTTATTATATCAGGAGCCTTGAATGGTGGCTTCAATTTTATAACAACAAATATTGACCTGGTGCTATATGCATAGAATGATTATCAAGGAATCCAAAAGATTTGTTAATAAAAGCATAGACATCTTATAAGTAGACATCTTATAATGTGGAAACACGCTGCTTTTGTTGTTCATTCATTCAGTTGTGTCCGACTCTTTGTGACCCCATGGACTAGAGCACGCCAGGCCTTCCACTGCCTTCCGGAGTTTGGTCAAATCCATACTGGTTGCATTGGTAACACCATCCAACCATCTCATTATCTGTCGTCCCCTTTTCCTTTTGCCTTCAATCTTTCCCAACATCAGGGACTTTTTCAAGGAGTCCTCTCTCCTCATGAGATGGCCAAAGTATTGGAGCCTCAGCTTCAAAATCTATCCTTCCTGTGAACATTCAGGGCTGGTTTCTTGCAGGATAGAAAGGTTTGATCTCCTTGCAGTCCAGGGGACTCTAAAGACTCTCCTCTAGCATCACAGCTCAAAAGCGTCAATTCTGCGGTGATCAGCCTTCTCTATGATCCAGCTCTCACTTTCATGCATCACTACTGGAAAAACCATAGCTTTGACTATCCGGATCTTCGTCGGCAAAGTGATGTCTCTGCATTTTAAGATGCTGCCTAGGTTTGTCATTGCTTTCCCCCCAAGAAGCAGGCATCTTTCAATTTTGTTGCTGCAGTCACTACCTGCAGTGATCAAGGAGCCCAAGAAAATAAACTCTGTCATTGCCTCCATTTCTTCCCCTTCTATTTGCCAGGAGGTGATGGGACCGGTGGCCATTATCTTAGTTTTTTTATGTTGAGCTTCAGCCCATTTTTTCACTCTCCTCTTTCACCCTTATTAAGAGGTTCTTTAATTCTTCTTCACTTTCTGCTGTCAGAGAAGTATCATCTGCGCATCTGAGGTTGTTGATATTTCTTCTGGCAATCTTAATTCCAGTTTGTGATTCATCAAGTCCTGCCTTTCATATGATGTACTCTGCATATAAGTTAAAAAGGCAAGGTGACAGTATACAGCCTTGTCATACTCCTTTCCCAATTTTAAACCAGTCAGTTGTTCCATATCCAGTTCTGACTGTTACTGCTGGTCCCACATATAGATTTCTTTGGATACAGATAAGGTGGTCAGGCACTCCCATTTCTTTAAGAACTTGCCATAGTTTGCCATAGACTGGTCCACACCGTCAAAGGCTTCGGCATAGACAATGAAGCAGAAGTAGATGTTTTTCTGGAACTCTCTAGCTTTCTCCATAATCCAGTGCATGTTCGCAATTTGATCTCTTGTTCCTCTGCCCCTTTGAAATGCAGCTTGCACTTCAGGGAGATCTCTGTTAACATACTGCTGAAGCCTCCCTTGTAGAATTTTGAGCATAACCTTGCTAGCATTTCACACGCTAGCAAGATTATGCTCAAACACACTGCTAGCATACATCTAAAGATCTTACATTGTCCAAATAGGACTTCCCACATGGCATATTATTACTGTTAAAATTACAGCTGGTGGGAGGTGAAATTTCCCCAAGCTATTGCAACAGCCCACTTCTGGTTTTGAAAATCACAAGCAATTCAAGTGCTGTGATTATACAATGAAATATAACATTTCTCTTGTATAAACTTGTACAGATTGCTTCTTATTGATCTTTGGAGTCATATTTTTGGCACTCATTTGCTATTGTGTTACAAAATAAAAGCAAGAGAAAACAAGTGATGTAATTCAGTTATAGAGCTAGGTGAATTATATTTCAAATGGGAAAGAAAAACATGCCTGTACAAAAGCATAAGGCAATCATAAGTTGATAAAAAGAAAACCAACTATTTATATATATATAAATATATGAGCATACAAAAACGTTCATAATTTTACTGTGAATGATTGTCAAAGTAACTAGGCATGACATAGACCATAAATCAGTAAGAATGAGGAGAATGAAGAGGAATGATTTTACTGGCAAAGTGAAGTGAAAATGTGCAAGTCCAGATACTACACTTGATCTTAGCCAAAAGGCCGAGAAGCGATACTTCTTAAATGTGCAAGTCCAATTCCATTGAAGGGATTGTGTGATACAAAGACACCCAAATTGTGTTGAATGCAATTTTAAAAATACAAAACTGAGACAAACATTTGAATATAAACTAAATCCTGTATTGGATCTATACCCCGGTGGAGGTAATTTCACTTTGTCAGGGCACCATTCTTGCCCTCCCATACCTCAGCAGATTGAACTTGTCCTCTTGACACCAGACAAAAATTTAAGCATGAAATTTAAGCTCTGGGATTCAACTGACTATTTGGGGGCTACTTCAGAGGCCATGAGCTTTTTGGAAAGCTCCACTAGGTTTTAGAAAGACTAACCTGTTCCTGACTTCCAGTTTGGTTTTTCAAGATCATTTTGTTTGTAGAAAATGTCCCGCGGTCCTGCAAAGTAAAATCTAAATGACCAGGCATGCTCCTGGAATCTTATTGGGTATGATTAGACATTTTTTTGCCAAAAGTAACTCTCACTCCTCTCTTTCTACTACAGAAAAGTGTTACAATATCTGAGGGACTATCGCACAGAAGGTGGAGCAGACTTGTTCTATGATGTTCTGGATGATAGGGTTCGAACCAAGGTGTGGTTTTTGATCAGAGATTGATCAGGCAGGGATTCCTTTCAACCAAGATTCCTTCCAACTTAAAAAAAATTGAATATCCATTTGTTCAGGCACTATTATTTCCCTGGGCACATATAATAGTATGAAATGTTAAGAACATGTTAAAGAGCATTGAGGAAGAATGGACTGAAGAGCAAATGAGTCTAAGATTCATACAGAATCATTGAATCGTTGAAGAGTGAATTTTGAAGGGGGCCTACAAGCTCATAAAGTCCAAATGCCCTCCACCACTCCATGCAGGAATACAAATCAAAGGATAATACTGTATGGTTGTCCAAATCTCCCTTGAAAGCCTCCAGTGTTGGAGCACTCACCACTTCTTAAGGTAGTTGGTCCTGCTGTTGTACTGCTGTAACAGTTAGGATATTTTTCCTGATATTCAGTCAAAAGCTGGGTTTTTATAGCTTCAAATTGTTGCTATCCTGCACTCTGGAATGCCTGAGAACAGATCCTGCCCCTCCTCTGTATGACAGCCCTTCAAATATTTGAGAAGTGCAAGCATATCACCCTCATTGTTGTTGTTGTTCAGTCATTCAGTTGTGTCCGACCCTTCGTGATCCCATGGACCAGAGCTCTCCAGGCCTTCCTATCTTCCACTGCCTCCCAGAGTTTAGTCAAATCCATATTGGTTGCATCAATGATACCGTCCAACCATCTCATTCTCTGCCGTCCTCTTTTCCTTTTGCCTTCAATCTTTCCCAACATCAGGGACTTTTCCAAGGACTCCTCTCTCCTCATGAGGTGGCCAAAGTACTGGAGCTTCAGCTTCAAAATCTTTCCTTCCAGTGAAGGAAGTACAGTAGTACTTTGTATAACGTAATTAATTCGCTCCGAATTAAATTACGTTGTACAAGTTTTTCGTTGTATGAATTGAAATTTCCCATAGGAATGCATTGAAAACAGATTTAATCTGTTCCAATGCATTTCTGAAAGGTGGTGTCCCTCCCCCCCAGGAGCTTTACCTCGCCTCCCGGTCAGTGGGTTTGCTGGGGGCCGCCGCTGCCCTGCGGCCTTCCTGGGGCCCGTCGGTGGGCTTGCTTTGGGGGGGCCGTCGCTGCCGCTTATCTGCGGTTAGCTGGCCCCTGTCGCCGCTGCGGACCGGTTTGGGGGACCGCCACCGCCCGTGCCGCCGCCGCCGCTGCTTCTGCACCGGCTCGCCTCTCTCCACTGTTGGCTCGGGAGCCTGCCGCCGCTGCTGCTGTGTCTTGCAGCCTGCTAGAAATGACTGCCGCGGCCCCCGCGGCAGACCCCTGCGGGAAGCCCGAACAACAGGCCGCAGAGCACAGCAGCAGCGGCGGCAGGCTCCTGAGCCGATGGTGGAGAGCGGCAGGCCGGCGGAAAGGCGGCAAGGGCGGGGGCGGCGGGTTGGGGTGGTCGAGAAGGAGGAGGAGGAGGAGGAGGAGGGAGCGGAAGACGCGCCGCCATCCTGCCTCGTGCTCGCTCGCGCCCGCTCTCCCTCCTTCCCCAAGTCAACGAGGGTTGGGGTGGTCGAAGAGGAGGAGGAGGAGGAGGAGGGTTGGGGTGGTCGAAGAGGAGGAGGAGGAGGAGGGAGCGGAAGACGCGCCGCCATCCCGCCAGCAGCAGCAGCAGGACCCGCCCGCCCGCCCGCCCGCTCGCTCGCCCGCCCAGCCTGAGCCTGGGATCCGGCGGCGACAGCAGCAGACCAGGGAGGCCGGCAGGCAGGCTGGCTGAGGAGGGAGAGGGGAGGGCGGGGGGGGAGAGAGAAAAGGAACACGCCCGGCGTAAGAAGGGGCCGGGAAGGAGGAGGAGGAGGAGGAGGAGGAGGAGGAGGGAGCGGAAGACGCGCCGCCATCCCGCCTCTTTCTCTTGCGCGCCCGCTCTCCCTCCTTGCCTCCCTCCCGCAGGAGGGAGAAGACGCGGGGGCCGAGCGGGGGCCAGGGGAGCCCGGCGGCGAGAAGGGGCGCCCTCCTCCTCCTCCTCCTCGGCGGGGCGGCTTCGATGGGGGGCTGCCGGCCACCGGCCCCCTTCCTCCCTCCCCCCTCCACTCCCCTCCCCCTCTCCCCGGCGGAGAGCAGCAGCAGCAGCAGGCTCTGGCCCGGGCGAGGGGCCTGTGCTCGGCCACCCCTTTCGTCTTCACCCGCCGAGGGTAAGAAGGAGAAGGAGAAGAAAGAGAAGGAGAAGGAGAGCGCCGGAGGGGGAGGCGCGCGCACACACACACACACACACACCTATCCATGCCAGGGGAGGGGGAGGGAGAACATGGGCTGCCCCTTCCCCCACCACACACACGCCCACTCAGCCCCGTTGGGAGCGGAGGAAGAGGCAGAGAAAACAGGGAAGGGGGAAGGAGGGGGGGCAAAAAAAAATTCCGTTGTACGGAATTTTCGTTATACAAGTGTTACGTTATACGAGGTATGACTGTACTTTTCAAATATTTGAATATCTGGTTGAAATTTCTCATAATGCATTTTTAAGGGGCAAACATGTCCCTATTTTGTAGCGTGTAGCTCTGTTTTGTTTTGTTGGCTTTTTTGTTAAATTAATTAGATTTAGAATCTATTTCAGAATCTATCTCTTCCTGCCACAGCTGTGTTCTGGTCAAAAAACGTATCCCTCATTTATTTATTTATTTATTTATTTATTTGATTTTTATATTCTTTTCGTGTAAATGAAAAAGCAGCTAATAGCAAGTGCAACATGTAGTTTAGTGGATTTCCTTTGCTTCTTGATTTCCTTACTATCCTGGTGAAATGGATAGACAGCGGAGGACAAGGAAAATATGATTGTGAGCTAAAGAAAGGCTCGCTGCAAGGAAGGCTTACAGTTTGTAAGACAACTGTTTGGTGGAGAATTTAACCAACATGCCCATGCACGAATAATGCAGGCATGTCATTTCATGAGAAAACCACATTGTTCCTGAGCTTATTATGCCATCTCTGCTAAGGGTACACATCTTAACAAAACAAATTATGTAAATTTATCAGAGTGCTGTATTTGGTAATAGTTTTTTGTCACCTAGTGATACAGTTTGTGTTGACATTGTGTTGTATTTATAGTTTATAGTGTTATATTGTGTTTATAGTTTAAACTTTAAACTTCTAAGTCAGGGGTGCCCAAACTTTTTGTAAGGAGGGCCAGATTTGGTGGCTGAGAATGTGTCAGGGGCCGGTTGCTCCCCAACCCTGCCACCCCACTGCAAGCCCCACCCACTTTCTGTAAAAAAAATGGGGTGAAGGCGGGGGAGGGAGGGGTGGGCCAGACAGCCGCGGGCCACTCAGAATGGCCTGGCGGGCCGGATTTGGCCCCTGGGCCGGACTTTGGGCAGGCCTGTTCTAAGTTATAGTTTATAACTTTAAACTTCTAAGATAAAGTCCAGATAATCAACACTGAAAACAACTTCTAATGTGCTTTCAACCATGGCATAAGTCATGGTCGACTTATGCCATAGAGTTACTTATACTGTAACTGTATAAGTAAGACAGTTTGATACCGGAAGGAACATAAGATTATTTTCTTCTCCTTCTCCTTCTCCTTCTCCTCCTTCTCCTTCTCCTTCTGCTTCTCCTTCTCTTTCTCCTTCTTCTTCCAGCTAGAGAACACACAGAAATGGTCTGCCATTCCCTTCTTCGCTTTCCAAAGGCCACACAGGCCACCTCTGTTGATAGGAAAGCATGCTGCTGGAGGCACAATAGGGAAACTGAACTTCTAACCTCTGACTCTGCAGCCAGATACCTAACTCACTGAGCGATTCAGCCAGCCTGAAGATTTACAGGATTTTAAAGCGTCACCTGCATTATTAACTCAGGCTTCAGCTGCCATCTCATGAATTATGTGAAAACAGAAAATACCGTAGTTCACTCCTTGAGTGAATGATACACTATGCACTGTACCGTAACCATAAACAAAATAAATAAAATAAAAAGAAGTGAGAGGGAATGGGCTCTAGTTCTCATATATCTTCCCATTTTCTGCCTGCTAATTGTGAAACAGATATGGGAAGCATTTGGATTAATTCCCTGAGTCATATAGCCAATATGGCTATTAAATGTTCATTTCTAGTTCAAAAAAGCCAAGTTTCCCTTTTTAAAACTGTTTAACAGTAGTAGAGCAATACCAACATTAAAACTAACTCTGTGGTTTACTCTACCTAAAGGTACATTGGATTAAATAAGATTCCATTACAAACTATAGAATTATATACTCTTATGGTAATTAATAAACCAGCACGAATAGATTTCTTTTTTGTGTGATTATATGTTTGATCTTGAATGTTCCTTTAAAACCTTTACCAAAGTGCTAATTAAATGTCATTAAGCCAGTACCTACTTATGGCAATCCTTTCCAGCTTTCTAGTTACTCAGAGTTAATAAGAAGGTGTTTGTCCTTTCCTTCTTTTGGAAGCAGTTGACCCAAGACCATACAGGCTGGCTCTTCTTGCATAAAGAATGGGGTGGTGGTTGGGGGATTGAACTCCCAAACTCTGGCTTTGCAGCTGGGTACCAAACCCAACGAGCCATCCTGCCAGCATCAACCATATGAAGATGCTTTATTTGGTATTACATACCTTACGAGCATATCTGTTAACATCACAGTCATAGCGTCTGTGTTCTTAACACAGAGTAAACACATAGCTCTCTTTGGCTACAATCCTATTGCCCGTTCTCAAAAGGTCTGTGCAATTTGCCACAATTAGTGAGGGGACAGGACACTTCTTGGGCACGCAAATCAGAGGCATAACCAGGCATGCAATCACGATGCCTTCTGGCATGTCATCGTTTATTTATCTGCAATTAGTCACATCAAGTTACTCAAAAAGAATGTGGCGATCTATAGGGCTCTGCCCTTCATGTATATTTTGGGTATTTTGAGATCTATGTCCTAAAACAGTAAAAAAAAATCAGATTTACCTGTCAATTAGTTTTTTAAAGGCTCTTTTCAGAAAAGGAAAATTGAATGGAAAACAGAGCCTATGATACCTTGAGCACATCCAAGAAGACAAGACTAACAGGAAAATACAACAATGCTGGAGGGAAATGAGGGCAAATGGATAAGAGAAATACCAAATATGAAATGGATTTACTCAGTAAAAGAAGCTATAGCCTTGAGTCTGCCAGAAATGAGCAGTGCCCTTGATAAGACTTTTCAGAAGTCATCCACAGGGTTGCCATACATCAGGAAGGAGTTGAGAGAATTATTAACCTGTATAATTATATTTTTATAATTAGCTGTTTTGCAATATGGCTGCCTAGATGCCCCAAGCATATCCAATCTCGCTTGATTTCGGAAGCTAAGCAGGGTCGGCCCTGGTTAGTACTTGGATGGGAGACCACCAGTGAATACCAGGTGCTGTAGGCGCCTGGAGTAGGAACTGGCAAGCCACTCCAGTACTCCTGCCAAGAAAACTCCATGGACATGGAGTCACATAGAGTCGGTCACGACTGTAACGACACAACACACACACACATTTTGCAATACAGGACTTGACCACTGCTGAGGGGAATGTTACTGGTAATGAATGAGGGATTTTATTTTTAGCAGTATCTGCCACAATTTTACTGCTTGCTCATATTATATATAATTGCATATAATTAATGTTGTAAAATTATTCAGCTCAGTGCATTTTCTGTATACTGTACTTTACTGTACTGGAACTGTTGCTATGCGTTTGAGCAATTCTTGGCTAAGATGTGGCGGATACATTTGAGAAAAAAATTAAAACACCCCAAGAATCATAAGGAGTGTTGCTGTTTGCTACAAAAGAAAATTAACACTATTTTTTGAGTTAACAAATTCACATTGTAGGCTGGGTTATAGACGCAGAGAGGGGCATTTTGCATTATTACATTCCAAGGAGAATGGGCACGCTATGCTCCATTTAAAAATCACATGAATACTTTCATATTATCCCTGTAGAGACATACAAACCTTTTCATGAAACTCAACTATAATGAATAACTATACATCAGAGTGGGGAGTGCAATTACAATGGCAGGCCATGTCTCCAACTGACACGCACTCAGTAGAAACTTTGCTTAGAACTTATAGGCACTGTCTATAATCAAGAAACAAAGAATTTCCTCTTGCTTTATGAGCTGTTATCCTGCATATATTCCATGCAGAGTTTTAAATGCCTCTGAAGGTCTACCATATCCATTCTTTCATCAATGATGTGTTCTGCAGAAGCTCTTTTTGGACATTTGTTACTTTTATGGGGAAAAGGATTGCAAGTCCCAAAAACTTCCAGCCACCATGGCTGTAGCCCCATCCAAAAAGTAACTTTTCCAAAGTTAGGAAAATGGCTATAGACCATGTCTATATTCAAGTAGTTTTGAAAGCACACAATAGGGATTCAGTTCATCTCAACAAAAACCAAAATGAGACAACTGTCCTTGTGGTAAACATCATTTTTATCTTAAAAAAAGCAATAATGAACATAATTAGTTTCACACTTCCAAACCATTTCTAAAGGAACTTTTCTGATATGCTGGCAACCACACAACAGACCTAAAAGCATAAAGAAAGCTACACTAAAACAGGAAATTGCAATTTCTTTCACATTGTAAGGAAATCATGACTCATGGAAACTGAACATTAGTTAACAATGCAATAAAAATATATCTAATACAGACACACAAATGACTAGCAAGAGAAAGTTAATTTCATTGCTTATATTTCATTGTTGTTCTTGTACCTTGTATTTAGCTACTTGCTAGACGGGCAATATAAAAATCTAATAACTAACTAAATAAATAAATACAGTAATCCTCCACCTATTGCAGGTGTCAGGGACCTGGCCCAACCTGAAATAATGGAAAATCCATGATATGTTGATGCTGGGATGGGGTGGGACTGGGGAGGGGCTATCTGGGGCCTCCTACACTTACCTGAAGCCTGATGCTGCTCCGAACGGGCCCCCGACAGGCCTCCTGGGCCTGTCAGAGGCCCCAGAAGTGGTTTCCAGTGATCCGGAAATCACTTCCAGTTTTCCAGGCCTGGGGTAAGTGCAGGAGGCCTCAAATGGGCCCATGCAGCTTGCCCCAGGAGTCCTTTGTTTCATATGCTGTGGTTCCATGATACATACCGGGACCGTAACATATGAAATGTAAAATGGTGGGGGACAACTGTACCTGAAAAGCAATTCAAGATCATTAATCCTATTTAAGTTGCAGTGTATCTTCTGGAAATAATACTCTCAGTTCTAAGTTTATTGTATCACTGGCTTGAAGTTATGCATTAGAGCTTGAAGCTATGTGCTAGAGAAGATGCTGTGAATTTAAAATTTGGTTCCATTTTACTGTCAAGGCCGATTGTAGTATCATAATTTATAATTAACAATGAGCCAGTCAAGAGATATATTTCGACATTATGCATTCTTATGAAGAGTAGGTTTTTGTTTGTTTGTTTTTAGAACTCTTGGTTTACTGTGAATGAGCCAGCATGCTTTTGAACCCTAACCATTCCCTCCCACTACAGCATGAAGGGATGTAAAAGTTGCTGAACATTCATCCTTGGTTGTTTGTTATGATTCCAGGCCAACTTTATCGGTCATGATGTCCTGAACCCTGTGGCCAATTCAACTCATCATGACCAACATATTTTACATGCAAAACACCAAAATGACTCCCTATTGTTGATAAAATTTACCTCCCTTGCAGTTTCCAAATAATGTCAGAGGACATGAATCACCGTGTACTCAACTCACCTAACAAGGTTCCCATGATATCATTTAATCTATGGCATTAGCAACACTGCAATGACTTGCGTGCTACTATGGAGTCTAGCAAGAGGACACAAGCATTGCTTGATACCATTACTCAATTCTTGCCAGTATTTCAGTCTCTCCCAATTGTATACTGGAGGCTGTATAATTAAATTGTTGCATTGCAATCTAAATTATCTATACAACATGGGAAATCTGAAGGGTATAATTGGCTATAAGCAAGATTCACTCTATTTTTTCCCTTCTGTACACAAGCCTTGTCTGTCTGGGAGCAGGGGGTAGGATCTCAGCTGAAACCAGAAGTAAGCTGGTATTGATTTTGGCGGCTGCTGAGTGGCACCGATGAAGCTCTGCTCATGCACATCTTACAGCGAACATTGGCTAAAAAAATAATTAAAGACTAAAAAAAATTTAAAACTTTCCAGTTTGGTCAAAGTCAAGATTTTCCTGCAGACACAACTACCAAAATCAAATCATTTCATCTCTATGTTTCACCTGATCCCGCTTGAACAAGCATTCTGCCATCATTTTCTCCCTTTATTATAATGTTTGTAAACTTTCTAGTGGTCTTGGTTGACAGGAACCTTTGTCATAAATACAGGTAACTCTATGTCGTTATTCAAGCATTTATGCCCTAGCAGGGCAAACTACAAATTTCTAGAAGTAATATAATTTTAGAACATGCAGGTAAAAGAGGAAACAATTCAAGCTGATAGACACAGACATCACACAATGGAACACAAGTTACCAAAGGAGACACCTACTAGGAAAAAAGCTCACCCACATCCACTCAAGAGTGTCCAATGAAAAATGTAGCACAGGCTTCAAATAACTGAAATCTAACACAGAACAGCCAAGAATTACTGTACTTTGACGCTGAAGAAGCTTTACAAGTTTGACTCACAAAAGGAGAGGGAACTTCCACGAGCTTATTTCTTTATAAATAAGCTGCCACCCACCCATATTTCAGACTGACAAAAAGAGCACTACATCTAAGATGGCTCTTACATCTTCAGTAGCTGTACTAATGATAACACAATATGCAAGAAATGTAACAGTTGCCACTGCTTTGCAAAATATGTAACACCTTAATGGCATTCATAAATAGGTATCAAAGGCTCTTTTCTCAGTAACTGGTGAAGCTCACTACAAAACACTAAAGAACTTTTCGATCCTGTGTAGCAGATCAGGCTGAGAGAGGGATTGCCCTAGTGTTAGAACTTCAGAATTACAATACAGTGGACAAACGGTTTGTATAACATAAAATCTGTACAACATAAAAAAAATCCGGAGATACGGGAAATTTGCATAACAGAATCACCCATGGCGTGAATCCGTACAACATAAAAATAGTCGCAATTAGGGATTGCTCTGTTTTCAATGCATTCCTATGGGAAATTTGTATAAAGGAAAATTTGCTTCACATAATTTCATTTGGAACGATTTAATTCCTTGATACAAGGTACCACTGTATTTAAAAACTGGCCTAACTGCATCCCAATTAATACTGCAATGCTGCTTAGAAGCTGGCAGATTTGCAGGGCTCAAGGACAGTATGATGCTACCTCTTCCATGTAAATGGGGGTTGGGTCACTGGTGTAACTGCAAGACAATTAATTATCAATATCCCTTCTTTCCATGTTTTTCTGATAGTTTCAAACAAGGTATTGTTGGGACCGGAGCTAATCCCCAGGCATTCAAGTCTTCGAATGACCACTGACAAGCAAGAGAGTTCAATTCCCAAGATTTATTGATCAATAAAGCAAGCAGGCAGAGAAACTTTACCTCCAGCAGCACGGCAAGTCTCTGCCCCAATAGGAGGGGAACAGAGTTTTTAATAATGACTCTGGAGAGTGAGAAGGGGGAGTGGTACACAAAGAAGATACAGGAAAACCTGGATAGGTTTCCAAACACAAAACAAAAAGATACAATGTACAGGAAACAGATGGCTCACATTATCGACAATTTGTCATACAGGTAGGCTACATTACCAAGCATATACAAACAATGGGTGACCCATCCAGGGTGATGGGCTTAGAAAGAGGACAAAGGAAGGGAGATTGTTTACTCCTGTAAAAGGGCCTGAAGGGTCCAGGTGCATGTGCAAAGGAGTTTCGTCCTAAACCACTTGTTACAAAAAGGAATGATACCTGCTTACAGAATACAAGATCTGGGGGTGGGGGGAGGGGTTTTGCAAGCAGGAGATGGTGTTCAGATGCCCTTAGGTAGGGCATGGCTAGCTCACAGGCCAAATTGAGGTGTTTTTTTTCCACCTTCACCCTGCCCCCCCCCAGTTTTTCACCCCCCCTCCCCTCCCCCCCGGCCGCTGGTATGACTACTGGGGGAGCGTGGTGGCTCGGACTTCGGTGGCGCGCCGGTTGCCGGCCGGTGTCCGCTTGGGGGCCAGGTGTGCTTTTCTTTTTTCCACCTTCACCCTGCCCCCCCCCAGTTTTTCATCCTCCCTCCCCTCCCCCCCGGCCGTTGGTATGACTACTGGGGGAGCGAGGTGGCTTGGACTCCGGTGGTGGTGTCCGCTTTCGAACTGCGGACTTGCGCCCGGGAGGCGGCATGGCCGACGAGCCTGGTCTGTGTGTCACCTTTGGGGGGGTGGCAGCCCTGGTTGGATCTCGGGCGGTGGATCGGCCGTCGGTGCTGTTGGGTTCTGCCTGCTTTGGGGACTCGTGCGTTCGGCTCTCGGGCGGTAAGCCGGCCGCCGGCGTTGCTGCTCCCTCGGGGAGGACCTGTTTGCTCGGGCGGTGGGTCGACCGTCGGCGCCATCTTGGGAGGGTGGTTTATCCGCCCTTCCTGCTATTTTGGGCCCAGGTTTGCGGGCGGCAGGTCGGCCGTCGGTGCTAGATACCCCCTCCCAAGGTGGCAGCTTAGCTGTTGGCCTTGGGGGGTGTGGTGTGGAGTCCTGGCTACTCGGACGGCGTTTCGGCCGTCGGTGTCTCTTGGGAGGGCGACTGGCCCTTTCTATTAACAACTTTGGCCCCTGGATTGCGGGCGGCATGTCGGCCGTCGGTTTTTCATGAGACCTTTGGCACCTTCGGCTGGCACCTCGGCCGTTTGGCTTTGGGGGAGTCGTGGTGAGGGGGCTGGCGTGGTTTTTACATTCTCCCGCCTGCTTCCGCCCCTCTTCCCCTTTTCAGCAATGTACTCTGACCTGACCGCCCTCCGTGGGTCCCTGGCTCGGCTGCTTTCATCTCGGCCCTCTGCTCGCCGGCTCCGTTTAATATCGGAAGGGAAGACCATCTCCATCATCATCGTGCCCGGCGTTCTTCTATCCACTCAGGGTTGCGAGCTCACCTCTGCTGCCTGTGACTGCTCGGAGACCCCGACAGCCTTTGTAGGCTGCGGACTTTTCTCTGTTGAGGGTCATGGTGGGCGGTCATGATTTTTCCCATTCCCCTCCCGTTTCCCCCTCTTTGTTTCCATCTGTGGCCTTGAGAGCTCTCTATAGTTTTATATTATTTTATATTGTATTTTCTTTTTTCTTGTATTATTTTGTATTTTATATATTTATTGGCTTTGTTTATTTTGTATTTTGTATATTGTATTTTGTAGTTTTGTATTTTGTTGTTACCTATTGGGTTTTTTTTTTCTTTGTTTGCGTTTCATTTGGGTCTGGGCCTCGACCACTTGAGATCTATGGAGTCCACTGGGCGTTCCATCGGGGTGGTCTCGGGCCGCGGGAGATACGCTTTGGGCCGACGGGCCGATCGGTCCAGGAGAACTCGGGACAGACATTTATTGCCTGTCCCCCGTTCTGACCCGTTGGTCCGCCGCCAAATGGATGGGATCCAAACCGTCTGTCCCCCTGGTCTGTCCTGTCTGCTTATTAATGCCAGGTCGGTACATAATAAGATCCCGCTCGTCCACGATTTGATTGTGGACGAGAGTGCCGACCTGGCCTTCATCACGGAGACCTGGGTGGGCGAGGGGGGTGGGGCTTCCCTCACCCTCCTTTGCCCCCAGGGCTACCGTTTAGAGCAGCTTGGCAGGCCGGGGGGGCGGGGGGGGCGGGGTGGCTATGGTCTTTAGGGACTCCTTTTGTGTCAGTAGATCCGCAATGTTGGTGAGTCCGGGATTGGAATGTCTCCACCTTATGGTGGGCCAAAGGGACAGGTTTGGGGTAGTGCTCGTGTACCGTGCTCCCCGCGACCCTGCACTTACCCTTCCAGAGCTCTCCGAGTTCATCTCGGCGGCACTTTTGAGGTCCCCCCGCCTATTGGTGGTGGGGGATTTCAATGTGCACGCCGAGGTTGAGCTGTCTGGAGTAGCTCTGGAATTCATGGAGTCCATGGCCTCCATGAACCTGTCTCAGTTAGTCATCGGTCCCACTCATAAATGTGGACACACCCTGGACCTGGTTTTTGCCTCCACATTGCGGGGGTTCGATCTGGGGGTCGGGAGATTGCAGGCCCGGCCCGTGTCATGGTCAGATCACTATCTACTGACTTTCTCTATTGCGGTAGCCACCCCGCCCCGCGGGGAGCCGGGCCCTTCCATCTGGGCCCGTCCCCGGGGGCTCCTGGTCCCTTCGCGGTTCTCGGAGGCCCTCGGGGATGTTCCAGACGGTTTGGATGACGATCCCGCCGACTCCCTAGCCCAAAGGTGGTTTAAGGAGGTGGCTGGGGTTGTCGACCGGATCGCCCCCAAGCGCCTGATCCGATGCCGAGCCCGCACGTCTCCTTGGTTTACCGAGGAGTTGCGGGCGATGAAGCAAGAGCGGAGAAGGCTAGAGAGCAGATGGCGGAACGCTCGGACGACTCAGAATTGGGCTGCGGTTAAGGCGTCGAACGGTCGCTATTCCCGTGCGATAAGGGCGGCTAGGAGATCTTTTGCCGCCCTGAGAATTGGTGAGGCCTCGAATCGTCAAGCGGAACTATTCCGTGTGGTTCGAGACCTCACCAATCCCGCTCCGCCTGGGCCTCCTCCTAGTGATTTCACTAGCGAGTCTTTCGCAGCCTATTTTAAATCTAAGATAGAGGCCATCCGTTCCGAGCTGGACACCGGTTGCTCTGATCCGGCTCCTGTCATGGCCAGCGTCGGGCCGCCTCGGTCGCCTCGGTTTGTTGAGTTCGGACCTGTTACACCTGTGGATGCCTCCAGGGCGCTGGGACACTGCAGGCCTGCGGCCTCTCCGTTCGACCCTTGCCCTGCCTGGTTGATTAAGAGCGCAGGGGGGAGCATGCCGAAATGGGCTTCACTGATTGCTTCGGCCTCCTTCAGAGACGGGATTTTTCCCAGTCTTCTGAAGGAGACGGTGGTGAAGCCCATTATTAAAAGACCCGGCTTGGCGGTGGACGATTTGTCCAACTATCGTCCCATAGCCAATGTTCCCTTTTTGGGCAAGGTGATTGAGCGAGTCGCCGCCCTGCGTCTTCAGTCGTTCCTGGAGGAGAACCATGTCTTGGATCCTTTCCAGTCCGGGTTCAGGCCGCGTCATGGGACCGAGACGGTCCTGGTCGCTCTGCATGATGATCTGTTGAGGAGGGCTGACAGGGGTTGCTCTACCCTGCTGGTCCTTCTCGACCTGTCAGCGGCTTTTGATACCGTCGACCACGGTATCCTGCTGGAACGGCTCTCGGAGGTAGGGATTGGGGGCCAGGCCTTGGCCTGGTTCCGGTCCTTCCTTGGGGGCCGCACCCAGCGAGTGAGCTTGGGGGGTGAGCTGTCGGCTCCCTGGACACTCCCTTGTGGGGGGCCGCAGGGGTCGTCACTCTCCCCAATGCTCTTTAACATCTATATGAAGCCGCTGGCAGAGATCATCCGGAGTTATGGAGTCTGCTGTCATCAGTACGCTGATGACACGCAGCTCTATCTCTCCTTTTCCACCTGTGCAGTGGAGGCCGTCCGGACCATTGATCGCTGCCTGGCTGCGGTCCTGGACTGGACCAGGACTCACAGGCTCCGGCTCAACCCAGGCAAGACCGAGGTTATGTTCTTCGGGGGCTCCTCGGAGGGGTACTGTGGCCCTCTTCCCAGCTTAGGTGGGTCTGCCCCCCAGCTGGCGCAAAGAGTGAGGAATCTGGGCGTCGTCCTGGACCCGGACCTGACCCTGGAACCCCAGGTGTCAGCCGTGGTCAGGTCGGCCTTTTACCATCTAAGGCTTATCGCCCAGATTCGCCCGTACCTCGATGAGAGTTCCCTGAGGACTGTGGTACAGGCGCTGGTCATGTCGAGGCTGGATTATTGCAACGCTCTCTACATGGGGCTCCCCTTGAACCTTGTTCGGCGACTGCAGCGGGTCCAGAATACGGCGGCCAGGCTGGTGGTTGGCGCGCGCCGTTATGACCGCGCCACCCCTATCCTGGTCCGCCTACACTGGTTGCCCGTTGCCTCCCGAATAAGGTTCAAGGTGTTGGTTTTGACTTACAAAACCCTCCATGGCTTGGCCCCATCTTATTTGACGGAGCGTCTCACCCGGCAATTAGATCCGGCCCGACCCACCCGCTCCTCGGTGGCTCTTTCACTGCGGACAGTCACCCCGAGGGAGGCCCGTAGGGCGAGCACTCGCGGGCGGGCCTTCTCGGTGGTGGCTCCTTCCATTTGGAATCGCCTTCCCAGTGAACTACGGCGGGCTCCATCGCTGGCGGCTTTCAAGAAGAATTTGAAGACCTTTCTTTTTCGAGAAGCCTACGGCGATGCATAGGGACCTGTGTTGTTTTTTTTTGTTTTGTTTTTTTTTTGGTCCGCCTAACTGTTCTTGGATTTTACTCTTTATTGTTATTGCTTTGGTGTTGCTTTTTAATCTGTTTTATTTGTATGCTGTGAACCGCCCAGAGTCCCCTTGTGGGAATGGGGCGGTATATAAGTGTAACAAATAAATAAATAAATAAATAAATTGGGCATTTATCAGTGAGGTGTGAACTGGACAGTGCCCTTCCCTTGCTGGTGGATGAGTCATCGTTTTAACATGGCTGAGGCACTGCTTCTAATGCTAAATTTTTCCAGGCAGTAGTAAAGCTATTTTGTGAAATTTTGGGTTTGATTTCCCATTGCTCCCCTGGCTGCTATTTTGCTACATTATTTTCATGTGGATTCTGTGCGGCTGGACCCTTCAGTATCAACGGCCTTGTTTACACTGTGCATTCTAAATTCTGCAGAACTGTAAACATATACATAGAGCAGGCGTTTTATATATGCTTGGAGGCTTACTAACAGCAGAAGCATATATGGTGTCGCATTCATGGGGAAATAATCAAATGATCACAGTAGGGATCCAAATAATACAAATGAAGCAGCATATAAGCACCTTTTAAAATTATGGTGATGTGCCACTTCCTTTTAAAGGTGGCCCTGGGAATAAATAACCTCCAAATTGCTGTATCATTAATAGCCCTGCTCAGCTCTCATAAAGGCAAGGCTGCTACGTCCTTTATTATGGAGTCAACCCACCATGTAGTTGGTCTTCTTTTCCTGCTGCTTTCCACTTTTCTTAAAGAGAACTCAGGGTTGATTTGCTCTAGCAACTACTTTTTTTGTCTTTCTGGGCATCTGACAAAGCATTTTTGCAACCCCATATTTTGAATGAATCCACCCGTCTCCTGCTGGTTTTATTTAAAGTTGAGCTTTTGCATTCAATATGTTGATGATTCTGGCCTTTGTGACACATCTTTACACTTGCAGAGTACAATCCCCAATGAATAAAAATGGAGCAAGCGCCTACTACAGCTCTTGCTCCTTATGTGATTGATTCTCTCTCATCACAGACAACATCCCTTCTGTGATTCTAGCAAAAAGTCCCAGAGTTTAAAAATAAAAAAGCAAAACTATCCTAAAAATGGGATCCTTGCTGCTAAAAGACGTTTTCGTGGCGGTTTGAACTATAGGTGCCTTTCTAGTTCATAGCAGGGTTCAGTTATCAGCACTAAATGTGCGTAATGTTTCTTAAATATAGGGCTTGAAACAAAATGACTCCTAATCAGATTTGGCATGAGAAGGAAAAAGAAAAATGCATAGGGTGAGGTAAGTGTGATCATACCCTGCAGAAGAACAGCGGATGGCAGGGCTTCAGCGCATTAGTTAGACACTAAACAGTGGAGCACTAAAGATAATTCTCAGGTAAACTTTCCATGAGCCACTACGTCATCCTTCCATAACCTCCCGGCATTAATCATGTCAGTAGTAACCTGATGCAACCAAGGAAGAATGTCTGATTTACAGGGAGGCAGGGCAATGTGAGGAGAACAAACACACTGGCATGTCAAGAAAGGAAACAGCCAACTCAAATTTAATTTCAGCTCTGTAACTCACCCCAGAAGAAAACAAACATTTTTCCATCTCAACCCCTCCCCCTCAACCAGGAATGTTGTTTGCACAAGGATTTACTGACTGAGGACAATCTTTTAAATTCTGATTTTCCAGCTCTCTTCCCGGACGTCACTAAAATTATAATGTGGGAAGAAATACGCAAGTATCTATTCCCATTTTAGGCTCAGGAATGCTAAGCTGCTCCCACAGACTTAGTATACTTGTGTCTAAATCACAAATAGCCCAGTCTATGAGTCCCCAGCAGTTATAGTTTAGCTGCCTTAATAACTTACTGTAGTGCCACCAGGATGAAGCTATCAAATCCTCAAAGCACCAACACAAACACATGAAGCAGAGTGTTATTGATGTTTATGCTGTTATTAGATGTTATAAGAGTCCCATGATCCTGTGGGGTGAGTCTTACAGCTTATTTTGACTCCCTCCATTGGCAGTATTAACCAATATAAGATAAGTGACCTGACAGAAACTAAGATGAACCCCTTAACACATAAGGGTGGAACTGCACCTGTTAGTCACATCTCCAGGCTTGGAAAAGTTGATTTTTGAGCTACAATTCCCAGAATGCCCTAGACTTGCACTATGACTCCTCTGTTTAGAATTAGGTTTCATTGGCCAACGAGGAGTCATTTGGCATGCTGGCTGGTACACTCTGGGAAGAGTTCAAAAAGATCTGGCTGCAGGCTGACAAAACCGAAGGTCACCATTTTCAATACACATCTGGCTGTTTCCAATTTGCTGAGCTCCTTGCTACAGGGTAAAACTAAAATTATCCAGTCACATGCTTCCCAGCTAATACTAACTAGATCAAGGAAAGAAACACAAGAGACTCCTCAGAAAAGCATATATGGCAGCATAGGATACTTTCCAAAGAAACAGCCACCTTTCCATTTATTCTCTTCTGGTGACTTGGGTTATTACCCTGACACCTGATAGCTGTGTCACTAGGATATTAATATGAATGACAATCACCCAGTTGCAACCAAGTGAAATATTATTCCTGTAGAGTAAATCTTGCATTTAATCCTGACTCTGAGCCTCTCTTAAGACTTGCATATCTTGAAAGATTAATCTCCGGCTTGGTATCTAGGAAACATTTCCTTAGCAGGTCATAAGGGGGACCGTCACTTTGAATCATGAAAACACTACATGTTTCCTGTTTATCATAACCCCTTTCCACATAGCAGAAAGTGCTGATAAATTATTCTGTTTCACATGAGGAGAGGTTATGCAAGGACACAGGAGTGACAGACCTAACTCTTCTCTGTGAAACATATAAAAAAATGATACTTATATTAGCAAAATGCCCTGACACTTTGAGTGTGTGGGTGAGAAAAAGCCCTGCACAGTGGGGGGCAGAGGCACAAACGGGTCTTAGAGGGAACCTTGTGCACGACAATTCAGACCTTCATATGTTGAGATTCATTGTTGGAGAGTAGAGATGGGCACGAATCAAAAAAATGGCATTTCGTTTGTCGTTTGGAGGGTCCGTTTTGGTTCGTTTCCGTATTTCGTGAATTTTTGCAAAAAAATTCATTTTCGTTCATTTCGTTACCATTTCGTTACCATTTATTTCAATTTTTTGTGATTTTTTTAAAGGATTTTAAGCAATTCACTTATATTGCAGTAAAACGGAAACGAAACGCACAACAAAATTTCCGGTGTTTCTGTTCGTTTCGTTTCATTTTAGAGACAAAATTCGTTTGTCATTTTGTTGCGTAACGAAACAAAAAAACGAAAATGGAAACAAAAAATTGTTCGTTTTGTGCCCATCTCTATTGGAGAGTATGAATTACTGTAGCAAAGGCGAGGTCTACAGTTACTATGGGAAGAAGCAAAGTTGCAAAGTTGCAAAAGTCAAAAAATATGATGGCAGCAGGAGGCCAGGATGGGAGGATAGCTTCATCCAGGAAAAGGTAAGGATGTGGGTATTAGCAGAGAATAGGGATGATGTAATATGTTCAGGAAACAGCAATGACCAAGCTGAGAACACTAGTTAAAATGAGATATCCCATGTATATAAAAAGCTGTAGTACTGGGTGTACTCCAGGATGAAGACTATCTCAAGGCAGAGGATAACATACATCTCTCTCTGTTATCCTTTCCCTCCAGGGATGGGTGGAGAAAAAAATGCTGCTCATGTCACTGAACTTGTTTGCATTAGGTCTGAGTTGATAAGACGGTTTCTGATCTGATTCACTTTTGTAAGTGTTAGTTAACTCATAAATTCTGTTCAGAGCCTGGGAATAGCACACTTACAGTTAATGTGGTAATGGTACATTTGTTATTCTCTTGGATCAAGAACAGGAAAAAAATATCAACATTTTATATTTTAAATAATATCTGGAAAATAAAGGGGAGATTTACTGGTCAAAAACATTGCTTGGCATGCCTTCCGCTGAGGACATGTGCCATTTTACACACATCCCCAAAGGGAAAAGGTCTTTTCTTCCTTTCCAAAACTAGATTTATACAAGGGTAGCCCAACTTTGGCCTTATAAACACATTTGAACTGTAATACCCAGAGAAGCTTATGACATTTTTAGTGCTCTTGGGAGTTACAGTCTAAGAGCTTTTTCACGCGACCCCTAAGATCCGCTGGCCACTTAAATTCGGACCAGAGATCTTGGGGGTTTGTCGCTGTCCCTGTGTTCCCACCCCCTCTGCACTCCTGGCTGCTGGCTGCGTGAGGGGAGGGAGAAAAAAAGAAAGAAAAGAATGCCGGCTTACCTCCGTTCTGCCGGTCTCGCTCTGTTCCCGGCAGCATTCAAATCTCTTAAAGGGGTGGGGTGGGGGGCAAAACAACAACAAACAGAAGCGAGGAGAGCCCGGCACCCACTACGTTAGATCCACATCAGGGATTTTTCACCCCTGGAGAGCAGATACCTGAAAAGTGCGCTGGGACGCGCTTAGGTGGGCATGGTCACACTTAATTTTCTGTAGACTTCGGACCTGGTGGGGAAACAATTTTAAGCTCCGGAGCTGGGAGCCATTTGCCGCAGAGTTTAGGGGTTGTGTGAAAAGGCTCTAAGACCATTTTCTAAAGAGTCAGTTAACCACTCATGGTTAAAGTTTTAGCACTATAAGAAGCTTCAAGTACAGTAATAGTGGAAGCTGCCTCTGAATCTTCTAGGGCCAGGCCAGGCTGCTACTGAGGTCACAGGGAGCAGCTGATATCAGACACAAATACATGCACTGCATCTGTTCAACAACAAATATTAATAGCTAAAGGTTTTAGTTCCCCATGGACAATATTTGGGAAGTAATGTCCTTTCGAGGAAAACCACAAGGTAGCATTCTCTGTGCAAGATGAAGTTGGAATGAGTATCATGATCCATTTACCCAAGGAGTCTATGTCTATAGCTTGTAAAAGACAGCTCAACCTATTGTTGAAGCTATGTAGGCCTAGCTGGCAGCTGTAAATTAGCTGGTTGCAGTACCTTAGTAGTCTGTGTTGTCAGTTGAGCTGTGTGCCTGCATGGGAACAGTCTCCAAGTCCAGTTGGATGATCTCACAAAAGTCCTTACCTATCCCTGATGTTCCCATTTAAACAAGCAAGCAAGTAATCAACCAAATAAAACCTATTATGCAACAAGGGGGGAAAGAACACCACACAGATTTCCCATTTTATACAGATCAGGGATTGACTTGTGAAAGAAAAACTCATGCAAGAAAAACAATGGGCTTCCATGTTGCTACACACGTGAAGTTTATCACTTATCCTGAAAGAAATCAGCCCTGGATGTTCACTGGAAGGACAGATTTTGAAGCGGAGGCTCCAGTACTTTGGCCACCTTGTGAGGAGAGAGGAGTCCTTGGAAAAGTCACTGATGCTGGGAAAGACTGAAGGCAAAAGGAAAAGGGGACTGCAGAGAATGAGATGTTTGGATGGTGTTATTGATGTAGGCAACATGGATTTGACCAAACTTCTGTCTTCAGTGGAAGACAGAAGGCACTTCCCTTCTCTTCCCATCCTATTTGTGGGCTTTCCAGAGGCTTCCCAGTGCTTGGCTGCTAAAGTAAAACAAATGTTGAATTAGACAGATTTTTTATCTTAGCAGGGATGGTCTTATTTCCTCTTGCTGGTCTTGACTCCCCACTTTCTTCTCTATCCCACACTTTTAAAGTCAGTGCATCAAAGTCCCTTTGCATGGTGGGACTGGACCTTACATAGGAAACATGTTTCCCGTAAAACTTTGAGGAATTTTCCCCTGATGTTTGTGTTTTTCTTCAACTGCTATATTATTAATATGTTAAATAGACAGAAAATACAGTGTTTTAATTTTTGTTATCCTTATAGCGCCAGTACAGAACTATTATGAAACTTTTTACCCAGTATCTTCCTGCAGAGCTTTGCTTATGGAACAGGAATGACATCATTGGCAGTAACAGATTTGCACTAATTAAAGAGTTCCTTTTTTTCAATTCCAGGGTGCATGCTACTTCATCTCATTAGATGTGAAAAATAGAAAAGGAAACCCTTTCATTCCTAGCAAGCTAATGCTTTTGGTGATGTCATTCCCACTGCAGAGACAGAGCCTTGTAAGAAAATACTGACCAATGTCTCCATCCAAACTCGTCATTTTTGAAACGACAAACAGTGATATCATTTTACAACTACAAGCCCATATGACAAGCTACATTCACATAGCAGTTGCCAATATGTGTGCATACTGCTAATTGTGAAGATTTTCCTTGTTTTCTGCAAAACGTCTACATCAGAATTTTCAGTGCTTCTATCCTCTCCATATTACTACAGTATACCACATGTTGCAAAACGGTGTGAAAAGCTGCTGTGACAATAAATAAATAAATAAATCTCACCAGGACAAATTAACAGAGTCACTATAAATAGGTCTCTCAAGTCCACCTTGTGAGATGGATGCATTTTCCCAATACCCATCACTTCTTGCTGTGCTATAGGCCAACACCGAAATAAGAAGAGAAACAATGATGATGGCAGTTATGGATAAGCTCTTTAAGAGAAAAATGTCAACAAGAAGAATGGGGCTGGATTTATTTGTAAGCTATGATTTATTATGAGAAGCTGTCATATTTGTCCTTAGGGAATACAGATAATAAACCTCTAGTTGTGGTTGCTCACTGTTATCATGCAAAAATAGATGTAAAAAAACATTGTGCAGTATATCACTAACTAATGACGGCTTGATATGTGACCTTCCACCCCCTGGTTTTGCAACTCTTCTGATGGTAGACTGTACCCTCAAGTACTGTCCAGAACTCACATTAATGACTACCTGATATAAGCTGGAAGTCATCCGTTGACAGCATTCAGTGAACAACCAACTCTGTCTGAAACTACTCTTAACTGCCTTTAATCAAGTCTGAGAAAAGAAAATGCACTGAGGGTTAAATCAGCAAAAAGGAAAACCTGTATTTTCCCTTTATGTTCATGATAATTACCATCATCGTAGAATGGCAGAGATGGATCATTTGGCCTCTGTCTATGAGGCACAGTGGGGAATAAAACTCCCAACCTCTGGCTCCACAGAGGTCGGAAGACCTAAGCCACTGACCTATCCAGAATTGTTACAGATCCTGCATTTTTATGGCATGAATTCTCTTTTAGGAACAAGGCTCTAACTGATGAGCTCAAACCTACAGGAAGTAAGACTTACAACAGCTTTGTAAAAAAGGTAAAGGTTCCCACCACACATGCGTGCTAGTCGTGCCCAACTGTTGGTGTCTCCTAACATGATGTCTGTGCCACAGCAGGCACAAGGCCATGCAGATCTGCACACATGCCCACATGTACACATCAACATGCAGCAACACACTCCTTATTGCTCCTCCCCAGAGTGGCCACTAAAACCTCTAAGAATCAACTTCATGGAAGCCAGGATTGATTCCCTCCCAGCCAATGCTCCTCGGAGTAGCCACTCCAAGGGAGGCCAGGAAATCAACTACAGAGACCCCCTGCCTATTGAGGGGATTAGGGACCGAACCCAACCTGCAATAATTGAAAATTGTGATATGCGGATGCAGGTCGGGTCAGGACTGGGGGTCCTAGCTGGGGGCCCTTGTACTTAACCCCAGCCTGGCACTGCCCCAAATGGGCCTGTGAGGGCTTTCCGGGCCTTCTGGAGGCCCCAAGGGGGCCTCCCTGCAAACCAGAAGTGACTTCTGGTCACTGAAAATCATTTCTAAGGCCTCTGACAGGCCTAGAAAGGCCCTTGGAGGACTCAGAAAAGATTTTCTGCTAACCAGAAGTGACTTCCGGTAAACCGAAACTGACTTCCAGTTCACAGGGAAGCCATTTCTGGGCCTCCAGAAGGCCCAGGAAGGCCCTTGCAGGCCCATTCAGGGCAGCGCCTTTTTCATATACTGCGGTCTCGTGATATAGTGGGACCGCAGTATATGAACCGTGAATGGGCAGGGGGCCACTGTATAAGAAAGTGGGCCTTCTTCTCAGTTAAACCCAAACTTTGAAATCAACTCCTACTGGAACTGCACTTGGCTTCCTCCTTCCTAACCTTTAGTAGGCTTCTGAAGTCACTTCTGTACAGAGAGGGCTTGCAATGTACATCAGCCTGGTTTTTATGCTTCTTGTACTGTCTTATATTTAGAATTTATGCCTCTTGTTGTATCTTCTCTTATTTGCTTATTTTATGTTTAATTGTATTGCTTGTCCTACTTGGTTATGTTGTTGTAAAACTCCCAGAAGAGTTGTTCGTACTACTGTAGTGGTACATACATACATACATACATACATACATACATACATACATACATAC